>CM019755.1:4202348-5402348 GCA_009761765.1 Phenacoccus solenopsis | reverse complement strand
TTTTTAAAACATTTTTCAATATTTTTCATTGCAAGATTTTTCTTTCGTTAGTATATTTTCAAAATTTGTAAAGATAAAAAAATTTAAACAATAAAAACCAGTTTTATACAACAAAAATACTCAATATACAACCCTTCAACTCAACGACAACATTGTTACAACCCTTTCGATACTCCTAAAATAGATCTGTCCGAGTCCGAAAACCCGACCACTTACATCACACGGTACGCAACCGAGTAGAATAAATAAAAAAGGGCAACACTCCCGTTTACGCTTGTTGATTTATAGCCAACAAAATAATCCAAACCACCTTGTACTTTTATCAATTGCAATAATCCGTTGAACGGGGAAAAAATTCACGCCAACGAATAATGTGGATTATGGTGTTTGATAAATAGTAGGAGAGCCGATCCTATTGGTCACTTAGGAGGAAAGTTTAGCGACAGTTATATCATTTGCAAGTATCACAGCAGACAGTTCTAGTTTTCCAGACGACTCTGTGTAAGATTTAATTGGCGGGGTAGTGGTATATATATACATTGATTTTTTCACGTTTGATAAATTATTAAACGTTAGCTTTTTTTTGGTGCTTGTAGAGTGCGATTACATCGAAATGAAGTCTTTGGTGAGTAAAATTTATTTTTTTAAGATTTTTGAAATATGATTATTTTATTATAATTTTTCATTTTTTACGAATTTTCAGCAAGCAATAAATTCGCTTTTGTAATGTGCAAAAATTTGCATGCATTTTTTGTACAGCTTTGTTAAAATAATTTTTTTCCCAAGGAAACGAATCACTGAATGTATCTACTCGGTGTGACCTTTATATTACGCTTATTTATTTCTTCTAAATGTCAATAATATCTCGATACTATTCGAAGAAATTATGTAAAGTTTATTTGTACTGGAAATCAAAACAAGCTCGAATTATAAAATCAAAAGCCAGCCGTTCATGTGTCTCAATTTCTAAATAATTTCCCATTGATTTCGATTACTACAGACAGTTTATTCTCTGTAATATTTTTTATTTACTTTTTTTTTCGAAAGTCCAAAAATTAACTCGATCATAAGGAACAATTTATTTGGAAACACGACCATAACTTCGAAATTAGAATCATTACCCTTGCGTCATCATAGGTCAAGGTAGTACACTAATAAAACCCTACCATACTAATACGCTTGAAAACAGCTGTATTTGGAAATGAACTAGATCACAACGACTAACTTGAGAATTTTCGAATTCCATCACACTTTATCGAACGAAAGTTGTCGATTAGTCGATTTAAATTCATCACCTGTGCACCATCGCCGAATACTTTCCATTTCCATTTTCCGTTTATAGAAAGTTCAAACGTATTTCTTGTGCCAAATTAACATCATCGAAATGATGCTTATACTATGGACGAACATTTTGGTAGAAAAATCGAGATTTTTACACGTTAAAGATATTGCGTAAATGTCTCGAACGTTATGTAATACCTATACGCTTTGACCGTGACAGAGAAACTTTTGATTTAGTTGCTATGCATTTAACAGATCGTACACGCTCGCCGGGTACCGGGTGTTGCTTCGTTGTATAAGTCTTCGTTTCAACACATTACTCTACACAACAACGCTATTACCGTTTATGTTTTGAAAAATGCCTTTTTTTATGCGTTTCAACACGCTAGCCCGAATTAGTTGCCGCGTAACGAGAAAATGTGACAAAGCTATTAGACGTTTCGTAAACTTGAATTTATGGCGGTGTAATAATACGAAAGATGAGCTTTATAGTGACCTGGTATTGATGGGAAAGCGAAAATGGATCGTCAATTGTTATGAAATCGTTCCTAGGATGGGACGAATTTAGATTTCCTCAAAAAGTGAAAGGGCAAGATCGCAGTAGTTGCTAAATAAGCTCATAAGGACGTCAAAAAATTTTACCCTCATAATACCTCAATTTTTAGATACTCCAAAATAAAGTTGAAGGAAATTTGAATTTTCGAAAAAAATCGTATTTTTGGCTAGTTAAAAAATTTCTTTATATTATTTCAAAGTCATATTCAATTAAAAAAAAAGTTCATTTTGGGAAGGTTTAAAACTTGAGTTGAAGGGCTAAATTTTTTAAGGCATCATTTCGGGGTCATTTAGCGACTATTGTGACGCTGCTCCTTTCAATAAACACGAAATGCCTGGTATTTGATGTCTGAAAAGATAATAATATTGCATTAATCAATGAAGTTGATATTATAAATGAAAAAAGGTCTCATTAAATTATTTATGAAATACAGAGTGTTTTGATGAAAGTACATTACAATATAATAAAATAAGTCTTACACCTGTGTACAATAATTTGCCCATCATGGCTTATTATTTTTATTAGTCATGGAACGAAATATTTTCAAATTAAATTCATAAACATTCTAGTAATGTCTCCGGAAGCTTATGCACTTCATACTATTGACATATATGTCATGGTTTCCCATCGCATCGTGATGATTTCAAGATTAATAAAAATTTTTTATCTGATTGGCGATGCATCAAACACAAGTGTTTCACTTACTGCGTGTAGTTGTAATGCAAACGCCTTCCTCGACGAAGATCTTTGAAATGATAAAAATGATGAAAGAATAAAAACTGTAAGAACATGTCGTTGTATACTGTTCTGAATTAATATCATTTTACATCTGTGTTGAGGGTTTATAAAAAATTCCCATGTTTGTGAAATGTATATAAGTGACTATTCATTTTTAAATAATTTTTCAAATTAAACAAAAAAAAAATAAATATTATACTCATGGAAAAAGTGAGTAAAAATTTTAAAATTATCGAATATTCTTACATAAAACACTCTCGTTTCTTAAAATATAAAGTTCTGCCCTGCCTACGGCGTAATAGTCCTGGTAGCTATAAAAAGAAAAAAAAAAAAATATGCAAATGAACTAAAATAAATCTCATTAAAATTGTACACAACTCAATTTTAATATATGCTGAAATACGGTAAAGTCGAAAAAAATAAATGCACATATCGTTAAAAATTGCCAAAAAAATTAAAATTACTCAAAAACCAATTTTCGAGATTCAAAACATTTTTTACTCATTTTAGAAAATTCAAATTTTTTATTTTCAGACATTTTTTTCATTTTCTTAATATTTTTTTTATTTTTGTACGTTATCTCTCTATATATTAAAATCAGAATGAAATCGCTTTTGAGATGCGCGCGCATGCTTGTTTTGAATAGCAGGTATAAAAGGTATAGGTATAAAGGATAACAGGTATACAAAGAAAAAAAAGAGTGATAAAGTTTAATAAAAGCTTCATACATGGGCAAGAATTTCGAGCCCTCTAGGAGGGAGGAGGCAATCCGAGCGAAGCGAGGAATGCTACGTGGATTGGGCTGCAAAGCGGCCTGGGGGCGGAGTTCTAGTTTTCATTTTTTTTTTTGAACATTTTTCTAATTGTTACACTTATTTTTTCATTGTTGGAGGTTATATAATTTTTAGAATTTTTTTTCATTTTTGAACATTTTCGACAGTCGAAAAATTAAGTTTTAAGACTGAAATTTTAATGAGTTCGTTTAGGTCATTTGACAAATGTTCCACTTCCTGAAAAAATCAAAAATTACTTCACCTTAACTGCTAATGCATAATATTCGGTACGAGTACAACATACCTACATTATCTAGACAGACGTATACTTATAACTTTTTTCCTTCATTTTCGATAATTTTATATTTTTTGTAGGTTTTCTAGATTTTAACGATTTTTTATCTTCTCTGAATATTTTTTGGCTTTTGATGTTCTTTTGTGAGTTTTGAACAATTTTTTCGTTACTCGATATTTTTTGCATTTTAGAGATATTCATTCTTTATTTCTCATTTTGAAGTTTAATGTAAGAAGGGCAAAATAGAAAAAAAAAATTGAACAGACTATTTACATTTCTGAATACGAATTTTTTATTTTATGTTATTTTTCATCTTTTTTTTTTTTTACTCTAAGATATAATTATATTTTATCACATGGAACACGTTTCAATTTTTTTCCAAACCTTTAAGCAATTTTTATTTTTTTATTAATTTTTTCCTTTTTTTGATTTTTTATCAGCTTTTCCCCAAGTAGTACCACATAATTATTTTAATAGATGATGGCTACTTTTTGTACAGATGTTGATTTAATATTTTTTTTGGATTTTAATTTTGATATTTCTTTACAGTATAGATTCTGTGAGTGAATATAATTCTAGTATGAATTTAGTGTGCTTTCGAACAACCTACATTTCCCGAAGTTCAACCCTTAATATTTGGAGTCAAGGATGGATAAAAGTTTTAGTTTGATATTTAAAGCTGAATACGGAGAACTCCGAAGTTTTCCAGAAAGAGCTAGTATAGCATTTAAAAAAATCCAAGTTCGCAAAATTTCACCAACCGATTAATTTTCATCCTTCTTTGCGCTCTCTATCTCGTTATAATTAATTACCAAAAAGTGACCAAAAAAAGGTTAATTTTTAGTACATTTGTCAGAATTTATTAATCATTCAATATTAAAAAATTTAAATTTAAAAATTAGTGTTCGTTTAACTAATATTCTTTCAATAATAATATAAATAAAAATAAATGTAAATAAAATTGTTATTAAAGAACCTAAAGAAGAAATATTATTTCATATAATAAAATAATCAGAATATATAATATATCATCGAGGTAAGTATCGTACTAAATAATATGGTAAAATTTCTCGTTAGCCACATACAAGTACGTAGCCCTCAGAAATGCAAGACCCCTCTAAAAAACGCATTTTTGACATTTTTCTCAATAAATATTACACTTGGAGTAAAAATGATCGTGACCTAAATTAATGTTTTTTCGCCATCCATTTTTACCATAAAATGCTACCTAAAGCCAGAAAATCTTTCGACGACTCATTTTTCGAAAAATTCTGTCTCATAATTTAATGATTTTAGCGAGTTTTTCGTAATTATCTCGATAAATATGATGTTTACAAGAAAGATGGTCATGCATAAAATTATTTTACTTTCAATTTATTGCAAAAAAGGTTTAATTCACTTTTTGTATACGATGCACTCCAACGCTAGAAAATGTACTTGCTCTGTCATTTACATAACATTAACATAGTTCTGAACTTCCAACCAATGATTAGTTGGGCTGAAAATTTGGTCAACGCTATTTCAACTCAAATAATAAACAACATATCAAAATTTCACGAAAACCTAAGACATTTTATTTCACTTGATCATAATGGCGGAGATTCACGCACGTGTGTTTACTTACATTTCTCATTCGTAGTCAAGTTTCCTAAAATGATTGACTTCATTTCTAGTCAAGCTCATGAGTTGAAACAAGTATGTTGATAGCTACAAGAAGCTAAGGAAACGGAAAAATACGATTTAAAAAAAAAAAAAAAAAAAAAAACATTGATAAAGGGCTGAAACGTGAATTTGAAGGATCTAAAGATGCTGATAAGAGTTTTTCAGCCATTGGTGAGCATTACAGTGTACCACATTTTGAAGTACATAACTCCTCCTCTCCCCTCCAACAACTTGTGTGAAGGTGAATTTGGATGCAGTATATTTTTCAACTCCAAAAATCATACGAGTTCATATTAATCATATTTTTAGTGACTTGAGACTCCTCTCGAGCTCTCCTAAAATTTTGAAAATTCGCTATTTTGAATCCATTTTGACCCAAATTCAAGAGGTCATATTCTGGTCACTAACTAACCCCACACACAAGATTTGAACTTTCAAGATTTTTTTAATGAGGAGATATGGAAGATTGCAGGAATTTCACGACTCAAAACTTCCTCAAAAAGCCAGTTTTTACTCCAACTCCCCTACAAATGCATTTAGGAAGTTGAAATTCACGTATATTAGTGTCCATAACTCACTCTTTTATATGAGATCAAAAATAAAAAATTTCAGCTATTTGCCCCTTCTGCAATTCCTCTTAAAATTTGAGTGATCCGCCATTTTGAGATGCATTGAAAAAACAAAAAATGACCTCTTTTGCATTCTCAAGACGAGTATCTCATTAAATTTTTAGCAAATTTCATGAATATCCATCTTCACTACGCGGGGGGGGGGGGAAATATACATATACCAAAAAATTGGACGTTTGCCTGAAACACAAAGATTAGAAGACCCCCTTCCCCGACTAAATAAAAAATTATTAAAATTATTTTGAAAATAATTTTAAAACTAACCGTTTAATTTTTAAAATAAATAAATTTTAGTTTAAACAAAAAACATTAATTTTGTAAATTAAAAATTATTAAAAAAAATAAAATTTATTTATAAATATAAATTATATTATTTTTAATTTCAAAAATTAATATTTTAATCTTAAATTATATAAATAGAACAATTCCATTTTAATTAATAAAATTATTATTATCCAAATCAAGTTGGCTGCAATAGCTATCGTTTTTAAGTGAAAAACTCAGCTGAAAAACGTCAAATTTCCTTTTTAAAATATAGAAAAGAACTTACCATATGCTGAGGCAAATTTAAAAAAATATTTTTTGATCCAGATTTTTTCAGTAAAATTCCTCAAAAAATAAATACTTTTAAATTTTTACTTACCCATGCGAAAAAAAAAATGGTAGATAATGGACACCTTAATGAGCATATTATATATCATGCTGATTTTATATTTTCTATTCGTTTTTAAAATTTCATGATCATCAGGTCACAGCTAGTTCGTCACTTCAGGCGAGGCCAATCAAATCACAGAGGGGCTTCGACTTCTTTTTGTTCTTGATACCGAATTTTACTAGGGAACTGAAAATTCTGCAGAGGGGGCTTAGTCTCTCTCAGCCCTCTTTGGCTACGGGCCCGCCTATTATCATATTTGCTAAAAATTTTGAAAACAATACGTGTTGAAAATCTGCAGTCATTTCGCAAATTTAAAAATATCGGGAATCATTCCAACTGACCAACCTGCTCACTTCCTTTACTTACGCAACACGTGAAAAATATTCGCACCGACGTCGGTGCGAATGGAAAACGAAATGTCAACACGACCGCGTCAACGGTCTCGTCATTATGAATATTAATCGATCGATTTGATCGAGCGAAAAATACGACACCTACAACTTTATTAGCCAAAAAATACGCGCTCGACGAGACCGGAATAATAATGAGCTGGTATTGTGGCGCTTTAACGGGTTTACGATGGGAACGTATTCATATTTAGGCTAATTTGCGAATTCCTTTTGAAGACGATTGATGAATTCGTCACGTCGACCGATTCGTAGAATTTTCTGAACTTTCCCACTGGCTCGTGTTGTACGTTTGAATACTTCAAGGTCGACGAACGCGCAACAGTTGTGTGGAAAGTGGTATGCAGTGGACGAATAAATAAGACCTTTGTCGAATGAGTAATTAAGTCGAGTCGATCAATGCGTCCGCAATAGAAACGTTATTCTTGGCGCAGTACCGAGGGGAAATCTTTAATGAAATGATTGGTGTTAAGGGTTAACATGAACATGAACCATTAACGCCGCCTAATCCGAATTTACATGGTTACGGAAACAATTTGGTGGTGGGAACACGCGATGTACGACTATAAACAGCGTTTCGATGTTTAAAAAGTTTCCCCAAAAAATAAGTGACTACTTGGTTGTTGGAAAACTTCGTGTTCCAATGAAAAACTCGTAAGAACTTAATTGCGAGGGAGCTTCGTTCGTCACGCTACAATAATTTTACGATTCAATGAGAAGCCTATAAAGTATAAAAACCTCGACCATTCGTATAAGTTGCCAAACTCGCACTAACCCCTTTGTTAATTATTGATTCGCAGGTACTGTTGACCAGCACTTTGATAGTGGCTGTAGTATGCGAAAAGCTAGCAGAAAAGTCCGACGTCATCGAAGGTAAAGTGGAGAAGAAAGGAGTAAAAAGAGGTCTGTTCGGATTAGGATACGGTGATTACGGATCATACGGAGGATACGGAACGTACGGAGGTTACGGACTCGATTACAGTTACGGTACTCTAGGTGGTTACGGTCTAGGTAGCACGATCTCGTCGTACCCCACCCACTTACATAGCTACCCACACTATCACAGCTACCCAACGTCAGTCCATACCACCATCACCAAACACGTACCAGTAGCTGTACCGCACCCGGTAGCCGTACCCGTTGAAAAACACGTTCCGTACCCAGTAGCCGCACCATACCCAGTTGAAGTACCAAGACCGTACCCAGTAGAAGTACCCAAACCAGTTCCAGTTACGGTTGAAAAACCATACCCAGTGCCAGTAGACAGACCGTATCCGGTAGCCGTACCTCATCCTGTGGCCGTACCGGTATACAAACACGTAGGAATACCGTACGCTGTTCATGTACCAAAACCAGTCGCTGTTCCTGTGCTCAGTAAACAAATTTACGCCCACGAGTGGTGAAACGTGCGTCCGTAATGCTATTTACTTACATAAATGAAACACGTTGTCCTCTTTCTCGACGCCACGCGCCGCTTTCTTCAAACGTGAAACCGGTTCAACGTGTCGTATTGGTTGCGTCGTAGTCGCATCTGGGCAAAAATGAATCGGACTCGTGTACTATAATTTTACTCTAATGGTGCCATCTTCTCAACTTTGATGTATATATTCTCGCGGTGATGTATCCACCGCAAAAGGTTACCTCTATGCCTTTTCCAAAAATTTTTTATATGTAACAATTTTGTATTTAATTTTTTCTATTGTAATTTACGTAGTATAAGGATTTTCTAATAAAATATTTTTTAAAGCTACTACACATTTTGTCGTGTTTATTTTCATTCAAACCGATACGAACCCGTAATCAATGCGGTAAATCGTGATAAGATTAAATCGCACACCTTTTCATACATCGAAAGCAGAATTTTCTATGGTTTAACATAATTACATAGCAACATAAAAAGTACAAAAAGATTACGTATTTATTATCCGTCCGTATATTTAAACGAAGACTATAATTTTTTCTTTCATTTTAAAATCGAACTTCTATACAGTTACGTTAACGAACGATATTTTAGGTAACACTACCATAGCCTGCCTCAAAACACCGGTCTCAAATATGCACGCAATATGAATAAAGCGATAGACATTTACTGCTTAATTTTTACATTTTTCCTCTATGTATTGAAATATACGTATAATGCAAATGCCAATCTTGAACACCAACTGTTATCTGTTCTAGTAAACATTGATATTTTACTTCTTTTTCAATAAATTTTTCATTGCCATCAAAGATTTACGAGGTAAGAGTCACAACATAATCCTGCGCATTAAGGTCAAAATGGAACATGCTCAAAATATGAGAAAAGTTTGAGAGATCTCAAGAAGCTGAAATTTCATAAATATGGACTCATTTGATTACTGACAACAAAAACAATCGCTTACCTATTCAGCAGCCTATTTTTATAGGAAGTAGTTAAAATTCTTCGGTTCTCTTCGGATCGCTTCAGAACTAGGTATTTCGTTCCGCTCAGCTACTTTACAATCTTATCAACGGCTGAGGGATTCAAGACTCAAATATGAAGGGATGAATAACAAATTGAAAATATTTCACCTTGGTTGTGTAATATGTATGATGAAGTTAGTTGAAAATACCTGCATTTCATTCCAACAGATTGGTTCGAAGGGGAGTTGATACCAGAAGCTATTCGAAGAGCGAGAAATTACGTCATGATATTTCTCAAGCACATGGAATTTTTCATCAAATATACTTGAAAAACTCAAATTTTAAGAATGTAGATGTATGGCCGACATAATATAACAATTCAAATATTCAAAATTTTAAGAATGAGTGAATAAGTTTGAAAATTGGCGAAGATAAGGGATAGCATAGGGAAGTTGAGCTCTATACAAAGTGGTTTAACCTTTTTTTTTTTTTTCGCGGGAATTTCTTCCACTGCACACGACGCTACTTGATTGGGAACCGCTTGTAGCATTACTTCCAACCAAGTAGGGGCACCTTTGCGACTGGCCTACATCTCCCCCGGGAGTTACCCCCTGATGTGCTGGCTTGCACACCAGGAGCCCTCCTCATCGGAAGTTCAGCTGTCGCTTCGTCCTTTCCCTGGTATACCGTACTTCCCTCTGGTGGGTTTCTGCACCAGTATTTGCTCCTCGGTCATGTCTGCGCAATGCGCTCTTCTCGAGTGTATGATGGTCTTTAGCCTTGACCTCGCGCCGCATCTCCCCTCCTCTCGGAGGATCCCCGCCGGGTGCCGTTCAGCCTCTTACGGCTTACTAGGCCCGCAGGCAGGCCAAAGGTCATACACTCTATGAGCCCTACTTCTGTCTGCGTCATTCCACCCTACTCCAAGCCGTGAAGCAAGGTAGGGGCGGTTCGCAATCAGTTCGGTGCCTCGGCCATGGGGTCTGGAGGTTGTAGTCCCACCCATATAGCTACTCAGTCCACCATATGAGCGTTGGGATTATGACACATACCCGGTCCTCCGGCTTAAGTCGTTCATCATCAGGTCGAGCATGCGCTACCCATGCCACATTAACAACCTACCGCCTCAAGTCGAAACATGTGCGGCAGGGGTGACACAGGCCGCCCACCTTGCTCCTGCAAACCCTCACTACTACCTGGTCCCGATCTCCAGGGTTAGGATACTTGGGCTTAGGTGCCACTCACGTTACTGACCCCTTCTTCTTCCGTTCTGGCAGCAGCAGCTCGACGCCCCTGCGCCTGGCGCTCTCGCTCAGCATCTTCCTTCCGCAGCATGACATCTAACAGGTTACACCATTTAAGATCATGTGAAAAATTTCAACTTTATTTTTTCAAGTGCATTGTTTACTGATGACGTCAATATGAGCAACTGTGAGTTGATAATATCAACAGCCAATAAGGCATCAGTCTTAATGAGTATTGATAAAATTTCCATTTCCCCTCTTACACCGCAAAAGTGATGAGTCCACATGTACATTTAGCTGCTCATATTGACGTCATTCAGAACCAAATATTTTTCATTTTCATTGGTTGTTGTTCTCAGACTCTTGTGGCTGGGAGAACCAATAGAAATTTATTAAAATTTCTTGGTGGCCAGCCGGAATGGTTTAACCTGTTATAGGTCAAACCACTTTGAGCTCTATAAAATTTTGAATCAGCCTTTCAGTATATAAGCAACGACGAAACTAACTTTGACTTACTGTTGGCCGCGATATTTTAATTACGACTTTGTTTTGTTTTCATTATTTATTATATGACGTTCTCTCATTATACGATAGTACATATGCCGATGATGTCGGATTAAAAAGTTTCTTCAATAATTATTGCTTTAATTTAACCACAATGTCTAACACAGCCCCCACCCCCACCCCCCCCCCCCAAAAACTGTAAAAATGTGAGAAAATTAATTTATGTTTCCTGGACCATTTTTTAGCCAAAACCTCGCAAATCTTGAATTAGCCATTCTCAAATAAGTTTCCTGGCTTACTATTTACTGAAATAATATCTTACAGTTAGTTATGCATATAATTAAAGTACATGGAATATGCAAATCAGAGCCTTCCTGTGGGGTTCTCGTGTCTAACATGACAATACCATTTATCCCCCCCCCCCACAATGAACTTCCTTCCTCTACTTAAGCGGTAAAGATTTTTATGATTACTGAGACCGAACAAAGTAACATTTTGTTATTTCAACTTCTAAGGAATAAAGATAAAGTGATTAAACGTCCCTTGGTACTCAGATAAATTATTATTCGCTGTAAGAAAGTCTATCATCAATTGTATACCTACTTTCTTACAATCGTAACTACGATTAAATCCCTATAATTATAGAATCAATTGGTACATTCATTATCGTAGAACAAAATGATAATATGTCCAAACGATTTTTAGGTTTTGATCTCTCCTCCAGTTTTTCAAAATCAATATAGAAAAAAAAAATATAAGTAACCACGCCGCATTACTGGAGCTGAGTTTCTTATTTTTGAAAATTACATTTCTAGCCCCTTCATTTCCACAGACCTAAACCAGTACTAAGTCTGAAGCCTTTACTTTATCTCTTCCAAAACACCTGAAAAAATTAAATTTAACACAATTAAGTAGTATTTCTTGCCATGAAAATATGAACACATATTTTTCAAATTATAACTTGAGGCTCATTAAATTATCCTCAAATTTTTACGATTCGCCATTTTGACCCAAATTTAAGAGGAAATATTCTGGCTATCGAATAACCCTACATTCAAAGTTTCACCTATCTAGGTCGATTTGGCGAGGAGACATTGAATAAGATTCATGGAATTTCCTGTATTAATTTCCCCTCCAAAAGCAGTTTTTCGCTCTAACTCCCCTCTAAATTTACTTAGGAAGCTAAAATTTGAACTAATTAGCCACTTGAGCTCATTTTATCATGTGACAAAAATTTGTCTATAACTCGTGTACCCTCACCATATTTTGAGATAGATAACCCCTCTTTTCCCTTCCAACATTATGTATGGAGGTGAAGTGCGGATATAGTATATTTCTTATCCCTAATAATATGAGTTCATATTAACTACATTTTTACTAATTTGAGGCTCCTCAAGCTCTGCTCAAATTTTGATAGTCGGCCATTTTGGATCCATTTTGACTAAATTTCAAGAGATCATATTCTGGTCACCAACTAACCTTACATAGAAAGTTTGACTTCTGTAGATCGATTTGTTGAGGAGATATGAACAATTTAGGAAATTTCAAGACTGGTAACTTCCGCCAAAAGCCTTTTTCCGCTCTAACTCCTCTCTAAATGCACTTGAGAAGCTGAAATTTGGATATGTTGGTGTCCATGATTTACTTTTATATATGAGGTTAAAAACAAAAAATTTGAGTTTTTTACCGCTTCTCCAGCTTCCCTCAAAATTTGAGTAATCCGCCATTTTGAAACGTATTGGAAAAAACAACAAAGTATCTCTATCATATTTTTAGGAAGAGTCTCTCACCAAATTTTGAGCGAATTTTATGAATATACGCGGTCGCTACGCGTAAGGAAAAATATATGCATACCAAGAAGTTGGAAAATCGCCAGATGATTAGAAATGAGCCACCTCTAACCCCCTCCCCAAACCAGGTAGGCTGTAATAGCTGTTTTTTCAAGTTAAAAACTTTGCTAAAGACGTATAATCCACACTCATATTGTACAACGAACGATTTGATAGCATGCTCACCTTTCCAAAGCACAATAACATACAGTAGTAATGTCCTACGTAGAGAGTAATAATCAAGAATAGAATGGCGGTATGTCCCGCATTTAGAAGGAAAAGTACGTTATTTTTCAATTGTCATTTCATATCCAAAATTCCATAATGTTGCTATCACTAGTTTTGTAAGAACATACAGAAAATTCAAGAAATTACACAAATCTCAATGACTCCTCAAAAAATCGTTTTTTACTTAACTCCCCTCTAAATACAGTTAAGGAGCTAAAACTGGAAATACTGGCGTTACTGACTCACTCCTTTATATGAGGCAACAAACAAAAATTTCGAATCATTTGTCCTTCTTCCACATACTCTTGGAATTTGATTGACTCGCCATTTTGAGTTAATTAAAAAAAGAAAAACAAATATAACACTTCTGTATATATTAACGAAGAGTCTCTTACCAAATGTTCAGAATTTTCATCCATACTTATCGGCTATGAGTTCGGGAAAAAGGTATAGTAATGAGAAGCCTGGTATTGGCTATACAATTATAAATGATCTGAAAAGCAAAAATTTGAAAATCTGCCCTCCTCCGAACTTTCCTTCTCCTATGAGGTTGGCTACTAGCTATTGTTATCAATGAAATCTTCAGCTAAAAAACGCAGCACCACAGTAAGAATTCATGACATCTAATTAGGTATTTGAAACAGCATAATATGTAAAAATTATCACATGTTTTGAATGCCTATCTCTCGGTTCAGTCAGGTGTTAACGTAACGAAAAATCATCTTCGCAACATCGATATAATTGTAACTACGTACAAGCTGGGAAAATATGAACGTGATGAAACGTGCCACGAATAATTGATCGATGATCAGAACCCTTCCCATAATCGTGCGGTAATTACAGATGGGCTATGGATTGGTATTTTATCCACACCGTGTACCATCCAGCTGATATTTTACAAACACGATGGCGATTGCCTCGTGATGGGAAACGCAATTCGAGGAATTCAATTTTTATAGCTCCAGTAGGCATTTGCTATCGATGATTTTCGTACAACATCCTCTATTAGGGTCATTCTAAAGACTTCGGATGTCAGTGGAAAAACCCCTTTAATACGTCATAATTATCTAACAGATATTTTATGGGCCTGATTCTCGAATTTAGTTCAATAAATGTATTATTACGATAAAATAACAAACACAGGAATATAATTTTTACGTAATACGACCATATAACTGAGATATTTCATTAATAGCACTACAATTAATCGAGTCGTCTAATCAAGTAGAATATTTGCAGGAAGAACTTTCAGAATCTTAAAATCATTGAAATATATAGATTATTGCTACAAAAAGCTTTCTATACGTGACAAGTTGTCAAATCATCACCTCAGGATTAGATAACTTCGATGCATCATACCGATGAAAAACTGCTACCTACAGGTATTTCGAGCGATGAACGATGTATTTAAGTTGAATGGGAAGTTTATACACAGTTGAATGATTTCGTTCGTGAACTTGAATTTATAATCAATGCCAACGCATTACAATACAGTCTAACACGAAGTAGCAGTCTACCCCACGCAACCAAGTTTATGTCTGACGTAGTGGACGAAAAATTTAGACTTTTTGATTTACCCCTCTAGAAAAAATTAACGTAATTAAGTTTAAAATTTATAGCTCAACCGTATAATTTGACAAATACGCGATAACACGGTTCATTGGTTGTAATATTTCTACGAAGTTGACATAGCACAAGAGAAGATTTCTTTGAAAATCTAACTCATGTAATTAGGCGTGAAAAAAGGTACAAATTAAGAAAGGTTCCAAGGAGTCGAGCAGTTCTCACTTAAATTGTTGCCAACACGCCACATAAAATGAAGCTTTTAAAGGGTATACCTAATGCTCATATTCTTAAAGCTTTCTGCATATGCTACTTTTCTCATTGCCATTTCGCGTCGCAATTCATTTCGAAGAAGTATTACGACTATAGGGAATTAGGTAACCAGAAGACGCATAATGACCGACGGGCAAAAGCAGACATAATTTTCGATATTTTTCAATTCCGAATCGACTGCTAAACCGGATCACCGCGTGCACGTCGTACTTCCGCGACTGTGTTAAATTCCGGTTATTCACCCTGACAAATTGCCACAGCAGCTTCTGAAAACTAGTCTACGTGTGTATGTAGTTTTGCGTAACCCAACGATACACATTTAAGAAGATTAACGGGCATTTAAATAAAATACTATATTTTACTGGAATGTGTTCTCCTCCGCATAGTGAAAGGGTACGAGCGTACCTCCACAAAAGTATTATGTCATCTTTAAATAACTTGGGACTGAATTAGACGTCTTTTTACCCATTACTTTCTCGGCGTGCACATTCGTTCAACTCTTTTGGTGATTATCAATGGTAAATGCGAGTGAGTTGTGAAGTTTTTCGGGCTTTTGGTTCATTCGAATTTTAGTTATTTGGTGACACGATGAAACTGGTGAGTACTTAGAAAGTAAAATTATCATTTAATTTATTTGAAATTCAGACATAGCACAGTACTATAAGGCGAATGTTCCTTTTGTATAGACATCAAATTTTTATTTATTAAGAAGACTCTAACATAAGCAAAGGTAGAGAGATTCGATAAGCAGAATATTAGTGATATGTGCTCTTTATCAGTACTTATTTAGTGGCCATTCTTTCATCACCTTGAACAACAACAGCAGTTTTTTGCTCTTAACTTTCTAACAAATTCACTCAGGAAGCTAAAATCAGATCACATTGCCAATTGGGCTCATTATATCATATGATACCACAACAAAAATGTTTCCTCTACACGTATATCTTGACCACATTTTGAGGTAGATAACCCTTCCTTTCCGCTCCAGTATTATGTGTGAAGGTGAATTTGAATGTAGCGTATTTTTTAACCCTAATAATCATATTAGATGTTCATATTAATCATATTTTTAGGTACTTGAGGCTCCTCAAGCTCTCCTCAAATTTTGATAATCCACCACTTTGGATCCATCTTCACCTAAATTCAGAAGGTTATATTTTGGTCACCAATAACCCCACACACCATGCTTGACCTTTTTAGATCATTTGGTGAGGAGATATAAGAGATTCAAGAAATTTCTAAGATTCCGGTACATTTTTCCGAATTGTTTTTTCCGAAAGACAATTTCCCCGAATGGAAAATCAATCGAATTTTCAATTCCCCATTTCGTTTTCCCGAAACGATATCCCAGAATAGGTTTGGAATAAGGTTCTGGATTCAATGACACCTGTGTTAAATTATTTTGAAGAATATTACCCCTCTAATGGCACACATAAAAGTAATTTAAATTAGAAAATAAAAATTGTGCTGAGTCACTCAAGAAATTGAAATATAATATGTTATTGTGCTCGCTGAAATGCAGAATTTCATTACAAAAAAATTGCATAATATCAAAATTGAAGGGGCAGCATACATAGGATAGAATAGAACAATTTTTGAAAATTTCTAGCTCCTTCAATATTGAAGATAGGCAATTTGTTCTTCTATGTTTTTTTCTTGCAAATCGTTCGAACTACAACATAGCATGGTTTTATTTTCAATTTTTGCGACCTGAAAAATGCAATGAATAATTTACATAAAAATTCAGAAGTAAATCTGCCCCTTCAAAAATTGATATATGCAACTAACACAGATTCCGAAATTGAAGAAATTGTGGCAACGTTCAACTATGAAGGGTGCACAGGGATGAGCAGCCGGTTACGCCGGAGCGCAGCGAGTTTGTATTACCGATGGGTGGAATTCACCCATGTGTGCCAATTAAGGGTTACGTTGTTGGGCGTCCAGCGAAAGGCAGTCGTAGAGCCATTCATCCTCGTTTTCCCCCTCATTTATGAAATCAGCATTTAGCATCTTTAACAGGGGATCATAAAACCAACAATATCAGCGAGGGATGGTTCAAACAATTCCAGATCATCATCTGAAAACATCATCCAGATCTATATGCCACCCTCACTGAACTACAGAAAGAACAAGGGGCAACTGAGGTGAGCTTAGCGGAATTAAGTTTTGGGAAATGGGTACGAAATTCGCCAAAACAAAAATGGATTCAGCTGTAGACTCTGTTACATGTTGTGACAAAAACTATGTGCGGTCGACGCCGGGCCCTCATCTCCCGAGGGAGAGGCATACAAAACGACCTTTAGCCGCGCATATTATTCATAAAACGAACGCAACAAAAAATAAAAAATCACATAAGAAGATAATTTACATCACCTACGTTAACGCGTGCCTGTTGAAAAAGGAAATGAGAGAAAAAGACACTATAGAAAACCTAATACTGTCTATCAAATAAAGCTTGAGACTTTCTGACAGCGCAAAGTTAGGCAAAAAGCGCGACAATTTTCACGATTTCATTACTTCCCAAAATGTTTTCAAATTGAAAATGCTGGCCAAATAGTCGAAACACTAAAACACAAAAAAGTATGGTAAATGCGTTTCCAGTGAAATTCGATGGGCTGATAGGTAATAACACATTTACCTACTTTGTAATACAATCCACATTTTGAGTAACCGTGCATGAATTGTTGCCTAACTTTGCGCTATCAAAAAGTCTCAAGCTATTGGGATCCTTCAGCGAAAGAGTCGGTACCTGGTGGTAAAACGATGAACTACTAGAAACGGGGATTCCAATAATTGATAGAGTATCATTATTAGCAATGAATTAATAATTCTAGTACTGAATTGAATTATTTTGAATAGAAATAATTGTTTTTTATTCAATTGTAAAGTTAAATTGATTCCAGTGTTATTGTTATGAAAGAAATGATTATTTTTCATGCACTTACTAATGATTAGTGATACAATTATTGCGAATATCATAAATACCACGCGAAAGAATCTCATTTATAAACCAAAATGATAGATAAGTATTAAATTAGCCAAACCCAATTCATTCATTTCATTTATTCGATTTATTTTCAATTAATTTAAACATTTCACTGTGTGAGTCCACAACTGGCGGCAAAAACTCCCCGTTTTCAGAACTGATAATACCATTACATGTAAACACGACACTAGCGCGCCACTGCTCTGAAGGGTCCCAATATTTGAGAGACAGTACCCAGGTAACCACCACCTACACACACCTTACCTATTGCGACGTATCAAGTAAAATTAATATAATAAGATAACGTTCAGGACATAGCCTGTCAATGCTATAACTCGTTTACAAACAATTACCTCCGATAAATATATGCAGTACAAAAACGACAATAATGAACTAGTTTTTGAGAGCTATTGCTCATATCAACTTGTAACTATAAGAAATTTATGAATTAAAATAATCCAAATTATTCGGGTTCTGCTTTTTTGGGAAAAAAGTATTTGGGAAAAATACTTCGGGAATTAAAAAATCTGGTAATTTGATATTCCGGAATGAAATAATTCGGGAAAGGGTCCGGGAACCAATTTCTTGACCTAAAACTTCCTTAAAAACCTCTTTTTTGCTCTACGCCCCTTCCAAATGTACTTGGGAAGCTGAAATTCCATACATGTTAGTGTCTTAACTCACTCTTTTATTTGAGATCAAAAATTAAAAACTTGAGCTATTTGCCCCTTATGTATCTCCTCTTAACCTTTGCATGGTATCATGTCACAATTTTCCATAAATAGTATCATGGTGAGGGAATCCCCGCCAAAAATGTAAATGGTATAATGATGAAGGAAACCCCCCCCCAACAATTTACTTGAAAATACAGCGATGCCATCACATAGTTGATGTCGTATGTGAATCGAAACGTTAAATTAATAGAAATTTCTTTCTTTTTTTTTTTTTTTTAATAAATGAGTAACCAAATTATTAAAATTTTCAAAAATGTTTATTTAATGTTTCCCCTTTTCGTAGTTTTTGATTGTGCTGATCTTAACATACATGTAACCACTTTTTTTTTGGCGGGGAATCCCTCATCAAGATACCATCCAAGTTACAAAATAAATTTTTAGAACATGCATGGTATCATACTGAGGGAATCCCCGTCAACAGGGACGGGTGGGGGGTGTGGTATCTTATATTTATACCTTCTAGAGTGCGCTGCTAGTATTAGTTCTTCCCTAATGTGTAAGCGGGGATTCCTTCATCATGATACTATGCGAAGGTTGATATTTGAGTGATCCGCTATTTTGAGGTTTATCGAAAAAACAAAAAAGTATTTTTTTCGCATTTTTAAGAGGAGTCTGTCACCAAATTTTGAGCGAATTTTATGAATAAATCGCTATCTCTACTCATGGTGGAAAAATATTTAGAAGAAGTTGGACATTTGCCAGATAATTGCACATGGTCTGAAATGCAATGATTTAAAGAATGCTCCCTCCCCTCACTCCCTTCCTAAATCTGGTGGGCTGTTCACTTTCATTAAAAATTCAACTAAAAAGAAGTCAAAGCTTTTTCTCAGGTTGACTATGTGTCTGCATTCTCCTCATTTTGGTAGGTCTTCCCTTCAACGTTAAAAACTGAAATTTTTTCACATTTTCTGTAAACCATTCTACACTACTTTTCTTCCGGCTCCACTTTCCAAATTTCCCTCTCCTCAAAAAAACTGAAATTCTCACTCCCTCATTGTATAACATGCAATGCCCTTAACAATGCACTGCATCCTCAAGTAATTTTTCAGAAACATTGAAACAATATTTCCAACTCATTGTTTAGATACTTAAGTGAAAAGGGAATGACATAATCAAGAGTTCAACAAAGTTTCACAAAACTAGTAGCTAAAAGTTAGCATACATGGTCTGTAGTAATTTGCATATAATCGAAGAATATACAACATTCGATGCATCGAGATAATTAGGTTAAAAATCGATACCAACCGCACTGCAATACCGGTGAAGGGCGGAGGGATAGATTAGAATAACTCTCGTTGAAAACAGTTTCACCACGTCATTGCGGTATTTTTTAAACAACCGAACAAATTTATGATTAAGAATGAGGCTATATGCAACAATTACATAATGGAATAATGAATAAAATAATAAATCATTGAGAGAACATGAAAGTTGCCTTTTAAATTACTACCGAGTCGGATGTATGTTTTCAGATATACGTTTCAATTTTACTTCTTCACGTCGTTAGAGGCGAAAAGGATATAAAGAAGACAAACTCACGAGATGTCAACGATGACGTATCCGGAGATTACGCGTTGACGAAAATACCCGTTTACCTGATACAAAATACGCCACCTTTGTCCGATGGCAAGGTACCAGTGGCTGTATTACCAGGGGCTTATCCACCGGGTGCATTTTTCAATCCAGCTGGTAAAGAAGGGAAACCGCAAAAATACGGATTTTATGCACCTTATAAAGTAAGTTCGGCTGTGTAGAAGGAGAATTTGATCGGAGAACAGATTAATAAATTTTTTTTATTCGCAGACACCGGAAGTAACGCCAATCCACGAGCCTCATTCGGACGTGTACGCTCCGCAGCAAAAATTCCAGCACGCTTACGCGATCACAGATATAAACCAGAAACCAGATTATAACGAGAACCCATCTTATAAAGTATCGGTAATTGGTAAGGATTACCAAACTAGCACGTCATTCGTTAAATACGAAACTACACCGAAAGCTTTGCTGGAAAAACATCAAAGTTTGTCGAACGGAAATATCTACGCTTCGTTGGCGCCTGTAGTGGGATACAGCGATCAAGATCACCAATCAGCACTCGGTTACGGAGCACCGAAAAAGCTCCCTTATGATTACCATCAGCAACCACCGGCTCAATACTACATAAAGTATGTTCCAGTACCTTACCACGTGCCTCAAGATCAATACGAGCAAAGTATCCCACAATCTGCGTACATTACACCAAAATCAGTCTACAAAGCGACCCATAAACCGGCTGCTGGACAAGACATAGAAGTCTCCACTGCCAGTTACCCTTACGCCGGTGATGCCTATCAAGATACCAAATACGCCGCTTCATATGGCCAGCCTGAGGAAACGTACCAATACCCGGAGTACAAATACGTTCAACCGTCGGCTTACAAGAATGTTTATGCTAAGAAGTACGTACCTACTTCCTACCTAGTGGCTAGTATTGGTAAAGGAGATTCGAACACCCATTACGCGGCCAATATCCAACACAGCTCGATACACGAGCCGACACCATCGTACACGACTAAACTGGCTCCAGTGCCTTTACCTGTCGATAAATACGTTGTGCAAGATTCGCAAGCACCGGAAGAGAATAAATATTCGGAAAATGGGTATGCTTATGTTTATCCTAATACCAATACCAAATATAAACCTTTATTCAGTGTTCCTCAGTATTACGATTATGAGAACCAACACTATCATAAGAAGGATGTACAGTCGTCTGTGTCGTCGACTCAGTCTTATGAATCTAGTACGTCCAAATTGTAATCTCGATCTCTTCATTTATCTTTCATATTTTTTTGTTTATATGTATCTTTTTTTTGTAATGTAATTAATTTTTTTTTTCATTTGTACAATTAAATCGTTAAGTTGAATAAATCCATTATTTAATCGAACAAAAGTAGAACGAACGAATCGCAAGGAAAGTTATATAATAATGTCAAAACATATTTCATTTTATTCGTGCATTATGACTATAAATCGTGGTACATGATAAATATGACATCTTTACTCAGGTACCTTTTGAAATAATGCACTGTTTCTTTTTTCGCTATAATCATCAATACATACTACATACGTGTATAGTGTATACTGCCACTCACGTATTATTCTAAAATTCTGTTTTCTGGGGTTTTTCCTTGGCAAACTAAATACCTTCAGATGATAACACCTATTGATACGCATGTTTACACATTGACTGTATTTGTTTTCCAGTGGTTGCAGTTTGGGTTCAAACTCCTTCAAAATTTTTTTCATACTTGCGGGAGGAAAGCGCTACTTTACCTCCCGCTCGCTAATCCCTCGGGTCACAAACGAGCGCTTTTCTCCCGCATTTAGGAACAATTTCGTTCGCAATTCGAGAGAAAAATTGATTCTAGACTCGTGTGACTTCTCACCTTCGCTTTGTTCGGGTAACAAATTTCACACTCGTCAAGAATCACTTTTACCTCCCTAGTTAGTACAGGGAAATAAGCTCATTTTTTGACTAAACCTGGAAAAAAATGGCAGCGAGCTGAATTTCACATTATATGTGCAGAATGGTGTCCTTAACAAGGTATAAAAAGTTGTCAGCCGTAGAGGGTGAGCTAACCCCTGGAGGGGGCTAAAACCCCGCAAAAAACAGTTTTTCGACTGTTTTTTGCTAATATCTTCGGAAAAAAGGATGCTACGTCAAAATAAGTTATATCAAAAAATGTTGCCCATTAAATTTCCTACAGAATGAGTGAGATAGTTTTCTCAAAAAGTCATTAGTAAGCCCAAAATTGAGAGGTCAAAATATACCAATTTTTAGAATTCCTTTTCGAAAATCAGTTCTTTGTTTTTATCTTCTATACGGTGCGTCCTACGCAGAAATTGTTAATATTAAAAAATATTCCCCGTTCAATTTTCTATAAGGTACATGAAAAACTTTTTCAAAAAGTCATAAAAGGGCCCAAAATGGGGGGCCCAAAATACATTAATTTTGGAAAAATTTATTCACATGTGTTCATATCTATCATCAAGTGACCTAGTGATGAAGATGAACAAGTAATTTTTCCTGATGATTCCCCCTCCCCTTCCTCCTCCCTCCTTTAGAAATCCTTCTCCAGATTTACATTATGGAACAAAAAAAAACTACAGATATACTTTGAAATATTTGTTTCAACTCGGTTCGGGATCATCTATTCCCTCTTCATCACTCATTTCCACCTCCATACTATTCGTGCAATCAGCTTCAAAACAATGACCAAACAGCTTTAGTTTTAAATATAATGCGCATCTCAGCTTTCAAAACTTTATAAGTCCTAGATATACCAGGGTCCAATGCAAGAAAATCCAAAATAATATAGTTGAAAAACTGTTTTTTGCGGGGTTTTAGCCCCCTCCAGGAGTTAGCTCACCCCCTACGGGTGACAACTTTTTATACCTTGTTAAGGACACCATTCTGCACATATAATGTGAAATTCAGCTCACTACCATTTTTTTCCAGGTTCAATCCTTATTTCCCTGTACTAAGTTGTGAAATATATTATTTTTTTCTCTACGTATATTACAGATTAAATAATAACATACTCAAGGGAATTGGATGGCGAAATTTTAAAGAAGTGATAAAAAATTTCGTAACAACATTTCAACTTTATCTCCCTCCCCCCACCTGGAAAATCTGTTTTCCAGTTCAATACATTTAATAAACAATATTTCGAATAAAAGATCAATTTAAAGCTAAATGGTAATCATATGCAAATTAAGGCAACTATTTTTGTCTTTAGGGTGTTATTTTCTTTTCTCGATACATATCAAAAGGTGGTCTACTCGAATTTTGAGAGAGACTTGAGAGGGAAGCAAATTGCTCAGAATTTTCGTTTTTAATCTAATACGAAAGAGTGAGTCACAGACACCAACATATATAAATTTCAGCTTCCTTAGTGCATCTGGAGGGAGTTGAAGCAAAAAATGGCTTTTTGAGTAAGTTTTGAGTCATGAAATTTCTTGAATCTTCCATTTCTCCTCACCAAACCAATCTAGAAAGATCAAACTTTGTGGGTGGATTTAGCTAGTGGCCAGAATATGATCTCTTGAATTTTGGTCAAAATGGATCCAAAATAATGCATCCTCAAAATCAGGACTGTATCCAGAAATAGAAAAATTTAGCTGCCCACCGAGAAATCCGATTTTTAATGGCTCATTTAGTATTAACCAGCCCAATTTTTTCTCTCATTTTTCAAATTATGGATTCATAATTATTTTTTTTTATCGAAGTTTGGAAATTAAAGTTGCCTAATTTTTACCTCAATAGGTCCAAATATTTCGGGGCCCATCGAAATTTTCTCGGTGACTCGCCTGCTGGATCCGAGTCTGCTCAAAATTTGGGGATAACTTAAGGAGGCCTTAAATTCCCAGAATTTGAGAAATATTACCTCACATGATTATTGCAGGCAACAAATGATTTAAATTGTGAATCAAACTTCTCAAGTGATTTTGGAAGGGATAGAGGAGGAATTTTCAGACTTACTAGTGGGCGTAACTGATAGACGGGAAGAGGTTAGAAATGTTATCTGCAAACCTGAACAAGCCCAAGATAAAAATTCAGCTCCAGTAACGCGGCTTGGCTGCTTACATTTTTTTTTAATTTCCTTTTTTTTATGAGGAGGAGGGGGTTGTATTATAATAAAAGAATTTCAGAACGGTTCATCTGAAAAAAAATGCTACTGGGAAACTTGCTGGACGAGAGGGGATGGCGATATGATTCTATAAAATATCCAGTAATCCTCTGCACGCCATTGCCTCTCATTGACCACCTCCCTTTTCAAATCAAGTAGGTTGTAATAATTAGTTATTTTATTTTAATAAAAACTCAACTAACAAATATACAAATAAATCAAATAAATAAGGGGCTTCAAACCCATGCGAAACGGAAACAGACTCTTTTAATATACTTGTATCATTAAATTTGACGTAAAATGAAAATTAAGTATTTAACTCCCACGAGAGCGACCGAACCATGAAATTATGACTTTACGCATTTCGCTAATGCGACGGAATGAAGTTGCAGTTTCGTCTCAAAAAACTACCTACTTGAGAGTCTAGCATTATGCCATTTCATTGAGGAATAACGGTAGGCAACTCATTCGACACATCAAACACGTTGAATGAAAAGGATGGCTCTATGCCAACATTATAGTTCTAGGTATGTCAAGGTGTAGGTAATGGTAAGATATGACTAGGTAAATGTTTTTTACACCATAATTCGCGATTTTGAGTACAGATTATGTATGAATAATTTTCAAGTTAGTGAAATAATATTTGGCGATATATCTGGTCTGGGAACCTTGAAAGAGTAAAAATTTATTTTATAGATAACTGGAGAGTAAGAACCATCAAAACATCTGTCGTTTATAAAATTTTATGAAAAAAATGATCACTCATTGTAGGTAACAGCTAACCACCACAGTCTGACAACAGTTTATCACATCTCATCAGCCAGTACTCGACCACAAAACCATAAATACTTATAATAATAAGTTCAAAGGTACACGACACGGTCACTGTAAATACCTGGCCCGCTCAACCGTTTCATCATTAGATAAAACGTCCTCACTGGGACACCGGCTATTTCACTTTTTAGGACACTCCCGCATAAAGGTCTCCCGCGATGCTCGCGCCAGTCTAGCGAATTGCACCGCCGAGCGTTACGTCGATACGTATTAATCATCCTTGAATGAAGCGTTTTCAAGGTGACGATTCAACCAGTCCCAGAAAATGGTATGAGCGTGTAAACAATACAGACACCGGTTCATTTCCACTACCGATGCCTCTAATTGTCCATCCGGACGGGTTTTCGGTGCATGGCAAATACAATTCATTGCCATGGCGAAGTTTTTGTCGACCGGTCGTTGCGAAATCGAGGTATTCTTTTGTACGTTTTAACGCGACGCGAACAATAAGACGAAGTGAGAAAAAAATCGGCCACGGAACACGCGACAACCGGTGATAAAATTTAACGCGCGGTGTCTCCGTATTGTATGATGTCCATATGCTTTTATTGATGAATCATCGCGCATGTAATTAAAACTCCACCATGACAGGTAATATGCGACATTATTTTTAATCAAATTCGAGTTCCTCTTTTTCAAAAGATAATTAAAAACGCGAATATTTAATTCTTCGCATGTTTGCGAAAAAAAAATTGACACCTATGTTCAGGTACCTGAAAGCACGTCGTTACAATAAAATCGCGAGTAATAATAGTTCGTATATTAATTACGAATCGCTATGCTTCATTCAAGGACTCAACTTTTATTTTATTGGCAGCGTTCATAATTTTTGGATGAAACTTTAATTTAATCCGTAATTTTACGTTAGATATTTTCATAATCGAAAGAACTTCATAGAAAATATACAATATGGCTTGATTAATGAGTAAAATTTCATAATTATAAACATAATGGATTCGCAGTATTTCGTAGCATTAACGAAGGTTCTTCTGCGGCTTTAGACACTCCCTATTCCCACCAACCCTCACCAAAATTGGCAGAATTTATAGCTTTCAACGAAAATAAACGTTTTTCGAAATAACAAAAATATTCGTACAATTTTACGAGAGGAGTCCAGCTCGTTGTTAATCACAGATAACTCAAGGAAGGGCATGTCTCAGAAGGGAAGGTCAAGATGAATATATCGACCGGAAATTACCCACATTTTTATCATTCGTCTCGAGTCGACAGATGTTTAAAAAAAAGACATTTGAAATTGACAATATTTTGATAAAAAGTTCGCGAATTATCAATACTAATTTGTAAATAATCCGAGAAATGAAGCGACAAAAACAACATTAATGGAGAAAGCAACTAAAACGTTGAGGTAAACATTACTGTCCCTCGAGAGGTACAGACAATTTAGTTCGGATGTTTTTCTTTTTTTTTTTTAGATCGTGCTTCCCTAGCGTTGGTGAATATCATTCCCTAGATGTTACTGAAATAGTCTATAGAGCAAGTGCCAAAAAGTATTCATCCAGTGTGCCTTTTTTGAGGGTAACAAAATTGCTAGACATAATGTAGGTACCGGTTCAGCATTCCCAAACATAGCATAAAAATTTTTTAACTTATTCATGGAATGGAAGGAGGTCAAAATGGGGTATTTTTGAATCTAAGTGCGAGCGAAAAAATTCAAATGAGGTTTGATAGAGTATCCCTTATTGCTGAATATGCATTTTTTTCGCATCACACCTGCACAATAGCAATTAACGACTCTTCAAATGCAATTCTTAGACATTTTTCGCATATTTTCATTCTATTGTGGCTCCAAATACTCAAATGAGACCAGAGCAAATTTTTTTCATCATATTTTAAAACCGAATGTTTATACACACAAAAACGCGGAGCTGATCGAATTCGACCTGCAATATTTGACGTCATTAAATTGTGAAGTTGTGTAAGTATGAGTAAGTATTACTCGCATAGTGAATTTCATTTCAAATATAGTCGTGTGAGCTATTAAAATGGATTAAAATTTCGCACTGAATTCGCATACGTAATAAGGTAGGCACAGTGCTGGTTTTAGGATCGCTGTGAGGGGGAAGGGGAGTTCAGTTCCATAAAGTGAAGTGAGAAAGGTAGTAAATTGTTAAAATTACCAAAAAGTTGATATCGATCAAAAAAAGTGTTGGGATTATTTCCGCTCGTTACATTTTTAATTAAGAAAACAGCTAAAAAAACTCTTGGTGGGTTACATACCCAACCCCCCACCAAAAACTGACTAAGTGTGTGATGAATACCGTTTTTTGTTCTTCTTCCAAAATTGATAGTGAAGGGGTCGCAATCGTTACTAAATGACTTCAAAAGGACGTCATAAAAATTTCAGCTCCTTAACTCAATTTTAAGATGCTTCAAAATGAAGTCAAGTAGTGAACATTTTTAATTTGCCAACAAATGAAGTTTACCTAAGTTCAATTTTTTTTAGATTCATGAAATGTGGGATTTTTGAAATTTTAGCTATTTGAGACTTCTTAAGTCCACTTCAAATTTTAGCTATTCGCCGGAGCGTACCGAGGACCTTCTTCAGGAGGGGGGGAGGGAGAAAACCAAAAATTGCCAACTAATACCATGAAATTTTACCAACTGTTGACCTTTTTTTTTTTTGCTCCACGAAAATAAGGTGTTAAATAAATACGATGTCACAGTCTTGTTAGTCTTCAAAAAATTTAAAAATAGCTGTAATAATACTGCGCAAGTGCTCAAGTTTACCAACTTTACGCTAAAACTCCAAATTTACCAACTTTCCAAAAGCCAAGGGGGGAAGCTCCCCGCTCCCCCCTTTCGGTACGTCCCTGGCTATTCGCCATGTTAGATGTATTTTTAATCGACTTTGACACAAACTCAAGGCATCATATGCAGGACCTCAATTTACCCCATATTCAAATTTTGACTTTTCTAGGTCAGTTTGGTGAAAGATGGGCGAAAATTATAAAATATCTTTACTGTGATTTAACCTCAAAAACCAATTTTTGCTTTAGCTCTCCTTCATATTAACTTAAAAGGGTTAAATTAAAATATCTTAGTCACTTGAGCTCGCTTCGTCATCTAACACCATAATAAAAATATTATCTTTCATTTCCTCCATCGCATTTTCAGTACAATAACCTTCTTCTCTTTCTCCCCTCCAAAATCAAGTGTAAAGATGAAATTAACATACAGCATACTTCACAATGGTTGCAATCATATTACTCCACATTTATCATACCTGAGCTATTTGAGACTTCTCTAGCCTTCCTCAAATTTTGACCATCTGCCATTTTAGACCCATTTCGACTCAAATTTGAGGGCTATATCCTGGTCTTCAGTAAAAAATACTGATCGATTGAAATTTCATTTTTTACCTTGAATGGAATATCAGGTTAGGAACAGGAAACATGATAAAGCTTTCAAATTTATTTAAAACTCGAACTCACAAAAGCTGATTTCCACGCAGATCATTGTATTCGCTTTAATATTAACCCAAAAGTGAGAAAAAGAGGCAAGAGATCACCTCACCCAGCAAATAAAAATCCGTAAGAAATAACAATACTATCACAATAAATATATATTCAATCAATAAAAATCATCAGAAAAACATTCAACATAATAATAGCAGCAAATAATATGGCACAAGCTGAACATCAAATCTCTTCTGCATGTAAAGTAAATAACAATTATGTAATTCGAATTTTAAACGCGTTTTTCTCGAAAGATTGATTTTGGTCACTAACACCCAAATCTTATTTCATGACACATTTATGCCAAAAAGTTACACATTTGCTATATAATTACAAATGACCTGAAAAACAAAAATATGAACTCCCCCTTCTTCGACCTATCCTTTTCAGATCAAGTAGACTGCAGTATTTATTATTTTTAATTAAAAACTCAATTGAAAAATGTTTCGAGAAGCCCGAAGATTCATTTCGACATATGTACGAGAAAAACTAATACACTTGCAATTCCATATGGACAAACATTTGTTCCTTTATAAAAAGAAAACTACGAATATGCACACAGTAGTTGAGTAGGATATTCATTTGAAATTGTTTACAAATAAAATTTGTTTGAAAATTTCAAGGAGACTGCTATTTCGCATAATGTGAACACTTACATAAAATCCACAATTTAATGTGGATTAGCATTAGCTTTTCTGTATAGATGAGTTTTCAATGAAAACGATAGCTATTACAGTCAACCTTATTTGGAAGGGAGTGGAGGTAAGGCTCTTTATGTCTTCAGGTTTTAGAGTTTCAGACTACTATTTGTAATCATAATGACAAATGTCCAATTTGTTTTCTTAATGCAGGTATTACTTAAAATTTTGCATTCGAACTTGGGCCAGACCAAAGTGAATAGAATGTATCAAAGCAGGTTACATCATTTGCTGGCTACTGAAAATTCTCAAAAATACATGTTTCTTTGTGATGTCATTTTAAGAATGATAAGGAACATTTCAGGTTCAAAATTCTGCAACAATCACTGCCAACGAAAACATTACATTGCCTTCTTCTAATCTACTATGGCCATCTTCAATTTTAATGTTCCTTATCACTCTTAAAATGAAGTCACAAAGAAACACGTATTTTTGAGAATTCTTAGTTGCCTGCAAATAATGTAACCTGCTTTTACACACTATCTAATTTGGGACTTACGACTAGATAAAGCATAGCTCGCTGTTCACTTGCAATAGACTCTCTTACCATCTTAAAATACATATAAAAATGTTAGATTTACCTTAAACTCGCAACATACAGCATACACTGGAAAAAGCATATTATTATTAATACAAAATATATGAATTTATGAAAAACCACGAGGAAAAATACAATAGGTATATTTCGTACCATCCATATGAAAAAATAAGTTACACTTGGAATGACATGTATTTCGCTCTAGACAATAAAAAGCATAATGATGATGAATTAATTTCGCACTTAGCGAGAGCACGAAAATTAATGAATAGATTTCGTACCTAGCGAATAAAAAAAAAGCAATTTTTCACTGGGTAAATCATAAATAAATAAATGAATTTCGCACTTGGCGAATCAAACAATTAGCTTTATCCTTAACATATTAGATTAAATCATGAAAATTATATAATAAAAATTATATAACGATACTCGTCTTCGGTGGTGAATTACATCTCGTAAAATGAAAAACAGTATTTTCTTTCCAAATTTATTAAAATTTCGCGACGAGATCAACAAAAAAATAATAATTATTCAAGATAAATTTTATATGAATTTAATTTTCAAATTTGACGCGTCGAAAATTTCCGAGTCGGGAAATATTTTTCATCTTTCACATCTCGTCACTAAATAGAATCAGAAAGCTCAAACTTTTTATTTAGGTTTAGTTGGATACCAAAAAGTATAGCTTCTTGAAATTTAGATCAAAATGTACCCAAAATAGCGGATTATCAAAATTTGAGTACAGCTTGAGGATCCTCGTATTAGTAAGAATATAATTAATATGAACTCATTATTGGGAATAAAAAGTATACTATATCCCCAATTCACCTTCACACATGATGGTGGAGGAGAGGAGGAGGGGTTACCGACCTAAAAATGTGGTGGGTGCACGGTGTCATATGATGAAATGAAGAAAGGTTGAGAAGCCCTAAATAGCTCAAACAGAATAAAATGGACTCTTATGATTACTGAAAATGAAAATTAAATTACAGAATATATTTTCATAAGTGATGTCGAAGGGGAGAAAGAGGGATGATCTTCTCTATGTCAGTAATAAGCTGAACAAAAAGTCAATTTTTTTTCATCATAATTTTATGAGGCAAAGTAAGCACAAATTATCAACATTATTCAAATTTCAGCTTCCTTGATGGGTTCGGAAGAGAGTGAGAGCAGAAATCGTTTTTTAGAGGGGAATTACCTCACTGATACTTGCAATTTGAACCCAACTTGATTGAACATATTTTAATATAATTTTGACTTGAAAGCACAAAAATACATATTTTCATGGTTTTTACAACATATTTGAGGATATTTCACTCGATTTTGGTCTTTTCAAAACAAAGGGTATACCCGAATAAGGGGTGATTTTGGCCCCAAGCGCTTTTTGGCTCCTATACCCCTCAGGTGGTGTGCCTATATTGGAAAAAATTTTTCGACAAATTTTGGACCCCTACCCCCTCCATTCCAGTTTCACACCAATTTTATTGTCGTTTTTTCACGAATTTTTCATTTCGTTCAGAACGATGGAAATTGTTTGTTCTTTCGCACATAGGTAGGTATCATAGTGGTGTATCTAAGATAAAATTTTGAGCAATAGGGCGATCAAGATGGCCTCCAATCGATCTGTTTATGGGCTAGTGAGATGTAAAAATTCAAATTGGGCCCTTCTAATAGCCCAGTATGGTTATGGTTATAAATCGATCCAGATGCTATAGAGAGGAAAAACCGTGTTCTTTCGAAAATGACCCTATTTTGAGAACCTCTATCCTCCCGCCAAATAGTCCGTGGCAGGGGCGTAACTAAGGAGGGGGATGGAGGGAGCTTCCCCCCCAGGTGTTTTGAAAAGTTGGGAAATTTATAATTGTTCAACGTTGAAATTGGGAACTTGGAATTTCTTTTGGGAAAATAAGAACTCGAATAAATTCGAACTGATGCCAACTTATATCAGGTATAGCACACAACCAGAGACGTAGCCCCATTGGCTTATGTAAAGTTGGTAAATTTGGAGTTTTAGCGTAGCAGTATTAATACAACTATTTTAAAATTTTTGAAGACTAAAAAAAAAAAAAAAAAAAAAAAAGGTCAACAGTTGGGAAAATTTAATGATATTAGTTGGCAATTTTTGGTTTTCTCCCCCCCCCCCTGAAGAATGTCTTCGTTACGCACCTGGTCCGTGGGTTTTGAAATTTTGCATGGGAACTTTCAACTCAAGGATAACCACCTCCTGAAATTTAATCAAAATTGAAGAACATTTTTCTTTTTCTTTCCAACTTATTACTAATAAAGTTATTTATTATGAAGGTAGAACGTTTACTACATATCATACAAAAAATACTGTAGATTTTCTTCAACACGAAATTATTGCGATACACTGTTAGCTGAAGGGAAGTGAGGGGAAAGGCTGAATGTTGCGTTACTCGTATTAGTGGTGTATTATTTTTTTTCTTTATTTTAAAATGAAAAATAAAATTATTAGCATCCTAAAAGTGGAAAAAATCGATTATATGATACACTTTTCGCATTTGGCAGTCCACGAGATTTCTAAATCTTAAAACTGAATACGTAAGATAAATCTACATAAAAAAAACACGTTTTTAGGGTACTTTAAAAAAGTGGTCGTTTTCGCTATTAAGATATTTTTTACAGTTGAAAATTTCAAATGGCCAAAACCCCATGAAGGAATGAACCAAAATTGCTCAAAATTTTATCCTAGATACAGCACTATGATACCTACCTATGTGCGAAAGAACAAAAAATTTCCTTCATTCTGAATGAAATGAAAAATTCGTGAAAAAACGACAATAAAATTGGTGTGGAACGGGAATGGAGGGGGGTAGGGGTCCAAAATTTGACGAAAATTATTTCTAATCTAGGCACACCACCTGAGGGGTATAGGAGCCAAAAAGCGCTTGGGGCCAAAATCACCCCTTATTCGGGTATACCCTTTCCATTTCTTATTTGCGAACACTGATAATTAATGACAACAATTTTTTACAAAAATTTTTTTGCTTTTACAAATTCTGATTTTATTCACTAACGAAGTAAAATGTAAATTAGATTTGAGAAAAATAAAAAGGAAAACGCATTATTGGCGTATACAAAGAAAGCAGGCTTTCCAGTTTCAGCCTCCACCAAACATTTTTGAAAAATCAATCTTCAAATTAAATTTAATAAATAATTTAAATTTAAAAATTAAAATAATTAACATTTATTGACATTTTATCGATATTATTTGAATTATAATTTTTTTCTTAGTAAAATGGAACGAATTCTGATTTTTTGAGCTGATACTAAGTACAAGTACTAAGATGTAGCGAACTGTTTTCAATAAAATTCGTTATTGTAATATATTTCAAATTTCTACAGCCCATGAAAACGGGTACCTAAATACAAAGTGAAGTTTGAGTCCCCTTATTACCCCTTAAAATTCTAGCCCGTACCAAAAAGAATTCCAAGTACGCCAACAGAGAGATAAATTCAGAATGGCCAATAGTATGCTCGAGGATTCTTGAACAGCTGAAATTCGGTAAATACAGGCTTACGCGATTCCTATAAACAAGAATTACTACACATATGCTATAAACTTATTTTGTGAGGTAGTTGAGCACCAATGTGGGCGTTATAAGCTTCACTACTGGGTGCTGCAAATGGAAATGATTCATCTTTAGGGTAATTCCCTTATTCATGAACTTTTGGAGAAAATCCAAATATGTAATTTCCTTTACTCAATTTCCGATCAAATTAAAAAAAAAATGAAACAGCTCAGTACGCAAAAAATCAATAATTTCAAATGCTAGAAAAAATTGATCGATTAATGTAAATACGGTGAACCATTCAATAATGTATTGCAGCAAGCCTCAAAACTGAACATGTGTCGGTGATAAATGTTTGGCTCGTTACAAGGTCTCTAAGAGGTATAGATTTTGTCAGCGTATATGAAACTGGCCTCGTAAAACAACTATTTTTATCGCGAACGAATACACGATATTTCACGAGCGATGGGTTTTCGTTTAACTCACTACATTGTTAATTGCTCGTATGCGTTTGATACCCAATAAAATGGTTCGTACCTGCATAAAATTCGATCGAATATCATTGTTGAAAAATACTTCAAACGCGTTTATAAAGTTAATGAGAAAATATAATGATGAAAAAGTAACGAATTCGAGTTCTTTAAGCCTTTGAAATGCAATTTCCATTACCGACTCATCGAAGTTAGAACGAGAATACAATAATAACAGAATAATGAATTCGAGTGGTTTGAGCCTTTGAAATGCAATTTCCATTACACGTTTATCAAATGGAGTTTTTCCTACGTGCTTTGAAATCTATTTTATGAAATTCGTAAATGGATAAGTTCACTAATTTAGCGTTAATATTGTTATATTTTTACACTGAATTCGAAATATAAAGTGCGGAACATTATGAAGCAAAGAAAGCCTGTAAATGTCGACTTTCCTCAACGGGATTACGACAAATCTCCAATCCTTACTACAGCCTGTCATCTACGGTAAGAAAAATGGTCCATTGAGAGCGTCTAAAGCCACCTTTAAAAATAACAGTTAATAGCATTAAGAGAACACCGTATCGTTAATTACAATGGATTACCCAACGAGGCTTTCTCGAATGAAAAAAAAAAATTTAAAAAATAATCGCAGCTAGATATTGGATGCCTCAAAGGCAGATGTGGCAAAATAATCGACCAGCCCTTCGTTGCATCAGGTTATTGTGGTGCAGTACGGCCGTATCTAATATGAACTTTATACAATGATCTACGAAATTAACCTACATCTGCGATAGTTACACGTGCACCGAGTACAATCTAAACTCACGTTCTGTAACGCCTTTTGAAAAGTAATAAAGGTGATAATTAGGAAGAATGTGGCGTTGTCGCGAGCAACAATAATGTTCAAACTTCACCGAATTTTTCTCTTATTTAGGATCCGGCTGAATCTATAGTAATTTCACGAACGCTATTTTTTCGGTTGAATTCGACGAAAGAATACGAATTCGCGTTCTTTTCACTATCTAATCTGTTCCTTATCGGCAGGTATTGCGCGATGACACTTATCGCGGTGCTAAGATGTTTGCACGTTTTAATGTATTTTTTTTAAAGTCAAGCCTGCTATACAACTTTATTTATAAAAGCGTGAGAATATTGATACAAAATTTTCAACGTGAGGTTGTTGTCCCTTTACATGTTCTATAGGAGGTCTTCCCTCTGTATCAGAATTTAATGACGCTGATAGCAAGTGGTTCTCACCAATTGTGTAGATTAGAAGCGTGATCAATTAACATTTGCAAGCAGTCTCATAGTTATCCATCAATTCCTTGATTTTTTTAGCAAAAATCGAGAGTAGGCTGAATAACAGAGAAGGTAGGAGAGGCAATTTCACTAAATTTGGACTCCCTATAAAGGCTCAAAATTCTGAAAATTAATTTTTACATTAAGAATGCTTATCAATTCAAAAAGCAGTAATATGCATCAACAAAAAATATCCGAAATGAGAAAAACATTTGAAAAATCAAGAGAAAAAATTCAAAAAATAAAAAATAATTCAGAAAGAAAAGAAAAAAATAAAAAATTGAAAAATAGATCAAAAGAACAAAGATACAAAAATGAATAAAATTTTCATAGAAAAAAATTTATGATTGGAAAAATCCTGCCTCACCCTTCCCTCCTCTCCCCTCCTCCCAAAAAATGAAAAACAATGAAAATTTCAAAGATGGAAAAAATTACAGATGATGAAAAAGAAATCAAGAATGGAGAGAAAAGTCAAAAATTGGAAAAATGCAGGCAAAAATTCCAAACATGAAAAAAAACCGCGAATGTACATACAATAACTGCTACTAGGCTAATATACGAATAACAGATGAATTTCGCTGAGCATTGCAGAGAACAATACTCATGGAAATTACTTAAAATAATACGTATTTTTTTCCAACTTGCTGGAACCTTTGCGATCAAATCATTCGCGAACGAAATTACTGAATGCTGATGTATGACGACATGCAAATCTATTCCACCAAGGTATTAGTGAACGACTTATTTTTCTAAATTTCAAGCTATTGACTCGTTCGCTAATGAAATCATAGAACAAAAACGAATCAAATCGTTCAGAAACGAAATCACTAAATATGATGAATGATAGAACGCAGATCTTTTTTCATCAAGGCATTCGTGAACAATTCATTTTTCCACGATCAAAATCTCGCCTTAAAATATTGAATTGTTCGCGAACGAAATCATGGAACAGAAATAAATCAAATCCTTCGCGAACGAAATTACTGAAGACAATGCTTAATCAAATACAAAATATCTTCTTACATCAAGGCGTTTGTGAACGACTCATTTCCCCAAGTTTAAATCCTCATTACAAAATAATGAATCGTTCGCGAACGAATGAAATGAAAAAATCAAATCATGATGCATGATCGAAAGCAAATCGTTTTTCGTCAAAATCGTTCGCTAACGAAATCACTGAATATGATGTACAGTCAAAGGCAAATTCTACTCTGGCAAGACATTCGTGAACGACTCATTTCTCCAAGTTCACATCCTTCCTTCAAAATAATGAATCGTTTGGAAACGAAATAATGGAATAAAAAAAATTAAATCGTTCACGAACGTAATCGTTGAATAGGATGTACGACTAAAAGCATATCTTTTCTCATCAAGGTGTTGATGAACGACTAATCTCTCCAAGTTTACATCCTCGCTTCAAAATAATGAATCGTTCGCAAAGAAAATTATTATTGAATAAAAAAAATCAAATCGTTCACCACCGAAATTGTTGAATAGGATGTACGACTAAAGGCATATATTTTCTCATCAAGGTGTTGGTGAACGACTAATCCCTCCAAGTTTACATCCTCGATTCAAAATAATGAATCGTTCGCAAAGAAAATTATTGAATAAAAAAAATCAAATCGTTCACGACCGAAATTGTTGAATAGGATATACAAGTGAAAGCATATCTTTTTCATCAAGATGATATGCCATAATAGCAGTATGTCAACTTCAAAAAATATTTCGTAAAAATAAATGATTTATTTCACGACTTGTTCAATTGATACAAAAAATAAAATCACAAATATACGCTGAAAACTTTACTTTTTTTTCATTCAAGTTATTTTTATATCTAAAATAAGAACACATTTACACGATATGAATATTATCCAACTCAAATTATTGTCTTCCGTTGTTGGAGTCCATAAAAGCAATAAACAAACTTAAAAAACTAAAAACCTTCGTCAGAGTCGGTTGCGCACTCCGGAGTTGAAGGGGGAATAAAAAAGTGGGAGAGGAAATAAAATGTTAAATTCATTACAAATAATGACGCACCCTATAGGATTAATTTCGAGTCACGTAGTTGTAGTCGTGTAATAGTAGGTAAATCGAGTAAATTACTGTATTTGGAGTGGGTAAAATTTGTTATTTCGAGGAATCGAGTTTATTCAAATGGTAAAATTCATTCAATCGAGTGAAATTTTAGATTGAACCTTCAATTAAAGTTAATTAAAAGTAAAAAACCTTTTTTATGACTTACAAAGGTGTCAGTGAACGACTCATTCCTCCAAGTTGGAAACCTCACATAAAAATACTAAATGGTTCGCGAACGAATTCAATGAATAGTGAATAAGATGTATGATCGATTAAAAATCTTTTTTCATCGAATCTTTCGTGAACGACTAATTCTTCGAAGTTTGAAAACTTCACTTACAATACCAAATCGTATGCGAACGAAATCATGTCACAAGCCATGACCGACTCGAATAACAGGCCGAACAACACAAGTTGGCAACACCGATATCAGCTGATGTGTGGTAGGCCCACGTGCATCCATGAAAGACTCTTTCTTATGGAAACACAATTAATACAAATGTAAACATACGCACATGGGCCCACAACCTTTGTGTTTATTACGATGTTGCCAATAGTTCACTTGTTCGGCCTGTTATTCGAGTCGGTCATGCACAAGCACCACTTAAGAATACTGAATCGTTTGCAAAAGAAATTAATGAATATCTATATATAAGATTCATTACGATTCTTTTTTGATCAAATCGTTCGTGTCCTCATTTTTCGAATTCGAAAGTTCGTCAAAGAATGTTGAATCAATCCATGACCGACTCGAATAACAGGCCGAACAACACAAGTTGGCAACACCGATATCAGCTGATGTATGGTAGGCCCACTGCATTCATGAAAGACTCTTTCTAATGGAAACACAATTAATACAAATGTAAACATACGCACCTGGGCCCACCACCTTTGTGTTTATTACGATGTTGCCAATAGTTCACTTGTTCGGCCTGTTATTCGAGTCGGTCACGATCGATCACGAACAAAATCATTGAATAAGACTGTATAATTGATTACCAATCAATTTTCACTGAATCGTTCTTGAAAGACTCAGTCTTCAAGCTGGAGCAAACAACTAAGTTTAACTCAACGCAGAAGAAAGAGACTACGTCCTCAACATAAGGAATAGACAACAACCTCAATATAATTATATGCTTGAAAATCTTACTAGCTCTCAAGCTTTACCCATTATGATTATTCTACGAATTAAGAGTCAATTTCTTCACTCTACCTCAACTCATGGTACGAAACAAATTTTTTTAAATCTTTGATTACACAAATACTTCTAGTAAAATTCTCTAAAAAGAAGAAAAATGAAAAAAAAATCAAATCAGTGAAAAAGTTTTGAAAAAATAATTCAAAAAGGACAAACATTTTTTTTTTCAAAAAATAACTTAGTTAAAAAAATTCTTCTAGAGAGTCAAAAGATTCTTTCCACCCTACACTCAATCATTATTCTAGTCAACCCTGGCCACGAAGTTTCTCATATTAACCATGACAATGAAAACAACGGAGCAACCAAAATAATACCCGCTCATTCCCTTCGACTACAAACCTTCACGGTTGAAAAACGTTTCAGCATCTCAAGTAACGTGAAAGAAAAGCAAGGAAAGAAAAATTTCCAACATCCTTCGGAGGCCCAATACTTATACTGATTCCTAATGTTTAGAGTACGCGGAAAATTGAATTTCAATTTTTAAATAGAACGATTTATAACGTCCACGGAGTTTGTGAAATTTGTCCATGGAATTTTGAAATTTTTCAAAATTCCCTGTTAAATTATCTTTTTTAATAAAAGGAAAAATTAAAATTAAAAATAAAGAAAATAATATTATCAATAAACCTGAAAACTTATTAGGAATTGAACGTAAAATTGAATAAAAAAATAAAAAATATCATTCAGGTTCGATATGATTCAGGAGTAACAAAATAATTTATCTCATTAAAATGATAATAATTATTTAAAAAAATTGGAAAAAATAAAATTACATTTAAAAATAAAATTACAAAAAAAAAAAATAAATTCCCTGGAAATTTTGTTTACTTTGCGAATAAATTACGAGTACAATTTTCACCCATTCCACGAACACTATAAACTCCTTCATTTAAAACTCAGCATTCAAAATCCCCAGCCAGTATAAACCTAGCATTATTTCACAGATTTAAATTAAACCATATTTTCAGACAAACTTCGTATACAATCTATTAATCGTAAACATACATTATACGTCGCAAACCGAGCCAACCAATATTATCACAAATTCCCGCCAATTTGAAAGCATTCCAAATCCATTCAGCATGCTATGCATTACTCACCAGGGTATACCCAGACACACGAATACGAATGCAGTTCGAAAATTCCAACACGAAATTTACAATAGTGGAATAGAAGCGTAGAAGGGTACCTACTAAGCGTATATTGAGGGGCGCCCTCTCAGCACGGTCAAGGCGCCGGTACCGGAGCAAGTGGTCAAAGCGTTACACTCGTCGCATTGTCTCGTAAACTTTTTCTCATTCGTTGCCGCGTGCGGCGCACGTTTACTTAAAGCTCGTTAGATTTTACGCGTATCGGTATCCGGCAGTGTTACCAGAATAATAATACCATCGTGTGTAGGTTCAGTGTGTAGAAAAATTTGATCATTCGATGACCGTCGGCGAAACAGAATTCGCGACTTTTATAATGACACTTCGGAGGTGATTTTATGCCATTTAAACGTGTCTCGCTTATCCATTTTCCACGTGTAGTTTACGCTTTCGGTTCGTGATAACGGAGAATAAAATGTCGGTAACTGGGACATCGTTCAGATCTAAAACAGGTATTAATTTTTTATTTTTTCGAATTGAAATTTTTTTTTTACTGAATTATGATACCATGAAGTTGAAATATTATGATTTTTAAATAAATTTAATTTCTTTTAATCTCTCAAAGAAGGTTATTGTGGGTGAATTCGAATAATTTAGAGTAAATATGGCACTGCCCTGCAATCATTTTATTTCTAATCATAAACTTGAACGTATAAATTAAATTTTTTTAGATCGTTCAAAAAAGTGGTTGTTGGTGATTTCGAATTCGAATATAATGTAAATTTGATGTTACCCTGTAATCTTCTATTCGTAATCATGAAGATCTGACAATGCCACAAATAGTGTAATTTTATTTATGGGTTTTCGTGACGTGCTCATATGAGTGTCGCAGAATAATATAAAAATATTGCGAATTTCGTATAACGTGCTTTTTGTTTCATTTCGTCTATGTGATATTTTTCCAAGATTTATGAAACTACTGCCAACAATTTAATGTCAACGACCGAGTAAATGAGATTTAACAAATTAGGTGCTACGCTGGATTTATCCTTCTATAATTTTGCTTTCAGTATTAATTTTTAATTTTGATTTTTTTTTTCAAAAAATAAGTCCTATTATTTTGTAACTAAATTTTTTCTTTCACGTAAATAGGTATTCATTTATTCAGTTAGGTGTGATTTTTTATTCATTCATTTTTTTTAAATTTTTTTTTATTAATAGAGTTGATGAATTTGATCTTCGAAAAATTGTAAAAATTTGCTTAAAAAATTAGAAGTATGGAAAATTTTCATTTTAAAAAATATCTCTATTTTTCTCTTAACATATTTGCAATCAGTACATGTGCAATTAATGAAGTACATTTACAACGCTGAACGTTGAACTATATAGAATATCAACTGCGTAATACGATAAAGAGTTAGATTAGGAATCATTCATAAATCTCACACAAACTTGAAACATCATAAATTTTCTCTGATAGAAAAACAAAAAAAGGCGAAGAAAAAATGAAAAAAAAAAATCGCGAGAAGAAATATCCACCAAGTATTTTCATTTATTACTGAAATCTGAATAATTAGTGGTATGTTTAATTTGTTTAAATTGCAAAATTTCAATTTATTATAGAAATTAAAAAAAAAAAACACGATAAAACAATGACGTAATAGTCTTGGCAATTAAAGACGCCAGTATGATAATAAAAAAAAATATGAAAAATTTTTCAAATCTTTTTTTTTTTTCATCACCGATTCAGTGTTGGCTGAATTTTTTTTTTCAAGCGTCACTTCATCTGGCTCCACAATATTCGATTTTACTACCCTGAAATGAAATGAATTTTTATATATATATATTTTTTTTCATCTAAAATTTTCGTACTCATAATTATTCAAAATTTAGAGTGTATAAAGTTTTTTCAGTTTTCATAACAAAGTACAAATTTAAGTTATTTTAAAAATAAATTATACATATATGATGTATGAGGCACGTGCATGGTATGGGCTTGATTAAGGTTTTTAAGGATTCTATGCACAAAGTATATCTGACTGTTACTATGCAAAGGCTACCTAAGTATGAGGTATTTGATAGAAAACCCAAAATGGGTAATTCTAAAGCAAAGTTGTGGTACTTTGGGAATCCTTGCGAGGTAAAATTGAACGTATTTTTTGATTGGTGTGGTATAGAACTGAAGTGTAAAGACACTATGCATGTAGCCCATAAACTACCCGTTTATTATTAATTTTTTAAAATACCAAAGATTGGTGTTTTTTCAGAAAAACTAAGAAAAAAAAATCAGACACTCTAAATTATGAATAAAAATGTAGATTAAAATTTTTTTAGTGCAACCGAATTTTTGAAAGCAAAAGAAAAATAGGAACGCTCCAAAAATCAAGTTTTAAGTAAAAAAAAATTAACTTGCTCTTAGGGGAGGTAAAATTGAGAGCCAAATCTTATGCATATTATTTAGACAACATTCACTATTATGCTAGGTGCTCTGGCATGAAAAAGGCAAAACTTGGCCCACGCTGTTAAACTATCTTCATAGTGCATAACTAACGAACTACATCAGGTCACATTCGAAACAGACTTCTTGTTCACGAATATATTAGAATTTTATTTGCAATCATCGAAGAAATAATTTGCTAGAAAAAAAAACAATATCAATTCTAATAAAATTATTAATTCGATTGCAATTAATAATTAACTGGAAACCCGAAAACTTGAGCTTTCACCTAAAGTAGGTAATGTAATACTTTCAAATTCGTCATTCTCATTTCTCGTTCTCAATCCGAATAAATATACATTTCCTAAAGTGGTAGGTGGATACTCTGGATAGATAAGAAAAGGCAGCTAAGGACTTGCAAAATAATACAATTTACTATTGTATTATTATTCCGCAATTATGAATCTTGCAAGGCAGCAGCCAAGAAGAAGTTTTAGGGGTCAAAACCTCGCATGATCTTTTTTTCCATCATGATTAATATCGGTAGTACGTATACTGTATAGATAAATATGGTACTTCTGGAACGAAATATAGGATTCAGATTCAATGTAACATGCATAATTGTTATATTAGCAATATGAATGGAAAATTCAATTGAAAATCAGGTTTTATTATATAACCATAATTCTAAATAAATATTTTTTGTGCACGAGTGAAATTCAATTTGAATAAATTAACCTCACCATCACCAAAAAAAAAAAAACAAACAGCCATGCTGCAATACTAAAGCTGAGTTTTCTTGAAACCTTCATGTCTACAGGCCACACCAAGTACCAAGCTTTACTTTACTTCCCTTCCCTTTCCACCCTTCCTAAGCCAATTAAGAAGTTAAATTTTTCACCATGCAGTAATCATATGAGTCCACATTTTTCAAATTATAGAAACAAGATTCCTCAAGTTATCCTCAAATTTTTACGATCGGCCATTTTGAAACCATTTTTACCCAAATTTAAGAAGTAGTATTATGGTCACCAAGTAACTCCACACACAAAGTTTCACTTTTCTACATTGATTAGGTGATGAGGTATGAAAGATTCAAGAAATTTCATCACCAACACTCCCTTAAAAAGCTGTTTTTTGCTCTAACTTCCCTCAAAATTCACTTATGAAGCTGAAATTCGGATATGTTGGTGTCCGTGACTCACTCTTTTATATGAGATCAAAAACGGAAAATTTGAGTCATCTGCCCCTTCTCCAGTTCCTCTCAAAATTTGAGTAATTCGCCATTTTGAGGTGTATCGAAAAAACAAAATATCACATTTTTTTCACTTTCAAGGAAAGTCTCTCACCAAATTTTGAGCGAATTTCATGAATACCCACCATCGCTATCGGTGGGGAGAAAATACACATAAATATACGTAATATAATTATACGGATTTTTTGACGAAGTTAAGATCCGGATAAATTGTGGGCAACCAAAAAATACGACCTTTCTAGGTTAATTTGATGAGTATATATGGAAGATTGATGAAATTTTTTGCACTAATTTCCCCTCTAAAAACGGTTTTTTACTCCAACTCCCCTCAAAATTCACTTGAGAAGTTAAAATCAGGATGGTTAGTGTTCCTGATTCACTCTTTTCAGGTGACACCAAAAACAAAAATCCTGGGCTTCCCCCCTCCCCCTTTCAACCCCTTCAAAATTTGAGAATCGAAAATCTAAAAAGAAGTACTTTTGCATTATGGCTTGAATACTCTTTCATCAAATTTCACGTGATTTCCATCCATACCGCCTGCACTATGCTAGAAATGGAAAAAATTATAAATATACTAAAGAGTTGGCTATTTTACAGATGATTACAAATGGTCTGAAACGCAAAAAACTCAGCAATAAATTATCTACATTCTCATATATTTTGACTGAGAACTGAAAATGTATAATCTCAAAGAAATTACCACTCCTTCCCTATTCATTTATATTGACTACGACGTGCAACCTTGTTAAATTCATCTTAAAGAACCCAAAACCGGTCAAAAAGTAATATTTAAGGCGTCGAATTCGACAATGAAATGTTCAGCTGAATGCAAAAATAAGTGAAAATTCATACAATCGATTTATCCAGATTGCATCACCATGCAACCAACGGTGACATCGTAGAGAATCGATAATTGATGAAGTTATTAGAAGGTCAAAGGAAACTGTATATCGAAAATGAATGACGATATAATTTTTATTGGTTTTATTTTCAGAATGTTTTGTGCTGCAATGCGTGGCTGAAAATGAAAAACAACTACAAAATGAGCACCAGATTTCAACCAGGGATGCAAAATCCAAGTGAGTACCAAAATGGCACTTCGTCATCAAAATACTCTCAACTTAAATTGTGCTGAATTCATTAACCTATACGTGGAATAGATAAGTAGCCGAGATTCAAGATTAAGCACGTAAATAAACTGCTGTATAAGGCCTCGTCAGTTGGCAAGCTATTAATGATATCAATTTTCTCGACTTCCTCACAGCGTGTGGTTCAAATTATGATTCACATATTGTTTACTTTTCGCTATTTCGAATAACAGAAAAATGATTACTGCGGAGGATCGTAGGTTCATAGTGCAACCAGTATTCGAAAATAATGAATTCGTGTACGATAACAGGTGGCCCTATCGTTTATCGAACTTTCAACCGAGTAATTGTATTCATTCCATTAGTGGGCCTGCCCGTGTCGCGTATATCTATGCAGTTAGATTGTCCTATCTTTTGCATATACAATTCGTGTTTCAAGGTTATCATCTGCTCCTTTGTAATTACCGAAACACAATTAAAAGTGAAACCGCCCGTCATGAATTTAAAATTACGAACAACGCAGTAATTGTTACCGCAACGTAGTCGCATACAGAGTTACAAAATATTTCAGACCGTCAGCAGTTCAGCACTGAGTTTCAATTTCGCCGAAAACACCGTCGTAATTAATGTGCCTACGAAGCGATAATTATTTTGGTTCTCTGAGGAGGCGGATGATTACGGTGAAGTTTTCGAGTTTTTGTTACTCATTAACATATAGCTCGAAAATTTCCCTATAGACTTTTGCCTTTTTTGGGTACTCGTTTATCTATACGTCGATCTACTTGAAAATAAAACTTATCTTTAATAAGTGGAGTTCCGATGTTTCTTGTCTTCAATGTGATATTACTTTTGTTTTCTCTTTGCTATAGCATTATCTAAATTGTAATTTCCATATATACTCGAAATACTCGTACTTCGTAGCATGAAGATGAAGTTACATAGGCTTATGTGTAATTTTATAGCTGCTTTTGTCCTAAAACTACACTACTACGTTATATATCTTATTTCGGGTGCAAATTTGCACCTTCGAGGTGTTACATTACATCAGGTTCAAACCTATTCAAAGGCAAATTAATTTCAATTTTTTTATTGAACTCTCTACGACGATTAATCTTATTAAGTTGGCAGAATAAACAATTTTCTCGGGTAGTATTTCATTACCATCACTCAGTTCATACGACACATCGTCGTTTAGCTTAAGGTATTATCAGATTACTCGACCTTGAACACTTCTTTGAACATTTTCCATTAGCATTTTCATCTCATTATCTCATCGATACCAATCAATTTAAAAATTAAAGTAAATCTAATAGGTGTTTCAATAGTTCATACCTATTATTAAAAATGAATCGTTTTGATATCACGAATATGTAAACTTCAATAATAAATTCAATTCTCCATTACTAACAGTTAAATTTGATAAGGAAGGTGGAAAACATGTAACTTACTCAATGGTCTCACAATGTTGACTTATTGGTATGTTTGAAGACTCATGAAAATCTGCAAAAAAATGATGACTTTTAGAAATTAACTTAAATTGATAACAGTAAATGAAAAAAAAACGTTAGCAGCCATGCCGCATTACTGGAGCTGAGTTTTTAATTAGAGCTTGCTTTGATTTACCAATAACCTTGCTTAACCGTTCATGACTACAGGCCACACCCAATACCAAGTCTGAAAACCCCTACCCTATCCTTTCCAAAAACACTTAAGAAGTTGAATTTGGCACAAATGTAGTATTTCTTGCCATGAAATAATCATGTGAACACATATTTCTCAAATTATAACTATTTGAGGGTCCTCAAATTATCTTCAAATCTTGATAATCCGCCATTTTGGATCCATTTTGACTCAAATTTAAGAGGGTAATGATTCGGAATCTGACTCGTCAGTTTTTTTTATTTTTTATTTTTTTTTTTACTCAATTTTTCACGCTGAATTCAAAAGTGAACTCCGTTTCCCGGGCCGACCTTTATTTATCGAGATATTTCAATTTAAACTTACACATATAATACCTACGTACTGATTAATATGGGAGCACTTTCACTCGTTAGCATTCTTAGCATTAGGCATATTCGTAATACAATCATATTATTATTGAATAAAAATTAAAAAAAAAAACTCGAGGAAAATAATGTAGTTTTTAAAAATTTCTCATGGTATGATTTTTTATAAAAAAATCTCTTGAGGTAAGGAATGTATGAAAAGGATAAGTTGAGGTGAGGAATGTAGCTTTTAGGTATATACTGTGGTAAGATTTTTCTATAAAAAAAAAAATCTCTTGAGGTAAGGAATGTATAAAAAGGATAAATGCATTGAGGTAAGGACTTAACAAGAAAAAAAAAGTATCCTTTTTATACATTCTTTACCTCAAGAGATGTTTTTTTATAGAAAAATCTTACCACAGTATATACCTAAAAGCTACATTCCTCACCTCAACTTATCCTTTTCGTACATTCCTTATCTCAAGAGATTTTTTTATAAAAAAATCATACCATGAGAAATTTTTGAAAACTACATTACGCCACATCAAGCGTTACCATGATGTTTTATATGCTTAATGCTAGGAATGCTAACGAGTGAAAGTGCTCCCATATTAATCAGTACGTAGGTATTATATGTGTAAGTTTAAATTGAAATATCTCGATAAATAAAGGTCGGTCCGGGAAACGGAGTTCACTTTTGAATTCAGCGTGAAAAATTGAGTAAGAAGAAAAAAAAAAAAAAAACCGACGAGTCAGATTCCGAATCATTACCTTTAAGAGGTTATATTCTGGTCACAAACTAATCTTACACACAAAGTTTGACCATTCTAGGCCGATTTGGTGATGAGATATGGAAGATTTATGAAATTTTTTTGCAGGAATTTCCCCTCCAAAAGCCTTTTTTTGCTCTAACTCCCCTCCAAAATCACTGAGGAAGCTAAAATCAAAATGCGTTTGTCACTTGGGCTCATTTTATCATATGACACAGCAATAAAAAATTTTCGACGCCTCCTTTACCCCCACCACTATTTTAGGTTGATAACCCCGCCTTCCCCCCTCCAACATCATGTATGGAAGTGAATTCGGGATATAGTATACAACTTATCCCTAATAACCATATGAATTCATATTAATTACATTTTTACCAACTTGAGGCTCCTCAAGCTCTACTCAAAATTTTGATAATCCGCCATTTTGATCCATTTTGATCCAAATTCAAGAGGTCATATTGTGGTCACCAACTAACCTCACACACAAAATTTGACCTCTTTAACTTGATTTGGTGGGGAGATATGGAAGATTCAAGAAATTTCATGACTCAAAACTTCCTCAAAAAGCCGTTTTTTGATCTAACTCCTCTCAATATGCACTTAGGAAGCTGAAATTTGGATATGTTAGTATCCGTGACTCACTCTTTCATATGAAATCAAAAACGAAAAATTTGAGCTATTTGCCCCTTCTCCAGCCCCCTCAAAATTTGAGTGATCCGCCATTTTGAAATTTATCGAAAAAAACAAAAAACTATTGCGTATTTTCAAGAAGAGTTCCTCACCGAATTTTGAGCGAATTTTATCCACACCCGCCTGCGCAAGGCGAGTGACACAAAAAACGAAATTTCCTCAAAAACAGGTTTTTGCTAACTCTCCTCAAAATGCACTTAGGAAGCTGAAATTTAAATATGTTGGTGTCCGTGACTCACTCTTTCATATGAGATCAAAAACGAAAAATTTGAGCTATTTGCCCTTCTCCAGCCCCCTCAAAATTTGAGTGATCCGCCATTTTGAAATTTTCGAAAAAACAAAAAAACACTTCTGCGCATTTTCAAGAAGAGTTCCTCACCAAATTTTGAGCGAATTTTATGAATACTCGCCGGCGCTACGCGTGGGGGCAAAAAATATATATATACCAAAAAGTTGGACATTTGCCAGATGATTACAAATGGTCTGAAACGCAAAGATTTGAAGACCCCACCCTCCGCCGACCTTTCCTTCCCAAATCAGGTAGGCTGTAATAGCTATCGTTTTTATTAAAAACTTAGCTAAAAAAATCGATTTTTCTACGATTTTATTCAAATTAGAAATTTTAATATTTCGCTTCTAATTCCTCTTTTCTCGATTTTCTAAATTTTTTACAAAACATTTGTAATAAAGATGAATAGAAAAAGATATAGAGAAAAGTATGTCTCATAAAAAGCTCAAAAATCCCTAAATTTTAGTATTTCCTTTGTTAAATTAAAAATTTGCTATTCTACGCTAACTATAAATTTCAATTTGATTTTTTTCAACGATTATTTTATATTGAAAAAGCACGTCTCAATTTATTCTATGTATTTATTTACAATTCAAGTTTTTCGCTCCAAACAGTCCGTAGAAGCTAACATTTAAATATATTGGTATCCTCAATTCAATCTCTATAATGAAACCATGAACAAAAATTTCTTCTATTCCCTTTCAAAATTTCAGCGAACCGTCACTTCTGCGAGTTTGATAGCGAATAATTCTGCTGAAAGTACTGAGTAGTGGTGAGGAAGGACGAATCGAATGTACGTGGTTTGGTCGATGTTTACCGTGCAGCCAACTAGAGAGCCAGCTTTGGATACGTCAGTAAATAATTAAAAAAAAAAAAGTTAGAAGTAAATCGAAAATCCAAAAAAGTACCATCACATATTCTGTGAACATTCTGCAAAGAAATTTTCAGTAATTTTCATCGACATCAGTTTGCACTACGAGGAGAGAGGAAAGAAATTGTACCAAAGGTTGAACATTCGCCATATAATTACAAATGGCCTGAAACACACACATATGAAAGTTTCCCCCTCCCCCTCAACTTTCCGACTTAAATAGGCTGCAGAAAATCAGATAAAAAGAGGGGAAACACAGAATTTTAAAAACTAGGGTTGCAAGAGGCTGCATTTCGCGAACGAGAGAGAAAATGATAAGTCGACAATTTTTCATAATAGTCCCATGTGATGAATGAATCGGTACACATCGAGATGAACTCACATAGAAGGAACTAGAAGGCTAAAAAATTTTTCAATACGTCAGTGAGGATCTTCACAATACACTAGCAGAAAATAAAGGAAAACAAAACACTCCGTGAAGGCCACCGGATATTTTTTCGCCTTGATAGTTTTCCCTATCTTGAATACTAGCACCAATAGGACATTTTTAGTCCTTAAAATCTAAGGGTTGAAAAATTATAATCTTCCGGTAGGTAAAAAGTATTTATTAGCGAGTATACGTATAGTTGATTCGAAACCATGAATTATTCATTCGTTCGCCAGACAACGACTCGTATAACAACGCCCGCGAAACATGTGTAATTATTGTATAATGGTGCATTGTACCGCTGAGATAGTCGACCAGTTCTTTCTGGTTCATTAAGTACTTCATACCGGATAGGAAGAATCTTCTGTTGACGTTTTACGCGACAAATTTTTCGGTTGTAAATTTACTAGATATAGTTGAAGTTTCAGGAATTACTTTCATAGTAGTATATAAGATTATAAGTATATAGATATAATGTAGGTAGGCACTCGTACATTTCGATTCAAGGTCTTTGACATGATCATGAACGAAAATCGTTAGAAAATTGTGTCTTTAGAGTACATTAGGCATTATTCATTGTACTTAAATTCAATGTCTTTTCATGTAGCTGAATGTATAAAATGACAATTATAGATTATAAAATTCATTATATAGGTACTTCCATTAACAAAGTGTTTTATTTTCAAGACACGTTGATAACCAGGTAGTCACATTAATACGCACTCACCTTAGGTATTAAGATTACTCATTGATATTTCCTTGGATGTATTTCTTTCCTTCTGGGTCCGTTAAATTAGCGATGTACGATACTTCGAAAATATATTAACCCTGCAAAACCCATGTTGTTAATTATAACAGTCTATACCATGTGGGGTCAGCATGGACCCCATGGTAATGTAAACCGAACTATACCATGTGGGGTCCTATATGACCCCAAAAAACAGGGTGTTCAAAATTATTGCATACAATATGAACATGTGCTTGAACATGCTATTCTTACCACTGTATATCACTACAGTTGAAACTTTTTAAATTTCTCCTATAAGTGGAAATGAGTTCCTTCATAGATTTTCCCAAGAACTGAACCAGCAGTTTTTGGGGCAACTGCCTGGAAGGGTTGGTTGCACATGGTGCAACGAAGCGATTTATGGGCTTTACCGTCAATTCATACTTCTGCATTACTAAAAAAATATGTTCGATCTACCTATCTAAAAAAAATTATAATTTCAACAAAATCAGATTTTTGAAAATAGCTTACTATTTCCTTAAAATTCAATATGAATGGTTAAAAAATCAAATCGGCACTGCGTATCTTCACAATGTTTATTAATACAGATAATTGTATATTTGAATCAAAACTTTTTTCCTAATCTCTACGATAACAATTCGTGCAAACATACCGGCGATGGAGTCCACATACGCCTCTTTTACACTTTGTGCAGTAGGTGGCTGCTCGACGATCCGCTCTTCGTGGACATATGTAACATCTTCCAGGTGGTCGCCCCAGCGGCTGCTGGGGAACTTCTGCTTCCTCCTCTGGGGGTAAATTCAAAAATATTTTGATGCTAGCTTTTAGTTTTTTTGTGATTCGAGGGTCATCCAGTCGCTGCCGCATATATGGCTCTGTTAGATTCTCCGCAATTTCTTTCAAGAATTTGAATCTGGTCATATTGCCTCCATTTTGCTTATGTAGAATGAAAGCATTATGACAAGCCATATCAATAACGCCGAACATATATCGAAGGGTCCCGGCGAGTTTTTCGTTTGCATGTTCGTGTTCGAATAATCTGGTTCATTGTGTCTACTCCTCCTTTTGTGCGATTATATTGCAATATTAATCGGGGCTTTCCAGTTTCTTCGTCGATTTCGTCATCTTCCAGGTGAGCCGTTGAGAGGATTATTACAATTTTTCGAGGCCTGGGTACAAAAGATAGGATCATGCGATCTTCCTGGTATAAAAATTTAGATTTCATTAAATCTCTTCTTCGGGCTTCCAACATTCGTTGAGGAATTTCTGACCGATTTCTTCGTACCGTTCCAATCAACGTGAGATTACGTTGTAACATCTCCGTTGCTAACTCGGTCGAAGTAAAGTAATTATCGGCCGTAATAGTTCTCTCGGAGCCGTGGATTGGCGTTGTCAATTTGATGGCTTCTTGTGTTGGTATCATTAGGCTGCCTCTAACACGAGGGACTGGTCCGGTATATGGTACACCATTGAAAAAGTACGAGTTACCAGCGTCGCACAACGTCACTATCTTAAGACCATATTTATCTGGTTTCTGTGGTTGGTAGATCTTGAAGCCGCAATTCCCGCGAAATCCCAAAATAGTTTCGTCGACTGTCATATAAGTTGATGGGTGATAATTTTTTTGGCAGTTGGTACAAAACATTTGCCATACTTCTTCAAACAAAGCAAACTTTCTTAATCTTCGACGTTCCTCCGCAGTTTCTTTATCGTCAAACCGCAAGAAACGAAGTAAATGTTTGAACCTATTGACCGACATTGTATTAGAAAAAATTGGCGCTCCCGTTGTCGTGGAGAATATTTCTTGAGTCCGAAGACGCGAATTCTTCAACGCCGCTGTCATTATTAACAACCCGAGGAAGGCATATAATTCGTCGGCTGTTAGAATACGTGTTTCATAGGTTGCATAGTTGGGCGCGCTCCACGATTAGCCATAATTACCGCGTTAGTGTAGCGTAGCATTATATCTATTATTTCTTCGTTTATCAGTAATTTCAGTAGACTTGCAGGATCAGTTAAACCAGCTGCAACACCAGCGCTGCGCGCAATTCGTAGAATGATCCTCGGAGGAGCCAAGTTTGCCGGTGGTCTACGAAACCACTCCGTTCGATTATCTCGTCCAAGAACTGCTCTTTGGCGACGAGGGGCTGTGCGACGACCACGCGTTGGTTCAGCGTCTTCTTCGTCGGATTCGTCCTCTTCCGCGTCCTCTTCAGCATCTATTTCGTCGTCGACGCGATCATTGGCAAATTCAGCATCTTCATTATCATCAGGATCATCATCTGGTTCAGATTCTTCGTCGCTGTTCGGAGGTAAATATTCTTCATCAAGATCCATCTCTGCTGTGTTTCACTTTAATATTGCAGAATGAGTTTAAAGTATTCCATGCGCAAGGTACCGTTAACATTTTCAGTTTCCCTAGCACGTAAAAATATTTCATCTTGCATAGCATTTCAAAAATATTTTTATGTGCTAGGGAAACTGAAAATGTTAACGGTACCTTGCGCATGGAATACTTTAAACTCATTCTGCAATATTAAAGTGAAACACAGCAGAGATGGATCTTGATGAAGAATATTTACCTCCGAACAGCGACGAAGAATCTGAACCAGATGATGATCCTGATGATAATGAAGATGCTGAATTTGCCAATGATCGCGTCGACGACGAAATAGATGCTGAAGAGGACGCGGAAGAGGACGAATCCGACGAAGAAGACGCTGAACCAACGCGTGGTCGTCGCACAGCCCCTCGTCGCCAAAGAGCAGTTCTTGGACGAGATAATCGAACGGAGTGGTTTCGTAGACCACCGGCAAACTTGGCTCCTCCGAGGATCATTCTACGAATTGCGCGCAGCGCTGGTGTTGCAGCTGGTTTAACTGATCCTGCAAGTCTACTGAAATTACTGATAAACGAAGAAATAATAGATATAATGCTACGCTACACTAACGCGGTAATTATGGCTAATCGTGGAGCGCGCCCAACTATGCAACCCTATGAAACACGTATTCTAACAGCCGACGAATTATATGCCTTCCTCGGGTTGTTAATAATGACAGCGGCGTTGAAGAATTCGCGTCTTCGGACTCAAGAAATATTCTCCACGACAACGGGAGCGCCAATTTTTTCTAATACAATGTCGGTCAATAGGTTCAAACATTTACTTCGTTTCTTGCGGTTTGACGATAAAGAAACTGCGGAGGAACGTCGAAGATTAAGAAAGTTTGCTTTGTTTGAAGAAGTATGGCAAATGTTTTGTACCAACTGCCAAAAAAATTATCACCCATCAACTTATATGACAGTCGACGAAACTATTTTGGGATTTCGCGGGAATTGCGGCTTCAAGATCTACCAACCACAGAAACCAGATAAATATGGTCTTAAGATAGTGACGTTGTGCGACGCTGGTAACTCGTACTTTTTCAATGGTGTACCATATACCGGACCAGTCCCTCGTGTTAGAGGCAGCCTAATGATACCAACACAAGAAGCCATCAAATTGACAACGCCAATCCACGGCTCCGAGAGAACTATTACGGCCGATAATTACTTTACTTCGACCGAGTTAGCAACGGAGATGTTACAACGTAATCTCACGTTGATTGGAACGGTACGAAGAAATCGGTCAGAAATTCCTCAACGAATGTTGGAAGCCCGAAGAAGAGATTTAATGAAATCTAAATTTTTATACCAGGAAGATCGCATGATCCTATCTTTTGTACCCAGGCCTCGAAAAATTGTAATAATCCTCTCAACGGCTCACCTGGAAGATGACGAAATCGACGAAGAAACTGGAAAGCCCCGATTAATATTGCAATATAATCGCACAAAAGGAGGAGTAGACACAATGAACCAGATTATTCGAACACGAACATGCAAACGAAAAACTCGCCGGTGGACCCTTCGATATATGTTCGGCGTTATTGATATGGCTTGTCATAATGCTTTCATTCTACATAAGCAAAATGGAGGCAATATGACCAGATTCAAATTCTTGAAAGAAATTGCGGAGAATCTAACAGAGCCATATATGCGGCAGCGACTGGATGACCCTCGAATCACAAAAAAACTAAAAGCTAGCATCAAAATATTTTTGAATTTACCCCCAGAGGAGGAAGCAGAAGTTCCCCAGCAGCCGCTGGGGCGACCACCTGGAAGATGTTACATATGTCCACGAAGAGCGGATCGTCGAGCAGCCACCTACTGCACAAAGTGTAAAAGAGGCGTATGTGGACTCCATCGCCGGTATGTTTGCACGAATTGTTATCGTAGAGATTAGGAAAAAAGTTTTGATTCAAATATACAATTATCTGTATTAATAAACATTGTGAAGATACGCAGTGCCGATTTGATTTTTTTAACCATTCATATTGAATTTTAAGGAAATAGTAAGCTATTTTCAAAAATCTGATTTTGTTGAAATTATAATTTTTTTTAGATAGGTAGATCGAACATATTTTTTTAGTAATGCAGAAGTATGAATTGACGGTAAAGCCCATAAATCGCTTCGTTGCACCATGTGCAACCAACCCTTCCAGGCAGTTGCCCCAAAAACTACTGGTTCAGTTCTTGGGAAAATCTATGAAGGAACTCATTTCCACTTATAGGAGAAATTTAAAAAGTTTCAACTTTGGAGAGCCCAGAAAATTGAAAAAATTAATCGCATAAACAATAAAAATTGATCGTGGCGCGTGAATTCAAAAATTAACCTACTACACATATTCATTTGCAATACCCAGTCAACCACGGTAATACGAATGAATGTAGTGAGATATTTCGTTGGTAAGAACAGTGTTGCCTTCCTTGCTAATAAAAAAGTGTTGCCGTACCTTAAGAAGCATAACCTGACATTGGGGTCAAATATGACCCCACATGGTCTTTAATGGGTAGTATGTCACTGGGGTCCTATATGACCCCACATGGTATTTAATGGGTTAAATGATAAGGATCTACCTACGTAGGTTATTCGTAGTAATATATCGATGTTACTGAAAGCTAAACCCACTCGTATGTTCTTTTCGCAGGCGTTTTCATTTCTTGTAAAATTTGGTACCAACCAGTTGTCTCATACGACCGGTTTACAATGATCAGTGAAACCGTGATCACGTATGAGTCAGTGAAAATTCACCAAAATACGAATACGAGTCGCGATTTCAGGTGAACATCGTATAAAACGACGATTCTCGTTTAATATCCGCACTGCTTATTAGACGATTGTTGAGGGCTTCGTAATTATAGATTTCCACGATATTGCAATACAACCACCATCGTATAATCGTAGGTGCATACGAGCACCGTTCGAGTGACGTTTTTGCTTTCGACATGTTAAATAATTTCCATTATTTTGCGACCTTGTTCGGTAGCGTGCTGATTTTTAATGTTATTATTTACATAACTGGATAGGTATTAGTAATACGACGATAATATCGAACTATTATTCGGAATCAGTGCGAGAAATTAGCGCCTTTTTCATCCTATAGCTTTCAGTAGTACATAAGCCAAGTGTGAATTATTCGAGAGCCATAACAATCGGATTGTTTTCTTTAGAAAACCTCGTCCTCCACTTTTTGCTGTTGAGCTAGTAATTATCTGCGAGTGTGTATTGTAATAACCTTTGATTCGGCAAAATCAAGGTCAAGATGAACGATCGTATTGACAAAACACATTTAGTAGGGCAACACGCGACACACAGCGCTATATTAGTGATAACCAAAAATGCAAACGCCATAATTAATTCCCACTGTTGCGTAATTAGCTTCCTTTTGATTACTTTAAAACGTATACCGAATGGCGGAGAAGAATTAAAATACGCGATAAAGAGTCCCGCACGATGACACCGGTGGTAATTCGGCGATAGCGTTCGTATTATATTGACGATATTTTCTGTTTACGTATTTTCGTATAGGAGTGAAACGTCGGGCAAGAAAATGTCCAAAAAAACAGTCGTGACGGCGATACTCTTAATTCTAGGATTTTCCGGCGCAATCGCTTATATTGGTAATCGATGTGAGTATTTGTTGTTCATTCGTTAGCAGAATACTAGATTATAATTATGTTTTACGGTTATTTTTTACGATGGTTTTGATGAACTGAATGTATTTTTTTTTTTCAGATCATCAGGAGCAAAAATATTGTTATACGAAGCAATGCAAACGATCTGGTAATTATTTTTAATTAGCTCTTGTGTTCCGATTTTCAAATATGTTATAGTACTCGAATCATTTAAATGGTTGAAAAACGCTCGAATTATTATTATAACTTTTGAGTGGAATGAGATAAAATCAGATAGTAGTCCAGTAAAATTCCAAACAGCGATTTTTAGCTGAGTTTTTAATTAAAATGATAACTATTATAGCCTATCTGATTAGTGGATTGGGTACAGTCTTCAAATTTTTGCGTTTCATCATATGGCAAATTTCCAACTTTTTGATACATACATATCCTCCCCCCTCATGCCCCGGTGGGTATGGATGAAAATTGCTCAAAATTTGGTGAGAGACTCTTCTTATAAATGTTAAAAAGGTACTTTTTTATTTTTTCTATACACCTCAAAATGGCTGATCACTCAAACTTTGAGGGGGGTGGAGAGAGGGTAGTTATCTCAAAATTTTCATTTTTGATTTCAAATGAAAGACCGAGTCGTGGACACCAACATATTCAAATTTCAGCTTCTCAAGTGCATTTGAAGCGAAGTTATAGCAAAAAACCACTTTGAGGAAGTTATGAGTCATGACATTTCTTGAATCTTTCATATCTCCTCACCTAATCAACCTAAAATGGTCAAACTTTGTGCGTAGGGTTAGTTGGTGACCACAATATGAGTTCTTGAATTTGGGTCAAAATGGATCCAAAATGGCGAATTATCAAAATTTGAGTGAAGCTTGAGGAGGCTCAAATTATTAAAAATTCGATTTTTATGAACTCATATGATTATTGAGAATAAGAAGCATACTATATCCCAAATTCACCTTCACACATGTTATTGGAGGGGCGAAAGAGTGGTTATCGACCTCATAATATGGTAGGGGCAGGTTATATAAGTATAAAGACAGGTTACACTATTTCCCGCTGGTCACCAAAATATAATCCACATTTATGATTGGTTAATAAAATCCAATAGTATAAACCATAACCAGGGGCGTAACTAAGGGGGGATGGGAGGGAGCTTCCCCCCCAGGTGTTTTGAAAAGTTGGGAAATTTATAATTGTTCAATGCTGAAATTGGGAACTTGAATTTCTTTTGGGAAAATAAGAACTCGAATAAATTTGAACTGATGCCAACTTATATCATGTATAGCGCACAACCAGGGACGTAGCCCTCTTGGCTTTTGGAAAGTTGGTAAATTTGGAGTTTTAGCGTAAAGTTGGTAAACTTGACCACTTGCGCAGTATTATTAGAGCTATTTTTAAATTTTTTTGAAGACTAAAAAAAAAAAAGATTAACAGTTGGTAAAATTTCATGGTATTAGTTGGCAATTTTTGGTTTTCTCCCCCCCGAAGAATGTCCTCGGTACACCCCTGACCATAACTTATCTGTTAATGATGTCAAAAAGGAGAAGTTTCAATACACGTGTTCAATTCCGTACAAAAACTAATGGTTGCAAACACATTCCATCATCTTTTTATCAAATATGTGGACCGAGGATCGGCAAAGGGGGAAAGAAATCAAAAAATTTGATAACACCTCTGCTTTTTGACTTCATAAGATGGCGGACACAATTTGGATTTTTTAACTCGAGCTCAAATGGTGTAACCTGTTATTCATACTAATATAACCTGGGGCTGGGGTATATGAACGCACGAAAATTTATCATTGTGATGTCATATGATAAAATGAGCTCAAGTGAATAACATTTAACCTATTCTAATGTTAGCTTCTCGAGTGAATTTGGAGGGGAGTTGGAGCAAAAAAAAGCTTTTAGAGGGGAAATTATTATACAGTATGACCATAACAAGACCTTTGAAATTTGCGTCAAGATGGATCAAAACGGTGGAATGTAAATTAGAGGCCAATTTGAGGATCTTTAAAAAGCTATAATTTGAAAAATATGAATTCATATGATTATCGCGTGGCAAAAAATAATACATTTATTCTAAATTCAACTTCTAAAGTGATTTTGGAAGGGATAGGGTAGGGGTTTTCAGACTTGGTACTGGGTATGACCTGCACATGCATGAAGGGATTAGCAACATTAGCAACGTTATTTGCAAGCTCCAGCAATTTGCCATGGCTGCTTACGTTTTTAACAAAGATTATGAATGTTCTTGCACTAAATTAAATTTGCCATAGGAACTCTTTTTTGCGAGATATAAGCTAAACTCCACTTTCAGTATGTTGTTTGGGTACCCAGTCATTCTTGAAAAATTCATGAAAAAAAAATCGCTGCTGTAAATTTTTCACTATAAAATATCTACATTTAATGAACTGAAGTGTCGTTCCTAAAGTTACGATAAGGAAAACACTTTACTTATTCAACAATAAAGTGTTATATCAGGCATAGATGATCATCGATAAGTGGAATGCTTTAAAATAAATTTAACTCTTTTTACGACATATTCTATCCATACTATAAATAGGCACTTAGGCAGTATTAACTTGCTTTCGTCATAATTATTCGTGTACAACGAAGAAGCCGCATTAAGTACGTTACTTAGAATCATCGAATCCGACAAACATACCTTAAAATAAAATTACCGATAATTTATGACCATTCACTAGTTCCTACATACAATGTAATATGCCTACTTATCGCAACGATGCGCATGTCATGTAAAAAGTTTTAAGACATTTAAATAGAAAAGAAAAAAATCGTAAAAGTGGAAAAAAGTTTTAAAAAAATTAAGGCTCCTGCATAGCCAGAGATTACGTCATCTGAGAGTTGGGAAACCGCATGGTTCTCTGTTGGTGAAAAAAATCGTACCAAAAAAATAAAAAATTTTGTTTATGCGAATGGGAGTTGAATTCTCTGTAATTTTAGTAACGAGTAACTTTATCAAAACAACATTTTCTAGAGAGAGCTGGCTCCTTCTGACCCCCTCTGGCTACAGACCTGGGGTGCTGAAAGTAGAGATAATGAAAAACTCGGGCTCAGTAATGCGATGTGATTACTTATGTTGTTATTCTCAATTTATATTTGTAGTAAATGTCATATTTTACAGAAAAAAAAAAAACAAAAACAAAAAACACAAGTGTTCCTGTACGTAAATCCACATATTTTCTACATTCATCGAGAGACTCCATTTTAGGATTTCACAGTTCAATTAAGGGTACATAAGTCATTCAAAATTGATATTCGTATTACGAGCGAATTAAAAATAAATTTCAAATAACAATACTACAATTGGTCTCTTTTCATAATCAAACCTTGAATTTTTTCAAACATTCAGTATACTAAAAGAGGTCAGAAAATTCACATACCATGTAAGCATGTCAATGCCATTCATATATACGATTTCTGTTCCAACCCCGGATGATTGTTAGAAATTGTGATAGGCTGGTTAATGGGTTATGTATATCTAGACGATTTATTATTTTGTTGCAGAGAAAAAATTTTTAGAATCATTTAATTTTGATGTACAACCTTGTGATAACTTCTACGAATTTGTTTGCGGTAACTGGAAAAACCACCATCCCATACCAGACGATGCTCATAATGTGGACGCCTTCTATGAACTACAACAACGAACAACTAACGAGATAGCAAGTAAGTTTCATTAAATACTAATATTAGGACTACTTTAAATATAAATTTCAATTTTTAGTGGACTTAACTTTCATGCGTTCACTATGTTTTTTTTTTTTTGAATTTCCGTTCTTCGACAATAACTCGAGTACAAATTGACGAATTGACTCAAAATTTAAAGGATAGGTAGAAGAAATGGAACTTAAGAGTCGCATTGTTTTTTAAGTGTATTCGTCCTTCAATATCCAGCTTTTGAACTTCGAAGCTTTTCAGTTTTTTGCAAATATTTCGGGAATGAAGGGTCGTAAAGAAAAAATGTATAGAAACAAAGTTATAGGAAATTTTATTATCTACAATTTTTGTTCTATCCATTTTTCATGAAAGTTCGCCAAAAGTTGAGCTTTTGAACAATAAAACTTTTCAGTTTTTTTTTAAATATGATGAGAACGAAGCATTGGAAAGAAAAATGAATAGCGACTCGGTGCTTGCAAATTTCAAGCTCTACAACTTTGGTTCTTATACAATTTCTACGAAAGCTCATAGTTTTCCGGAAAAATGAATTCAAAAGTAAAGACTCCAATAAAATGTACGTTTTGTTCTCTGAAAGTTCGATGTTTTCATTCTCCGAGGATAGCTCGAGAAAAATATGATAAATTGACTCCAAATTTGGGAGTTAAATAGATACTATGAAGCGTAGGAATAGTACTGTTTTTGATGATGATTCCTTCACTGAAAGTTGAGCTTCCGAAATTAAATTTTTTTAGCTGAGTTGTTAACTTAGAAACGACAGCAATTACAGCCTACCTGATTTGAGAAAAGAAAATGGACGGAGAGTGAAGTCTTCAAATCTTTGTGTATCAGGCTATTTGTAATCATCTGGAGAATGCCCTAATTTTTTGGTACATACGTATCCCCCCCCCCAAAAAAAAAAAAAAATCGCTCAAAATTTGGTGAGAGACTTTTCTTGAAAATACGCCAAAGTGCTTATTTGTTTTTTCGATAAATTTCTAAATGCCAGATTACTCAAATTTTGAGGGGTACTGAAGAAGAGGCAAATAGCCCAAATTTTTCGTTTTTGATTTCATGTGAAAGAGTGAGTTATGGACACCAATATATACAAATTTCAGCCTCTTTATTCCATTTTGAAACGAGTTGGAGCAAAAATGGCGTTTTGAGGGAGTTTTAAGTCGTGAAATTTGACAAACTTTGTGTGTAGGGTTGATTGGTGACCAAAATATGACCTCTTGAATTTGGGTCAAAATGGATCTAAAATGGCCGATTATCAAAATTTGAGTAGAACTTGAGGAGCCTCGAATGGGTGAACATGTAATTGATATGAACTCATACGATTATTGGGGATAAAAAGTACACTATATTTTAAATTCATCTTTACACATAAGACTGGAGGGGAGAAGGAGGGGTTATCGACCTCAAAATATGGTGGGGGTACATGAGAGGTTGAAAATTTTTTATTGCGGTGTTATATGGTAGAATGAGCTTATATGATTAACTTATTCGGATTTTAGCTTCCCAAGTGAATTTGGAGAGGAGTTAGGGCAAAAAAAATGTTTTGGGGAGGAAATTACTGCAGGAAATTTCATGAATCTTCCATATCTCCTCACCAAATCGACCTTCAGAGATCAAACTTCGTATGTAGGATTAGTTCATGACCAATATATGACCTCTTAAATGTGAGTCAAAATGGATCCAAAATGGGGTATCGTAAACATTTGAAGATGATTTCAGGAGCCTCGAGTAGTCATAATCTGAGAAATATGAATTCATTGAGTTCTAAATTCAACTTTTTAAATGGTTTTGGAAGGAGATAGGGTAGGGGTTTTTAGACTTTGCATTGGGTTTGGCCTGTAAACACGAAGGAGTTACCAACGTTATGTTCAAACCTGAGCAAGTACCAGTTAAAAACTCAGCTCCAGTAATGCGGCATGGCTACTTACTTTTTTGCAAATATTTCGACAATAAAGGATTGCGAAGAAAATATAGATAGGAAGGATGTTGTACAACTTGTAGGAAATATTCTCTACAATAAAATTTTGGTTCTCGGTTCTCATATATCTTCCCTAAAAGATCATAGAAAATTGTTTTTTTGAACTTGACTTCCGTTCTCCGATAATAACTTGGGTAAAAGTTGACACAAAGCGAAAGAAATATATTTTTTATGAAGCTGATCTCTTCGCTAACAGTCAAGCATTCAAACTTTGAAACTTTTGTAATTTTTTTTTAATATCTTCGAAATGAAGGGTCATAAAGAAAAAATGTAAGGAACGAAGTAGTAAGAAACTTCATTCTCTACAACTTTGGTTCTCATGCATTTTCCACTAAAGCTCATAGAGAGTTAAGCTTTTGAACTTTAAATTTTATTTTTATTTCTTTGTTGCCATTCCACTCACACATCAGTTATTAATTATTATTGAACATTATAGTAATGTCCACTATTTACGTATAGCCGTACCTACTTTATTCTGTATTTAATCATATTATTATAGAGAAGAGTAGGTAGGTTTTAACGCAGAGTACTCATTAGCACTGCGCTATTTTGAATGTGACCGTGAGAACGCCATTATAATGAACACCGGAAGCGAAAAACTCGAAGAATTTTCCATTTGCTGGGGAGATACTCTGCTTCTTAATTGACTTGGGACAATTATAATATTAATTTTCTGCAATGAGTCGAAAAAATAAAAATTTATATCATGAAAGCATTATATAGTTTATAATAAAATTCAAAAGCCAGTCAAAAAATTCTAACCGAAGACAAAGATACTAAATGAAGTCAACAAGAAATACAACGTATGCAAAGGAAATCTAGGTTTTCAAATAGTTTTGAAAGGAATAAAGCAGGGTATCAGCTTCAATACTGAACAAGGGTGTGTAATTAAAGAGATAAACAGCATGAATATATCTCAATTAAAAATTCGACTTTAGTAATGAAACATGACTACTTATATTTTCTATTTTTTAATTCAATCATGTTTTCAGATTTTCTCAAACATGAAAATTCAAAAATGGAACCTGAAGCAGTACATTCAGCTAGGGCTTTATTCAAGTCCTGTTTACGTGCAGGTAAGTGTAGAATGATGGACGTCTCCACTATACCTTCGATGTTACACAGATGACGTAATAGGAAATTAACTGATTCCAGAGAAATTAAACAAGACCAACAGATTTCAACAACTCGCCGACGTCCTTATAGATGTGAATTTACCACCAGTGCCATCTTTCAAGGATACATCGGAAAATTTTTCGTGGCCTTTGACAGCAGTATTGAGCAAAAAATTATACAATCATAATTTTTTTTTCGAATTTACCACTACCAATGATCCGAAAAATCACTCCATTTACAGATTGTCCATTGTTAAACCAAGCAGCATTAATCCTCTATCAGTGTAAGAATTTTTTTTTTCAAGAAAACAGTATACTGTAACCTAGATTTGTACATCCTTGGCTGAGGTTTTAATTAGAAACGATAGATTACAACCTACCTGATTTGGGAGGAAGTTAACATCATCTGCAAATTCAAACAAGCCCCAATTAAAAACTCAGCTCTAGTAATGAGGCATGGATGCTCAAATTTTTTTTTTCTTTAGGAACAGAATATTACAAAAAAAAGTAAACTCAGAAAATCAATGCTACAGTTATTCACGAAATGAGAGTTACTATCAAAATGAAAATGAGACCGAATATTCAGAATTTAATAAAGAAGATCTGCTCAAAGACGAGCATTACACACTTCTTAAGTCCATTCTAACTTACGTTTACAAAGAATATGAACTCCAATGGACAGATGAGATAGAAAATGAGTTCTATGACATGGTGAATCCATTATTCTTAAAATTTGAACGCGATGTGCAAATAGTATGTAAATTATATTCCATAACTAGTCGATGATATTTATGGCATTTAACTTAAAATATATATTCTTCAATGTTTACACAGCTAGTGGAAAAGAAAACCAACAAAAGTCCAAATTTACCAGAATACATAACAATTGATGAACTACAAGAATTGACTGATTTGATTTCCGAATGCCACGACCAAAGTCCTATAGTTGGTATTTATAGCTAACATAAAAGCTGTTTTACTTCTTCAATGAAGATTATTTATTATTATTCACTTTTACTCATCGATAGATTTACTGGAAATCATTTTTTCATTGGATGTTTGAAGACATTCCTGATGTTGAATTAGATTTTGAAGACAGAGATCGTGAAATTGTACTCATGGACAGAGAATATTTGATTGAAATCATGAAACTGATAGCCAATACGCCACCTTATGTTATTGGTATGTTGATAATACTTCTTATTGACCGATTTAAATTATTAATCCTACTGATGGTAAGCAAAGTCGGTGCTGTACTAACCTATGTAATGAATAGCTCCATACAGTAATTTAATGAATAAATATTTTCATCTTTAGAATTTTACATGTGGTGGAAAACTGTATCTGGAATACTTCCATTCACAAATAGTATACTTAATGAAATATATAATGAAATAACAGAAAATGAAAAACCACGGTAAGTTAAAAACGCACAAGCTATTAACATTAATTTACCAACAAATACAAAAATAGGTGTACCATTACTTACGGATAGCGATGCGTTTGCTCTCAGCCTCCTTACTCAAGAAATTGAAGGAATGTGAGAAGAGATATAGTATCATAATTAATGTTCAATCTATGTTATAAATTTAACAAGTCAACAACGAACAAATGTGATTCAAAACTAATACAAAATCAAAATCATGTTTCATCCGAGCAAAGGGTGTGGTAGATATTATTATGTTGATGACAAACTTAATCGGTACTTGTGAAGCGAAAAATACGAAAAAAAATATAATTACCCAAAAATTGTCCAAAACTAAAAATACTGATAAGAAATTGGGATCCTTCAGCGAAAGAGTCGGTACCTGGTGGTAAAACGATGAACTACTGAAAACGGGGATTTCAATAATTGATAAAACTGATAAAAGTATCATTATTGGCAATGAATTAATAATTCGGGTACTAAATTGAATCATTTTGAATAGAATCAATTGTTTTTTGTTCAATGGTGAAGATAAATTGAATTCCAGTGTTATTGCTACGAGATAAATGATTATTTTTCACGCACTTACCAATGAGTAGTGATACAATTATCGCAAATATCATAAATACCATGCGAAAGAATCTCATTTATAAACCAAAATGATAGATAAGTATTAAATTAGCGAAACCCAATTCATTCATTTCATTTATTCCATTTATTTTCAAATAATTTAAACATTTCACTGTGTGAGTCCACAACTGGCGGGAAAAATTCCCCGTTTTCAGAACTGATAATACCATTTACATGTAAACACGACACTAGCGCGCCACTGCTCTGAAGGGTCCCAATAAGATTTCACCCCTTAGCACTTAGCTCAGTCCGTTTCGCTCATTGGATGAGATTTCACCTCTTGATACAATGCGTTTAGTTCATTGGCTGCTTTTCGCTTCAATTTTTCCTTTGCAAAAATATCAGTGTTGCCAACAAAATCCTTTTGAATGCAATTTTGAATATTTTTGCTGTTGAAAATTTTTGCTAAATTATTTTTATTAGAATTTAATTTAATGGCGTTATTTTTTTTTAGAAACGAATATTGCGCGGAAATCACGAACGAAATCCTTGGCTTTGCAGCAGCTCATTTCATCATTTACGATAAAACAGTAAATGAAAACATGAAAAGGGTGGGTAATTTGCCATTATAATATCTTTAATTACTCGCGATATTTGCGTTTTAATATTTACTCTTTGTTAACAAACAAAATTACAGATTTCAGAAATGGTTGAAAGTATTCAACAAGCATTCTTAGACGAAATGAAGAATGTAAAATGGATGGATGAAGAAACTCGAAAGAAAGCATTGCAAAAACTAGGAGCTATGAAGAAAAGAATAGGTTATCCAGCTTGGATGAACAATTCAAAGGATTATGATGAATATTACGCAGGCGTAAGTCTATGTCAATTTTAGTAAACGTTAAAGTCTTACCTATGGGATTTCCAGATCTCGAAATAACTGCTCAGAAAAGTTAGAACCTTAGACGGGAATGAAGATGGATATAAACAAATTTCAATCAACTCACAAAAAAAAAATTTAATAATGACAAAAATAAATTTATTTTTTATCTGTCTCAAAGATGCTAAGTTTTGCTCCGGGGAAACTCCCTTCCTCTCCCCATTTATAGTTGAAACGAAACATTTTTGCTTTTCTTTAGATAATTGTGAGGAATTCTTATATATGTGAATTTGAATTTATCTAAATCTTTCCATGTTTACTCAGATGGAAGTATTTTAAAATACATTTACTTAACTGATATCTTTCAGTATAAATTTTACCTAACAAAATACGAATAACGTATTGAGCTATTTTTCACTATTGCCCATTGTTATAAATTGATTTCTCAGGTAGGAAAAATCATTATTCAAGAACATGATAAGTAGGTATTTTATAATGATGTTTTTCAACTTTGTTTAAAATTTAAAAAATGTACAAAAAACGGTATTATCTAAGCGTGTTCGTAATGCATTTATAATGTTCTTTTTTCTAATGATGACGTTTTAAAACCAAAGACTACTTTTTGTTTCGATTTTTTTTCATATTTTTACACTATGTTGATTTTGAAAATAATCTGAATATAAAATTAAATTACTTTAGATTACCATGGATGAAGATGATTTTTTCAGCAACGTAGTCAGATATCATAGGGGGAACTTGGAGTCGATGTTGAATGGTTTACATGTCTTCGAAACTGAGCCAACTGACGGGTTAGCATCTTACGAGTATATTTATTTAATACTCCTACAATATGCACATTTGTGTATATGTATTTCTGTGCTGACTTATATCAACACAGTCTACCTATTATGTATGTATGATGTAATGCTTGATATTTTTTTTTTTATTCATTAAATCAATAGTTGGGACAGCAAGCCTTTGGAGGTTAATGCTTACTTCAATATAGATGAAAATACTATGAGTAAGTAGAAACTACTTGTGTACAGCAAACTTTTTACGCGCATAGCATGCTTACAGCTTTATACCTATTCAGTATTTGGCTATGATTACTAAAATTCAATGATTTCAATTTTAGTAATTCCTGCGGGCATGTTTCCATATCCGTTTTATCACTTGGGATTAGAGTAGGTCACATATTGTTTTTTTTTTTAATCAAAAATTAATTTTATAAATAAAGCCATATCTTGATATATTGATATTTATATTCACAGATCGCTTAATTATGGTGCAATTGGTGTAGTAATAGGTCACGAAATGATCCATGGCTTTGACAATACAGGTACGAATGATCAATTCAATTTACTTTTTTTTTAATCGTATATTTCATTATTATTTCGAAAATTATATTCATCAAGGAAAAGAATACGATAAAGATGGTCACCTGAATCCATGGTGGACTAATGAAACTAGAATGGAGTATCAAGACCGAGCAACGTGTTTTATTAATCATTACAGTCAATTTAATTTCTCTGAAATAGAAAACGCTGTCAATACAACTTCGGTAAAGTTTCGAACCTTCGCCTTATAGGTGTAGATGTAGAACTTTTTTAGAATATTTTTTTCATTTCCTCTTGTTACATAGTTGAGTGGTATTCAAACCCTGGATGAAAATATAGCTGATAACGGAGGCTTAAGAATTGCATTTTACGCTTACAAAGATTTTGTGGCGAAAAATGGCCCAGAGAAGAGACTGCCTACACTTAAGGAATATACCAACGAACAAATGTTCTTCTTATCTTTCGCGCACGTAAGCGTACCTCAAAGTTATTGCAAAACGGGGTTAATTATTTGAGTGTAATGTAGCTATAGTAAATACTTTGTTATTTTTATTTAGACATGGTGTGAACATTCAACTAGCGAATGGTTAGAAGAAACTTTAGCATCTGATGAGCACAGTCCTCATTTTGTTCGCGTTTTAGCAACATTAATGAATTCTAAAGAATTCGCGAAAGCTTGGGAATGTCCTAAAGGTAGTCCAATGAATCCTGAAAAACACAAATGTGAAATGTGGTGAAATGGATGTTACCCGATTACTTAATGAACATTGTAAGTTACCAAATTTGTATAAATTATATGCAAAATTCATCTCTTTTTTTTTATTTAGGATATATTATAGGTACTTATCATTTGTTATTAATGTGAAAAGCAGACTATTGTGCTGCTATATGTGATATTTCTTCTGTGAACTTCATATCATCTTTAATAATGATTTTTTAATGAGTCTATATTTATTATGTGGAAATGGGCTAGACTTACTGAATTGTCAATTACAATGTTTGTATTGCCAATTCAAAAATTGACTGCTTTAATTAAGGTCATTACCAATTTCTGGTCAACCTATTATTATTAAGTATTGTTATCTTATTTTATTTTTTAATAAAAAATGTTGTTATATTCATACGATAATTTTTAAAGCTAAGGACAGTTACATCTAAACAAGAATATCCTAGAATTAGGAAAGTAAATTGTTTAGCTTTAATATTTTGGAATAATCCAATGACTGCATTTCCAATTTTTTAATTTATATTTACCTACTTTACTGTATTTTATTGTACTGATTGAAGTTGAAAAGAAAATAAATGCCTGCATCGTCATAATATGTAAGGTAAGGTTTTGTGGGATCAAAGCTACCTATTCCTAATATCTGATACAGTATTATGTTATTAAATTAAATTTTTTTCTCCATTTTAACGCAGTATTTCTATGTCCGTATTTGTTACTGTGTTTATATTGATTTTACTTTGAAATGTTTTTTTGAATAAATGTTTGTTTTGAATACAAATTATCTATTGAATTTTTCTTGTAGCATTCAACTGTCGCAAAAATTTATGTAATTATTGTAATAAGTAATTTGCAATTAACATCATATTATTACCTATCTACTACAATTAATAAATTAAAAAAAATCCATAATACAACTTGAAAAATAACAAAATTTACATATTTGCTATAGCGAATTATGTAATTTTTTCATTAATGAAAATGGTATAGATTAGCGTTCAACTCACCACTTTATAAGAAATTGGCCATCAGCTTTTATGTACCAAAAATTAACAATCAACGCAGAATACTGTATTATCAGCAATATAAAAATAAAATTAAAAAAAATGATAATAAATAAAATAAGAACCTAAAACTACATTTAGGTACACAAATCGTAAAAAAAAATCAAAAAATATGACATGTCTGATACCTATATTTAAAACCGATATTGGTATACAATACCTCAATATGTTTACTCGTATGGGGTATGTAAGTACACATTCATATTTTTTGAAAAATACTTGTCAAATTGTACATTTTCATTTGCTAACGACTTAATCAGCTTCACCACAGTTTACATTTCTCTTTGTTTGGATTCATAAGAGAGCCCTTCTTGCATTTCCATGCTTCAGAAAATGCTTTAGAATTTCTTAGAGATGCTAAAATACGAACAGGTCGAGGACTATGTGCATTATTTAAAGCTTCGGCTTCAGACTCTGAAGTTCCTCGTTCGCACCAAGTCTAACAGAAACATGAAAACTGGAAGTGAAACTTTCTAATAACATAAAATAGTTATGTATTATCAGATTTTCACTTACATTTGCGAACGAAAGAAAAAATAACTGATCAGCTGTAAATTCCAGCTTCGGTAGTAATTTTTCGTCTCCATTTTTTTCGATGTATTTTTTATATGCTTTATAGGCTACTTGCAAACCCTCATTATCAGCTATATTTTCGTCCAAAGTTAGGAGTCCATCCACCTAGTATGAAGAAAAATTTTATGTTATGTATTGATGAAGTTTTTGTTGAAAGGTATGAAAAAACTCCTCACCCTTTTGGCGGTGTTTTGCAATATATATTCTTGATAGGTGTCGATGAAGCAGTTAGATCTTCTCTCGTATGTATTTAATGCATCTAAACTCCAACTGTACTCAGCAGTACCTGTGTTTTCATGCCTCAGTTCTACGAAAAACAAAACATAATATTGATATATTTTAATTGATGTACGCGAAAAAACAAAACATTATTCAAATGTGGATAAAAGTGAAATAATTATAATTTTTTTTAATAAAAAATTGAGTATAATTTACCATACCTGTCGTATCGAATGCATGTGTAATTTCATGTCCAATAATCATTCCAATGGCACCATACTCTAATGCTCTGAAATGAGAATAAATTATTTGAAAATTCAGTAAAGCATATCGTTAGGTGTCCTCAAACATCTTGAATAACATGGGAAAAACGAAAACAGATGGTATAAGCACTAATGAAAATATTAAAAGCAAATGAATTTTACTTACTTTAAACCTAACTGGTAAAATGGAAAATTCAGTATGGCAGCCGGGATCACTAAAATGAAATAAAAATTGCGTTAGATCCAATATCGAAGACTTAAAATTTAATGACAACGAAGTTTCTCACCAATTGAACCAAACTCTCGAGAGTAAAATGTATTCACATTTAAAACGAAATCATTCCACCTAAAATAATATGAATGCGTAATATTGATAGGTAGGTACTTCACTACCCATATTATGGTATGAACGAATAATTATTAAAATAAAACATAATGACGAATAAAACTTACCATTCTTGTTCTGATACTGGTCGCCGGTAAGATGATAAATGTTCCATGAATCGTTCATATTTTAATTTCGAAATAGTGCGCAAAAAACTCTTATCATCCAAATCATACTGCAATGAAGGCGTATAATGTCGAATATGAACATTCAAAAAGACAATTTAGCTAAGAAGAGGTATAGTTACCGTTTTATATTGCTTAACATCATTCATCCAGTTAGGATAGCCTATGTGTTTCTGCATTCTTTCCAGTTTTCCCATAACCTTTTTTTTGGTATCACTATCAAGCCATTCGGCTGCTTCCACTTCTTCAATGTATGCTGAACGGATATTTTCGAACATTTCTGATATCTATGTCGAAGTAATCATGTGTAATAATTTTTAAAAGAAACAACGTATGTATATGAGTAATCGTTCCAATTTCGAATTAACCAATGAAATTACATGGTTATTCTTCTCCCGCCACCTTTTATTATTTCGGGCGCGAATGGTTGAAACACGTGGTTTTCTCCAGCAAACACGCGAACTTTTCTTATCAGTTACAATTGAGCAAATTATGGTAGTGTGTTGGTGAAATTTTAATGCTTTGTCGCGGTTAGTCGTTAATTGTGATTTGTAATGGGAGTGGTTATTCCTTTTCATAATCATTATTGAAACTAGACACTGACCTTTTGAAATTTTTTTCTGATGGAGTGATCCCTGACCAAAAAGTAAGCAATACTGGATTGATAGATTTCATGGACCGCGTGTAAACAAAAAGATTTCCTGTGAAATACGCCAGGTAGGTTAGTAAATGTTTCATCCTTTCAGTAGTTGTTAATCGCATGCTTACTTAAATACTTGAATAGAAATTCGTGAGTAGTAATGATCGTATCAGTGATTAAATGATAAGAATTTACCTGGACTTTCTGCTTTTCCCCGTCATTATGCGGTATAAATTGCTGTAAGGCTTTATTAATGTACTACTCGAAAAAGGAATAACCCCATTGGCAACTTCAATCCACATGTAGTATTCTGGTAAAACAAAAACATTCGATAAAATTACAATGATACAAGTATGTTCGAATATATTTTACTGGAAATTTAACTCACCAATGATATGTATTGGCGTGATCGCTAATAAATTCAACATTTCCACAATATAAGCGAGATCCTGTATTAAAATTACGCGCTCAGAATGATGGAAATCCAGCTTAATGTCACTCCCATCAAACAGTATTTCAAAATAACGTTTCCAGTAAATCTGTGATAAAGAATAAGTGTGCGATGAAGTGATGTGTAGAAAAAAAATGAATATTGAATGCATTCAGTATTGGGTTATGATTTACAAACCGTGCGTTCCTCATTATAGTGGAAAATTTGATCAGTTATTTCTTGTAACTCAGCTATAGTAATATAAGGGGCATTTGGGTTCTTATTAGGAAAATTCTGTTTTCTTACCTGAAATGAAAGTATACGATTTAAAATTCGAGAAAAAGATGGTACTCCGGTCTTGATAAAAATACTGTTGTTGAGTACACTCACCCAGGCGTATTTACTGCTGAATTTCAAGAATAATTCGTAAGTGTTGGCAAATAAATAGTCATTATCATCTACCCAAGGAAAATTAGCCTTAGCGTAAGCAATTTTATTCAAGTTTTTCAGATATCTATATCGTGACTGATCAGCAGTTAGTATCTCTTGAAAATTGAATGAATCCATTTCTGGTTCAGCAACTGGTTGACTACAAAAGAAATGGAATTATTAGAAAGTTTTCATTTAAAAATTGGTACTAAGATAACATCAATCTTAATTAGGATAGCCACGGATAAAAGTACCTATTACAGTTCATCTGGAGATCCCACAATAATGTTGAGAGATCCCATTCCATGCTTATTCATGCTTACTTTGTAAAGGGTAAAAGTCTTGATGGTCTTCCAATTGCTAATTTTTTCGCCGAATTGTCATTTGGATCGATTTGAATTTCAAAATCGATGAAGAAGGTCAAATCGAGAAATTTTTTACTTAAAGCAGCCGTTGAAAACCACGTGAAATTAGCAGATCGTGCTGTGTAAGATGGTACAATTGGAAGATTCACTTTTTGGAGTACTTCTGCAATTTCTTCGAACAATGTAGTTTCATTGTTTGTTCCTGGAGTCAAAAAATTTTGAACAGTCTATCCAAATATAATTTGAAGAAAATAATAGTTGATGAATATACCTTGATTTAGACATTGTTGGTACATTGTTCTTGCCTGATGTAAAGCTACAGGTTCATCTTTTGCATTACTTTGATTCACATAACCTAAATTATACGAAAATATATTAGATGATATTTTTTACTTTCATCTTCTGAAGGATTTAGCATGCAAATGTATTATAGATGGAAGCTATCTTACGTGCTATGTCTGTTTTAAGTTGAAGATATAAGATGCGAAATGCGTTTGTACCCGAGTTCTTATCATAAATTTGATGGCGTCTTTTCCAATTACCACATGCGAATTCATAAAAATTTTCGCAAGGGTCCACCGAGAAATTGATGGAATTCATCAAATGTTGTTCTAAAAGATTTCAAATAAAATAATACCTATGTATTCAGCCGAATAAAAACTTTTTCGAAGTACCCAGATTAAAGGAATTCACCTGCTCGTCTACATAATGCAGTTCGACAGTATCCATCTTGACCAGAAGCTTTGGAGGAAAAAATTATTTGAATTAAATGCCATATTCATACTTATCGTGAATAGCTAAGAATTATCGACTCACCCACAAATTTGCCCAACTTATAAAAGAAATAAATAGTTAATATTAATGCAATAAGTTGCATACATCTCTTGATTTTTGATTTTTCTATTCTGCAAACAAATGTAAAAAATGCAACCTGATCAGAAGACATTTTAACTTCTCGACACCGAAAATTAGAATAATTGTAAACTGGGATTGAATTAATATTTTTAACGATTGAAATAAAAATTGTAATAAAAGCGAGATGTCATCCTGAATTGAATATCATGTCAGTATTCTTTTTGTTCTTTAATATATATTATTACATTTTCCATTCAAATTGAAATTTCTATTCTATTTTTAATTCATTTTTTGCTGCTTTTTCCCTTACGTCCATTATCAATCTTTCGGTGTGGTATGCAATGAAAGGTTATCAGATAAAGTGTTTCCAAATTGATTAAATATTTCAAATTATTGAATGTTTCCGTACGTTAGATGTTTATAGAAATATATAAAATTATTTTTAAAAAGCTCGTTCACTATTAAATTGAAGATGAGAACTTGTAATAGTCGAAAGGGGAAATGACAGTTTATATCATTCAGATAAATGATGTAGGCAATAGACTTACCTGATATTATGGGAATGCTCGCTCGTCATCTCATAATCTTCGTTAACATTTGCGAAGGGTTGTTGTTGTCGGTGATCTTCGGGCACTATCAAAGAGTAGAAATTAATTTACATTTGTGGAAAAATTTCTACTAAATTTCACATTATTCGATTTGATAGAAGTTGGGAACGAGTCTCAACTGACCAGAAGATACAAACTATCCACTCGAATAATACCATGAGATGATAAACCGGGAAAATTTAACCTTTAACACTAAATTTTAATAAATATGCTTAATCAGATAAAGTTTATTACTACCACAATTATAACTCAAAGCAAATGAAAACTATAATGTTGAATACCTGATGAATGTATTTCAACCGACGACGCCTCATTGGGTGGCATAGTAATGGAATTTTCTTTGTAACGATCATCTATGGGAGGAAATTAGCACAACATCTTTTAAAGCTTTTCATGTTGGTAATGAAGGTTTTGAATTGATAAGTAGAATAATTCGTGGTATAGATCTCTTATCGTATATCTTATGACGCATTTCGCAATAAACATAGCGTTTGTGCGGTCTTTAGTGTTATCTAATTGATTTGCCAAATAGTCTGCGTATTTGAGATATTTGCAGAATGCCGATACATTATAATATATGTTTTGTATGTGTGCAAGTTTACTTGTTTAGGGATGAAAACATTAATAAAAACATGACAAGTACTTTAAATTGGTGATGTATATCACCAAAGCATAGATGCCTACTTTAAGCTTAAGCAGGTCGATAAAATTTAAAATTACACACGTAGGAGAGGATTTAGAAGTACAAGGATAGTAAATATTAAATAATAACAATGTTGGTTGTGCATTCAGTTAGGTATAGTCACGATTTCAGTACAAATTTATTCTTTTTACATAATGTTTAATATATGACTTAAATGTAGTAATCCCATATTAGTTATTAGATGTACATTTGCTTATTTCTATTGAATTACATATAATGATTGATATGAAGCATCGCTTGTTGTTTTAAAATCATTTCAAGTCCAGAAATCCGTCCACCTCTTTACCATAACTGACATTTCTCTTCATTCGGATTCATGAGTGATCCTGCATCACATTTCCATGCCTTTGCAAATTCTGCTGAATTACGTAACGCAGTGATTACACGTACATGATTCGGACCATATTTAGTAATGAATTGGAGGTTAGAGAGTTGCTCGCTTATGTGTTCACATCGGCCCTGAAAATGAAATCACGTTGAAAAATCTAAAACACCGCAATCTCAAAATTACTGGGATATTGTACTAACTTGAGCGAATGCTAGAAAAAATAACTGTTCTGATGTGTAATTTAATGCTATAGATATTTCTTCAAAGTTACGCTCCTTAATATAATTCTTGTAAGCTTTGAGCGCTATTTTCAAGCCTTCATGATCAGCTATATACTCATTCAAATTTGATAGACCACTTGATTGGATCTAGTGAATATCATAGATTTAAGTATCACGAGACTGAGTGCTTAGAACTAAATGTTCTTCTATGAAATCTTTTATTAAATCATACTTTAACATCGAAGTTGAATTGATTGTAGGAATTGATAAAACATCTTGCTCTCTTTTCATATTCGATTTCTGTATTGTTCGACCACCATGATCGCAAATGACCCTGGCCATCGAATTCTTTGCCTATGTAAATATAGAGTTTGATATCATCATAATTCGTAATTAGTACTGAAGAAAAATACATAGTTATTGTGGCAAGTACCAGCTCTGTCAAAACCATGGGTTAATTCATGTCCTATTATCATTCCTATAGAACCGTAATTCATTGCTCTGTGAAATAAGTGATATTTTGAAGATACTTGGCGTAACTTATGTGTATTGGGAATCTATAATAGACTTACTCGACAGAAAAATCATAGAAAGGGTAGAACAATAATCCAGCTGGAATAACTAAAAAGAAAATACCAAATAAGTCAGTATGATTCTAGTTTCCTAAGTATAAGTATTAATAGTATGTTACTCAGCTAGTTACCTATATTATTATGGAAAGAGTAATAGAAGGCATTTACATCTAGTACATGACCAATCCACCTTTAGAAAAAAAAGAGCAAAAATAAATTTGAGAATTATTTCGGATGCTTAAAGGTAGCATAGGTAGTTTATTACGGATTTTCTTTTTCGTGGTTATTCGATGTTTTGTAAGTACAGAGCATTTTCTTAAAATTCCTTTTCTTCACATTCAATATATTTTTTATGAGATTATTCCTGTCCATATTAACCTGCAAGGAAAAAACACGGATTGGGTTGACATTTTTACAATTACTATAGCAGCAAAACCGACTCCAGTTGAAAGTCAAACAACACAACTTGGCAATGCTACATCAGCTCATGATTTGACAGTGTGGGCATACGAGTATAGCGTGTAGTGACAAGATGTGGGATGTAGCAGCCGATGCTAGAATTTCCAGCATCGTGTATGGTTACAGTCCGTTTTATCCATAGACAAGAAGCATATGTATGAAGTTAGAGCTTACCGCACCATAATATCGATCCACTTGCTGCGAATCGTTCATCCACTTAGGATATCCTATATTTGCTTTTATTGAATTCAATTTTTTCAGCGCTTCAGCCCTAGTACTTTCATCTAGCCAAGTTGAATTTCTAATTTCATCGGCGAAGGCTTTTTTGATGTTTTTAAATGTTTCTGAAACCTTGAATAAACTTGGTAATGTTTACAAAGACGATATTCTGATGATTGTAATAACGTTTTAGCCAATGTACTTTACCTTGGGTATTTTTTGCTTCATAGCGTAGTTGTTAACTATGAAATAAGAGGTGCCATAATCAAAAACATCGTTCGTCAATTCTGTGCAATATACATTTCTGAAGAGAGAAATCGTGAAATATAGATAACCATTCAGATAGTATATGACTAACAATTATTGTGTAAATGAATGAGTATACATACCTAGGTGGTCGTTGCCTATTGAAGAATCGAATAAAATACTGGTCATACCTTTCGGCGAGGTAGTAGCTGGAGAATGGGAGTATGGTGAACATGGTTTTCCACCACATATAAAATTCTAAATCAGTGATTTCGTATTGAAATCAAAGTTTAGATTAATGAGTATAGAAGGCATTGAATATTAACAAATTCAGGCAAATATCTTACCCAGTATATGCGGCGGTGTTTGAGCTATTAATTTGAGGATTTCTTCGAGATACAATTTATCGGGTACTAATATCATTTTATCGTCATTTTGTAAATCGAATTGATTGCAAGATTCGTTAAACATCTCATGAAAATACATTTCCCAGTCGAGCTGTCCAAATCTATTCTTTTTTGTGAACATATGCGAAAAAATATCGAATATTTTGTTTTGAGCTCCCGAATCACTTTCATTGCAAGAAACCTGTAGACGTGATGTTAAATCAATTCCTTGATCATATAAGCTGGAGACTTTTTTAAATTTTCAGCATTCTAATTTATATTTTTACTCTCTTGCGTCGGAAAACTAATTTACCTATTTATGTTCACATACATACATTACTTTTATACTGCTCAAAAATGTTATCAGTCATTTCTTGAAGGTCATCAATGGACATATATTCTGCTAGATACGAACCAGTACTTTTGGAATCGAGCTATACGGATTTTAAATTTAATTATTTATAGTAGATAGAAAGATGCTTCAACATTATTCGAAAATTTTATCGGAAAATCACCTCTTCTACTCGTTCGGCGAATTCTGTGAGCTTTGAGAATCGATTATCAAAAACAAATTCAATATGAGTACTCCAGCTCATATTAGTTTTTTGGTACATATACATAGTTACATCTTTGAAAAATTCATAAAAAGTATTCCTTGATGTTTGAAACAAACCGTAATTCCTGTCTAAACTGTAAGAAAGCTTATGTAGTATACTCAGTATAAGTTATGAAACTACTAAATAGTTATCCATACTTAGAATGAAACTTGCTGGAAGGATTAGCAATATAGATGGCGTTTTCATTGACAATATATGGATCTGGTCTTATGGAAAATTGAAAAAACAAATCGATATTGAGTAATTTCTTGCTTAATACTGTTGGTATGGTCCACGAAAACTTCTTCAATTCAATGGACATGTCAGGTACTATGGGAAGCTTCAACAGCTGTAGGAGATTGACGATGTCTTGAAATTCAGAATTTTCGTCCGTCGTTTCTTTGAAAATAAGCCACTGGGTATTATTGAAAGATCTTTTTAAACAAAGATTCTTAGATCAGAATGAGACATACTTGGACTGACGCAAGACTTATACATTTTTCTAGCTTCATGAACTACTTGGGGCTCATATTGGGAGTTTGGCTTTTTCAAATATTCTGCAAATACATAAAAATAAGTTTACCCAGTTGTCATATATTTAGTATGTAGTTTTTGAAAGAAGAAAAAAGGCTTACTTTCGATTTTTGCCAACATCTGCATTCCAAGTTCGGTACTGCTACTTATATAAAACGAATGATTGGGGATTTTATGATGCTGTATCCAATTACCGCATGCAAATTCGTAAAAATTTGAGCAAGGGTCAGCGGAAAAATTTATGAAATCTGACAAACGGTCCTCTTAAGGGGAAAACAAAATTAGTAAACTAACAATTCTTAATTTCTTCCTCGTTTTTCGTAGATAGAAGTTATTTGTGGTTTGTTATACTCCTTTAGGATTTGCCACCTACCTATTAATCCTTGAGATGGTCCAGCTGAAATTGACGAGTACTCATCTGGCGGAACTTGGAAAATAAAGAAAATACGTTATCAAAAGTGTCTAGATATTTGTGTGATGATAGGTAGTAGATATTGTGATGAACTGAATTCTTACGATGAGATAAATAGATTTGATAGCCGCTTAGAAAAACAAAAATTAAGAAAAGTATTCCCACTAATAACTTGAATAGTGTTATGTAGCTGAAAACGAGAACAATTTTTCATTATTTTTAATTCCTCAATACCAATATCTATATTTGTGCTGTAGGTAAGTACTTCTAGAATTGTAAGGTAGCATATGATTTACCCAAGAAACTTACCATTCTTTGCTGATTTCACATCCCAGTGTCGGTTTCATGTTTCTTAAACAATTCTTCTATTTTGGAAATAATTATAAAATGCGTTTTCTAATACCATGGATAGGTAAGAATTTACACTCGATCGTTAAAGGCACTATAGCTTCTTAATCTCCTTCACCTCATGAATTTTTGACTTGATACAATAGATCATCTCTCATAGTGTTCGAAGCTTCAAAAAATTAGTCTCGAGTTTATTTTTCGTGATCAGTAAAATCGTAGAATATCGATATGTTATCATCTTTTTATCGTTAAAATTCACCGTTTCGAAACAAGGAGATAATAAACTTATTTTGGTTAAACGTTAGGCAAATCATTAATGACTGAGAGTTAAAAACGTTATACTCCGGATTTTTTTTAATCCTTTCCACCAAGATTTCCAAAAAAAATAAGTATAGTTTTGGACTGTATACCTATTCGAGCTATTTGCATGAAACCAAGTCATGCATTTTCATTTTATCTAGAAATTTTTCTTTTAGAAAACTTCTATGTTCAGGTATTACGTTGAAATTATGAAATTCCCGAATGAGAAATCAGAAAAATTGTATGGAGTAAAAAATCATGCAATAAAATGGCCAATCTTCACATAAAAATTTATCACTCGTGAGAAATCAAAAATATTAAGCAAAAATAGTTTTATACTTTCTATGTAAATAGGTTTACCATATCATATTTGATTACATTGGTGTAAGAAAAGAGGTGTAAATAACATACACGTATTCGCTACCTATCTCGTTCCTATCTGCTTCCTGTTTTCCCATTTACTTGAATCGTTACGGGGTGAAGAAAATTATACTGAAGGATCATTTCTGAACGAGCTCCATAACTAACTCACTTTTGTTTCCTTTTCAACAAAATAATTAATGATAAATTCTTATGCGGCGGTGAGCTATCTTGGTATTGTTAATCTATGGCAAAATCATCGAAGTTGATATTTTAATTTCTACATGTCACTTCTTACATATTTGTATGCTGCACAGAAATGAAATTACTTCTTTTCTTTGTACCTTTTTATTTTAATTGATTAGTCTTGAAAAAATTTTACTCAAGCGAGAATCTTTAAAAAAAAAAAAATTGGTAGCCTTATCACAGTCAGTAACCTTTATTATTTTACATTTAAAGGAAACAGCACGAAAAATCTTAAATTTGGTCATCAGTGAAGAAGTATTCAGTTGAGATTAAATCGACCCAACCATCGCCAATAAAACATAACATCATGACTTGCAATCACCAAAGTTGACATTTAGGTGTTTTAGGATTCATAGGTGTGCCTTTTCTACACTTCCAAACATCAGCAAATTCTTGAAAATTTTTCAAAGTGCCTAAAACACGAACGGCGTATGGGCTATGAGGTTCAGCGTTATTCATTCTAATCGACTGTTCAGAACGATGTTCGCACCAAGTCTGAAAAAAAAAAATCTTGTAAACAGCCATGCCACGCACTGAAGCTAAATTTATAGTTGTGATTTTCCCGATCTCACGTTTCTTCGATAAGAAATTCTTACTAAAATATGGTATTGTCACGTTTATTACTGTCATATCTGCAGTAGGTACTCTAATCTATAATGATGAATATAGACTCACATACTCTTTAAAATTTGAAGTCGTTTGATTTAAATAAATTTTGCGTATGTGATTAGTGTTAAAAAAAAAAAAAAAACGTAAGCAGCCATGCCACATTACTGGAGCTGAGTTTTTAACTGGGGCTTGTTTTGATTTAGTAATAACCTTGCTTAACCGTTCATCACTACAGGCCACACCCAATACCAAGTCTGAAAACCCCTACCCTATCCTTTCCAAAAACATTTAAGAAGTTCAATTTGGCACAAATGTAGTATTTCTTGCCATGAAATAATCATGCGAACACATATTTCTCAAATTATAACTATTTGAGGGTCCTCAAATTATCTTCAAATTTTGTAAATCCGCCATTTTGGATCCATTTTGACTCAAATTTAAGTGGTTATATTCTGGTCACAAACTAATCCTACACACAAAGTTTGACCATTCTAGGCCGATTTGGTGATGAGATATGGAAGATTCATGAAATTTCCTGCAGCAATTTCCCCTCCAAAAGCCGTTTTTTGCTCTAACTCCCCTCCAAAATCACTGAGGAAGCTAAAATCAAAATACGTTTGTCACTTGGGCTCATTTTATCATATGACACAGCAATAAAAAATTTTCGACCCCTCCTGTACCCCCACCACTATTTTAGGTTGATAACCCCGCCTTCCCCCTCCAACATCATGTATGGAAGTGAATTCGGGATATAGTATACAACTTATCCCCAATAACCATATGAATTCATATTAATTACATTTTTACCAACTTGAGGCTCCTCAAGCTCTACTCAAAATTTTGATAATCCGCCATTTTGAATCCATTTTGATCCAAATTCAAGAGGTCATATTGTGGTCACCAACTAACCTCACACACAAAATTTGACCTCTTTAACTTGATTTGGTGGGGAGATATGGAAGATTCAAGAAATTTCATGACTCAAAACTTCCTCAAAAAGCCGTTTTTTGATCTAACTCCTCTCAATATGCACTCAAGAAGCTGAAATTTGGATATGTTAGTATCCGTGACTCACTCTTTCATATGAAATCAAAAACGAAAAATTTGAGCTATTTGCCCCTTCTCCAGCCCCCTCAAAATTTGAGTGATCCGCCATTTTGAAATTTATCGAAAAAACAAAAAAACTATTTTTGCGTATTTGCAAGAAGAGTTCCTCACCGAATTTTGAGCGAATTTTATCCACACCCGCCTGCGCAAGTGAGTGACACAAAAAACGCAATTTCTCAAAAACAGGTTTTTGCTAACTCGCCTCAAAATGCACTTAGGAAGCTGAAATTTAAATATGTTGGTGTCCGTGACTCACTCTTTCATATGAGATCAAAAACGAAAAATTTGAGCTATTTGCCTCTTCTCCAGCCCCCTCAAAATTTGAGTGATCCGCCATTTTGAAAGTTTTCGAAAAAACAAAAAAAATATTTCTGCGCATTTTCAAGAAGAGTTCCTCACCAAATTTTGAGCGAATTTTATGAATACTCGCCGGCGCTACGCGTGGGAAAAAAAATATATATATATACCAAAAAGTTGGACATTTGCCAGATGATTACAAATGGTCTGAAACGCAAAGATTTGAAGACCCAACCCTCCTCCGACCTTCCCTTCCCAAATCAGGCAAGCTGTAATAGCTATCATTTTGTTAAAAACTCAGCTAAAAAAAATTCATGATCCGATGTCAAAAGACAAATAACTCCAACTATCGTTAAAATTGCGAGTAGATCTGTTGAATTTAATTTTGAACTCTTTTTACTGCGGAAGATGTGAGTATCCGAATGATCACAAATGTTAGTCTAGTATATCTGTGTAAAAAAGGTGAGTCGTAAATATTTGCTAAAGTCTTACATGCGCGAAGGATAAGAAAAATAATTGTTCTGGAGTAAAGTTTTTTAGCTTTGGTAAACGCTCTTCTTGTCCGTATCTATGAACGTAATTCTTATAAGCGTAATAAGCAAGTTGTAATCCTCCGTTGTCGGCAATATTTTCGTCCAAAGTAACATTACCATTCACCTGTTAGAAGTTATTCGAGTGAAAAATGTTCCCGTGAATTCTACGAAAAGACTTGGTCGTAAAATTACCGTGTTTTGTAGTCTCACTATACCCTGGTTTAGTTGCTCGTAATTATGTATGAAGCATTGTGCTCGTCCTTGAAATTCCCATTGAGTCTTCTCACTCCACCATGGCCGTATGCAACCAGATTCGTCGAATTCTTTGCCTAAGTCACCATGAAATTCAGCACATTCCTCAAAAACTACTGATATTTGATAATATTTCCTTACCTGTATTATCAAATCCATGAGTTAATTCGTGTCCTATTATCATTCCAATAGCTCCGTAATTCAATGCTCTGAAAGGAAGATTATCTATTATTATCAATACCAGTGTTAGTTTACTGAAGAAACATTGGATTTTCACGTACTCTAAACCCAGTTGGTAAAAAGGAAATGGGAATATACCAGCAGGAATAACTGTTAACAGAAACAAAGTACTAGAATTTTCCTTCCGAATATTCCGCAAGAATTTTTTTGTTTATTTTCTAGAAGAAGATACCTAATAAGTTCAACTTACTCATTGAATTTTTTTCCATTACATAAAATGCATTTGTTTGTAGAACATATTTGCTGTACCATCTATATCGAAAGCAAACAAAAGATGAAGGTATGTTTAGGTAATTTGGTCTTAAGAGAATAAATTGTTGCGATAGCAATATCATAACATCTTCCTCACCCATCTGCTGGATCACTATTTGATAGTCTGTAATACATCAACTTCCATTTAATTTGTAAGCGTTTCAGTTTTGATACGTTTTCCAGGAAGTTATCTTCTGCACAAGTTGCCTGTAATGAATTCGATAGATAATAGGTAATGAAGTACGAAATAAATGTATTGGGGCAGAAAAAAAATACACTTACATTTTCATAATATTTGTTAAAATTTTCTTTAGTGTCCATCCATTCTGGATACCCTATTCTTTTAGTGACTTTGGAGAGCTTTCTTAAAGCTCTTTTTCTGGTTTTATCATCTAACCAGTCTATATTGTTAATGATTTTATTGAACTCGAATTGTATATTATCCACCATATCTGTAATCTTTTAGGAACAAACATGCTATAACTTGACCAGAATATGCTTGGGATGAGTGGTTGCCAAATATCAATACCTTAGCCATATTTTGCTTAAGTGATGGATCATCGAGGATTAGAGATGATACAGCGAATCCATACAAATTGTTTGTCATTTCTGCACAAATCACGTTTCTGTGAATATCATTTTGGTAGTTATTCTCATAGAAAATGAAAACTAATTTAATATAAGATAGACATACCTAGGCTTATTTTGCATTCCAGTTAGTCTAAATAGAAATTGGTTACCATAATTATTGAGTATGCTATTGGTGTACATGATTGCACCATAAACCGTTTCCCACCATAGATGAGATACTGCGATATTTTATGAATTAAGTAATTTTTGTATCAAATTTTATAAGATTATCTATGCTCAGGAATGCTGAAGAGATGATGTAGCCAAAAGAGCAGTCGTTTGATCTAGACAACAACGTAGTTTTAATGTTTTGACTTTTTATCTTTCGGCATTTTTTGAGATGGTTTTTGTATTCATTTTATTTTGAATGTCAGTTTTTGTGAACTTCTTTGGCTACATCATGATCCCTCAGATTTCCAAGAAAGTGGGTGGGTAGTACATACAAATAGCGTAATTAGAAGTTGTTGATATTAAATGAAATATTTCATGGAGATAATCCACATTGGCTACCATAATAGTGGTATCTTTGTGATGGAAATCCAAAGTTACGTTAGTACCTTGGAACATCCAAATTAGATATTTCTTCCAATTTATCTGCAAAAACGCCATGATAATATTAATGGAATTACTTCATTAATACATTTTCCTTACCTTATATTTACAAAAATATTCAGGTATTTATTCATACGAGTGAAATCAATTACAAATACCAACTGATAAAGGGCTCTTATGACGTTTGAAGATTCCATCAGTGAACTTTTGGAGATCAGAGATAGTGTATAGTTTTGGTAAATGACGTTGATTATTTGGATATTTGCCTGCCACCTAAAATTTCATTCGGATACTTGGTATTCTATAGCAGGTAAGTACTGACCTATTAATAAGTTTACGTCGTTATTCTAAATGTAAATGGATACTTACATGTTCCAAACTCGAGCTAAATAGAAGATGGTGTACAAAATTAACATTAAATTTCTTTTCTATATTCTTTGACCAAAGTATGTTAGCTGCTGAGTAGGCAAATTTGTAAGCAGTTTTTATAAACTTATAATAAGGATTTCTGGTTAGATGAGCTATATCCGAATCTCTGAGTAGTTCTGGGTTAAGGTATTTGGGTTTTGAGAATGCTTGTACAGTATTTGGATCTAGATTAAATACGCTGAAAAATAAACAAAACAAAAACGTAAGCAGTCATGCCATATTACTGGAGCTGAATTTTCAGTTGGAACTTGTTTACATTTGTAAGCAACGTTATCAAGTAAACTTTTAAGCCCATAGGCCACATCTATTACAGAGTCCAATAGCCCCATCTTCTCCCTCCATAAAACCAGACTTCATTTTTCAAATCTCAGCTGTTGAGGCTTTTCAGCCAACTTCGAATTTTGGCCATCTACCATTTTGGATTCATTTTTGATGGATTTTTACATATTAAATTCAAACGGTTCAGCCAACCCCTACATACAAATTTTGACCTTTTGTGGTCAACTTGGTGAGGAGATATGCAAGATTTATAATTTTTTTTTGCTATTATTTCCCCTCCAATAACCGTGTTTTGTTTCAATTCCTCTTTACATCAGTTTGGAAGGCTTTAACTGAAATTCCTCAGTCATTAAAACTCACTTTATCATCTAACACCGTAATCAAAAATTTTTGACTTTTGGTTAACCTCTACCACATTTTGAGAAAAATATAGCTCCTTCTTCTGCCCTCCTAAAGTACGTGTTGAGATATAATTAGCATAGAGCATACTTCTCATTTCTAGTAATCATATAAGTTTACATTTATGAAATTTGAGTCATATGAGGCTCCTCAAGCCTTCCTTAAATTTTGATCATCCGCTATTTTGAATCTCTTCTGGCTAAATTTTACAGTGGCATACTCTGATCTCCAGCCAACTTCAAAATTCAAAGTTTTCCCTTTCTAAATCGATTTGATGAGAAGATATGGAAGATTCCAAGAAACCTAACTCAAAATTTCTTCAAAGTCGTTTTTTGCTCTTATTCCTCTTCAATATACTTTGGAAGCTGAAATTTGATTATGATAGTATCCGTTACCCACTCTTTCATATGAGACCAAAAACAAGAGTTTAGAGCTTCTTACCCCTTCTCAACATTTGAGTAAATTGTCATTGTAAGGTGAATCAATTAAACACAAAAAGTGATGTTGTGAAGTTTCACTAAGAGTCTCCCAACAGATTTTCAGCAAAAATTTGGGCATTTCCTATCACAAATTACCTGAAACGCGAAGATATGAAATCCTTCCTCCCTCGACTCTCTTTCGCAAATCAGTAATGCTGTAATACCTGTTGTTTTTTTTTTTTAATTCAACTAAAAACAAGCATTATTCAGCATTTCATTGTGATTTCTAATGTATATTTCGTTTTTCTTCATGGTCTTAGGTAAGCTTACCTCGAAAAGGTAGTGCTGGTACGAGGCTTAGTAATGATTATTCTATTAAATGAATGATGTTTCGGATCCATGGTGATGTCGAATTCGAAGAAAAAATTCTTATCGAATAATTTTTTACTTAAAGCTACGGTTTTCGGCCATGAAAAGTCCCTGGATGGTTTCAGGAATCGCGGTGCTAACGGTAGTTGTACTTCTTTTAAGATATTGACTATTTCGCCTAATTCAGTTTGTCCATCTGATATGCCTAAAGTTGTGAAAAATATTCTTTAATTATCGACTCCCCTTCCTAATGCTGGATTTCGTAGATATCATTATACCTGTTTTCATGCATGACCTGTAAAATTTCCGGACTTCATGTACAACCTTTGGCTCCTGCGTCGAATCTGCTTTATCAAGGAAATCTGCAAAGATATAACTGAACATATGATTCGTTCGATTAAACGTAAATTGCGTTCTTTTTGAATCAAGGCTCTTACTTATTATTTTATTTATCATTAATACTTGTGCTTCTTGAACTACGCTCGTATCTATGGAATCTGAAGGCACATTGTGATGCTTGGCCCAATTCCCACAGGCGAATTTATAAAAATTTTTACAAGGGTTTACTTCAAAGTCTATCGAGCCCAATAACTCTTGCTCTATAAAATAAGAGGTAAAGGTTGGTCATCGCTTGCATATAGCACTCAGAATATATGGATATGTCGCCTATTTATGTAAATTCGTAGTAGATCATCGAGCAAGTTGTGCACCGATATTTAACGGAAAAATGAACCAGTAAGTAGTTACATGCCTAGATATAAATTGATCATCTGTTGTAATAATGTTACCTGTTCGCTGGCATAATTCCGTTGTACAATATGGACCTCGTTTCGAAACTAAATAAATAAAACAAAGATATCAACAATTTTCTTCGATTTGTTTCTCCACTTCATAATAAATTTAATGATGGTAATTATAAATTTCTATAATTTTATATTTGAAAAAAAAATCATCGACGTAAATAAGTAAACAATTAAAGAATACAATAATGTATTGAATTTGATTCATAGTACTTACAATATAACTTATAAAGTGAGTACACAACAAAAACTATTAAAAGAAATAGCGCGAATTGAACAGTTCTTCTTACAATTTTCTTGCGATTACGATATAGGTAACGAATAGTCTTCTTGGTGACTTTTTTTGAAAATTTTCTCCCGCTGGAAGGAAATTCAATGGTATTACGTTATCATCGATAAATAAGGACTTTATTTAGGATAAGAACAAAACTATACTTACTCGCCATAATATGTAGGAAGAAGTCTCTCTTTTTCTGACGGCTCATCATGATAAACTTGAGCTGTTAATAAAGTGGTAACATAAATTACAAAATGAAGTGAAATAAGCATCTTTGTTTGTAACTAAATGATTAAAATAAAATTTTAGTTATATGTCTATCGTAATGTGTTTTCAATATCCCATACCTGGTCTTTCTCCAAACAATTCCGGATTCTTGGTCATAACTGTGATTGAATTGAAAACGGTTATAGGTGAACTAATGCGAGTAAACACGCATCTTAACCTACCTAGTGAAACGATGTAAATCGAATTTCCGTGTTCCGATTCAACCAACGAGTTCACGATACGTATTATCAAGACTTTATCGATGAATTTATAAATAAGCGACGCGTTTCACAACACCATCGTACTCGTTGAAATAAAATCTCAACTCGAAACTTGATGAAATTAATGATAAAAAATCTCATTAGACGAACGCGCCGAAAAAATATGGTGTAATTTTCAACGATATTGGAGTAGGTACTAGGTAGCTGCTAGCTAGATGCCTAGAACTATCGTAGTATTGATACTACAGCGAATGAAACCTAAATGCTTCATGTACTGGTAAGAGGTAATATGCAATATAAGACAGTGCTGACTAAGGTTTGGATGTCTCTGGATAAATTTTTCGAAATAATAAAAATTATGATATACCTAGTCGTACCAACGTGATACTTATCTTCGGTCTGAAAAATTCGATAATATTTTATCATCGAGTGAAAATCGATTAAACCAAAATGATATTGATTCAGAAGATAATCTTGAATAACTTTAATCTCAGTCATTTGTTGGCGACGGGCGTATATCAAAATGTAATTCTATTATGAGACTGGAATTGGTAAATGGTTTCAGGACTTGATCGAATTTTTTTTGTGCGTTTTTTTTTATTCTTCGTCCACATTATCGGATATTTCTTCAACATCGCGATGACCGTGAATAATACAGCTACCATTAAGGATAAACCAGGTAAATGTAAAACATGATGTATGACTTTGGGCTTGGTCTTCGTTAATTGCGATGATTTTACAGCGGAGACCTTCTACTTGGAGGATATCGTCAATGAAAATGGTAACATGGGAAATGATCTTGAGCCTATAATCAAAGATGACCCTCCACCCAGGTAAGTCGATCTTTTATGTTCAAGTCAGGAATATCTACTCGGTATATATTACTGGATTTACGCGTCTAAGGATTATGTTTTTTCTTTGACATCTCACGTCCATGTTGTCATGTGTAGGAAAAGCTTTTGTGTGCGAAGAATAAGAATTCGAACGGTCGTCGCCTCGGTCGTATTAATTATGGTAGTATACTGCGCCTACGTCGTCTTCGGATATTTATGTAAGATCCCAAAAGATTCGTACTTGAAATTAGATGTTTTGAAATGAAAATATCGATTAAATTTTTTTTACAGTCTGGAAACAAGAAAGATTTTGTTTAACATCCAGATGTAAAAGAGCAGGTACCTAATATCTTTCAATTCGAATGTTACAATGACCAAACTGTTTCAAGACGATCATAAATGTTGACAAACTTTTGCATTGTAGAAAAATATCTGAAAAAATCCATCAACAATACAGTCGACCCTTGCGATAACTTCTACGAATTCGCATGCGGTAATTGGCGTAAAAATCATCCAATTCCTAATAACATGTTCGGTGTTGACGAAGCCTACACAATAGAGATTCAAACTGCAACACATTTAGAAAGTTAGTGCTGAATTCAAACGCGACGATGTTACGAAACAGCAATTTTTACTCAAATTTTCATTATACTTCGCAGAGTTCTTACATCAATCTAACAAACCCCACGAACCTCCAGTTGTCCATAAAGCCAGAACACTTTATAAATCTTGCTTGATGGCGGGTAAGTCTGCATTATGTAACTATGTATCACCACGTGGTGTCATTACTCATTCAGCTTTAATTCGATTCTGTTTTTGCATCAGAATCGCAAAACGAAACCAGCGATTTCGAAAAAATTGCCGATGTGTTAATTCAAGAGAATCTTCCGAGGGTATTTAATTTAGAAAAATGGGATAATTTTTCTTGGGTTTCTTCTTCAGTATTAAGTAAAAAGCTAATGAATCGTAATTTATTCATCGAATTTGATATCAGAATGGATTTAAAAGATCACTCGTTGAAAAGGATATCGATTAAGAAACCAACCAATATGATTCCTTTGTCGACGTAAGTATATTTAGAATTTTTTTTGTCAGATATCTTGTCAGAATAGATGAACGATTTTTGTATTTCTGTAGACATAGATTTTTCGGCCGAAAAAGTAAAGCTAAACCTAAATTGGAATGTAAAGGATTCACAAATGAGCGTAAGAACGATGACATTTTGAGCGAAGACGAAGCTTTGTCCACAGCTCAATACAAATACCTGAAGCTGATGGCGAAATACATTTACAAACAAGAAGGCCTAAGTTGGACAGTCGAAGTGGAAAGTAAATTCATCGAAAAATTCGTACTTTTTTTACGATTCAGTAATCGAGTGGATAAGGTAATGCAGATAAATCACACAATACATATTAGTTGAACCGATAACGTGATGTATTGTGAATAAAGCATTTTGTTCCGTAGCTGTTAAATGATCCTAACGAAGAAGCCTCTGTTCCACAGTACATATCAATCGATGAATTACAAAAGCTCACCGATCGCATATCAGAGTGTAATCGCATTGATTCCATTGTGCGTATAAATTTGGAATTTTTGAATTTTCATGTTGTCTCTTCGACATCAATACATCATTGATTCTTCTCTCATTTGATGAGTTTAAGTTGCATTATTATGTTGTATAAAATAGTGCATGATGTCAAAAATTAATTATTAATTGTAGATTAACTGGAAACACTACTTAAAATCTGTCTTCGAAGGAGTGAACAATATCGACGTGCACGTGGATGGCGAAGATAACGTTATTATAATATCAAATTTGGAATATATAAAATCCATCTTCAAATTATTAGCAGAAACGCCTCCTTTTGTAATTGGTAGGTATAGTTTTAGACTTATTAGTCCAGTTATAAGCATTTTAACTGAAAATAATTGCCTTATCTGATTTTTGGTTTATTTGTTTGTAATGATACCAAAATATCATCCTGAAAATTCCATCCTTCCTCCCCCAGGTGCAGAGTTTATTCAAAGAGGGTTCTAACTTTTTTCAAAAAGTACTTTTTAGCTTTCAGTTGTATCGGTACCCTCCATTCGAAACGGTATTCGGTAAAAAAATATTCCAAGATGAATTTCCCTATCAAATAAAGTATTTACCTACTTATTATTAAAATCTGTTCTGACAAAAGAAACTTGGGAAACATGAATTATCGATTTCGATCGGATAACGGTTTGATGAAAATCACATCACCTGGGAACCTAACCATAAAAATTTCACCTGCTATAGTTGATATGGAGGGGTGATAGGAGGGATCAAAACTTCAAAAATAGTGAAATCATGAAAATTGTGGAAAAAACAAAATATCGAACAAAGTGAAGTTAAATAAAATATTTTCAACAGAAAACGCACCTTACAACTGAAAAAGATCATGAAAATTATCCGTGGAGGGAGGCCAATTCTAGAACAAAATGCCAAAAATGAAACAATATTAAATTTGACGTGTAAAACTTGACATATCCCTTAACCTGGCAAACTGGCGATACACATTCAAAGTTATATATTTTCAATCTATTTTGAAATTATCATCTCTCTTGCTTATTTCGATGTGATGGGGCAGGGAACATTTTTTCAAAATAAGTGGGATAAATTTTTCATTATGACTATACTTCACTCTGTTAAACCCTTGTCAATCGATTTCGGAATTGAAACGCTGCCCCGGGATTTTGGAAGCGAGGGGAGGGGGCTTAATTATTTTAAAACTTCTATAACTCGAGTGGATATCAAGTTTAGCTGCTAAAACTAGCTAGACTCTTCGTTAGAACGATATTTCACTCATCTAACCAAGTTTTGAAAGGTTTTGGCATTCATACTTCGTCACTTGTAGTATTTTTCCAAAAATTAACCACCCCTCCCCCATCAAAATACACGTGAGGGCTGTGAATTCGAAAATCCTTCGAAACAGTGTTGAATGAATGAAATATCAACTCAATTAAAGGGCTAGCTAGTTTCAGCTGGAAAACTTCGTAACCACCTTACCTATACTTCTTAATATAGGATAATGTTATGTACGAACCTGATAGATCCATTGATTCTTCATTTTTGATATTCATAAAATTTTATATAAAAAATAAAAAATATTTTTTTCTTCAAGTTTAAACCTTTTACGATAAATATTTTCACTCTATTTCAATGCTCTTGAGCAGAAATGGAGGAAATTATTTGAAATTTTGTTATAATCAAGGTATATTTTTATCTATGCGTGATTTTTTAATTTAAGAAGGGTCTGATACTTCTACATTAGTAATCAAGGATAGATAAATATATTTGAATTCAGAATTAATAGCTTTGGCGAATGCATCCATTTTCAACCCTCAGAGGTAGTTACGAAAATTTTACAATTTTTCAAAAAATTGAAAAAAATTAGTTTACGAGTAATTTGAAATTTTTCTGGTTCAAAGGTCATATTTTGTGTTCTCAACATTCAAAAAAAAATTTACATGCCAATTTTTTCATTATTCAGGTTTTCTAAAAATACCTACAATACATGTAAAAATCTCTTATCTCTAATATTTACATTTAAATTTAGTCCAGGAGCCAGGGTAAGTGATTATTTCCTGAACGGACTGAAAGCTGGGAATAGGCTTAATACGTATTTAAAATTATGATAGAAAAAAATTGAACTGGCTAACAGGCTGAAAGTACTGTGTTCAGAACGAAAATGTCAAAATTACGTTCAAGGATCGAAAATAGATTTATTCGACTTAATTTTCCATCTTGAGTTGGAATACAAAGGTTCGGGCCCTCCAACAAATTCTAAAAAGGTATCAGCTCCCTTTTAAACTAATGAAATAGGTAAACTTCGTTTTCAAACATTGACCCCATTATAAGATGCATTAATATTAACGTAGAGTGTTGGATTTTTCTTACATGTTGCTAAGATCATTTTGCATCGATCAAGCAACATGCTTCATCGATTTGAGAAAAAAAGAAAGTGAAAATCGTCTCACCCTAGTAAGTGATTTTGCATGATATTTTTGGCATCGTTACTTACAAATATTACATATACAAATTAGCTTATCAACAATTATTTTTCTCGAGTTGGCCTTTGATTGAGCTTATTTAATTGTACCTATATGCTAAAGTTTCATTACTCATAGAATATCCTTGTATATTTATTATTTATCGATGACTTTCATTGTTCAACTTTTTTGTTTAGAATTTTACATGTGGTGGCAAAGTGTACAAGAGTTAATACCATTTACGACAGGTAAACTGAGCGATTATGCTGACAGGTATAAACGTGAAATTGGTCTCGAAAGGATACCAAGGTGAATAATTTGTGAATTAAAGTTCAAAAAATTAGTCAATTTTCAAGATCAAATTTTTTTCACATATTCAGGAAATTCAATGAATTGCAATTGGTAGAATTTGAAAAATAAATTTAAAAAAGAAATGACGTTAAATTAAAATTTTTTATATTTTTTATTATTATTTTTTTTAATATTATTTTGATAAAATAATTTTTTATTTACCTATTCACTCAGGAAATAAAAAATTTATTTTTTTATTTTTTTTTCAAGGCTTATATTGTTGTATCATTTATGGATAAAATTTGTTTTTATTTGAGTATATACGAGTGAAGCCGAATTTTTTTGACTAATTACTCCCTTTTATTTATAGGTTTTTTTGCTTAATATTAAATAACATTGTTCAATTCTAACAAACGTCATTTAATATAATTCTAATTGTTGTACAATAGGGAGCTATTCTGTATTAAAAGGGCCAAACACGAACTCGCTCACGCCATCGCTTATTTAATGGTGAACGATGAATCAGTCAAAAGGAACGTAATTCAGGTATTAAATGTGTAAAAGATCCGTTCATATTAGAATCGCGAAATAAATAAATTTCATTTCCTTAATTACAATTCAAACGATGAAGGTTTCAGGAATGATAGAAAATATTAAAAACGCCTTCCTGGAGGAAGTGAATATGTTAAGGTGGTTGGACGCGGAAACAAAATCGAGGATAGAAAAAAAACTCAAACTTACCAAAGAAATAATAGGATATCCAGAATGGATGAATCAAACTGGAGCATTAGAAAATCTGTACAGCGACGTAAGAATATCTTCGTGTGTTTTATTTCCATTTAATTGAAATAAAACGGTTTAAAATCTTATTTCTCTTGAAGCTGGAATTGAAGGAAGATAATTTTTTCAAAAATATGTTAACAATAAGACAAACGAATCTTAGAATGAAACTAGAAACTTATAGAGATGCTTATAATGCTGCTGATGATGGGTATGATTTTGTCGAATATTATTCTTCCAATCCTTTATGCGTATCATACGCATCTTTTGTCGCCTATAGTAAAATGAATAAAAATTATATCGTTGCAGTTGGATAATTAATTTATTAACTCATAAAAATGCTTATTACGTGAATGAACTGAATACGATTAGTGAGTAAATGTAATTATTCATATCTGCGTGCCTAATTACTTAAATCAGGACGTAACTAATGTTAAATGATTTTTTTCTTTTTTTTAGTTATTCCTGCAAGTCTGTTTTGGTTTCCATTTTATCAGTTGGGCGTCGAGTATGTATATTGATCTCGAATCGTGTTACGTTTTATCTATTCATTACACAAGTCATGAAAATTTTTCTATTTTCAGAGCTTTGAATTACGGAAGAATTGGAACCATCATCGGACACGAGTTAACTCACGGTTTTGATTCTACAGGTAGGTAGCTAGGTACCTATATGTATTGAATTATTCAGTAAAAATTAAGTGAAAGTAATATCCAAATAATTTCGTTAAAATACATTTTAGGGCAAGAATTCGACGGTGAAGGAATGATGAACCCGTGGTGGACGAATCGAACAAAAATCGAATTTGAAACTCGAAAAAAATGCTTTATTAGTCACTATAACGATTATAATTTCACAGATACAGCCGGCACGGTCACGAATATAGCTGTACGAGCTCATACTTGATGAGTATTTTTCGGTCAAATTATTGTTAATAAATAATGCTTTTTAAATGAAATTTTTTCAGTTAAACGGAACTCGTACTTTAGATGAGAATATAGCGGATAACGGCGGAGTTAGGATAGCATTTCACGCCTATAGAAATATAATTAAAAAACACGGTTCAGAAAAGTTACTCTATGGGTTGCGTCAATACTCAGCGGAGCAACTTTATTTCTTGGCTTTCGCTAATGTAAAGTTATATTTATTTGAATAACAATTGTAATGTAGATTAAGTACTTGGGGTTTTTATACGAAAAAATCTTTGCTTCAGTCTTGGTGCCAACGTCATACCACTCAGTCGTTACATAGGCACGCGATGGATAACCATAGTCCTGGATTCGTGCGTGTACTAGCTCCACTAATAAATTCCAAAGAATTCGCTGAAACATGGCAATGTAAAAGAGGTACGCCGATGAATCCGAAACGATTGAAATGCAAAATATGGTGAAATTGTGTCTAGTTGATTGGCGAATTATTCATATTAATCCAATATTTATTAACGTGTATAGAAAGTCTTTGAGTAATGACGATGAAATTGTGTGTATATGTGGTGATCTCTATTCTGATGTTACTGTTTTTATGTTGGTTAAATATATTATGTTAATTTTGTTTATGGCCTTGATGGTTTATTAATTTCATTTAAATTGAGAGAAGAAAATGATATTTCCGTTGGCTGTGTAATTAGGTGAAAAATTCCTCCCTTTAGTATTTTCAACCGAGTTTTCGATGTAGAAATGACAGCTATTACAACCTACCCCATTTGCTTATGAGAAAATTCCCTTATTGAAAAAAAAAAAAACTCCAAGTAATTCATATTTTCTCGTTATTTTTTATGGGATTAAAAAATAATACTCAATTATTTCGTCAACCATTCATTTTAAACGATATTCATCAAAATTATGTACTTTATCTAACTTTTGATTAATTACTCTAGTGTACTTGGCAACACTGATTTTTGATAAAATTGATTGAAATCAATCGGTAATAAAATAATAAAATATTAAAAATTCATTAAATATTATGAGCATTTTTATCATTTATTATCGCATAAATAACCAAAAATAAAAAATAAAAAATTTACATTCTTGTTTAGAAGTAGCACGGAATTTCACGCTGATAGATGCGAAGATCACATGGTCGCACGGTATGTATCATATACCTATGAATCAAACAAAATTTGGTAATGACACACAAATAAGAATTTTTTTTATTTATAACATTAATAACTATCCAGTTTTTAAGCCGATTGAAGAATATATAGCTCTTGTACTCGACCATCAAATTCCTTTCCTAACAAACCCACTAACAAACCCTTTCGAATACCCTCCTTGGATAGTATCGAAAATAAAAGTGAACACGCAGCTTACTAATTACCCAAAATCAAATCACCATCCAGATATCATTAAAAGGTTGCTGCAGGAACAGCTGTCACACTATCCAGGATTCATTAAATGTTTCACTGATGGATCAAAAAATCCACACCATGTAGGCTACGCTTTCTCCATAGCAGACTCATACTTTAATTTTAAAATGCCCAATTTCTCATCAATATACTCAGCAGAACTCCTGGCAATACTACATTGTCTGAAGAAAATCCACGACCAGTCAACAATATCTCAAAATAAATTTATAATTCTGTCCGACTCCCTCTCATCAATCACATCACTCTCAAATCCATTTTCACAGCACCCTATTGTTTCACAAATCCTTCAGATTAACCATAGCCTACATACAAAAAATTACGAGATACTTTTTCTTTACATTCCGAGCCATATCGGTATTTCTGGAAATGAAATCATAGACCAATTGGCAAAGTCAGCAAATATTCCGACCCCTTTACCATCAGTGACACCTTCTGACTTAAAAAAGTATTTCAGAGCCATTTCCTTCGCAAATTGGCAAAAAATTTGGTCAGAAAATCCCGGTACCAAACTTCACCTCCACAAAAAATCCATCCTCCCGTGGAGAAACTTAGACCAATTAAATCGACGAGAGGAAGTGGTAATTACGAGAGTTAGAATCGGTCACACCCTCGTAACCCACAAGCACCTATTTCAGGGTATCCGGGAAACCCCAACATGCCAATTTTGCCTCAACGACACCATTCGAATAAACCACCTATTATACCAATGCGTAGCCTTCCAGGAATGCCGATCATCTTATATATCTAGCCCCAACATCCCAGACGACCCAGATATTATCGATAAAATTCTGATTTTCCTACGAAGAACTCTCTTGTTCCCCGAAATCTAAATTCTCTAGTTTGGCGTAATAGCCCTGGCAGCTAAAAACGCCTTAAACACACAAAAAAAAAACAATGAAGTATGAAATATCACATATTATTAATATTCAAGTACCTATATCTTTAACATAAACACGACATAATAGATATGAACTTGGTGTATAACCATAATTGAGTATTTACAACAAGTTTATTAAGATGTATTGTAGGTATTGAATTACTACCACGAAAAAGAAATGAATCAAGTTTAAATTAAATTGATCAAATCAAAAAACATTTTATGAACTTTATCAGCAAAACGGTCAGACATAATTTAATAAGTATAATTTGATTGAAGTTGGTTGAATTTGAAGAAATTTAATAAATTCCTATGCAAGTAAGATGCAAAGTTATACATATAAAATTCATTGAACTCGAATCTAATGGGTAGATATTGGTTTTCATTTGATCCTATTTTATTGAATTTATCTGTTCATTTTTGATGAAATTTGATCACATACTTTTTCCTAAAGTGTAATCTTGGTACATTAATAGAAACTGAACATTCCATAAAACATTTTTTATGGAATAAGTAAATAAGAAAAATTAAATGAAAAATTTCAGATACGGTTTCATCCAATTGCATCTGATTGGATGAAAATTTTGACCAAATAAAATCTGGTTTGAAAATTTAATCTAAGGATATTGAAATGGACCTAATATTTCCTTTATCTAAATATAATTATGATAAAATTCATTTTAATAATTTTTAATTCATTTTTTAAGCCTTATTCAATTGAATTCAATTAAATGAAAACTGAGTCCAAGTTTTGACCAGATCAAATTTAATTAGAAAATTAAATCCAGTAATATCAAATCTGATCTAATAATATTATATCCAATGATATGAAATCAAATAATAGCCTCTTTTATCAAATTTAATCTAGTCAAAATTTGTATCAAATTAGATCTAAAATTTTTCATCGACTGGTTCTTTTATTTAGTAATCAATAAATGACACAATTCGCGTAATGAAAAATGAGCCAATTATTGCAGTAATGTCTATTAATTCCGCAAAGCTCAATCCACAGTTCCCTTTGCTAGGCAAAACACTTGATCGAAGTAATAAACCATTAAACGAAATGTGCACTAGCAGATTTTTTTATTCAAATGATAATTCTCTTTCTTCTTAAGTTTGACTGAAATGATTCATAATAAATAAAATTTCAGTTCATAATTCAAGTTTGATAATCATTTTTTAATCATTAGGTAGGTACCTTAGGAAGACAGTTTAAGTGTTATCGAGAATAGTTGTCTGTTCTTCATCCGTGGATAAGTATTCTTCTTCCATTGATTGATTTTGTAATGCTGTTGAATAAATTAAACCTACCTTTATAGCAAGTAGTAATTATTGGCATATCTACAGAAAAATTTAACGTGGATAGCATATGCATATTACGTATCATTTTGAAGAAGTTACCTTGTTCTTTCAACATTTTTTCTCGTTCATAGACTTTTTGCGATGCATAGATGATGAATAAGATCAAAAGAAGTATTGAACAAATCACAAAAATTATAGAGAGGTTTCTTATAAGGGCGAAACTTCTTGGTGGGGGACCACTTTCAAGGGCAGCCAGACATTGCTCACGTATAGAGAGTGCTTTTGGATTAAATCTCAGGTCACATTTCGGTGGGTCTTCATTCGTATCTAACATACGCGATGAAAAAGCAATACTTAATTATTTTGAAAAACTTAACAGTAACTAATTTTGTGAATTACGTTCATATCCTTACATTCGAAACAGGAGATGCCGAAACCGCGTATTCCAAAGCTATTATACCACTTCCTTATACGTATGCATTCGCAATGATATGCCTTCCTCTCGAGGACGAAACGGACCTCTGTCGGGTCTAATTCTAGATTTTCAAGTTTACAAAATGATGCGAGTTGTTCGACTTTTATGTTCTCGATTGGATTATCTTGCAGATTCATATATTTAAGCGTTGGTAGAATTAAACTGAATGGGGGTATTGATCTAAATTCGTTGACTGTTCCGCTGAAGCGTTCAAGTTTTTTTAAATTTTTAAAGTTGGCTACTTGAATAAAAATTCCATCCATGTACAATTCTCGTAATGATGGAGGCCAAACAAGCTCTGGATTGAGGCCGATAAATGTGTTACTTAAATTCAAAAATTCCAATTTTGACAACGGACTAAACGTATCTTTTTCTAATAGGATTATGTGAACTACACTATATTTTCTTGTTATTACAGGGTTTGGTGATCCAGTATTAATTCTGTCTACGTTTGCCATATCAAGGTGAATCAGTGAAGTATACCTCTTAAAGGTAAATTTAGTCATGTTGTCAAACTTCGTGTCCGATATATTTAAAGCCTGTTGAATAAATGAAATTATATCTCTATGAAGCATATTTATGAATAATAATTACTAATATACTTGTGGTTTTATAGGGATTTTCATACTTGGATACCTATATCCAAATTTTGTGGAATCATACCGTCCATTATTTTCTTTGAGCAATCTGCAGTAAGAAGATCCTTGTCGGTGTAAACTCGACAGGGAGGTTCTGCTCTTCTGGGTCGATCTTGCTGTGACACCAATAATAACATAGAACCTTTTTAACAATATCTCAAAATTAATTATTTACGTTTTCCTTAATAAAATTTTGTAAGTAGCTCGCAAGTACACATAAAACTTTTTAATTAAGTGGTATAATAAAAATAGACTACTCAGTAGCTGCAAATTACCTAGAAGAAATTCGATAACCCATTTGTTCATGTTGCACAGAGTTCATTTTCATAAAGCATAGATATTCATTTATTGATAATTTTACAACATTATTTGATGTGTGTTCATGCAACCATGTAGATGAACAACTTTGGTCAGCTTGATGAAATTACGATGTATAACCATTTATTTTTCATTATAGCGCGTACCTCAAGGTGTTTTTAATTCGATAAGATAGAGCCGTATGCAAGAACATTACTTAAGATTCACACCATACTTAAGATTTTACTTAAGTATTTTTTGTATGCAAGAACAATACTTAACTTCCTTAAGTACAGAAATGTAAGAAAAATTCTTAAGTACTCGTTTTGGTGTACTTAAGCATGATTTAAAGCATCTTAAGATAATTTTATCGACTGTTTTAAACGTGTGCGAGACAAGTTGGTTTGAGCGTGTTGTGTAAGGTTTTTTTAGTATTGAGTGACTTTTGTGAGTTAGTTTGAGTGTAAAGTTGTGTGGTATTTTTTTAAGCCTTAGACGAAAAGTACGCAAATTTTTTCAGAGGAATGAATTGCCTAATTAAAAAAAAAATAATAAAAATAATATTAGTAGCGATGGTAGCGATCGATGAGGATGAAAACTTACCTATTCTTGGCCTTAAAAAATGGACTCTGCATTTAGCTTAAAAAAAGAGGCATAATTATTTACGCCAAATTAAAAAAGTCAGAGAAAAAAATGGAAAATCTTTTATTTAGACAAGACGTGGATAAACGCACGGCATGCCTCACCAAAAAAATGGGTAGACGCTAATATCACCACTGCAAAGCAAACGCTTTTGGAAAGTTTATCGGGCAATGTTTGATCATTGCTCCCATCGAAAACGAAGATGGATTTGTCCTAGACGGAGCTCCTTTTTTCATCTTCAAAAACTGGCGATTATTACGTATAAATGAATGGTTATGCGTTCAAAGCATGGTTTGGAGAAATTTTGGACAAACTCCCTGAGGGTAGCACCATTGTTATGGACAATGCAAGCTACCAGAACGTAAAACAAGATGAAATTCCTACAACCTCGTAGAAAAAGGCAGCTATCGTGCAATGGTTAACTAAGAAGGGAGTAGAGGTCAACGAAACCTACCTCAAAGTTGAGCTACTGGAAGAAGTTAACCGCATACGTGGTCAATATGAAAGGTATGCGATAAATGAACTTGCATTGGCTAGCAGCATGGGAGTGCTTCGTTTGCCCCCATCGAATTGGTATGGGGTTAGGTGAAAAACGAAATTGGTCGCAATAATTGAAATTACAAACTTGGAGACGTTGAAATTCTTTTTCAGAAAAAGATCGAAAATGTAACGGCTGAAAAATGGTGCAATTGTCGAACATGTTAAAAAAGAGAAACCAAAATGCGAGGCGTTGATAATTTTCTAGATAATATAAATGTAGAAAAAATTATTCTAAATTTGGATAAAGAAGATTCTGATGACCATGAATTTGATAATTTATTTTACTAAAAATGTAATAAATTTTAATGAAATGTGATTACTTACCTTTTTTTTACAAATTTTTTATTAATTACATTTGCAACCATTTTTTTCTTGCTTAGCGTAATGAAGCTCATCCAGTTTTGTTATACCTTTATTTTTTTAATAATCAACGCCATTATGGAAATCGGGGAGGTTGAAAATACTTGACTGGCAACAGTTTAAAATACCAACCTTGTTCTATTGTTTCAGCTCTTTTTTTAAATTAGACAGAGTATAAATCCACTTTTTACTCCAACTTCACTCCAAATTCACCTAGGAAACGAACAGTCACTTAATGTTCACTCAGTCATATGACACTATAATCAAAAGCTTTAAATTCTTTATCTCCCCCACATTTTTTGGACAATAACCCCCTCCTACTCTCTAACACCACGTATGAAAGTAGATTTGACATACATAGTATAATTTTTCATCTTTAAAAAATATGAGTCCATATATTTATCAAGCTTAAAACATTATTTTTCATCTCAGTTATAAGAGCGGATTTATTTTATTCTTGTTCCTGTTAATAAATTTAGGCAAGTTTGACATTTATCAAATATGTAATTGAATATTAATTTTGTTAACATAGGAAGGAGGTGAGCATTATTAAACTCTTGAAAAGATTTTAAATCGCATGAAAATCGGTGTTTCAGATGCAAGTATATCGTTAATCGTGCAAGGTACTGATAATACACAATTTTAATGTATCGAAAATGTGCATTATGTAGACCCACATTTTCATGAGATAAAAGGGGAACATGTTTGTAGAGTGGGTGAAGTGTGAAAGGAAGATAGCTAGGTATAAAGGATAGCAGGTATACAAAGGGGGAAAAAGGTGATAAAAGTCGTAAAATTGTTTAGAATGGTATACAAAGGTATAAAGGGGCAAGCTCATTCTGAAAGGAAGAACTCTTAGTGGATTTAACAATAAGAATAAATTGGGTTATGCAGTATTTAAATTTTATTTTGAGCCCCGAAGGGGTGGGGAGGCAATCTGAGCGAAGCGAGGAATGTAGCTGTGGTTGGGTCTCCGCCCCCTAGTATATATTAATTTCGACGTTGGTGAATGTCAAATACGAGCATTCTTCATGTAGCGTTTATAGAGTGTTTTTTAAGGACCTCGTTGCGCCCCTCCTATGGTTTTTACAGAAAAATGTATGGGAACAAAATTATAGGAAATTAACATAGAATAACTGGAAGGGAAGGGAATCAACGTTAAATGTTATAATAATATAGATTACATTTATATACACATAGCTGTGACCTCTCATAAATTTTTTACGTTACGCTCCTCCAAAGAAGAAACTACATTCTCCCTTTAAAAAAAAAAAAAATCCAACTAAAAGTTGACAAATGTATTCAAACGTTATAATACAACGATAAAAATTGAAAATATTAAAAAATATATAATTTAAAACTAGAATCAATTCCACTTGGACGTGATTTTAATTATTCATCACTCCTCGAAAATTTCTTTACATCATTTGTATGTTATTCTATACATTGCGTATATCTACATAAATATAGTTATGTACGTTAAAAAAAAAATCTTGAGGAGGTTTGAATTCCAACCTCACTTTCGTATTTACTTTGCGCTGACAACTGGTGCCAAAAATGGCACTACCATGTATTTTTATAAGAAAAAACAACCGGGTGCCAAAAACGGCACCTTAATGTATCTTCATATTTGAATATTACCCACAATCAGATTTTTCTTCAAGTAGATTCAAATACTTATTCTTGACAAGTCGAGTACATTACAGGTTTTAAATCTTCTAAATATATAAAAATGCATGTGGACGCCATTTTTGGCACCCGGTTGTTTTTTACTAGTTGTCAGCGCAGGGTTACGCCGCTGTTTCAAATACCAAACTAAGGCATTTCTGTGTTAGGTATCGGCTAAACTTATGATAATTAATCAAAACATCTATTAGTCAACCAAAGATTGGAATTTTCACATGCGTTGTGGGAAATTTGCTAGGTCAGACGAAATCTTTATACATTCGAAATTTCAATTCTTTATTTAAACCTCGATGTTATGTTTTCATCATTCCCAAGTAACATAGTTTCGGTCGACTTATCAAGGTTGTGCAGTTTCTTCTTCAAATCGTGCGTCCTCTTCATTTATTGATTCGTTTGGATCTTTTGTTGGTATAGCTTTGATGAATACATAAGAACAAAACAAAAATTAAGGTGACTTTTTAGTAGTATAGTAATTATTGGCAGAGGTATTTAATACAAGTAGGTAGGTAATTAGGTAGTGCGTACTCTATGCTTATTGCTTATCCATACGTGTATTATTTTGAACGGTTTACCTCTCACATTTATGGAAATTGTGTAATTTTTATACACATAATACGAGATGTAGGCGATGAATACTATTAATAGAATAAAACCAATCGCCAACAATATTAAGATGAGGTTCTTGGTTAGACTGAAAGAGCTACATTCAGTTGCGGCCAGACATGCCTCACGCATTGAGAGAATTTTTTCACCAAAGTTCGTGTCACATTTTGGTGGGTTTCTATCTCTATCTAACATAGGTGATGAAAACAAGATAAAGCTATTTATTTACTTTTAATTACTCATTAATTAAGTTCAGTAAAAAAATGAATCATATCCTTACATATGTAGCAAGATGATACGAAACCTTCTATTTCAAACTGATAAATCCACTTCTTTATTCGTATGCATTCGCAGAAAAACGGCTTAGTTAAGAGTTCGAAATCCTTGTGCATACTGTCGATTTGTAACACTTCGAGGTTACATAATGGTGCGATTTCTTCGAGTGTCAATGTTTGAATTGGATTTCCGAAAAGATTAACGAATTTCAGCGATGGAAGGATGAAATGGAATTTAGGTAACGATATCATCGAGCTGTTGTGTGCACTGAAGTGACGTAGGTTAGTTAAATTCTCGAAGTTGAGAGTTTTTTGGAGATTACTTTCATCAATATGTAATATTCGTAATGATGGAGGCCATATAACTCCAGAAAGATCGCCGTTGTCGAAGTATGTACCACTCATACGCAAAGTTTTCAATCGTAACAATGGAGCAAAGGTTCCATTTTCTACAATAACTCCTGCCTTTATGCGCGCAAACAAGTTAAACATTATTATTTCACGCAGTAATGGATACTTGACGAAGGATTTTGAACGAAGTATGTCAAATTGATTAACTGATATGTCTAAAACCTGTTGAATAGATAGTATTATATTTACTTATATGAAACGTGTTTAACAAAAATCTCAAGTGCTATACATGTGGTGTTAGATATAGTTATTTCAATACTTGGAGATTTTCACCCAAATCAATTGGAACTACAAACCAAATAATTCTTCCAAATGAGCAGTCTGCTTCAAGTTCGTCATATCTCTTAAAAACATCGCAGTAATGATATTTTCGTGGGGTCTTAGGCTTATCTTGCGGTGATACCAAGATTAACATTGAACCTTTTAAAGAAAATATTTTTTAATTAAAGAAAGAAATTATATGTTAGTAGCTTGCATGTAGAGGTGAGAAGATTTTCAAAATAACTGGCTCAGTTGATAGGCCATGGATTATGAATCCGATTTGAAATTACCTATTAGAAATGCAATAACTCGTTTGCTCATATTACACGAATTTCATTTTTTACAAACATTAAACGTAAGTAGGTACATGAAAGAGGTTGTCACGATATGCTCCAAAAATTCATGATATAATTTATTTACTTATAATTTTATAACATTATTGGAAATGTTTCTGAATCGGTTTAAAACATAGATTAGAGTCCACTGGAAGTGGAAACAAATAGACACCTTTGCGACTTTCTAACCAATTATTTTTGTAATGAATATCTTTACAGCTGTTTACAGATTGAAGTTTTGTTTTTGTCAGAGATGGAAAGCAAGCTAAAAGCCAAAAGCCAAAAGCTAAAAGTGGAGAGTTTTTTACCTAAAAAGCAAAAGCTGAAAGCAAAAGCTAGAACGCCCAAATAATTGAAAGCAAAAGCAAAAGTTTTATTTTTTTCAGCTTTTCCAGTACTTATAAATTTTAAATTATCATTTTTTATATTCATTGATTATCTCGTTCTCTTCATGTCATGCCGTTTTCTGATGTTTCTGTGTGGCAGTAGTGTCTGTCTAGTGTGACCTGACCTCGTGACGTCGTGACTCGTGAGCTCAAGCTGTATCTCCTATCTCGTGTCATGTTGTACAAAAAGCAAATATTCAAAATGTAGGGGAAAAGCCGAAAGTCCAAAGCGGAAAGCTAAAAGCTAATGATATTTGGGTTGAAAAGCAAAAGCCAAAAGCGAAAGCTGAATATGAAAAAATTTGAAAAGCAAAAGCCGAAGTTTTATTTTTCAAGGTCAGAAGCTAAAGCTGAAAGCAAAAGTTTTATCATACGGCTTTCCATCTCTGGTTTTTGTTCAACTATGATCTTTATATGAATTTCAAAAATTCATATTTAGCTGGAAACGGCTGGTTGGTGCTGAAGTGAAAATATGAATTTGGGAATTACTTGAAGTAATCTTTCAGATATTATATGCTTGTCATGGCTTGTCCCATCAAAATCTGAGAGTTCGAAATAGGTTGATAAATCCATGCACGTAATATTTATAAGTCAAAAATATTTACTTCTATTTTGAGATCCAATGAAAATTGAAAATTCATCGTAATTTTTTTTGTAGTCCTAAGAAGATTAAATCTAACATATTTGAATATAATAACAATAATTATTACCAACTTGCGAGTAGTATTGAATAATGCAAAAATACGCGAAATAAGAGTTTTCCTCGTATACTGGAAATAGTTTTTGAGCGGCTGAAAATTTAAGAAACAGGGAAATAATTATTTTTCTAAAGTTCAGAAGACGAAATATGGACTTAAGATGCAAAAATTTTCAAATTTTCTGAAACTAATTTTCATACGTTGACTCAATATAAAAACTGTAAATGGTAGCTTGAGGGGCTTAAATTTTTTAGACATGCAGTTTGGATCATCTAGATCGATTTTTAAAAAAACAAAAATGTAAGCAGCCATACTGCATTACTAGAGCTGTGTTTTTAATTGAGGTTTGTTCAGGTTAACAAATAACATTGCTAACGTCGTCATGTCTACAGGCCACATCCAGTATCAAGTCTCAAATTTGGTATTTCTTACCATGCAATAATCGCATGAACCCGTATTTTTCAAATTTTTGCATCTTGAAGCGCCTCCAGTTATTCTCAAATTTTGGCTATTTTCGCCCAAAATTTGAGATGTTATCTGCTCATCAATTAACTCTTCACGCGAAGTTTCATCTTTCTAAGTCCATTTGTTCACGAGATATGGAAGATTCGTGAAATTTCCTGTAATACGTAATTTCCGCTTCGAAAGCAGTTCTTTGCTCTAAATTGCCTTAAAATTCATTTTGAAAGCTAAAATCAAAACGGGTTAGTAACTTGTATACATTTTATCATATGATACTCCAGTAAAAAATTTTCGACTTCTCTTGTATTCCCCCCTCCCCACCCTCATATTTTGAGATCAATAACCCCTCTTCCTCCTCCACTCCAATGTCATGTGTAAAGATGGATTTGGGGTATAGTACAATAATTATTCCCAATAACCATACGAGTCCATATCAACCACATTCTTGCCAATTGCTCTGCTCAAGTTTTGATAATCCGGTACGCTGTGTGCATTTTGACCCAAATGCAGATTTCAGAAGGTCGTGTTCTGATCATCGGTTAATGCTATGTGCAAAGCTTAACCTCTCTATGTTGATTTGGTGAGGAGATGTGGAAGATTCATAAAGTTTGATGTAGTTATTATCTCTCAAAAAGAGTTTTTTGCTACAATTCCACTCCAAATTCACTTGGAAAGATAAAATTAGAATAAGGTAGTCACCTGGACTCATTACATCATTTGACACCTCAATAAAAAATGTTTGACGTCTCGTGTATGCCCACCATAATTGAGTTCAAAATAAAACATCTTGTAGTCGTAACTGCTTCGTTTTCTTTGTTTATATATTGTCTTGCATCTTGAAATTGAGAAATATCTACACATTATAATAATTTAATAAAACGAATAAATATTTAGTGAACTATTAAGTACGAATAATACAAACATACAACCGTATTTCCATTTTATTCTAGGTGTAGGTACTTATACATTAAATTATATACAATTGAATAATGTATCAGGTACTAAAATATAAAACGTACATCTTTAACAACATGTACATTGCACTCAATATATAGGTACCTACCCTTATAATTAGCATTTACATTGTGCAAATCCTTATACATTAATTTTATCGAGGTGTATTGAATTATGATATAGTTAACATCAATGCAATTGTAGTGCAATACAAATAGACATTTTTTGTGAAGGAAATGTATGAAATTTTAGAAAATTGTTTCCTCCCTGCTACGTTTCTTATATATAACCATTTACCTTTGTGATAATTTTTCACGTTAAGTGATTTAAAACGACTGCATCGCTAAAGCCCATGTTTTGGAATTATAATGGATTCTTTAGATCGCCCAGTATCTAGTTTTGTTTTGTTTGGTGACACCTTTCGCTAAGTAATAAACCATTAATGGACGAGAATTTCACGGGCACATTGTTCACTTCGAGTGACGCTGCTCTTGCCTAACATGTTTGACTGAGATAATTCTTCGTGAAATGGTTTATAATTCAAGTCTCCAGATTACATTTCAGTCATACCTCGACACCACTGTTTTAGTCCACTTTTCAAGGTTATGCTGTTTCTCCGTCGCCCTCTTCTTCTTCTTCTTCTTGTGATCCTTCTTGTTGAATTGATTCGGTAGTATCCAGTTCTGGTGTACATTTGGAACATGGATAGTTATGAAAAAATAAAAAATCAAGTGAATCGTTTCAGTAGGTAGTAAAGTTTCATGTGCAGAGAAATTCAGTTTAGGTAGATATCCTATACATACGAATAATTTCGACTACAAGTTACCTTTTGAATCTGCCATCGTTTTTCCGCGGTGATGAACTGCGTATGAGGCGAAGACGATGAATGAAATCAAAATAATTACCAGAATGATCAAAAAAAGCATAGAGATGATTTTCTTGACTCGAACGTAAGCGGCGGTAGCAGGATCTAATTCACTCTTACAGTTTTCATGCGCTAATAATGATTTTTCATCAAGTTTCTGATTGCAGATTGGCGGCGCTCTATTTTTATCTAACACAAAATGGTGGAGTAAAGGTTATTCATTTTTAAAGACGTAGTAGTAAGAAATTTGTTGAATATGAATGATGCGCTTACATTCGAAACAGGATAAATCCAAGCCTTTTATATCAAAGGCTTTGAGCCAGTTCAGTAAACTCTCGCATTCGCAATAAAATGGTTCTTGATAGAGTTTAAAACGAGAATCTGCTCCGTCCATTTCAAGATGGCGGAGATTGCAAAGTGGCGCGATGTCTTGTACTGTTATTTTCTCGATTGGATTATCATATAGATTTATTTCCATTAAAGTGGGAAGGGGCGAATAGAATTTGGGGAATGATTTTAACGCATTGTTGGATGCACTGAAGCGAACAAGTTTTTTCAACTTATGAAGATTACGATTTTCTTCGAGGTAAATTCCTTCAGTATATAGATCTTGTAATGATGCAGGCCAAATAATTTCAAGATGGGAACCGAAATATACGTAACTTATATTTAAATGTTGTAATTTTGACAATGGAACGAAAATATCTTTGTCTATGTAGATTTTGAACTTTTCCCATTCTTCTTTCCTTTTCAGCAGTTCTTCCATATCGATTCTGTCCAAGTATGTCATTGTGAGACTCACTAATGATTTATATTTCTTGAAGGATTGTGAAGGTAATGTGTTAAATCTATTACGTGATATATCTAAAACCTGTTGAATAAATAATGTTCAACCAATAACGCCCATTTAGGAAAAATCACAAGTAGGGGATAAATATGATGCGACATCTGAAGTTATTGCAATACTTGTATTTTTGTATCCAAATCTTGTGGAATTGAACCACTTTTAATACTATTATTTGAGCAATCTGCAGTAAGGAGATCTTTTACCTTGGAAACTCTACAGGAATGTTGTTCATTCGCTCTGCTTGAACGATTTTGCCATAATAACATGATTAGCATTAAACCTTTGAACAGACATATTTTTAAATTATTCACTAGCTATTTTCACCGAGAAATAATGATAATTAAACTATCGAATGCAAATCCAGTTTGAAATTACCTATCACAAATTTGATAACTTGTTCGCTCATATTGCCTGGATTTCATTTTCATGAAACATAAAACGTAGGTATATGAATTATCAAATATATTCCGAAAATCAATTATTATTTATTAATTGATAATTTTATGAAATTATTCGAAATCTTTGACGCAACTTTAGCCAGTTTAATGAACAATTGTGATATGGCCATTTATTTCTCATCACACAACGTTCAACAGGCTTTCAAAAAATACCTCAAGGTATTCGAAATGTATTTGAAAAATGTTGCGCAAGATCTTTTTGGTTCAATAAAATTACGAACGAAAAAAAACTCAAAAATAAGAATGTTATGTTTCGAATGAATGCAGGGTTGTGGAGAGGAAGTGGCAGAGGGAGCAGATTGCCCCGAGCCCAGGCTCCTAAAAGGATGCGATGATAAAAATTCCAGGTTTAAACAAATTTTCATTTCGAATCGAATTGTTTTTGTTTGATAGCTATGAAATTTATTTTTTGAATTTAAAAAATAATAGGGAACAAAATTTGTTCTTGCCTCAAGGCCAATTTTTGTTCTCGCTGGCCCTGATGGAATGTTGGTCATTGCATTATCAGTCTATGATATGCAATATCTTTATGCATAAGATTTGCTACAACAATAGTCGAGAATTTTGTTTAGAGTAGCGTGCTTACCTGAGGTGAATCCCAGTTATTTTAGTAATGTATAAAAATTCAGCGTATATTTGTTAATGTCACAACATTTAGGCCTATAATTTGATGTAAGTCAAATTTGTGCCATATATTTGCGCTATATATTGACATATTTGAGGCAAAAAAAAAAACTTGATACATCTCAAAATAGTAGATGACTCAAATTTTAAGGAGAAGTGGAGGAGGAGCGAATGACTCAAAATTTTCGTTTTTGATTACATATGAAAGCTCATATCAATGACACTAACATATCCTAATTTCAGCCTCTTATGTCGATTTAGAGTGGAGTTGGAGCAAAAAACGTTTTTTTAGGAAGTTTTGAGTCGTGAAATTTCTTGAATTTTCCATATCTCCACACATAATCCACCTAAAAAAGTCAAACTTTATGTGTAGGGTTGTATTGGTACCTGAATATGGCCTCTTAAATTTGGATCTAAATGAATCCAAATACTAAATAGAGGGTCAACCAAAATTTCAGCAGAGCTTGAGGCATCTCTAACAACTAAAAATGTGATTTATACGAACTCTCATGATTACTGGAAATAAGTAGTATGTTATATCAAGAATGTTGGAGAGGGGAAGGAGGATTATAGACTTTAAAATGTTGTGGGATGAAGAGAAAATTGAAAAATGTATATTTTGAGTCATATTATGTAGTGACCTTTTATGACTAATTTATTCTAATGGAGGGGAGTTGAAGCAAAAAAAAAATAAAGAAATAAGTTTTGGAGAGAAAATTACATTAAGAAATTTCATGAACGTTCATATCTAATCATCAAATTGATGTATAAAGGTCAAACTTCGTATGCAGGGTTAATTAGCCACCTTCAGAATATACTGTCGGAGCTAGCGCCCCAAGCGCTTGAAAATGTTACTACTCTCACCTACCTTGTCTCTTACTTTTAGGCTTGCAACCTGTAATTTTTAGCCAGATTTCGTTAGCATAGTTTAGTACTCGCATATGATCGTGTTGCGCAAATAAATACATATAGCAGTAGAATAATTATGAGATGTAATTCAGTTTGACTGGAGTGCGTTCAGAAACTACACACCGGACGCACTGGTGCGTTTTTTTCACACCGTAGCCGTTCAGAAATGGAATACGTTGTGAGATATGACGTCATTATTTTTCTCTTTCCCGTTCAGAAATGCATTGAAGAACTACTAGGTGTGTGAAAGAAACGCCGGACTCTGAACTCCGGAGATTTTTACACACTATCTCCTGATTGGTGGAGTAAAATTAAAAAAATATAAATATACACGCAAGAGGAATGACTCTGCATGTTTCATGTTATTTCATTTTGCATTGTTGTATTTCAAAATAAAATTTTTCTTTTTTCACCACTTATCGAAAATCGAATATTAAACACCATCACTTTACTTTTTAAAACATAGCCATATAGGGGAGAAGATGGGATGAGCGTATAATCTTTTTGTGATTGCGGTTAATTGTGAAGAAATTAAGAAATAGTAATTTCAGTGATATTTTAATTTTATTCTCGAAATTAATTTAGTACAAATTCGCAGTCGTAAATCTTTTTCCATGAAATGGCAGGAAAAATATAAACACGTTCACCATTCGCTCCTCACTCGTTCAGAAAAAAAAGCGCGCTGCGTGAATATTCAGATTGTGACCTCACACACCGTGGTGTGCGTGCGTAAATATCGCACCAACTTTCTGAACGCACCCCTGTACATTTGATGAATATAATTTCTACATTATTTATATTCGTTCTTATGGCGTGGTGCGAACTATCGCGTCACACTGGTGCGATTCTTCGCTGTCGGATCTCCTTGTGGTGCGAACTATCGCGTCACACTGGTGCGATTCTTCGCTATCAGTTCTTCTTGTGGTGCGAATTCTCGCGTCACACCGGTGCGATTCTCCGCTATCGGCAGGTTTGGTTGGTGCGTAACAACGCGTCAACCATTGTCCTATAAACTGGTGGTAACTGGTAACTTGAGCTTAATGTCAGTTTGGTTCGGAAGTTGAGGAATTCCGACAATACTCCTTCAATTTCTGTACAAAGTTTGACTTTTCTAGGTCAATTTGATGAGAACAAATCTATGATTTTCCTTCCAAAAGTCATTTTTTGCTTCAACACCCTTCCATATTCACTTAGAAGGGTAAAATTGAAAGATCTTAATGAATTGGGCTCACTTTATCATATGACATTAAAATCAAAAATTTTCGTCATCTATCTCCTCACTCTCAATTTTAGTGAACATCTATTTTGAATTGAATAAAAAAAATAAAAAATAAGTTTTGAAAAATTTATTCTCGACAAATTTTTAGAAATTTTCACCCGTACTCACCAGCGCTCCGCTTAGGTGAAAAAAATATGTACATAGATAAAACAAACCTAGACAGCAAACCGTCTTATAAAAACTATCGCCCGACCAAAATAACTTAGCAGGTTCGCCTAATATACAGGATAAGCAAAAAGTGGTACAATCTAATGGTCCTCAAAATGCGTTCTGAAATGATTTGTTTATTTTGTGTAAAAGTAGTGTCATTAGTAATTCGTATTTCATCAAATATATAAGGAATCCATTCAATAATTAATATTTCAGTTTTCATTTCCGTTATTCATTTTTCAACCTTTTCATTTAATTTCAAACTTTCTTCATTTTGAGAAACCTTGTACTGCTTTTTGCCTATCTTGCGTACTAGGCGGACCTGCCAAGTTATTTTGTATGTTACTTTGGTTGGATAATACAAGAAACCCAAACCCGCAGCAAAAGTACTTCTATAGTTTCATCATAGATAGCGTTAACCCGATCTAGGAAAAAAGTGATGATTGTCAAGCCAGTTAACCGCCTACCAAATGCACTGTATCGTTGCCAGGCATCGCGGAGAGAGGAATAATACGTTATGGCGCTATCTCTGAAGTAGCTCCATCAACACCGCATTTCTTGATTTCTGGCTCATTTTCCACAAATTATGAACAATAAGTTTTTATATACGTTTGGAGTATCTATGTACGGTTAATTAATTTATGATAAATGTATATCACAAAATTGGACATTTGCCTTACATGATTACGAATAACTTGAAAGGCAAAAATATGAAATAGCATTCCTTCCCAAATCAGGTGGCTGTAATAGTTATCGCTCTAAAAGAAGAACTCCGTTAATATCTTTCTGTTTATCAAAAAAAAAAAAAAAAAAAGAAAAGAAAGAGAAATCAAACAAACAATGATTTCTATTTTGTCGTTTAAAAAAACACATACATTTTACCTTATGAATTACGAATACATAACATGAACAAAAAATAAGAAAATGCAACTCTATTTTTTTGTGATGAAATTTGTCACATTTTTAAACGAAGTTGAGAATTTTAATCTTTTCGCAAAAAAGACTAATAACATTCGCTTGTTTCCCTCTGAATTCTAATGGAAAGAACAACCATTTTATCTTGAGTTAGTCGGAAATATAATTCGTTGTGAAAACAAATGCTATTTTATGATTCAGTTTTCGAAGTTTCCAGTCACTCCTCTTCTTCTTCCAGTTCTTCTAGTTCTTCTTCTTCCAGTTCTTCAGCAACTATACAAAACAAGAATAGAAATTAATTGCAACTTGTTCGTAAATAAAAATGATTTGCAATTTAAAGAATTTTCCTGCGAGGTAAGCACTAAGTAGTTAACGGTGTGTTTTTTTTTTCGGTGTGTTAAGAGGATTAATTTCTAACAAATTCAATGTACAGAAGTAATGAGTTGGTATAGGCTATACTGAATATAATTTTGATCAAAGTACCTTCCAAACTCTCCGAGCTGCCTTGACGTTGATAGAGTTGGTATGAAATGTAGATGATGAATGCGACCGACAGAACAAAGAAAAGAATCAACAAAAGCGTAGAGACGTTCATTTTAAATTTAGAAGGTGGCGTAGGAGTAGGAGGTGGAGGTCGAGGTGTAATGGCGCTGGTACCATTACCATTACCAACAGGCCCAGGCTCTTCTGGACCTTCGGTTCCAGTTTTTATTCTGGCCAAACATTTTTCACGCGTTTGCAGCAATCGTTTGTCAAACGTCATGCTGCATTCTTTGTTGGCTGCAACACTATCTAACATAAGTAAAACTAATACCGTGTGTCCTAGTGATTTGAGTTCCACCAACGCAAAAATGTCAGTTTGTTGATAACATAATAAGAGTTAACACTTTCAATGCGAAGGTATAAAATCTTAAGTTGTATTTAAATTGCGCGTCAAGCCATATGGTTTGGCAACAAAATTTCTAGAAAATTAGCGTCAAGTCATAAGGCTTGACACCTTTATCATAATTTTGATAATTTTAATTTCGACTAGCACTTTATATGAACTTGAAAAGTAACTTGTGACACTGTTATAGAAAAATTCATAAAGTAACATTGGAACTTGACTACCTGTCAGGTCACAGATTGATAAATTCCATTTTTATTGGAGAGTGTCGAGCCTACACCTTAATGTTGAGGTTAAACTCAATTCTTTGAGCAAATCGTCATAATTTATCATTTCACAGGATTTTAGAAAGTCAATTGTACAGTGATGCTGAAAAAAAATTCAGCACCGAGTGATGTTTTCTGAATATTAGGTACTCAAATTTATTCTTTAACTACTGTGAAGCCATATGGTTTGACATAGCACTGAAAGTGTTACTACAATTTCTAAATTAGAAATTATTTATGAAATTACTTTTTGAATTTTAAGGCTGATAAGTTTATTTCGACTGCATTCTTTGAATTTGAAAAAAAAAAAAACAAATTTAAATAACTGGATAAAAGATTTGATCGGTGATTGAACTCAAACCATGTGGACGCATAGTATACACCTGGTCCAACTGATTTTAGTATTCCCGAGCGTCAAATTCCCTCTATTGAAGAAAAACGAACAATTAATTCACTCTTTTGATTTTTTTTCTTATTATAATAAATAGTTGTAAGTCTGTAGAATATAAACTTTGGATTTTTTATATTAACGTTTTTACGCGATATTCATAAATTTGAATTAATTTTATCTTTTATCAGTATTGCCAAATGGAAAGAATCGTTAATAGTTTAAGAATATACCTAATCCCAAGAATTGTGTTTGAAAATTATCGAAAAACAAACTACTAATAATTCAATTTCTTAATATCGTAAAAAGAATCAAAAGAAATCAAACAATTGACGATATTATTGTTTTTCGATAATAGGGATGGCGCTCCAGGATAAATACTCTAAGATCAATTGGGTACGGTATATTAGGAATAAAATAACAAAAACAAAATTAGTACATATGGATCATATTATTCTTACAAGGGAAACAGGAAAAGCCTTCGTGACCCGCAATATCAAAGTCGATAAGCCATTTGATCAAACGCTTACAATGGCAAAAAAACGGCTCTTTATCGAGATTACTGTCTTCATTTTTTGCGTCTATTTCTAGTCGTTTAAGCGAGCAAAGTGGTGCGATATCTTCGACTGTTAAGGACTCGAGTGGATTCTCGAATAAAACTATAAATTGAATTTCTGGAAATTTTGTATAGAATTTGGGGAATGATTTCAATTCATTAGCAAATAAATTCACTGCCTGTAGATAATGTAGATTCTCGAAGTTCATATCTTTTGAAAGATAAAGCGCAGCAAATGATACTGATGATAACATTGGAGGTAAGTAAAATCCACTCTGACTACCGCAAAATGAGTGCGTCAGATCTAGTGATTCTAATTTCATCAAAGGCTGAAAAGTATTGTAGTCTATTTTAACCACGGACCTAAGTCCTTCTCTAGTTTTCTCCTTAGGTGCAGTGGTATCATTAAATACGTCCATAAATGTAATGTTCAGAACAACCAGAGATTTATACCTCTTGAAGGAATCTGCATCGAGTGGTTGTATTTTGTTATACGATATATCCAAACCCTGTTGAGTAAATGATGGTGAACTTGAATAAGGCTTATTTAATTGAATAATATAAAATACTGTATCATTGATATTTATTACGCGTATTCCTTCATCCAAATCTTGTGGAATTAAACCATTTTTGATTCTTTGTTTTGTGCAATCTACAACAAGATATATTGATTCAACCGCCGCCACTTGCGTTTCACATTCATGAGTTCGATTCGCCCCTTCAGGTTGATCTTGTTGCGATACCACAAATAACATCAAACCTTATGACGGAAATATTCTAGGTAAAATTAATTATTTGCTAGTAATTTCAGGCGATGAATTACTGTATATTAGTAGCTCGCGTGTAAAAGCAAATGAATGTTCAATCTAAATACATTACGGAGTAAAAATCTAGTTTTGAATTACCTGTTACAAAGTTGATTACTCGTTTGTTCATATTGGATGGATTTCATTTTCAGAAAACATAAAACGTAGATGAAGGAAAAAGGTCATGAGAATATATGACGCAAATCAAAGTTATAATATATTAATTAACAATATAGGTGAGTAATTGTTTAATAATAACTTTGTAAGATTGTCTCGCATTATCCAAAGTCATTTTGATAAACTTATCGGGTATGGCCACTGATTTTTCATCATAATGGGATGGGCGATCAACACAGTTCAACCAAGGTAGGTGACTTCAAACTTTAGCAGACTTTAGCAAAGAACAAAAGCCATTGTTCATATTGATGACAACAGCGAAAAACACTAATTTTTCATGCATGCTAACCAAATGTTTTTTTTTTTAATGGTGATATGAAAAATAACGTTGGTGCGCATTGGTAGGTAAAAGGAGGTATGAACATGATTTTTCGTTTTATTCATTTTTTTTTTTTTTTTGAGTTAATTCTACCGCACAAAATTTTTATGATGAAGAAATAGTATTTAACATCGTTTCAACCTTATTGGTCACTTCTAAAAATCGATCATAAAATTGGAATCAACATCCTCAAAAATAAATCCATTAATTAATAAATATGGCAGTTAAAAGTTAAAATTCAAATGCATATGGTCTACTTTCTATGAGCCAAAACATATTCTAAAAAACAAACTTTTTCATTTCAAAATGGCAAAAAAGTAATGCACAAAAAATAAACTTTCGGAAGCCCTAAACTGAAATAAGTGATGTACCCAATTCCAAGTTGTGATCAGTAAGAAGTGAGGAGCTCTTATAAAAGGTCAAAAAGTCGCCCCGTAAGTACTTTTTGGAGGCAGAGAGTGCAATGCTTTTTTCGATAAAGGGTATCTCAGAGATGAAAATTATGCAATATCCCCAACTCCAACCCTGTGCACGAAGGTACCAACCCTCCTCATGAATTCGATATTTGCATTTATTATCAGAAAAAGAAAAAAATTCAATTTTGACCTCATTTTGTAGGGCTGAGACATCATAGATAATAATTATATAATTGGGTCCACCTAGCCCTCGCTCGCACAGGTACAAGCCAGCTCCCTGCAAAGATTCGATATTTAGATGCACTGTCTACAAGAAAAAGAAGAAAATTCAGCTTTGCTGTCATTTTGTAAAGCCAAGACATCATAGATGGTAATTATAATATTTGTTCGACTCTACCCTTGCTCAGATTCTCACTGACGTGCCAGCTCTCTTCGAAGATTTAAGCAATTTATATAATTGAAAAAAATCACTAGAATTTTTTTATACAGAATTTACAGTTCCATAATTTGTTCTAGAACTAATTTTCATGTGAGTGCAAAAATAAGCAAGGTATTCGCAAAAAACACACGAGAGGGCAAAAATTTGGATTTGAGGGAGAAGTACGGAGCGAATTATGGGGATTTTTAATATGCTGAACTAGGCAATTCAAGTTACACTTCTACGAAAATAAAAATTCCCTGATTTTTTCAGGCACATTCATTTTTAAGTTGATTTGACAGGAGTAGGTACAGATTGTGGGTGGGGATACTTAATATTTAATTTTGTTTTTTTAGTAAATTATTAGAGCACACAAAATTTTTGGATGATAAAGTGATATTTAGTTATAAAGATGATTTCTAATAAAATACAAAACAAATAAAATAAATGCTGTATTTACCTGTTCAATTTATAGTAAACAAACTTATTGATTCTTACAACACTGTGTAGTTTTTCTCCAAAAACACCTTACTAATGAATGAAGTAGGTTGAAATTTGCATTTTTTTATGATCTTGCTTTGTGAGATCAGCACTTATTTTATTCGTTTTATCAAATCATTTTTATAAGCTTTTCAGAGAAACTTAACTTTGAACCCTTCTAGGTACATATGAAACTGATTTTTTTTTTTTAGTGAATGCTAAACGTTTTAAGTAAAGACCTCCAAAAAAAAATTCATTTTGGCCGGCTATCATGAATATTACGTACCTAAAAACTTGAATTATTCGTCAATACATAGTTATATTTTTTATTTTTTTTATCTAAAACGAATTTTCACTTAATATAGGTAATAGGTATAATATTCTAACTTAGCCTTCTTACTTATTAAGAGTAATTATATTTATACGAAATTAAAAATTTTTAATATTTTGCTTCAAATCTCAATATTGCAAAGAAATATAAAATTATTTTTAAGGTAAAAAATAATTATCAACTCAAAATATTGCATGAATAAATCTTTCTTCGATTAAAATGTGGAAAAATCAGAGTTTCTATGCAATCGATTAATCGTTACTGTGCAAAATAATTGTTCGTCGATTTGTTTCTGCATCGATAACTCTATTATTTACCTTCCATGACGTGGAGGCTTTGCATCAACAACTGAGCTACAGAATTAGTTTTTAGAAGACTTTCAAGTTTTTATGATCAAAATTTTGAATAAAATTAGATTTAAAATTTTTAATTGGTATGATAATTATAAATATTAGATGGAAACAGTGGTGTATTTCCCTACAAACCAAACCAAGCCATGGTTTGGAGCGGCAAAATTTTAGGGGCGGCATTTTTTTAAGGAAGGGAAAAAAAGAGAGGAAGAAAAGAAAGGAAGAAAGAAGAAGAAGAAGAAAGAAAAAAAAACTGTAGGCCTACACTAAACATTCCACACTTTTAGGGTGATTTGGGATAGCAGATATTTTGGTAGCATACGCTGTACACCGCACAACCCACCAATCGCGCGTATACACATTTCTCCGTGAAAAGTCGAAGAAAGATAATGTAAAAAATTCAATTCCTTCTGTTTTGCTTTTGTAATAATTTTATAAATGAGTAGATGTTTTGTATTTTTGACATTTTAGGTCACTGAGTGATAGATAGATGGATATGTATGATGAAATAAATATAGGTCTACTATTTTTCTTTTTTTTTTCTTTTTTGTACAAAAAATACGCAGTGCAAAAGAAAAATTTTTCTTTGTCCTCAATTTCCATTCCTGGTTCTGTCGCAAGGTGAAAACTAAGAAACGTAGAAATCAGTAAAAATCATTTGCTATCGCTCCTATAACTCGGGGCCTTAGGGGCGGAAGGTGACACTTGGTTTGTAGGCGGCAAAACCTTAAATCCGCCACTGGATGGAAATCAAATACGATTTGATAATATTGAATTACTTTAGTTGTTTTCAAATCCTTTGTGTCTGTACTTCGGATCAATTCACTCAAAATATTCGTCTGCTATTTCAAAAAAGTAGGTAATGCTATTTTACCTTTTATTCAAGTTTTGAGATTATATTTCAAACTTCATCTCGGCAAAACGTTTCAACTCGTTCATCAAAACTCTGCATTTCTTTTAGTTTTTACTCTAGTTCTTCTTCTTCTTCTTCCTCTTCTGCTTGATTAAAATCCAATGATGATTTAGCTATATGCATGATAAACTTGGAAAAAAACCACTGTGTAAACATCTACTCATGTTGAAATCATAATGATCACATATTCGTGATATATCCTACTTAAGTATTTGATTTGATATCATTGTAGGATATCACAAAAAGAGAGGTAGGTGTATAACTTTTAAAACAGCATGATGGATGTGAAAAAAATTACTCTCTATGAGCAATATTCATCTCCTCCATTCCCTACAAAGTTACAGCTTTACATGGGCATTTGATGAGGAGATAAGGTCAAATCATAAAAGTTCCCAACTTTGTTTTTCTTGCAAAAGCCATTTTTGTTCCAATTCTCGTCCAAATTCTCGATTGTTGTCTTAGTTAAGGTTACGTTGTCAAAAATTATAAGGTATGTAAGAGAAGAGTGTTTTTTTTTCTTTTTTCATTTTATGAAGCATTATTATCACATTTTATGTAAATCATCATTCATCAACACATAATACTCAAGAACCTCACATTGTAATGAGGCGTGAGACTTTTTGAGTGATTTGTAGTTTTTTTAGGAATAGCAACCTACAATAATGTTATGCTTTCATGTTGTTTACAATCATAAATTATTAGAAGGAAGTTGCTCTTTTAGTGTGGGCAATAATTTCTCCTCCTCTCCTCTATCATCTGCGAAATGGATTTAAAATATAGTAAGTTTCTTATCCCTTGTAATTATACGCCCTTATATTCATCAATTATCAACAATTTAAGGCTCGTCAAGTCTTCCTCAAATTTTGACCACGTGTATCTCCGCTCTCCGGTGCCTCTCAGAAAACCCGTCCCGGTGATAATCTGCCCCCTCTGCTCAGTCCTCCTTGCATGCATAACATTTTAATGTAATATTAGCTTACTCATATAAGTTTGATAGGTAATTTACTTTTTTTACTTTTCGCTTCTTTTATGCGTCGATAAGTTCCGTATAACATGTAGACGATGAATGCTATCGCTAATAAAATCACCAAAATGATCTACGAAAACATTAAGATATTTTTGGTAGGAGTGTGTTGCAGCTGTGAATGTGAGGATGGAGGAGTTGTAGCGGTTGCTTTTAGTATTTGATGAAGGAAGAAATGCCTTGGAACTATCAAAATGTTAACATAGAGTGCTCTCGATACATTTACTGCGTGTTTCAAGTATAGTCCGATCAAATTTCAGATTACATTTTGGTGGTTGTTCATTGATACTATCTAACATGAAAAATGCGCACTTAGTTTGAATAACTTGATGAAAACAAAATTTGTGAATATGTAACATGTTCTTACATTTGTAACAAGAAAAATTGCTGAAACCTGATATCATGGAAATATGAAACCATTTGATCGTACGTTGGTATTCGCAATAAGCTGACTCTTTATTGAAAGTTGTATTTACATCCCATGTGTCCAATATTAGAGTTTGAAGCGTACAAAGTGGTGCGAGTTCCTGGACTGTCAACATTTTGAGTGGATTTTTTGTAAAATTTACTTCTTTAATTACCGGAGTTTCTTTGTAGAATTTGGGTAACACTGTCATATCGTTATTCGCTGCATCTTTGATCTAAATAAACTAATCGAAAAGTCCATATATAATTAGCTTTCGTAACGTTGGAGGCCAGAGAATTGCGACACGGGAACCGTAAAATCCCGTGCTTATTTCCAAATATTCTAATTTCTTCAAATGAATGAATGCATCTTGTTCTATGTCGACAATGTACAATTTTTTATTACCTTTAGTCATTTCTACATTTCTTTCGACTACAAGTTTGGATCTGGTCATCATCCACATTTTAAGAAAAACAAGAGATTGATACCTGCTGAAACTATGTAAACTTAGTTTCTTCACTTCGTTATACGATATAGGTATCTAAAGTCTATGGAACAAATGATATGATATATATCTTATACAACGCATATTCAAGAAAAATCATTGATGAGTAATATAAATGTGGTATCATGGTTATTTTGATAGGTAGTTTAGGTACTTGTATGTTTATGTCTAAATCTTGTGGGACTTGGCCAGATTTAATTTTTCCATATGAACAGTTTGCCCAAAGCAGATCATCAACCATGTCAACTATACAATTATGCTCTTCATTCTCTCTTCTAGGTCGATCTTGCCGGTGATAACATGATTAACACCAAACCTTTACATGTGAATAAATTGTAATTATTATTGATTTGCTAAATGATTCTGAACAAGAAATTATGTTCATAACTCGCATCTACTGGTGAAAAGAGTTTCAAATTATCCAACTCCATAAAGAGTGCAACGAATACAGACATACAGATCTAAGTACTATGAAATCACCTATTACAAATATAATTAATCGGTTGCTTATATTGCAAAGATTTCATTTTCATACGAAAGTTGAAATGTAAATACATGAAACACAAAACAGCGTATCAGAATAGTTGTGTGACTGAACTCTAATTATTGTTTCATGACATTTCAATGAATTTGTGCGATAACTGTGGCTGTTTCACAGCCACAGATTTTTCATCATAATGTGTTCAAAAATGAAAACTTAAGGCTCGGTGAAAGTCGCAAATAAAGCTATAGGCATGTGTAATTGTGAGTTAAAAAAAAAAATGAAATTTACAAAAATATTATTTGTTGCAGGTATTATTCAAATTATTAAGTTTCTCCGGGCTTATTTATTAGTCGCGACAAGCAGAGCTACCAGCTACTCAAGTTACACATATGTATGTAATCTGCTTACTTAAAAATTTGAAGGGGCTAAAATGAGCTGATTTCATAAAATTTTTTGGGATACTAAGTTACTGCACTCCGAAAAACAAACAAAAAATCGAAGTAGGGCCATTTGCTCACCATCCACGTATCCAAGCTTTGCAATCCACTAGACTTGAGTCTCAACCTCAACTTTGATGCTTGTTTTAAATTCATATTGAGGTAAAGCTGAAGACGCTAAAGTGATCATAGATTATTAAGTCTTATTATTTTAGCCACCAATCAGAGATATATTTCTTGGATCGCGGCGAACTTAGTGATCATTTTTTGACAAATTACCTGCATTGTTCTTATGCGGGTGCAGTAACTTGATATTCTATAGGTATGCTTGGGCCAAAAAGTTTATACTTATTATTTGCAGGGACGTACGGAAAGGGGGAGGGGGAGCTTCCACCCCCTTGGCTATTGGGAAGTTGGTAAATTTGTAGTTTTAGCGTAAAGTTGGTAAACTTGACCACTTGCGCAGTATTATTACAGCTATTTTTACATTTTTTGAAGATTAACAAGACTGTGACATCTTATTTTCATGGAGCAATATAATTTTCAAATAAAATTTTGAAAACATGCGCTTATTTATATAACCTCCCACCCCGATCTTGTAAACTTGAAATTTGTTTCTAATTTGGTGAAAACTGTCTCCTTTTTAACGAACTGACATGCTTTAAACGCATAAAGAAGAAAAAAAAATGAAAAAGAAATGAACATGTTTTTGTTTATTTATTTATGTTTTTTTCTCTCAAAGAGGCCTGGCCTGTACGCCCGCAGAGGCTAGAAGCACACATTTTAGAAAGTTGGTTTGAATAAGGGCAGCCAGACAGGTTTTCAAGAGGATAGTCTTTTCATTTAATTAGGATTGTCTAAGATTTTATTATTTATTTTTCTGAACGCTACAGGTTATATTTGTGGCAATGTTAAGTTCGAAAATGTTCATCTCAGAAATTATCAGTAAAAAAAAAATAATTTGTTTGAAGGACATAAATGTTTTTAATGCGCAAAAAACTCATGAATATGCTTCCGAAGATAGTTTAAAACAATGGATCAAATTGTTTATAATGATTCATAGCAATTAAAGTCGTCATAATTAATCAATTGTAAAAAATTTAATTCTTTTTCGATTTAAGAAATCGATTTCAGTGTAAATTTATATGACGATTGGTACTATAGAAGAATCATACAATTTAACAGTCTTTAAATTGTTGTGGTGTCATCCCCAAAACTTTTCCCATGGCTACGGCTCTAATAGAGGAGTCTTCATATCTCATAAGATATTTTTTGGATTTTCGATTTCATTCAAAACGATATTCATCTCAAAATTTCGTTCATATTCTCATATCAAGTTGAATTGTTAAACTGTTTTTTTCTTTTAAAACTTAAAAAAAAAAAATCTTTAAACCAAGAATATAAATTGAAAAAATGTAGTTTACAATGTATGAAAACAAATTTGAAACAACGTTCAACGTTTTGCGGAATTGAAACGTAACCGAAAAAAAAGAGCACGTTTTACTTAATGCCCTTCTCGGTAGTGTTCCATTTAAAGCATGGAAAAGGGTATTAAAATACATTAAGGATACATTTTATTATTCTATAATCTTGATTGAGAAAGATTGTGTCGACTAATATAAGGCAAGCACAAAACACAAATACAAATTATTGTTGAAGTCAACATAAATTCGCTATTCGAATAAATCACAAATACGAATTTCAGGTTAAGTAAACAAAAAATAATCGTGAATTAATATTTATATTCGAAAAAAAAAAAACATACTGTGCAAAAAACTTAAAAACATGTTTTGAATAAACATTTTTTATTGAAAAAGATTGTGTTTCCTTTTCGTTGCTTCAAAACGTGTTTTAATGGAATGTTTTAAAACAACAACTCATCTTCGCAGTTTTCGGTCTTGTTTTTACTTTAATTTTCCAATTTTCAACTTCGTAGTCATTCGAAATCAAATTACCCATTTTAATTTTTAATTAGTCATTTAGTGGCTAACTAATAACTGCAGTAACTAAACTACCAAGTTATTTAACCATGTTATGATCAACGTCAGCAATGAATAAATTTTGTGTAAATTATTTCAGAATATCGGTATCTTTTCTGATAACTTGGAACTTGTTTTTTATTTCTTGACTTGAAGAATGTTTAATGAAATTTAATTTAATTTAATTGATTTCTCAAGATAGCAATAATTTTTAAAAGTATCCAATTGCCCACCATCTTATCGCACTGTCATTGGGCGTTCACGAAAACAATGTTTTTTTCAGCCTATAGGAGCGCTAGATACCTTCGGTTGAATTACGTTTCTCATAAGTGTGAGGCTACCCTTATCAGTTTTATGAAAACGCATAACCGTTCGCTAGATGCGTACTGACTTTTCCCATGTACTACAATGAATTCAGTAATTTTGTACTTCTTACGCCAAATGTAAGCGGTTATGTATCCAAAATAAGAATAATTAACTGAATTTACACAGTGAAGGTAGTAAAATGTGTTTTAAATCGTATTACCAACTTTGATAACTTACATCTGTGATATTTAAATATCGATTTACCCAATGTGATTAGTGGATTAGTGAGCGACCGTACCAATTAAATATTTCATCGATTATGTTGGCGCGTTTAAAAAATAATATATATTTTTTATCCACGTAAAATCGTTTACCGAGTCATGAACGTTTCAATATTTAATAAAATTACACATTATTAATTCATCGTGCTAGTTTACATATCTAATTTGGATCTCATTTAGGAATAGAATTGGTGAGTTCATACGGTATTGCATTTGTAGCGTTTCGAAGATAAGCGCGCTTCTTGTGAAATCCGCTCGTTTCGAACTTTGATCAACATAGATTACATTTTTGATTGTTTGTTGTACTTCAGAGATCAATCGGAATGTTACAATAAGCGAGGATATTCGAAACGATTATATTGTGTTTTGCAATGTTGTAGGTCGGTTGGCGTTCGGCAACGAAAATGAAAATGGGGATCGAAGAACTCGATAAGGGGATTTGTACCGTTACGTATAGGTGAGTGTTTACTATTCATTCCTTTTCGTTGACGTGTGTTTCATTCGAACGATAATACAGTGAAGCACAGAAGGCTATTATTTAGCTTATCGTACGAATCGCTGCTGAGAATGTGAGATGCGATGCTTGGATGTTTACTCACTCTCGATGTAGTTAATGCGAAATTTGCAATGAAAGGGTATTACGGCGAGATTTTTTTATCAATTTGGAATATTTCCAGTTGATGTGATCGAGATGATGGAGCAATCGGAGTGAAAGCTGTTGCTCCGGTAACGGAAAAATTGGCGATTATTTTCACGTAAATAAGTTCATTATTTATGTGACGTTGCATTTTAAGACGAAAACGTATATTTTGGCAGTGCGCTCGATGGGCGGTAATGCATGTAATGTTATTTTGCATCGAACATAAACGCAGGTACGAAGAAAACAAACGGACGGGAAGGGCTGGTATTCGTGTCGCGTAAATCATAAAAAATCGGCGACGCGATCGCGAATCAAGCGGAGGAAATGGTTCGTTAATTTTGTAACGGAACATTCGGCAACATCGCCCAAACGGACGGGCGGAACGAATGGAAAAACACTGCGATAGCGGATAGAATCCGTACGTGGAGTGAAATTCTCGATGCATTGTTTGGCTTCTCTTATTCGAGGCGCCACTAGGAGCCATCGAAGATAAAGTACCCGAGAGATGTGTTTTTCGCTTCTGATGAATGCATTGGTAACGCATATGGGCGAGGTAGTAGTGTCTTCGCCGGTACACTACGCTCGAACATAATGAATTCAAGGGTAGCCGAAAGAAGAACGAAAAACCTTGACGGCAACGAAAAGAAATGCAATAATGTGGTTCAGTGTAGGCGCACCGATTCGACCAAATGATTTCGCAGCTGTTCGACTTATTTTTATCCTTCATTATCGTCAATGCGATGAATTTCGCGATCGGTGATGTAAACCTAGGGAAACCTTACGTGTTGTCGAGAAACGTACCAGATCTATCGTACCTTTCCTTCTCCTCCCTCTTCCTCTACGTCGCCAAGATAGTATAACTGAGTAAGTTATCCGTAGCTGATGGCGAACTATTGAATCTTGTGGATTTTTCAAGGAGTGAAAAAATAACGCTTATATGCTAAAAGCTCCCCTCCCCTTAACATGGTCGAAAAGATCTTGCAAGGCTGCGCTGAAAGAGGTATAGGCTATTATTATACTCTAACACTAAGATTTAATATTTTAATTTGTATGAATTTGAATCTGTTGTTGAATTGCAATTGGAAAATTTGAAATCAAAATGCATTAAATGAATTCGTATAATTCCAAGGATTTAGTGGGTTAAATACTACAGCGTGTTTCATCTCAGTATAAACTCCTTCATAACGCATTTAGAGATAATTATGTGACACTCTTATATGTTGGTTTGCCTACTCTGTTTGTTGAAGGAGTTGAAATACCAAGATTTGAAAAATATTTTTTCAATTTCGTAATGACCAAATCCACAAATGTTTATTTAATCATCTTAAGTCAGATAAAAATATGCTGTTTGCGCAGAAATGTGGAGTGTGCAGTGTACTATTAGTCTATTACTGACAAAAAATTAGTGGACTATCAGTAGAGCTGATAGGTGAGGAGAATCATTGAGAAAAAGTGTAAACATCAATAGAATAAATTAGTAACTTTTTTCATTTTTTGCAGATAGCTTTAAAAAATTCCTTATTGATGTTATATTTTTAAAATGTTTTATTGATCTCCATTCTGTTCCTCACCACATACTATGGTCGACTCCTAAGTTTCTTCAAAGGCTAAAAAAATTGTATTTTGTTATTGTAATTTCTTTTTCTTTTTTTTGCGATATTGCTAAAATAAAATTCAGAGTGATAAAGTGACAGGAATAGTGGTACACTATGTATTTTTGCACATAAAGAATCTAAAAAAATCTAATATTTTTTAGTTGAGTTTTTACAGCCTACCTGATTTGGGTAGGGGATCGGGGGAACGGGTTCTTCGAATATTTACATTTCAGACCATTTATAATTATCTGGCAAATGTCCAACTTTAGGTAATAAATTTTTTTCCCAAGCGTAGTCTCAAACTTTGGTGAAAAACTCTTCTTGAAAATGAGAAAAAGGTACTTTTTTGTTCTTTCTATATACCTCAAAATGGCGGATCGCTTTAATTTTAAAGTGGCTAGAGGAGGGGGGCAATCAACTCAAAATTTTCGTTCTTGATCTCATATAAAAGAGTATGTTACGAACACCAACTTTTCAAAATATCAGCTTTCCAAGTGATTTTGGAGAAGAGTTAAAGCAAAAAACAGTTTTTTGAGCAATTCTTGAGTCGTGAAATTTCTCAAATTCTTCCTCATTTCATTACGAAAACAGTTTAAAAGGGTCATACTTTGTGTGTGGAGTTAGTTGGTGACCAGAATATGACCTCTTGAATTTGGGTCAATGTGGATCCAAAATGGCCGATTGTCAAATTTGAGTTAAGCTTGGGAAGCCTCATATTAGTAAAAGTGATATTAATATGAACTTATATGATTATTGAGAATGAGGAGTATACTATATCCCGAATATACCTTCAAACATTATCTTGTAGAGAGAAAGGAGGGGGGTATATCGACCTCAAAATGTGGTGGGGTACATGAAAGGTTGAAAAATTTTTATTGTTGTGTCATGTGATGAAATAAGACTAAATGATTAACCTATTCAGATTTTAGCTTCCCAAATGAATTTGTAGGGAAGTTGGAGCAAAAACTGCTTTAGGAGGGAAGATTACTACAGGAAATTTCTTGAATTTTCCATATCTCCTCATCAAATCGAGCTAGAGAAGTCAAACTTCGTATGTGGAGTTAGTGTGGCCCTAGAATATGACGTCTTGAATTTGAGCCAAAATAGATCCACAATGGCGGATTATAAAAATTTGAGGATGATTTGAGATGCTTGAAGTATTTATAATTGAAAAAATATGTGTTCATATGATTATTGCATGTCAAGAAATATTGCATTTATTCTAAATTGAATGAAAGGAGGTTTTCAGACTTGGTATTGTATGTGGCCTGTAGGCATGAAAGGGTTAGCAATGTTATTTGCAAACCTAAAGAAGCCCCAATTAAAAACTCGGCTCCAATAATACAGCATAGATGCTTACGTTTTTAAATATTTTTTGGAAAATTTCAGCTCTTGTTTAAGCTTGTCTAGGTGAAATTCGGTTGGAGGAGGGGGAAAGGGACATATAGGTAGGTGAAAATTTTTTCATACATGGAATTGAATTTTTCGTAGTTTCCAACAGATCTTCAGTATTTCTCCTCCTCCATTCTCTGCCCTATCTTCAGCGTCTTTCATGATTATTACCACATTATACAAGCTGTACCGGGAGTAGGTAATTTAAAAAAGTGAGGGGGAGTTGAGTGATAGACCAGACATAGTACATCAATGTTATGATGTTTTGTCTGCCTCAAATGTTGAAGGGGCAGAAATATAAATCATCGAAAAATATTTTTTTCATTCGCAATTTTTTTTTTTTTGCTTAATACCAAATGCACCTATGTAGATGAATTGCCCACGGTAAGGAGAGGCTGCAAAAAAGGCGCTTTCGTGTGGAGTTGAAGGTGTTAGAAATTTGGTACTTTAGTAGCTCCATTACAATAATATTGATTCAATTATAACGTGTAAGATTATATATGCAGATGATAAATACATGTAAGATGACTTATGATTGCATATTATCCAATCATATCCCTATGGAGGTGTTAGCCCGTTTCCTCACCCTCCAGTACCTATCTACCTAAGTGTGAAGAATCTCATGTCAGTATAATACGTTTAATGTGCTATATAATTATGTATAGGGAGAGCTGGCGCCTACATGAACCTGATATGTTGTTGGAAGGTGTTATACGTAATTATATAGCACATTAGGCGTATTTTACTTGCATGAAAATGTTCCTACTTTGGTAGGTATGTATTTGGAGGTGACAGGAGGTGGCTGAGACTACCATAGGGTCATGATTCCATTGGTATGTTGTCAATTTTTCATTTGGATATGTATAATGTCACATAGCGTAATTGAATAATAGCAATGAATCCCCTAAAGAACCAAATTTCAAGCACTCCAACAAAATCTCATGTTACACCAATTAAATTCAAAAAATAAACTATATTTATAAATATTAATATAGTAAAACCTTTACAATAATTAAAATTTATATTTAATTTATATTTATTTAAATTTAAAAAAATATAAATATAAACTAAAATAATAGTAGAAGTTAAAATAACGTTAATTATAATAATAATTAATGAATTAACTTTAAAAAAAAAATAAAAAAAAAAATTATTTTATAAACTAATTTTAAATTAATTTTTATATAAAATAAATACATTTTCCTATATATTTACTTTGTTACGACTTAATTTACAAATTAAAAGCGACGGGCAATATGTAAATAATAAAAAAATAAATTTATTTTATTTAATTAATAAAATTACTTTTAAATTTTAATAAAATTTAATTAAATTAAATTAAATTTAAATTTAATTAATTATACCTCATTAAAATTTAATTATTTAATATCTTGATTTAATAATTCGTTAATTTAATTTTCGAGAAAAAAAATATTTTTAATTATAGAAATATAAATAAATAAATTTTTAAATAAAATTATTTATTTTATTTTCTTTTTGTATCAAGATTAAATAAAAAGATATTTATAAAATTAAATTAATTCAAAATATTAAAATTTAATAAAAAAAATTAAAAATTTTATTTATTATTTTATTAATAAAAAATTTCATTTCATTAATAATTTTTTTTAATAAATTTTAATTAAAAATTTTATTATAAATTTTATTAAATCCATATAAAAGTAGTAGGATATTTAATGGAGAATAACATCGCAATGCACTATTTATGCCCTATGATCAACTCTTGAAGAGATGAAGAAAAAAAAAAAACGTTGTTAAGGGAACCAAGCCACCCTGAAGACTACGTCCATCACCTAAGCATGGTGAGTTCTAGTCTTTAGTGGAGCTAGTCTTTATAGTAAATTCCTGAGAAAAAATATTTGTTGAGAATTTTTCCCAAAACATGATGTAAAGTTGGTGTATAAAGGTTTCAAAATACGTTGATAAATGAGATTCGACAATGGGCGACGTTGACCGTAGCCAACTCTCAGACCGATGTCGCGATCGAGCTGTTGCGAAAGAGGAAAAAACTCTTCTTACGCGGAATGCAAAATCGAATACACACAATACAGAGGAACGTAAACAAAACACAAATGCGACGAGTGACGAAATCAAGGTCGTCAGAAATCGGTCGTTGAAATTTCCGACCGACGGAATCGCTATTCTGTTCGGATGTTTGGGCGAAAGCGACACGAAGGAGGGGGATAATTTGAAAGATACGATACGCTTTTTCGGGTGGCGTCACGTTACCGTAGACCGGATGACTAAGGTCGCTCGATCGAAGTATCTGTCATCGATTGACGGATGATCGTTGGCTTTGACGGGACCTCGTATCGAATGAGTAGTTGAGACGTGACGCGGTCGATGGGATGTGTGGAAACTGATTGAGAGACTGAGAGTTTTTTTCTTCGCGTTTAGTCGAGTCGATAAGATACGTGATGGCGAATTGTTCGCCGACACCGAGTACCAACGGTTTCGATAATACGGTGAAATAATTGACGTAGGTGATCGCGGTGGCTGCGATGAAACGTGACTCGTATCGATATTGCGCTTCAATTCGCGGCGAATAATGAAAGCGATAAGGAGTCGAATGTATTCTTATTCGCGACCGCGTGCGAATATAAATAAAAAGAAATGGCGAGAGATTTTAACGATTCGTTATTTCTATTTATAACGCGCGCGCGCCCGTCTAAAGAGCGCACATGTAAGGCGATGGATGATGCTGTGTGTAATAGTGGCTATTCGTTTGTACGATGTTATCAGTCTCTTGTCGAGAATACCCTCCTCCCTTACGTCGCTTCTTCGGTGGGAATAATGAAAGAGTTGAACACTCGATACGTAATTTGAAAGGTGAACTTTCGAAGAAGGTTGTGATTTGGGTGTACTTGACCCCAACGAGGGATTGAGATGTTTGACAGTGCAGCTTTTTCTTTCTTCGTAGTCTCGATGATGGTTTTAGTGAAATAGAAGTGAAAATCAAGGGGGCAAAGGGTGTAACCAATTCTTCGTTTGAAAAATTCATCAGGTCGTTGTGGGATATTTTGTTAGTTTAATTTTTTAGCAGAGTTTTTAATGAGAAAAATGGAGCAAGATATATGTACTGTCTATAACCAATAAAATTAGTATGCCTTAAATTTTGTTGCTTTTCTTTCAGTTATTTTAACCCGCCAAGAAACGCATACTATTTATTTTTCACCATTGGTCGCATCATTGTCTCTCAGACCAACGCATATAATTTTTTGCTTCATCTATGGTCGCATCACTGTCTCTCAGACCAGCTAATTAAGGTACTGATGTGAGAGACAGTGATGCGACCAATCGAGCCATTTAAAAAAATATCCCTTCGAACATTCAAAAGACAGCCACCAACGCATGTATGTGATGCTTTAACACATTCTCAAGACCGTTCATAAACCCTGGTCTGAGAGACAGTCATGTGCCATTAACTGGTCTGACAGACATCCATGCGACCAATGGCGGTTAAGTGGCAAAAAATTACGAAAAAGTTACATACGGTAAAAGAAAGAGTAGCAACCGCATCCATATAAAAAAAAAGAAAAACCCTAGGCGCTGCTAATATAAAATAAAATTCATAAAAATTAAGTGACCAAAATATTGGTACGTTGTGTGTTTTTCCCATAAGAAATCTAAAGTAATTTAATATTTTTAGCCGAGTTTTCAATAAAAACGATAGCTATTACAGCCTACCTGATTCAGAAAGGGGAGTCGGGAGAGGAAGTTTCCAAATCTTGGCGTTTCAGATCATTTGTAATCTTTGTACGTGTAGCGCCGGCAGTATATTCTTTATTAAACTGCCCCATCCTTGTGTTTTGTGTGCTCTATCCAGCTGACAGTTCGATATGTCCTCCAAGAATGTCCAAAATACAGTTCCCATAGACGACAGCTCCTTGTACCCGAATGCCTCTCTGATCTCCTTGGAGATTCAGAGTTCACCTGGTCACTTCTCAGGTTTCTCATCATAACTGGCCTCTTAAACAGGTCTAAATTCTCAAGCACGTGCCTCTAGCATCAGTGGCTGTACACAGAACTAATAAAAAAAAAAAAAAAAATATGCGAAAAAGTTACTTTTTTGTTTTTTGGATACATATCAAAATGGCGGATCACTCAAATTTTGAGGGGGTTAAAAAGGTGGAAAATAGCTCAACGTTTTCGTTTTTGATCTTGTGTAAAAGGGTGAATCACTTACACCAACATATCCAAATTTCAGCTTCCCATGTGAATTTTGAGGGGAGTATCAGCGAAAAATAGCTCGTTCAGGAGACATCTAGGTACGAAATTTCTTTCATCTTATATGTCCCTCACCAAATTAATCTAGAAAGCTCATATTTCATGTGTAAGACCGGTTTGAAACTGTCGTATAAGTTGTGAAATTTTGGTCAGAATAGATACGAATTGACCCGATGAACTGTAGTTTATTAAGTATTCATCCATGTAATTGAGATGAACTCGAAATATTCGAAATCTTAAATTCAATTCCTCAGTTGCTTTGGGAGGAGAAAAATAAGGTTTCAGCAAGGACTGAGAGTTGATCTGGATTTGACTGCGACCCTGACCTGACTCCAGAATGAGGTCTGAAATTAGACTCTAACTTTTGACTCCAGCTCTAAGATTTGACCATAATTCATAGCTTTTTACTTTCAACCCCGACCTCTAATTCCAGAGTGAAGTGTGAAATTTGATTCTGAACTTGAACTGCAACTCTTACATTGACCTTTGACCTTGACCCTGACCTTTGACCTTGTCAGTTGACCCTGACCTTTGACCTTGTCATTTGACCCTGACCTTTGACCTTGTCTTTTGACCCCAACCTTGCCTTTTGACCCTGGCATTTGATCCTAACCATGACTTTTGACTCTGCCATTTGACTTTGAACCTGACATTTGATCCTAACCCTGATCTTTAACCCCAACTCCGACCTTTGACGCAGGTGTCATATCTGAAATTGGACTCCAACTCCGACTTTGATTCCGGAGCATACACGGCTCCAACTTCCTTCTCCTCTGAGGTTGTTCTCAAAATTGACTCTTTTTCTATCTTGATGTATACTTTTCCTCTCAACTTTGACTTTAATACTAGAGTTGGAGTCATTTGGAGTTATTTTGACTCATTCAAAATGAATGTGAATCCTTGACCTCATCTTTCGTCTTTAACTAGTCGACGTCGAGGTATTCTTCTTTATATTGTGTTCAAATGATTAGAAAAAAAAACCGATTCTATTAAAAATCCATCTCTAACTCTTGAGTCTGTGCTATTGCTATGACGTTGGATTCGGACTGCAATTCGATTTCAGAGTCTCTTCTGAAGTTTAGCTTCGGAGTATTTCTCTGAGTTGGGCTCGGAGACTACTTCGACTCTAAAAATAATTTGAAAACGCACCTTCGACCCCACGTTGGCTTAGAAGTTATTTGTGAAATCTGGGTGAAACTCCTTTCTTTGCCTCCGGAGTATTTATCTGAATCGAACTCCGATTCCATTTTGACTTGGGTATTGTCATCATTGAGAGATAAGAATTATTCATGAACAAAAATGGATACCCATATGAGAAGCTGTGACGTATTGTAAATTTTAAAATAAAAATTTAGGCTATAGAAGCTGAAAACATTCATATCCCAAGAAAAACGACGTTTTGAAATTTTCAAAACTTTTATCTACGTATTATTGGAATAGGCTCATTGTTTATTCACTAGTCCCCCTGCCAATTTTCGATAAACGTTGAGAAACGTATTTGAAAAATTAATATTATAGTTTCGAGGGAAGAGGGAGAAACAGAAGAAATGGAAAACCGTGTGTTTTCTTGAAAGCGCACGTTACGTGGTTGAATTTTGTATCACGCGAAAGTTGTCGGGAGGAGAGCTTGAATATTTCAACGAAAGCGAAGCATACGTTTGAAGGACGATCGAGCCTTTTTGAATTTTTTAATAGGCAGGCATTATCATCGCCGCGTCCGACTGTTATCGATAACGCATAGATTGGGGGAAGCTTATCGACGCGGAGTTGAAAATTTATATATGGTAAAGCGAATCGAGAGATAAAAGATACGTGGGGTGCTCGCTGCTCACCGGATGAACGGATGGAGTTATTTTTTCGGGTCTATGAGTGTAGTGTATGATGTCTATGAATGCATCATTTAGTGATGTGTGAAAATTGGTAGCCTAATTAGGAGCAAAAAGAGGAATTGAAAATCGATTTTATGGATATAAAGTATTAATTTATTTTTCATAATCTTCTCAATTTTTTCTTTCTAATAATAACGTTCATTAAGAATATTATTGTAAGAAAAAGTATCGCTATTACGAAGCCTCTGATTCGGGAAAGGAAGGCCTGGGCATGGCTATGCTTCATGACTGGAGCATAGAGGTTATTCTTTTGATGGTCTAGGTACTTCCTCAGATTTTCGATTCAGCTCAAAATGACGGTTCATTGAAGTTTTAAGAGGGACTGAAAGGATCCCCAATGCCTCAAAATTTTTCGTCTTGATGTTATGCAATTGAGTAAAGCAGGAAAACCATAATTTCCGCAGCTTTTTAAGTCAGTTTATATTGTGGTTAGAGCAAGGAACTGCTTTTTAAGAAAGTTTGAATCTTTCATATCTTCACTCAAACAAGTTGATTGTGGACGGAAATATGTACCATTTGAATTGCGGTCAAAATAGATGCAAAATGGCAGACTGTTTTAGAAAGATTTGAGGAGCCCCAAATAGTTCAAAGGGCATAAGTGGATAAGCATGGTAAATCTACCTTGGAGCGATTTCGGGCCATTACTTGGGTGGTAAGTGGGTATTATCAGGAAACATCCCTAGCCAAAGTTTTGGATCCCTAACGCCTCCCTTTTTTGAGTGGAGGGGGGCACTCTAAGTGGGAAAAAAAATTCTTGCAAATATAAATTGATCGTTTTTGACAATTTTTTGTCGTGCTGTACGTAGATTCGTATGAGAGGCATCCCAAGAAAAATCAACGCCTCTCTCCTCCCCTTATTTTCTACTTGGAAATCTTTTTGAACTTCACTTAATTTTTTTTAATGATGATGTCCTGGCGTAATTTTTCGAATGTATTTTCAAACTCTTAGTTACATATATTTTTTCAAAATTTTAGTTCGAGTGCGCTGTGCTCAAAATTCGCGAAAACTGAAATGAGAGTCAAATGAGGATAGTTTTGAAAATAATGACTATAATAGTACAGTTTAGATATTTTGCATATTTGCTGTTTGAAATGATAGGAAATCGTGGCTGAGAACTGAGAAGTGGTTAACTCCTCGACCCCTAGTTTAGACCACAGTGGTACCCTCCACAGTCTCCTATTTTGGGTAGGTCTGTGGTATTAGTGTAATTTTCGCGTAAATCGAAGCTCCTGAACATGGTTATGAAGTCAGATTTACAATTGGATCTCTTGTAAGTATCTCATTGGTAGGAGGGAGGGGGGGAATTTTAAAATTTTTTTCATAAGGCAGAATCTGTTGTTTGAAATATTTTTCTTTTTAAAATTTATTAATTTTGCATAATTTTTGTAAAAAAAATTCAGATTAAAAAATCTCTCCGTATTTTTAGACAACTGATCCCTGTGATTCTTGGAGGATTATTCTAAATAGTAGTAGTAAACTTTGTGACGTATACTTTTGGACCGTTTTTGAATTCACCATCAGTTGCCGATTACATTGATGGAATGTGGCAATTTTCAAACAAAAAATGTAGTTGAAACATCTTGAAAAAATTTTTCGACAGTTTTTGTATGAAATTGATATTTTCGCATTTATCGATAATTTTTATCCGAGTTTTTGATGAAAGCGGATAGCTATTAGAGTTCACCTGCGCTGGGAAGGGGGTCGGGAGGGGGTGAGGTCTCCGAATCTTTGCATTTCAGACCATTTGTAATTATCTGGAAAATGTGCAACTTCTTGTTATCTATATGTGGCGTGTATCGGTGAAAATTCCTCAAAATTTGAAGAGTTATTCTTGTTGAAAATGCGAAAAAAGTAAATATTTTGTTTTTTCGAAAAAATTCAAAATGGCGGATCACTCAAATTTTGAGGGGAGTTGGAGTAAGGGCAAATACCGCAATTTTTTCGTTTTTAATCTTATACGAAAAAGTGAGTCATGGACACCATCATATCCGAATTTCAGCTTCCTAAGTGCATTTTGAGGGGAGTTAAAGCAAAAAATAGCTTTTTGAGGAAGTTTTGAGTCATGAAATTTCGTAATTTTTCCATATCTCCTCATTAAATCGACCTGGATAAATCGGACTTCGTGTATGCGGTTAATGTGGCATTAGAATATGGCGTCTTCAATTTGAGTCAAAATGGGTCCAAAATGGCGGATTATCAAAATTTGAGTAGAGCGTGAGGAGCCTCGAATTGGTAAAAATTTAATTAATATGAGCTCGTATGATTATTGGAAATGAAAAGTGTGTTATATTCCGAATTCATCTTCAAAAATGGTGTTGGAGGGGGGAAGGAGGGGTTATCGAGCTCAAAACATGGTGTATTACCAGTGTTGCCTTTGGCCAGAAAATTACCGGATATTTTGTAATTTTTTTCAGATATTTTCTTCCTTGAAAATTTTCGTTAGTCATTTTGATCATCGATAGAAACGCCATCCAAAATAAAAAAAATTGAAACTTTTATATCAGTTGAACGCTATTTTAACGATTTACTCGTATATGCACATATTAACTGTTAATAAATGTAATGTTAACGAAAATGAAGAAATGTAATAAATAATAATATTTTAAATTAAATTATAAATCGTCTCGTTTGTTACTAAGTAAGTAGTTGATGGATAGATGTTGAATTAAAATAGGCTATTCCGACAAAATTTCTAAATCGTAATTATTTTTGTAAAATTGGTTGAAAATCTGAGAAATATAAAATCTCACGGAATCGGAGTTAGAGAAAATTTAGAATGGATAATTTTTTGGCCATTTTGGGAATTCGCGTAAGGCAACACTGTGGGCTAGTCTCGAGAGTTTGAACATTTTTTATCGTGGTTCATACGATAAGATGAGGCCAAGTTACTAATCTATTTTGATCTTAGCTTCTCAAGTGAATTCATAAGGGAGTCCGAGCAGTGAACGGATTTTGGAGGGGAAATCGCTATGCAGGAAATTTCACGAATCTTCCATGTATCTTCATCAAATCAACATAGATAGATCAAACTTTGTACGTAGGGTTAGCTTTTCAAACTTAGTACAGGATGTGGCCGTGAACGTAGAGGGGTTAGCGACGTTATTTGCAAACGCGAACAAGTCCCAATTAAAAAACTCAGCGATTATTATCATTTTTAATTCTGATAACTTATAAAATATCGATAACAATTCTAAAGAATGATTCGCGTTCGCTTTTTCGTTCGGGTTTTTCGCTATAAATTTTTTCTTATTTTTTTAAATATCGAAGCCAATTATAAACGTGATTCAGAACGATGTTTTGTAATCAGGGAAAAACGAAACATGCGTGTTATCTGCGTTTCATGGAATCGAAGGTTCGGAAAACCGCGAATTTTTTTCACGTGTTCGGCTCGATTATGTGTAATTTGACCGAGAATTTATAGGTCATAATATATGATGCAATGGTTCCAAGACGGTTCAAAAAAATATTTTTATCCGACGAATATTGTCGTTGTTTTTTTTTTTTTTTAAATAGTTATATCCTAGGGAAATTTCCACTTCGAAGGTGGACGATGACTTGTAAAATCGGTATAGTCGGGTTGATCGAAGAGAACGCGTTACGAAAGTTTATCGCGATAAGGATGCGATATTTATATTTAGTCGTGTACGCGTACTCGAGAATGGAGCAATAAATAACGAAAAAACTATTGCCTTCGTAATCGATGTAAATACCTTAAAAAGGTTTATCGCTTGTGCGTGTGTATCGAGGTTTTCGCGACGATGCGCACGGTAAAAATGATCTTATCCGGTGATTTCAGATTTTGGGTGGTCATCAAGGTGGTGATCAGGGTGATATTTGTGTTGCTGAATAACGTGTACTGTATACCGACGTATTGCGTATGGATGCTGATGCTGTTACCGTTACGGAAGCTCTATCCGCCTCTGTATTGGAAAATGGAAGGGTTATTCTTTCATTGGTTGCTAGCGATGGTGACGATGTGGAGTTGGACCGCCGGATACGATCGTGAGTATACGCGAGATATAAGTGTATTAGGTGTTTCATTTCGGACCCACTAGCAGCGTAACATAAACAGAGCAACAAGTTACACGCGTGTATGATGGCGCGTGCTGAATAATTTGAAGGAGCTGAAATATACCAAGTTGAAAAAAATTGGAAATCCAGTATATGAAAAATGAACTGGATTAGTGTAATGTTTCAAATTCGAGATTCAGTTAATGTTCTAATAATTCAACGTTTGGACAATTCATTTTTTAATAATTAAATACTCATTAATTCATCATAATTGGTAATCATGAATGGAAGTATAATGATGTAAGATCTGTTAATATACTATGAATCAGCCTCTGAAAAAATTTCACTTCCAGAATTACGCTTCTGAAAGCAATCACAATTTGTATGTTGGTTTATACGATTTTTATCGTAAAGGAAGTAGAAGTTCTATTTAAAATGTACTGATTTACTTATTTCTGTTTCATTTACCTAATCTCCAAAGGGTCTCTCCTGATAAGATAGTGAAAACGGCCCTTGACCAAAATTCGGTCACAAGTGGTCCTAAATGTTGCCCTCGATGAAAAAACTCCCCAAAAAAATTTTTGACCCCCCACCCTCACCCCTTTCTGAGAAATCGACTCCCATATGTCGAAAATTCAATATTTTTTAACTCTGGATGGGATGGATGAAAAATTTGGAAAATTTCACCATTGATAGGCATTATATAAAATTTGTGGAAAATTTCGATTCATATTTTCTCGAATTTTTAAGGCTTTGAAATTTTCAAAAAATTGTAAAAATTATTTTTGAGGGGGTACATGGCTGAATTTTTTTCCATAATTAGCTCGTACTCTAAGGTACAACATGATAATATTTTCAACCATCCTTCGGGGGGTGGAAGTTGGTCAAAAACATGAAATGTGTAACAAGAACGTCTCCTAAATTTACTTTTTTTCATTTTTTTTTGCGAACAACGCGTTTTAGAGAAAAAATAGTATAGTAATAAAATGTTTCTAATTAAATTCTCTACAAGAAAGGGTCTTATAATTTTTTCGTATACCCACTAGGGGAAGAGATAGGGGACTACAAAGTTGCTCCTAATACTAATAATTATCATGTATTACACTATCGCAAAATCTGTAAGGACTAGGCAAGAAAAAAAAAATGAAAAAAATAAAATAGAAAATGAACATTTTGGAACAAAGGCGAGTTACTTTTCGACTATTGTGGCAAACTTCTGATTGTGGATTTCACAATAAGAATAAATAAAATTCCAAATAACGATGGTGGATTTAAAGTAGTACCTATAATAGTCCAGTCATATTACGATTATAATCGAGACTAATTTGATGCCGAAGTTTTTATTGATCTGGTATACCGCTTGACTGTTTCAAAATAATTATGATATGATAGTAATTAATTATCAACTCATGAGTAGTATCGAATATGATAGATTTTCGATAATAAACAAAATTTGTTCTACCCTCTCCCCCCTGCCCATTGTAGCCATCGGCACGATGAGAACATAAAACATTATCATAACACTGTGGTTTATATCAAACATCGCGCTATGGGCCTATGTGCAGTGTAAGTGGGGCGTTTCAAGTGCGTTTTCTCGCGATTCTATCAATTTGGGCAAAAATTGCTTAATAATATTTTTTGTTGGAAATCTGATCAGCATAATTTCTCAACTGGACTTTTTCCCTGTATCTAGATTAGAATGCGTGTTTTTTGCGAAAAACTAGTTTTGGGGTCACAAATGTGGATTTTTGGGGAAAAGCAATAGTGCGATTATTGGGGGAAAGTTAGGTGTTGTTATGGACACTATTGGCTACAAGTTTCCTCAGAAAAACTTCGGCATCAAATTAGTCTCGATTATAATCGTAATATGACTGGACTATTATAGGTACTACTTTAACTTCACCATCGTTATTTGGAATTTTATTTATTCTTATTGTGAAATCCACAATCAGAAGTTTGCCACAATAGTCGAAAAGTAACTCGCCTTTATTCCAAAATGTTCATTTTCTATTTTATTTTTTTTATTTTTTTTTTCTTGCTTAGTCCTTACAGATTTTGCGATAGTGTAATACATGATAATTATTAGTATTAGGAGCAACTTTGTAGTCCCCTATCTCTTCCCCTAATGGGTGTACGAAAAAAATTATAAGACCCTTTCTTGCAGAGAATTTAATGAGAAACATTTTATTACTATACTATTTTTTTTCTAAAACACATTGTTCGCAAAAAAAAAAATGCAAAAAAGTGAATTTAGGAGACGTTCTTGTTACACATTTCATTGTTTTTGACCAACTTCCACCCTCCGAAGGATGGTTGAAAATATTATCATGTTGTACCTTAGAGTACGAGCTAATTATGGAAAAAAATTCAGCCATGTACCCCCCTCAAAAAAAATTTTTACAATTTTTTGAAAATTTCAAAGCCTTAAAAATTCGAGAAAATATGAATCGAAAAATTTGAAAAAATTTCCACAAATGTACTTATATAATTCCTATCAATGGTGAAATTTTCCAAATTTTTCATCCATCCCATCCAGAGTTGAAAAATATTGAATTTTCGACATATGGGAGTCGATTTCTCAGAAAGGGGTGAGGGTGGGGGTCAAAAATTTTTTTGGGGAGTTTTTTCATCGAGGGCAACATTTAGGATCACTTGTGACCGAATTTTGGTCAAGGGCCGTTTTCACTATCTCATCAGGAAAGACCCTTTGAACTTGTTCATTGAAAACTCAGCTCCGGTAATGCGGCATGGCTGCTTACGCTTTTTAAAGCTCTTTTACAATGATTGCTAATGAATTTTCAGGATTAATAATAATACTATTTTCTTTATTCGCTGTATTAATTTTTGCTTTAATTTAAAAATACGTATAATCATCATAATTCAAAATTACAAATTTAATTATAAAATATATTTTATAAATAATGGTAAGAATGTGGGCCTTGTGCGATTATGTGAGTTATATAATGTAGTGTTATTAATATAAAAAATATCGAATGTGAGGAATATAGAAAGGAAGATGTTGAAAGGTGTGTATCAAAAGACATGGTAGAAGAGAGGTACATTTTTCAAATTTTTGTAATAGTTTTTGAAATCTGGTCATCAAGTAATGTGTCAAAAAATTTCAAAGCAATTGTAAACGTATTTTCCATAAATTATGGTGGTTGAGTATTCCCTACATGGCTTGGATATGGAGGAAAAAAAAATTGAAAAATTGAAACTACGGAATTTTTTTATTCTACTAAAATGAAATTTGAACATTTATACGCTTTGAACTAACGTCAGAGTAGTACAACTGCGGCATTCGTGACATTTGAAACGTACAGTATGGTCGTAAATTATTTTTTATTATGTAATAACTTCGTAATTTAGGGCAGAATAAATTAAGAATTCGGCAATTATTCACAATGTTTTTTTGGTACTTATCACCATATTTCTTCTCTTCTTCCATGCGCTGGAACATTTATCTCTTCTTTATTGGCAGCTTCACATTATGACATGAATGTCGCAGTTTTACAAACTTTAGTTCGAGGTGTGAAAATTTTCGAATATTATTAACGTAGAAAATTTTAAAAACTGTAAGCAACCATGCCACATTATTAGAGCTGAATTTTTCATTAGGTCTTAATCAGATTTGTAGCTAATGTTGTCGCCCTCTTCACGCCCATAGAGGTCATAGAATGCAGAATCTGAAAACCCGCATCTATTGTTTCTAGAAACTGCCAAAAAGTTGAATTTAGGAATTAGCATATTTATGTGCACGCTGATTCAGGATAAATTGTGATGTGTTTGAATATTATTGTCGTATTGGCTATTTACAAAAAAATAGTCGTGTAAAATTTTTGTCTATTTGTAATGTTGAAGGAGCTATGAGAATTTTCAATTTTTGAAATCCCATAACTCCTTCAATTTTGAGTATAGGCAGATTTGTTACGTGACCTTTTGTGATGCTAATAATGAGTATAATGACATCGCATGTCAAGTGATTTGAAACAATGTTTGAAAAAATGTTGCATTTTTTCAACATTTGTTTGGTACACTTCTTGTGTGAGTATTTCGCTTCCATGAATAGATGGGCTATATGTGTACATGACCTTTTTTGTTTGTTTCGAGTAGTACCTACTCTTTTGACGAATTTTTACGTAGGGTCTTGGATGGTTAGTGGTACATCTATTTTGTATATTATGCTTATATAAAAATGTTGACCTTCTGAAACCCAGTATATAGTGCTATCCTAGTAAGACGCACTTCGGGTCTCAGATGATGGTAGCTAATCTGAAATGGGTCTCGAATTACTGCTCCATATGCTTTGTATAACACAGTTCAAGGTTTTCTTTACTATTCCAAGGCTCTCAGAAGTGGCATATTTTAGTGATTTCCATAATGCTTACTTCCATCTTTCTAGCTCTTTAAATAAGGGTGAGTCTCGGATTGTGTGTATCATATCCAGTGTCTGAGATTAATAGCAACATCAGTGTATATATGTACTGTATATATGGGTTTGCTACGGTAAAGTGAAGCCCGATCTTGGAAATCCTGTTATTGTTTCGAAACCCGATCCTACGTTGCGAGACCCAACGTAAAGGGTCTCGCAACGTTTTGTGTATATATGTGAGCGTATATAGATTTCAGTTTTGTACAAAAGTTGGGAAGCTCTGAATACGGTGCTATGTTAGGGAGACCCACCTGGGCCTGATGAGGATAGTCATGAATCTGAAGCGTGTTCCATAAGAACCGTTACATATCATTTGTATACGTGAATTTTGAATTTTCTTACCCCTCTAAAGGTTACTGAAATACTATATTCAAGTGGTTTCCAAAAAGCTTACGCACACATCTTCAGTTCTTTAAATGAGGTCGGGTCTCGAAACGTCTGTTTGGTATCTAACGTCCAGGGCTCGATAAGGATAGTGGTATATATATATATCCCCCTTCCACGTAGCGCCGACGGGTATTCATAAAAATTGCTCAACATTGGGTGAGAGACTCTACATGAAAATGCGTAAAAGGTAATTTTTGTTTTTTCCATGCATCTCAAAACGGCCGATCACTCAAATTTCGAGGGGAGCTGGAGTGGTAGCAAATTGTTCAGATTTTTCGTTTTCGATCTCATTTGAAAGAGTGAGTCCCGGACACTATCATCTCCAAATTTCAGCTTCTTAACTGCATTTGAAGGGGAGTTGACCTAAAAATGGTTTTTTTGAGGAAGTTTTGAGTTATGAAATTTCATAAATCTCCCATATCACCTCATCAAATCGACCTAGATAGGTCAAACTTTGTGTGTAGAGTTGGTGTGGCACTAGAATATGAAGTCTTGAATTCGAGTCAAAATTGATCCAAAATGGCGTATTATCAAAATTTAAGCAGAGCTTGAAGAGACTCAAATTAGTAAAAATGTAATTAATATGAACTCGTATGACTATTGGAGATAAAAAGCATTCTGCATCCCAAATTCACCTTCAAATATGATATTGGAGGGGATAAGGAGGTGTTATCGACCTCAAAATATGGAGGGACACATGAAAGGTCGTTAATGTTTTAGTGCGGTGTCATATGATGAAGTGAGTCCAAATGACTAACCTGTTCTAATTTTAGCTTCCTAAATGTATTTGGAAAGAAGTTGGTGCTAAAACAGCATTTGGAGAGGAGATTACTACAGGAAATTTCATGAGTCTTCCATATCTCCTCATCAAATCGACCTAGAGAGGTTAAACTTTGTATGTAGGATTAGTTGATGGCCAGAATATGACCTCTTGAATTAGGACCAAAATTGATCTAAAATGGCGGATTGTGAAAACTTGAGGTTAACTTGAGGAGCCTCAATTTGCATATGGTTTCATATGATTATTATGAATTTAACTTTTTGAATCGTTTTTGTAGGGGTAGGTTTGGGGTTTTTAGATTAGGTACTACTAAGCAAACCTGAATAAGCCCCAATTAAAAGCTCCGCTCCAATAGTGCGGCATGGCTGCTTACGTTTTTTTACAGCATCAGTTTGGGAGGTGTGTAAATAGAGGTAAGGTCTGAAATTTTTATCATGTGCTTTTGAGGTTATTTAGTATATTGTGTCCCCATGCCCTTCATTAAAAGAAAAAAAAAATTAATTTTAGCTTAATGATGCAATTTCAAAAGTTATGTACAAAAAACTGAAAAATTTACTTCTTTTCCACCATGTTTTTGATGTGTATCTCATCATTTTGCCCTTCTTTCCCTCTTCTATCGTCTGATTTTTTTTTGTTTTTTGTTAATTAGCGTATTTCAGTACTTCACTACGAATTATTGTTGAAGTTATGGCAATTCTGCAATTAAATTTTTTTCTTTAACTTCACATTCCCTTCAGATTTTTGAATATGCAGACCATCATGCATCTATGTAACTTAAGTTGCTCTATTGGAAATTTGCGGGTGATACTGCGTCCATAGAACACCCTGCAAATTTAGGTAATCGTCGGGTGTAATTATTGTTGATTTAACCCATTGCTTATATTTCGCTTCGTATAGTTGTGGAAGTCGGAGACGACATTCGAGTGTGCTTAGATGATCGTACGTTAGTGGTCGTGAATCACCAGTCGACCAGCGACGTGCCGATGTTGATGGCGAATTTCAACGCGCGTCCCAACGTACTGCCGAACATCATGTGGATCATGGATTGGATCTTCAAGCTTACCAATTTCGGTATCGTTTCCATCATTCATCAAGATTTCTTTATATTGTCGGTAAGTACGCCGGAAGGGAGCTCGATAAAGCGAGCGGACTAGGAAAAGACGATAATGTATTCGGCGTTTTTCAGGGCAAGAAGCAACGCGACAAAGGTATCAAAGAGTTACGCAATCATTTGCGCCACAGTTATATACCGAGAAAGAGGAAATTAATGATACTGTTTCCGGAAGGCGGATTCCTGCGTAAACGACGTGAAATCAGCCAAAAGTACGTTAATTTCGATTAATCGCTGGCCGAACGACAAAAATCGGTGTTTGTTGAACTTTAATTCGCGCGCCGTCCGAGACTTTCTGGACAGCGTCCAACGATGTACCGGTGCGAGTGCAAAAAAAGACGATACGCGTCGAATGGAGCACCGGAAAGCGATATTAGTTTGAAATGTAATTAGACTGGACTGCGGTGCAGACGAATTTGAAGAGTTTGGCTTACGCCTCCTTTCTCTCTTACACTTGTGGGAATTTCGGTGTTTTGGATCATCTAGACGGTATGACTGGGAAGGTCGGATTTTTGACTCGCGACAGTCGTACAACTTCGAAAGTGAATTTATTTATATCATTTTTGAAAATTTTGTTGGAATATGTGAAAATTGATTTTTTGGAAATTAAATTTCATAGCGCAAACACTTGAAAAATTAAGTGAGTCGTTCGGTGTCGATTGAAGTAAACATTTTATCTCATGTTCTTCGATTTCAGCTATTTTTTAACGAGGTAGTATTACCCACTGGATAAATGAACCCCATTATTACCTCTTGGACCCTCAGGGGAAAGAAGAAGCTCCCACTTAATTTATGACATTGGTCAATTTTCACTGATTATGGTCAAATTCCGGCTCTTGTAGGAAGTGAACCAATTCTCCTAGAAATAAACTGTTTTTACGTTTTAGTATCCCATCCAACGGAAATTCTAATGAAGTGATAAAACTCTCAAAAATTGGAAAGCTCAACTTATGCCACTATAAACAAGTATTTGCGCGCCTTTTAAAAATGTGAAAAAATTTCATGAAATGAAACTATTTAATGTGTTGTAAACAAAATATTTTCAAAATAAATGTGTACCCCTATAAGGGGGGAGGGGGAAGATAAGTCTCGAAATAAATTTAAAAACAAGCAGTACAGGTCAATGATGTATCATTATATTGATATTTGGGTACGCTAAAGATATTATCATTATGAACTTATTTTTCATCTCCCCTTTTTTTAAGTCTCCTAAGCCCCCCCCCCATCTTGAATCAATAAAATAAAGTTGATACTTATTTTTCCCAAATGCGCCTTATGGATGGGCTGAAAACTCGGTTGTATGAGCGTTAAGCCATCGCGATATTTTTTGTGCATGTTTGAAGGGGAGGGGGAGATGAAATTGAATACATTAGTTGAACTTCTGAGAGTTGTTATAAATTTTATAGAGATGAAGTTCTTCATGAATCGCATTGGTTGCGGATGAAAGATCGAATAAATATGTTTAATTGCGGTATTTAAAAAATACATAAATAAATAAATAAAAATTGTATATTTGAAATGAATAGTCTGAGCTTTTGATATACTCTACAAGAAAAACACACAAAGAGCTAATTATGTAGAATACCGTAAAATATTTTGATACTTAACTATTTTTGTTGTGTGGACTATGCACCTTTGTTGTGAGATATCGACGAAGAATTCTTTTGAGGAGGGAAGAGGTTCATTCCGAACTGTGAATAAAACACTCGTATATCTTGTTTTATTTTATTTTGTTGTTCTGGTTGTTATTTTATGTGGCATAAGTTGAAGCTTAGGCCAAACGCTCGGGAAAGGGAGTGAAATGGATTTTAAAGACATAATTTTTCAGAGTTACAAAGGTCTTTGGAGTGTATTTGCTCAGATATTCTATTATTTTATGTCATTTTCATTTTTATTTAAAAAAAAAAAAAAGAAGAAAAAAAAAGAAAGAGAAAGAAAAAAGACGTAAGCAGCCATGCCGTATTACTGGAGCTGAGTTTTAAACTGGAGCTTGTTTTGATTTAGTAATAACCTTGCTTAACCGTTCATGACCACAGGCCACACCCAACACCAAATCTGAAAACCCCTACCCTATCCTTTCCAAAAACATTTAAGAAGTTTAATTTGGCACAAATGTAGTATTTATTGCCATGAAATAATCATCTGAACACATATTTCTCAAATTATAACTATTTGAGGGTCCTCAAATTATCTTCAAATCTTGATAATCCGCCATTTTGGATCCATTTTGACTCAAATTTAAGACGTCATATTCTGGTTACTAACTAATCCTACACACGAAGTTTGACCATTCTAGGCTGATTTGGTGACGAGATATGGAAGATACATGAAATTTCCTGCAGCAATTTCCCCTCCAAAAGCCGTTTTTTGCTCTAACTCTCCTCAAAAATCACTGAGGAAGCTAAAATCAAAATAAGTTTGTCATTTGAGCTCATTTTATCATATGACACAGCAATAAAAAATTTTCGACCCCTCCTGTACCCCTACCACTATTTTAAGTTCATAACCCCGCCTTCCCCCCCCCTCCTACATCATGTATGAAAGTGAATTTTAGGATATAGTATACAACTTATCCCCAATAACCATAATAATATGAATTCATATTAATTACATTTTTACCAATTTGAGGCTCCTCAAGCTCGATTCAAATTTCGATAATCCGCCATTTTGGATCCATTTTGATCCAAATTCAAGAAGTCATATTCTGGTCACCAACTAACCTCACATACAAAATTTGACCTCTTTAACTTGATTTGGTGGGGAGATATGGAAGATTCAAGAAATTTCACGACTCAAAACTTCCTCAAAAAGCCGTTTTTTGATCTAACTCCTCTCAATATGCACTTAGGAAGCTGAAATTTGGATATGTTAGTATCCGTGACTCACTCTTTCATATGAGATCAAAAACGAAAAATTTGAGCTATTCACCCTTCCTACAGCTCTCCTCAAAATTTGAGTGATCCGCCATTTTGAAATTTTTCGAAAAAACAAAAAGATCACTTCTGCGCATTTTCAAGAAGAGTTCCTCACCGAAATTTGAGCGAATTTTATCCACACCCGCCTGCGCAAGGGGAGTGACACAAAAAACGAAATTTCCTCAAAAACAGGTTTTTGCTTTAACTCTCCTCAAAATGCACTTAGGAAGCTGAAATTTAGATGTGTTGGTGTCGGTAACTCACTCTTTCATATGAGATCAAAAACGAAAAATTTAAGCTATTTGCCCCTTCTCCAGCCCCCGTCAAAATTTGAATGATCCACCATTTTGAAACTCATCGAAAAAACAAAAAAGGTTGTTCTGCGCATTTTCAAGAAGAGTCTCTCACCAAATTTTGAGCGAATTTTATGAATACTCGCCGGCGCTACGCGTCGATCTAACCTGGATGTTGAAATATAAAATCCATTCCGAATCGCTCTTTAAAAAATTTAATGAAAATAATATTGAGATCAACATTACGGTTTGATTTTTATTAGATTTGTCAATAAAATTTTTTTTTCTCGATGAAATTTTATATCTACCTTTTTTATGAAATAAAGACCGGCATGATAATTTTAATATGTTTAATCAATTGATATATATTTTTTTTTTAAATAATATTTTAATTTTTTGAGCAATTTTGATTTTTTTATTCATTTCGGAAAATTATTTTTAGTTTTTCTATCTATGATTGGATGTTTTAGAAAAACAATGCTTTTGAAATGGGTAAAATCAAAAAAAAAATAATGAATTAAATTATTGTTTTACTATGAAATTAATTTGGGTCTGATAAAAAAAAAAAAAAAAAAAAAAAACAGACAAGAAGTTGAATTCAAAGTATGTGGTGAGCTATTGGAATTTCACCTTCTCAATCGAAGTTAGAGGGAAGGAAGAGAGGTTGTTTTCAAAATGTGGGGGTGGGAAGTGGAAAAATTTGATTACGATATCAGATGATATAGTGAGCTGAATTGACTAAAATATTCCAATGTTACTCTCTTTAGTTGATATGGAGGGGAGTTGGAGCAAAAAAATGGGTTTTGGAGGGAAATCGCGATACGTAGGTTTAAAAAAACCCGGATGGCTAGAATTTAAAAAATACGAGTTTTTGTGAATATTTTAAATAAAAAGTACTACATTTTTGAAATTAGATTTTTGGATGTTTTTGGTAAGGATGAAGTGGGGTCAGTTATAAACTAAGCTCTAGTAATGCAGCATGGCTGCTTACATTTTTTTTTTTGTGATAAAGAAGTTGATAAAATTGAAGTGATAGTGATGTAAGCATAATGTTCAAATTTGGAGGAAAATAAAAATTATTCATTCGAAATAAATTAAAAAAATGGAAAAATATGAAGATGAAAAAAAAAACATATTTGTGTATTAATTAGTGTTGAATTTATTTCTGTCATTGTTCATATCTAAAGTGAAATTAATGAGTGTAATTCATCGATTAAAAATAATACATATGAATTCTTACCAAGGAAGGAAAGCAAATATACATAATGTATTAATTGATTTTAATAATCATTAATAATTACATATTTATTTGTGATTACACAGGTACGCGATGAAAAACAATTTACCGGTATTGAACTACGTGACGTTACCTCGTATGGGAGCTTTCCACGCGATCATCGACGAACTAACGCCTGTACCTGTCACCAAGTACGGATCCAGTAAAGACGACATGAGTCGTTACGAAGATTCGGGTAAGTTGACCGCTAATGGTGAACGCTTGATTGGCGGTAACGACGGTTAATAAAAATACGTAAAATAGACGTTTTACTGATACCAGAGGATAAGTCGGAGGATAAGCTGAATTGGGTTCTGGATATCACGATCGCGTATCCGGGCGGTGTTCCTTTGGATTTGCCGACCATCATTATGGGCTACAGGAGAGCATGCAAGACGTACCTGTGTTATAGGCTATATCCGGCGTCCCAGGTAATTATGACTGAGTAATTAAGTAATTACGTAGTTCGAGACGAATTATTTATCTCGTACGATAACGTACGGCGAGATGTGTAGTTCGGTTGCGGTGACTTATTTTCACGTTTCTTGGAAATTTACGTAGGTCATACGTAGTATGTGGACGTATACGCCTGTTGTGTGTGGGTGTTTATACGGTTGTAAAGTGGAGTTGCTTTGGGTTTCATTTAGAAACAGGCGTGTTCCTTTTTCTTTTCGTGTTTTGACCGAAATTTAAATCGTGTTGTAATAATTTTTCCTGTAAATTTCCAACGTCTTGTATTTCGTTGCGAACACTTTGAAAATATTCATTCCTACTTACAGCTAATAAAGACAGCCATAACAGATGATTCTGAACTCGTAGACAAAATTCTTGAATTTCTTGATAATACAAAACTACTGAACAATATACATATGAGCATACCAGTGTAAAAAAAATTAATTAATTAAAAAATAAAAAAATAAATCAATCGAATTTTGTGATAGCAAAAAATGGAAAATTTTTCATTTTTTATTTAGTTAATTTTTTTTTTGAGACAATAATGTGTTGATAAATAAATAAGTTTAAAGAATTCGAAAATATTGCCATCTTTTACTTGCGTGTATTAATCCTTGAGAAATATGTGAAAATTCACGTCCACATGAGGACTATAAAAAATTATTGTACGTGCTCATTCTTCAGTATGAAGAATTTGGAACATAATTTCTGTCTATATTTAAGTTTGAAGGAGATACGGTACGTTGAAAATTTCATTACATCTTAGCTCGATCAATTTTGGAAATTAGTAATAATGTTCTATTACTTCTTTATTATGTTTTTCAAATACTGTCCTTACTAATTAAAAGAAAATATATTTTTAATGACATCATGCTCAAGTATACGTGAATTTGATGTGATGACGTCACAAGAAAAACATGCTGTTTATTTGAATCTTTGGTAATGAATAGGATATGAAATCGAGAATGAAAAAAAAACTTTACATTTATTTTGCCCATCTTCAAAATTGAAGGAGCTGCAGCAATTTTGCAATTTAATCTGTTAATTTCTTGAGCTGAGGTCACGCTCAGTCGATGTGATGAGATCGCAAAAAGAAAATTTGTAACGAGAATTGAAAAAAAATCACGTGACATTTCTGCCTATACGCAATATTGAAGGAGCTAAGTTGCGTTTCAAGTTTTAATTAATTTGTTTCAGCTCGTTGAAATTTTGGGAATAGTCAAAAAATGTATAGAGTCTTTCTCATTGTGTTTTTCAAACAGTTTACATTACGAGTAAAACAACGCTAATGAACGTTAATTTTCTGTTTAGTATGATGTGATGACGTCATAGAAAGAAAATTTCTTATCTATGAAAGTTTTCTTCGTATAATACGTAGTATTTTGAAATAGAGATAGAAAAATCATATTATGTTTTTGCCTATCGCCGAAATTGAAGGAGGCAAGTTGTATTTTGATGTATTATTTAATCTGGCTCCTTCAAATGACGAAGTAGGCAAAACATGTACATAACGTGTTTTTTTTTTTTTTTTTTTTTTTTTTTTTTAAATAATTAGTATGTATGTATTAAATGTACAAAAATTTTAAAGAAGCTAAATCTTGTGTTCTTTACATCATGGTCGGGTATACTCATTGTGAAGACGTCATAATAGAAAATTTACATCGTTTGAATTTTTTCTTTCTTGTGATAACTTGTATTTATAGAAGAGGATTAAAGAGTTAGTAATATGAGATTTTTGTTGATCATCAAAATTACGAGAGAAAAGTTGTATTTAAATTCATAATTTATTCTAGCTCCTTTAACTTTGAAGATAGGCAAAAATGTAATACCGCTTTTTTAATTTTTTTTTTCTCAAGTTGACATGCAAAAACAGGACGCCACGTTAGATTTCTTAGAATGTTTGACTTTGTAGCGAATACTAGCTGAAAAAAAAAAGATGAAAAAGGGTAAACGAGATTTTTGCCTATCTTTAAATTTGAAGGAGCTACAGCAAATTGAATGTACTCTTCAATGTTAGCAATAGGCAAATTTATGACGTGACTTTTTAGTGATTTTTTTCACATACCATTTATCAGTCGAAAAAAAAAATACAAAAGACAATTTCTTTCATTGTGACGTCATCGTATCAAGTTAACCTACTTCAGAATAACGTCAGAAAACATTTTTGTCGTTCAAATAAACGCCAGCTTAAAAAAGAAGGCTATAAGAAATTCTAGCCTATTTTCAAATTCGAAGGTGTTACGGCTAATTGAAAATTTCATAGCATCACGTCTCCTTCAATTTTGAAGATAGGCAAAAATTGTATATTCATTAAAAGAAAGAAAAAAATAACGCGAAACACGTAAAATTTGTACATTGTGACGTCAACACATCCGATTCAAGCGACGTCATGAATCAAAAATTAAGTTATTTGAATTTTTTCTCATTTGCGACGAATAGTAGTTGATGCGATGACGTCATAATGTGATAACTTTCTTCTTTTGCATTTTTTCTTTCTACTGATAAAGGTATTTTGAAAAAGAAAATTTATGAAGTCATGTAACGATTTTGCCTATTGCCTTATTTGAAGGGGCCAAGATGTATTGAACTTTTCAATTAGCTGTAACTCCTTCAAATTTGAAGATAGGCAAAATTTTCATACGGCCTCTTTTATTTACATTTTCAGCGAGTATCGGTTACAAGTATAAAAATCCTGAAAAATTCAAATTTCTTCGAGCGATATGCCCAGGTATACTCGATGTGATGAGGTCTGAACAGGAATATTTAATTTTGAACTTTTTCTCCCTCATAATGAATGCTATTGTTTAAGGAGAAATGAAAAAGTCGTGTAACATTTTTGCCTATCTTCAAAATTGAAGGAGCCAAGATGCGTTGAAATGTCCTCCAATTGTTCGTAACTCCTTCAAAGTTGAAGATAGGCAAACATTTTATATAAACGTTTTCGTTTCTCCTTTCAGATAGTATCGATTACACCCACGAAAGTTTTGGAGAGATACAATTTCTTGTATTGTCGTCATACGTATACCCGATATGGTGACGTCACATTGAAAAAATTTTCGTGTTGGAATTTTTTCATGCTCATAATGATTGGTATTTGAAAAGAGAATAAAAAAAGTTATTCAACATTTTTGCCCATATTCAAAATTGAAAGATCCAGGATGCGTTGAAATTTTCAATTTGTCGTAGCTCCTTCAGAGTTGGAGATAGGCAAAAATTGTACATAGATTTTTTTCATTTTTTTTTCAGATAGTATCCATTACAAGCCCAAAAGTTTTGAAAGGAGATAAATTTTTTATAATGACGTCATTTGTTTATTTTATGTGATGACGTCATAATGAAAATATTCGCATTTTTTGAAATTTTTATTTTTCAAAATGAATGGTTTTTAAAAAAGGAATAAAAAAGTTCTATAACATTTTTACCCATATTGAAAATCGAAGAAGCCAGGATGCATTGAAATTTTTAATCGGTCATAACTCCTTCGAAGTTGAAGATAGGCAAAAATTTTATATAACTTTTTTCATTTTTCTTCTCAGATACTATCTAATACGAGCATAAAAATTTTTGTAGAGAAATTTTTTTTAACGACGTCATACGCGTACCTGGTATGATGACGTCATATTAGAAAAATTTTCTCGTTTAGAATTTTTTTCTTTCCTATAATGAATGTTATTTCAATGGGGGGGGGGGGGTTAATGTCTGTAACATTTTTTCTCATTTCCCAAATTAAAGCAACCGAGATGCTGTTCGTCTCGAGTAATATTTTCTCAATCACATAACGTCATTCGTACGTGACGGATTTTCAATAAACTCGGAAATTTGTTCGCAGGTGCCGCGCGACCAAGAAAACATGACGAAGTGGTTATTCGAACGATGGGTGGAGAAAGAACGTATGCTCGAGGTGTTCTATCAGACCGGCGAATTCCCGTATGAAACGTATTGCCCGTCCGAGAAGCCTTCGGGTCCGCAACTCGTGCATCAAGATTGTCTGCGTTTCTTCATACTGCACGTATTCTTCATCGCCTCGTCGTACGTTCATTATCAGCTATTCGTCTACCTGTGGTCGCTAACGTAAAACCATTCGACTTGAATCGTACGCGAGCTGAAGCGTGTACGCGTCGAAAGAAATACGCGGTAATTTTTCGGCGCGCTGCGTTAACGAGGGTTCATCGCGAGCAGCGACATTTGACCAGTGACTAAGGACGATTACTCGGGTTAAAATGTACCATGTACGCTATGATGTCTATACACTCACATGTTATATACACTTATCAAAGTTCCTTATTGTCTAAACGGTAAAAATGTAAATGGAGATTTTTTAATGTTGAAAAACTGTTTTTCTTTTTCTTTTTTTTCCCAATTTATATAATATTTTCATCGTTTCATTTTTGTTGATAAATTTATTTTAGCGTGTTTGAAAAAAAAAATGTGTATATAATTTAAGAGCTCGTTTACGTATTTATTTTATTTAATTTTTCTATTTATACGTCTTGTAATTTTTTTTTTCTCTGTTTACTTACTTAAGCTAGTTTATATATCGCTCGATGTTTCACGACTTGAGAGTGTAGTTGTGTAAGATGGCTATAGATGGAGGTACCCGTTGGGTTCAATATTGGCGGATTTCGTGTACTTACGAATGTTGGATTTAATTTTGTAACGAATCGACTTTACGGTAAAAAGAATGGCGCGTATTCGATACGACTAATATTGAAATTATACTTAATGTTGGGCCAAGAGCACGAAAAAATGCCGGATTCGAGTTTAAATCAATTCTCAGAATTGTCGGCGTAATTTCGCGATAGCGATATTCTGGACTATTCGAACTTATCAAATGTGTAACTTGAAATATACTTACAAATGAATTTATTTTAATTTCTAAACACGATTGATTTTTATCTGTGTACGACTGCGTTGTTAATTAGGTTTTAATTGTTCTAATTTTTTAATCGGATTAATTCGTATTGTATGAAACGAGTTACCGTTTTAAATGTTTTTCGTCATTTTTTTTTTCATTTTAATTCTGTAATAATTCTCAGTGTATTTAAAAGTGGAATCGTTTGAACGAGCTACGAAGTGTGGCGGATCTGAGGATGGTCGTTACGGATGATATTGTAATAGTAAAGATATTCCTATTGTATAATATTTTTAATATGTATGGAAAATTAGATGAATAAATTTTCACGAAATTTTCAACGATATTTATTCATTTTAAATTCTAAATTACATAATTGGGAATAAGTACTGATTTACTTGTAGGCTACATGGAAGGTCTATTGTATCCGCATCTGCAACTAATATTCGCTGAATTAGTCGAAAGAAGGATTAAATTAATTATTTATCACGAAAAAAAAATTTTTCAGGACATTTTGAATGTCAACGCGAATTTATTAATTAATTATAATTGAAAAAATATCTAGAACTTTGTATCTAATTATTACCTTTAAAAACTTTTCGCTTCGAAATTATTAATGAGGAGGCACGAGGCTACAAGAATGACGCAAAAGCAATATATACATGCAGAAGTTAAAGTCCACACAAACATTTTAGTTGGGGGGGTTTTCTTCGTCACGTTGAAATGGTGTGATTTTCGCGAGAATATTGTTATTCAACGAGCGCAGAAAAACACGAACTTTCTATTCATCAATAAATACGATTTTGGAGTGAAATTTATCTCAGTAGTATTCGATGACGAGTGATAGGAATTCCTAGATGGAAAAATGATTAGAAATAATCTTTCCCATGTTATCATGATTTTAGGAAGTTGGATCAGAGCATATGTATATATTATGAAATTAAATTGTAAACACATATACTCATTGAACGAATGAACTAGAAGTTGGTTGTAGATAAATTATAAGACGCTGGTAGCGATCTCGAATTCGTGAGAAAAGCACTCTTATCTTCTTACTTTTGGGAACATGGAAATTTCGATAAATATACACCCAAGTATCTTGGCCGAGTTCTCGAACTAAGTGTACAAAGAGGCCAATGGATTTTCAGACCGAAGAAATTGATTTTTGAATTTTGTTTTTGATAAAGTTGTATACTCGCAGAGATGAACACAATTTTATCAAAAAATTCTCATTTTATTAAGTGATTAAGTTTAATGATATGGTAGAATTTAATGACCTCGATTTAGTGAAAATTGATCTTAAATGAAAAATAAAAATGTTATATAGAAATGAATTGCTCAACTTTTCATAATTTACGAAAAGTACTTTCCCCTGTGATTAAATGGTATGCAAGTTCACTGGTAAGTTTTGAACTTTTAAAGGGATGGAGCGAAGAGCGAAAAGAAATATCGTCATATTTGTAATCAGCGACCTCGAATCGGTGGAAAATGGCACTTGACATAAATTTTTTTTTAATGGTCAAAATTTCGAAAAATCCACGAATTAGGCTTCTTCGTTTTATGGCTAAAATAATTTTGTGTTTGATTTTGTCGTGCAAGTTGTCTAGATATATATTTTTGGCTCCTAGAAATCCATTTCCAGGTTCAGTTTTGCAATCGGATACGTTTGAACTGAGGTTTAGTGTATTTTTAGTTTAAAATGTCAATTTGGAGGGGGGAGGAGGGAATGGAAGGATGATTAAATTCAATGACGTATTCGAAATCAGGGTACTTGATTTAGTGAATCACAATTGCAACTATCACGTAAAACCTCTAAGCAAGCGAAAAATATCATTCTTTTTAAATTCGTGATAAATAACATTCGCCTTATATTGAGGGTTATGCAATTTTACCAACGTAATATTGAAAATATTGAAAAATCACTAAAAATCGCTAGAATTGGGCTAGAGTGATGAAGAAGATGTCGATTTCGACTAATTGAAGGTCGATAATGCAGATTCTGTTGGTAGTTTTTACGTAACCCTCTCCCCCGCCATTCAGGAGGGTAATTAAACATTAAATCAGATCTATCTGAGCAAAAACCCATGCTATGTTGAAACTGACCATGGAAATGGATTTCTAGAGTCCGAAAACATATATCTAGACACTTCGCGCGTCAAAATCTGACACAAAATTATTTTCGTCAAAAAAAACGAAGAAGCTTATAGGTCGTGGATTTTTCGAAATTTCGACAATTCCAAAAATTTCGAGATAAGTGTCGTTTTCGACTAATTCGAGGTCGCTGATTGCGAATATAATGATATTTTTTGGCGCTCTCTCTTCTTTCACGGAAAAATCGCGATTTTTTTCAAAAAAACGCGGTTTTAGAGGCGATGGAGGGGAGAGCGCCAAAAAATATCATCATATTCGGAATCAGCGACCTCGAATTAGTAGAAAACGACACTTATCTCGAAATTTTTGGAATTGTCGAAATTTCGAAAAATTCACGACCTATTTTTTCATCGCCTTTCGGTAAAATCATCTATCAAGAAAGCCCAACAAATTCAACGTAGAGCTGCTATTATATGTAGTAGACTATACCGAACAGTATCTCACGATGCGGCCCTTGTAATCGCAAGAATTCCACCTATTGATCTTTCTGTGGAGAAAAGGAGCCTCCTATGGCTTCTAAAGCATAATCGGGCCCCTGAGATGTTGAACTCGCAACCCACCTGGACCCTAGACGACTGGGCTAATCACCTAGATAACGAAATTATGTCCAGATGGCAAAAGCGTTGGGATCTCTCATCAAAAGGCCGATGGACACATCAACTCCTACCACTAGTCTCTACGAAACCACTACACCTGGACTTCTACATTTCACAGGGCTTATCAGGCCATGGTTGCTTCCTACAGTTCCTACACAGGTTCTCCCGGAGCGAATCTCCGCTCTGTTCATGTGGTCAAGGCGAAGAAAATGCGGAGCATGTGCTTCGCTACTGCTCTAGATTCCAATCTTCTCGACGCCCTCTTCCTCCCTTCGGCCCACTTGATGAAGAAGCACTATCATACATAAGAAAAGTTGTCCGTGCACTATGGGACATCGAAAAAATTCGTGAAACACAAAGATTAATTTAGTTCTAGTTTGTAGTTATATGTAAATCAATCCAGTTTATACTAAATAACTCGTCGAAGTGGTATTCCATCCCTCTGATAAACCCTCGGTAGAAGAGGTTGGGATCCCACTTCAATTTTGCGATTGTACCATATTATACATTTATATTTGTTCAATAAACTAAAAAAAAAAAAAAAAAAGGCTTCTTCGTTTTTTGATGAAAATAATTTTGTGTCAGATTTTATCGGGCAAAGTGTCTAAATATAGGTTTTCGGACTCGAGAAATCCATTTTTGCAGTCGGTTCTTCCAAATTATGCGTTCCCGTTGAGATAAATACGATTTTTTATCAAAAACGCCATTTTGTAGGGTGAGGTGGGGTCAATAGTTGAATCTGATAACATATTCGAAATCAGCATGCTCGAATTAGTAGAAAATGTCACTTCGTTTATTATTCTAAGCAATTCCTAACCAACTATAGAGCAATTTTTTGGATATTTTCAAAATACGTCAGCAAAGTTGCATACTACTTGATTTAAGGGGAATGTTATTTTTCACGAATTTTCAAACAATACATAATTCGTACGTTGCTAACATGTTTGTCGTAATGTTTGAATTAATTTCCACTAAATTAAGCATGCTGATTTCGAATATATCATCAGATTCAACTACTGACCCCACCTCACCCTACAAAATGGCGTTTTTGATAAAAAATCGTATTTATCTCAACGGGAACGCATAATTTGGAAGAACCGATTGCAAAAATGGATTTCTCCAGTCCGAAAACCTATATTTAGACACTTTGCCCGATAAAATCTGACACAAAATTATTTTCGTCAAAAAACGAAGAAGCCTATAGGTCGTGGATTTTTCGAAATTTCGACAATTCCGAAAATTTCGAGACAAGTGTCGTTTTCTACTAATTCGAAGTCGCTGATTCCAAATATGATGATATTTATTGGCGTTCTCCTCTTCATCCCCTCCAAATCTTCATTTTTTACAAAAAAGTTGCTATTTCTCCAAGAAGGAGGGGTGAGCGCCAAAAAATATCATCATATTCGGAATCAGCGACCTCGAATTAGTAGAAAACGACACTTATCTCGAAATTTTTGGAATCGTAGAAATTTCGAAAAATCCACGACCTGGCTCTTCGTTTTTTGATTAAAATAATTTTGCGTCTTATTCTTTCGTGCAAGGTTTCTAGATATACATTTTCGGCTCCTAGGAATCCATTTCTGTGGTCAGTTTCTCCATACAACGTATATTCGATGAAATGGACGTTATTTTTTCGTAACAGCTCACATTCAAGGATCGGCGAGGGAGAGTGCTAAAATCACAAATCAGCAACCCATGGCTAACTTATTCTCTATGGATTGAGAAAGAATACTTATTTCATGAGATATTACTCATCTAATTACTAAATTGTAATTGTTGATTTAGAATATCGTTGTTATCAAAAATGTTTCTATAAATAAATGTTATTTTCATTCAGGGACGAAATAAATTTGAAGGATTTCCTTTAATTATCCTCACGCGTAAATAAATTCAAAAAAATATACATACTGCGGTATAAATAAATAAAAATATAATATTCGTATCAATAAATAGACATAATTCTAATCGTCATAATACTATGGTAAAATTTATAGTTCGATAAATATCCAGTACATAATATAATCTTAAAAAATAAAAACGTAATTATTCGTTATCAATTATGAAAGTTCTTCAATAAAAATGGTAAGCTTTAAACAAAAAGGTAAGATTAAATTAATAAAAAAAAAAAACACGTTTCTTATCCACGCTCAACTACTATTTACAAATATCACACATGTTATGAATTACCAAGTAAAAAATGAAAAAAAATATACCTATAAAAAACCTGATACAAACGCCCGTGCTACAGGAATAGGCATCGAAAAATATAAAAATTACACTTAATCGGAAAAAAGATTTGGTTCGTGTAGTAAGTATAAATGCAAAAGGGGGAAAAAAATCAATAAAAGGAATAAAAACAAACAAATAATAAAATCAGCCACGCTACCGCTGATCTCGTTACGTTACGAAATGTTAAATTAACATCGAGACTTTCGTACGGAATGGGAACACCTTACAAGTAAACATTATCACAGAAACGTCTTTAACAAATAGTGTAACTAGAGAAACACCTCACTACGCTATTACTAATGGTTCGTCGTCCGAGAAATGTTCTCGAATATCAGGCGAGTCTTCCATATCTGCGAACAGCGAAAAAAAACTCCAACATTATATAAAATAAAGCAACGATACGCGTTACCCTCGAATGCCGGAGGATTTTATACATTACCTAAACCATTGACTCCGGTAAAAGTGGTCGAACCCGACCTCGTATTATAATGACTATTGGCGAGATTTTTGAAATTAATATGAGATCGTTTGCTTCTCCAATACGCGAACGCTACGCCACCTCCGGCCGTCACCAGCAGCAACACAATCAGCCAGGTGTACCCGCTACCATGTTCTTGTTCGTAATGCTCGTTGTGTACTTCTGAAAACAAACGTTGACTGTATCTGTGCCCATGTAAATAACACCGTATGATACAGAGACAGCTGACATGACCTGTCACCGGTGATAGGAAAGGCGAAACATTACATTTCCTATTCTGTACACATTTACAGAGCTTTATTATCGATATTTTCGAAATGTAAATTTTTGTACAATTTTCAATACTGAAAATTTGAAATGTAAAAAGCACAGGAAAAGAGTCACTACTGTTCTCTTGGTTTTCATTAAGAAGTAGTAACTTCATTAATTTTTTAAAAGGAGATAATAACAAAAAAGTGCCAAAATTTTCTGTTTTTCAGGTCATCAGTTATTACCCAATCATTTGAAAAGGATGGAAATTTAAAAACAAATAATTTGGGTAAATTGAAAGCCATTTTTTCGAAGATGAAGAGCACTGAGGTTATTTTTTGTGAAACATATAAGTTCTCCACGCCTTCTCCTTTTTGTAAATTATCATCCACGAGTTAGTATAAATTATATTTTTCAAAACTAATAAGGTGGTAGTCTCACATATATCGCAGAAGCTTGGAAATTCAACTTCAAAATTTTTTTTTCTGAAAAACTTCAAAGTAAGCGCTAAAATTTTCAATAATTTGATGAACCATTCAATTTTGAACGACCACTTCACAATCGGCATGTTGTTCATGAAATCAGTCAGAGGTTGCTTTCGTGAAGATCTAGAGGTACATTTTTCAGATTTTTCATTCATCTCAAAAATGACGACTCTTTCGGCTTGAAAAAAATGTGGCGAGGAAAGGGGAGGTAGAGGGTCTATTGAAGTCTCAGAATTCTCGATTTCCATGTAAAAAAATGAAGTATAAATACAATTACACAATATTATGCACGCACATATCTAATCGTATTCGCTCATTTAAAATAATAATTTTGAAAAAAAAAAAAAAGCTATGCCTGTTGTTAAATCATTTTTTGAGCATAATTTTCTAAAAAAAATCGGAATTTCGAAATATGCAATAAAATTAAAAATTGCTACGTTACCTAAAAGGAAAACGCCAGAGTTGTTCACATCAACCCCCTCCTCTTCCCTCCCTTCTTAAACAATGTTATGCATGTTACAAACTTTTGTTTGAAAATGGATAGATTTTATGAGAGCTTTGTATTTCAAAAATTGCCAATTGCTTCGGAACATAATTTTTGAGCATTTTTTCGGAAATTTAAATTCGTTAATACATGCTCCAACACTCCCTTCCCCTCCCCCGCCTTCGAATACGTTATACATAGTAATAAATTTCAGTTTGAAAAATGATAGATTTCAGAAGTTTCTTGAGTGCCTAGAAACTCTTACTAACATCGAAAATCAGTTATGATTCAATGTTCTAATAAACTGCGCATAATTCGAGAAATCTTGAAATTTCATTCGATCTTTTAGAATTCTTTTTAAGTTCCTAATATTGAGTTCCTAAAGTAAATTATTATTTTCAAAGAGGCGCGTGGCTCTCAAAATACCTATTATCAAATTCTGAAAATTACTTCACAAATGCTGAATGGCGGATGAATTTTAATCGATTAAATTTTAATTTTATCGAAGAATTTTTTTTTTCCTTTTTATTATACTGGGCGTGTATAATTGCCAGGATTGTTACGCCCAGTGTAGAGGGTTTAATTTATATTTGGTTTTTATATTTTATTTTGTGTATGAAAGATAGGATTTTTTTTAAGTCGTCTGGGTTGTCCCGTATGTTGGTTGTTTGGATGTCTAGATTGTTACGGGTTTGTTTGATATTGGGGCATTCAAAAAGGAGGTGTGTGACTGAAACATGTTCGGTGTTACAAAATTCACATAAGGGTTTAGGGGCTTTTTGAAAGAGGTGGTTATGGGTAAATTTTGTATGTCCAATTCGGAGTCTAGTAATTATTATTTCCTCTGAACGATTTAGCTGAGATAAATTTTTCCAAGGTTTTATAGATTTTTTGTGTCGAAAAAGTTTGTTTTGGGTTTTTGTTGTCCAGTTGTCTTGCCAATTTGAGAGTTCAATTTTGGTGAAAATATTAAACTAAAATTTGCAGTAATAAATTTTGTAATTACCTTTATTACCATAGAAAATGCATCAATAGAATTATTTCGATCAAAAATTAATAATAATTACCTAGAGTTTGGAACATTTAAAAGCTAAAATTTTTTAAGCTTTTGAATGATAAAATATGACTTTGGAACAAGAAAAAATTCTTAATGTCTCAATTTTTTTTTTTTTTGGTTGAAAATTTTACTTCATTTTGCAGGGTATGAAAATTGAGTTGAAAGTCTGAAATTTTTGACTTTTTTTTTGAGGTCATTTAGCAACTATTTACACCGCGGATTTTATTAAGAAAAAAAAAAATTTGTCCTACTCCAACTCTCGTCCCTCCACCTTCCTATTCAACATCAATATTAAAAATTGGTGCTGAAACCTTATCGAGGAAACACATATGAAAACTTTAAAATAATACAGTTCGAAGACAGGACTCAGAAACTGGCCTTATTTACACTCTTTCCTTCAAGTTGAGCATCCGAAAATTTTTAGAAACATTTCCAAGGTTATTAACAAATTTTCAAATTAACAAACTGACCGATTCAACAGAAATATGTAAACAAAATAACAATTGTGTACGATGTTAATTGAAAAAAAAAAAAAATTCCAAATGAAAAATTGTTTTTTCTAGAAGAGACTGATACCAACTCAATTTATGTACGATCTCTCAGCAAATAACCGTTCACCACATCCTGAACGATTGTACCAAATACCGCTCTCTAAGACAACTATACTTTCCTAATCCAGACCCACCATATATCCATCAGAACAACCCCAATCAAATAACAAAGCTCCTAAAATTAAACCTCATCTAATCCTAAACCATGTAGAATAAAAAAAAAAGGAAAAAAACAGAGAAAAAAAAAAGAAACGCCTCTAGCCTAGAGTTGTACATGGCGTAATTTGATAAAAAAAAAAAAAAAGTAAAATTATACTCCTATGCTCCCTGTTATTCTGGTATTTTGGAAAACAATTTTGCGTAGTTTCACGGATCGTCTTTTACCGAATTTTGGACGATTTTTGGCTCTACGGGGGGAGGGAGAGTTGGACATTCGCCTTTTCATCGTTCAAATTTTTTTATACTTGAAAATTAGTGAAAACTTGAATTTCAAAAATATTTAAATAAATCTTATATGAATATCAAGCTAATGGCAGCCCCTTTGGAATGAGCCTATGAAAAAAATGCTTCGTTCGAATTAACGTTTAAAAATGCCTTCAAAACTTGCACACAATTACATAGGTAATCGAAAGCTTCACGTTTAATATTCGCCTCACCTGGCAGCCATTTAAGCATTACAAATAAACACCAAGTACACTTATACTCACTGCCTCCAACTGTATAGGCTTCGGAGAGCTCCGAATAGTCTCCACTATCGGAGACTATTCGTATGGCAAACGTATAGGTAAGCTCGTTATTCAAGTCGCGAATAAACAGCGGTGATTTTTCGGTCACATAGGTCTTGGCATTTTCGCGATTGATTTCGTTACCGCTACTGACTAGTACTTCGAATTTATACCTAAAGGTATACGAAGAATTACTTTACCGCGTAGCAATTTCCACCGTAAATTCCCCCTTTCGTACTTACTTTCTGGATGACAAAGAAGGTGATCCATTTTTCACATCCCAAGTAACCATGTAACCGCCCTTGTCCTGATACACGATCACCTGATGGGGTGGAGCGCACGGTGGAATTTGGTATTTAGTTGAAGCCGATATGTGCATATCCTCGGCCGTCGACAACGTGATGTTATACTCGGCGCCGTAATTACCCGGGAAAATTACCTTGAACGTGCTATCTTTGGTTTCGTTACGGGCAATTTGAGACATACGTTTGGTTTTCACTTCGATGATTCGAAGCTGAGGCGAAAAAACAGTACGATCATTTCGACGCATTGTAAATAATACCGCGCACCGGTCTCGTATACTTACCACGTATCCGACAGCTTTCACCATTTTGGGACACGACGAAGTCCACGTGATCACTAAATTAGTCTCATTGGCCGGATCGCTTTGTACGTTTAGATTGAGCGGCGCCGCTTCCGGATCCGGTGGCGTAAGTATGGTGGCGAATTTATTGGATAACGGTCCATAGCTGGATTGCTGAACGACGCCCACTCCGAATGTATAAGAGGTACATGGCGTTAATCCGTACAAAGTGTAGCTCAAATTGGTGGTCTTATTTTTAGGTCCTAAACGCGTGCGAAAATTATTACTGGAGTTTTCGTTTGGTTTTCAGCGTTCGAAAGAATTTAAATATATTATTTCGATTACCAACCTTGGAAAACTTCTTGCATCGTGATGCCGTAGTAAATACCGTAAGTCCAAGTGGCTTTTCTTTTATCTTTAGGCGCCTCCCATGTAAGTCGTACTGAATTCATTTCCAATACCGCATTCACGACGCCCACCGTAGGTAGGGGAATACCTACGAAATTGTATAAATTAGCTGGCATTCGTTACATCGCTACGTCGCTCGCATATTATTCATTTCAAACGTACCTTCGGTTCGAACTACAACGCTGACAGCGTTTCCTAGCATGTCATTTTTCAAGGCGCTCACTTCGAACGAGTATTCAACGCCGGGCGATAAATTAGTAACTGAAAATATCGAAGAGATTATTAACGCGTTTGGTACTCGCAAACCTTCATTTTAAAATTAAAATATTTAAAAGATATGAATTCTTTTGATTTTCAATCTTTTTTTTAAACATAATTTTAATATTTATAATACATTTCTAATATTACAATTTTTTTTTAATTATTAAATTTTTCTCAATATTATATTGCATACAATTTATTGGTAATAATTTTTCGAAAAAGTATTTCTTTTTTAATTACATATTTTGTTATTATTATTTCTATGTGAAAGATACCTCTTCTTGCTGAAGTCGATCACAACTTGCTCTTTTTTATGTGAAACAGCTCTTATCATGGTTGGAAAAAATGCACAATATATCTCAAAAAGTCAGACATTTGCCATATGACTACAAATAGCCTGAAAGGCAAAGATATGAAATCATCTTCCCCCAATCTCTCCATCACAAAGCACGTATGTTGGATGAAGCTAATTTTCGCTACCTTGACTACTGATTTTTTTTATTTTTTTTTATTTTAATAAAAAAAAAAAATAATAATAAAAATGAAAAATAAAAAAAAAATAAAAAATTTTTTATTTTTTTTTTTAATTTTAATAAATACTGATTTCATTTCTGGTATAGGTGAAAGGTCGCAACTCCAGTAGTGATATTTAGAGATTCCTCGGTAGTTAAATCTATTACGTTATGACTGACATGTTTATTCAAAAATGCATGTAATGAATACGTATATTTTTTTGAAAGGTATCTTCAACAGTTTCGATAGCATCAGTAGTTATGAAATTTTTTGCTGAGTTTCTAATAAAAACGATACCTATTACAGCCTACCTGATTTGGGAAGGGATGGTCGGGGAAGGGTGTGGTCTTCAAATCTTTGCGTTTCAGACCATTTGTAATCATCTGGCAAATGTCCAACTTTTTGGTATATATATATATATATATAGTGATCTATGGTCAAAGTGGCATCACTTTGCACATTCCTCAGAAGTGCATCTAATATCACGTTAACGACACCACAATGGGGAACGGAATGTATAATTTCATAGGTTTTCTTGGAAACAAATTTTTAAAATGATGCCACTTTACCTGTAAACATCAAAAAAATGAGGCTACTACGACCGTAGACCGAAAAAAATTTTTTTGTATGAAAAATAGAATATTAGTGGTAAAGTGGCATCACCCTAATAACCACACCAGTGACGTCATGACAGATAGCTGAATCGATGAGCAATGTGATGGTAAAGTGGCATCAAAAAAAAGATGCCACTTTGTAAAAAAGATGCCACTTTACCTGTAGACGACGAAAAATGATGCCACTTTATCCATAGATAAATCTATATATATATTTCCCCCCCCCCGCGTAGCGCCAACGAGTATTCATAAAATTCGCTCAAAATTTGGCGAGGAACTCTTCTTGAAAATGCGCAGAAGTGCTTTTTTTGTTTTTTCGAAAAATTTCAAAATGGCGGATCACTCAAATTTTGAGGGGGGCTGGAGAAGAGGCAAATAGCTCAAATTTTTCGTTTTTGATCTCATATGAAAGAGTGAGTCACGGACACCAACATATTTAAATTTCAGCTTCCTAAGTGCATTTTGAGGAGAGTTAAAGCAAAAAACCTGTTTTTGAGGAAATTTCGTTTTTTGTGTCACTCGCCTTGCGCAGGCGGGTGTGGATAAAATTCGCTCAAAATTCGGTGAGGAACTCTTCTTGAAAATACGCAAAAATAGTTTTTTTGTTTTTTCGATAAATTTCAAAATGGCGGATCACTCAAATTTTGAGGGGGCTGGAGAAGGGGCAAATAGCTCAAATTTTTCGTTTTTGATTTCATATGAAAGAGTGAGTCACGGATACTAACATATCCAAATTTCAGCTTCCTAAGTGCATATTGAGAGGAGTTAGATCAAAAAACGGCTTTTTGAGGAAGTTTTGAGTCATGAAATTTCTTGAATCTTCCATATCTCCCCACCAAATCAAGTTAAAGAGGTCAAATTTTGTGTGTGAGGTTAGTTGGTGACCACAATATGACCTCTTGAATTTGGATCAAAATGGATCAAAATGGCGGATTATCAAAATTTTGAGTAGAGCTTGAGGAGCCTCAAGTTGGTAAAAATGTAATTAATATGAATTCATATGGTTATTGGGGATAAGTTGTATACTATATCCCGAATTCACTTCCATACATCATGTCGGAGGGGGGAAGGCGGGGTTATCAACCTAAAATAGTGGTGGGGGTACAGGAGGGGTCGAAAATTTTTTATTGCTGTGTCATATGATAAAATAAGCCCAAGTGACAAACGTATTTTGATTTTAGCTTCCTCATGATTTTGGAGGGGAGTTAGAGCAAAAAACGGCTTTTGGAGGGGAAATTGCTGCAGGAAATTTCATTTTTCAACTTCTAGATTTTATTGCTTTACGTAAAATTAAATTAATTTTTCATTTTCATGGTCGTTTTGTTCATTGTTTTTTTTTTTCAATTTTATATCTTTAGCTGATTTTTTAACATGACAACGATAGCTTATACAGTTTGCCTGATTAGGGAAGGGGGTTGGGGGACTGACTGACTGATGATGCTAATGATTCAGCGCCTTACAAGTGTTGACGAATTTCTAAAAAAGCTAACAAGAAACTACCTCGAGAGCCTCCATTCAAATGAATCCGGGTCGGAGGAGGGTGGTGTTTTGACACGCAATTTGGTGAGAAAGTTTTTATGTGAATATTTCGGATTTTCGATACATCTCAAAATGGCGGATTACTCAAATTTTGAGGGGAGCTGAAGAGGGAGCAAACGGTTCAAAATTTATGTTTTCGTTGTTATATGAAAGAGTGAGTCACGGATATCCAACAAATGCAATTTCACCTTTCCAGGTAACTTTGGAGAGAAGTTAGAGCAAGAAACGGATTTTTTGAGGAAATTCTGAGTTATAAAATTTCTTAAATCTTCCATATCTCCTCAACAAATCAACATATAAAGGTCAAACATTGTGTGTGGGTTTATTCTGGCAACATAACGCGGCATATTGAATTTGAGTCAAAATAGATCCAAAATGGCGAATTATCAAAATTTCGAGGAGAGCTTAAGGAGCCTCAAATAACTAAAAATGTGATTAATATGGACCCATGTGGTTACTGAGAATGCGAAGTATACTATATATCAAATTCATTTTCACACATGTTGTTGGAGGGGAGGAGGAGGCGTTATCGAATACAAAGTGAGGTGTGAAAGCACGATAGATCGAAAAATTTTTATTATGATTTCATATAATAAAATGAGCTCAAGTGACCAGCTCATTCTGATTTTAGCCTGCTGAGTGAATTTGGAAGGGAGTTGGAGCAAAAAAAACGCTTCTGGAGGAAGTTTCGAGCCGTGAAATTCCTTAAATCCACTATATTCCCTCACTAAATGAACCTACAAAAGTCAAACATTGTGTGTGGGGTTATTTTGGGACCGAAGTACGACACGTCAAATTTAATTCAAAATACATCCAAAATGGCGGATTGTCAAAATTTGAGGTGAGCTTGAGGAGGGTTAAATATTTACAAATGCGATTAATATGGACTCAAATGATTATTGAGGATGCAAAGTTTAGTATATGCAAAATTCACCTTCACAAATTTTATTCGAGGAGAGGAGGAGGGGCGGGGGGAGGGTACACGAGAGATCAAAAATTCTTATCATGTTGTCATATGATGAAATGATTCCGAGTGAACAACCTATTCTGATTTTAGCTTCACAAATGAATTAGGAGGGGAGTTACAACAGAAAACGACTTCTGGAGGGGAAATTGCTAAAGGAAATTTCATGAATCATCTTCACCAAATCGACCTGGACAAGTCAAACTTCGTACGTAGCGTTAGCCAGGGCCGCACTATGAGTTTTTGCCACCCCAGGCTTTCTTCAATTCCGCCGCTCCTCCCCCCTTCCAACAAAATAAAACTCTGCAAAACTGCCAAAATCAAACATATTTTTGAAAAAACAAAATCATTATAACAAATTTTTAAATCATAAACGAATGGCTAATATGGCACTGGTGTTAGATGATGAATAAAATATGACCTCTTGAATCTGCGCTAAAATGGGTCCAAAATAGTGGACGGTAAAAATTTGAGCATAATTTCATGAGCCTCAAGTTCCTATAATTTGAAAGATAGAGATTCATATGATTACTTTAGGAAAGGCATATCACAAAATTATTCTACATTTGGCTTCTTTAGTAGTTTAGGAAGTGGAAGGGGAGGGGAGGGTAAGGGGGTTTTCAGACTAGATACGGAGTGTGGCCTGTATGCATGAAAGGATTAGCAACGTGTTTCGCAAACGTGAACAAGCCTAAGTTAAAAACTCTGCTCAAGTAATGTTGCATGGCTGCTTACGTTTTCATTTATTCATTTATTTATTTATTTATTTATTTATTTATTTATTCATTCATTCATTCATCCATCCATCCATCCATCCATTCATCCATCCATCCATCCCTCCATCTATTCATCCATCCATCCATTCATCTTCATTCATTCATCCATTCATCTTCATTCATTCATCCATTCATCTTCATTCATTCATTCATTCATCTTCATTCATTCATTCATTCATCCATTCATCTATTCATTCACCCATTCATCCATTCATCTTCATCCATTCATCTTCATTCATTTATTCATTCGTCCATTCATTCATCCATCCATCCATCCATCCATCCATCCATCCATTTATTCATTCATTCATCCATCCATCCATCCATCCATCCATCCATTCCTCCATCTATTCATCCATCCATCCATTCATCTTCATCCATTCATCTTCATTCATTCATTCATTCATCTATTCATCTTCATTCATTCATCCATTCATTCATCCATTCATCTTCATTCATCCATTCATCCACCATCCATCCATCCATCTATCCATACATCCATTCATTTGTAATTTTTGAATTTATTCATTTACTGCGAACTACGTAATGATGAATTTGTCACCCACCTGTATAAGGTACATCATAAGTCAAAATAGCATTAATCTGCGGATAAGGTGGTTTGACTCGGGGCGCTATATGATACATCGTTCCATTAGTGTGAGTCCACGACAACGTAATACTATTCTCCGTCTTCTTATCCACCTTCAAGTTAGCCACTCCGTTCACCATTTCGACATCATCAAAACGAAATTTAAACGGCGCCGAATGATTGGACTCGTACATTTGATTATTGGCTGTGACCGTAATCGTGTATTCTTTTTTAGCTTCGAAATCGAAATACAAAGTGGCATTTTTCCTCATCGCATTCACCGACAGAGAGAACGGCGGTGTTGGAGGCGACAGGAAAATCGTATAAGCTTGTAATTTGCCATTCGGATGAATCGGTGGCGACCATCTCACTTCGATCAAAGACATATTTTTCTTCACCACCGAAACATCAATCGGTGGACTAGGCGCTACAGGGGTGAACAAAAAAGGTGTGAATACAAACGATATTTTCACAAAAGGTGTGATTTTCTACCGAGGCTCACCTGCTTGCAATGTGCTAATATTATAATAAAATGCCGGCGGATAGATTTTCTTGAGGTAATCATTTTGTACGTATACGGTGATCGTGTACGTTGTATAAGGCATTAATTTATCGAACATGTAGTCTCGTCTGGTAACAAGTTTTGTATCGTTTCGCCATGTGTTATTTATCTTTATCGATGGTATATAACTCAGACCGGAGATAAGCGAAGGTTTCACGTCCCAAGAGATGGAAATCGATTTGTCCAAAATTCTGAACGGTTCCAAGTCGACAACCTGCGGGCAAACCGAACGTAAAATTTTTTTGAAAAAAAAAAAAAGTCAACGTAGTTTTTCGTGACTATGAGGAGCCAATTTCGTCGTAATATTTACCTGATACGTTTTATTATTTAAATCGCAAAATTGTTCGTCTGATTGGTCGTAACACTGGTACTTGTCGTCGCATTTCATATACAATGGCAAACAAATATTCGAATCGCACGTGAAATTACCGTAGTTACAAGGAACCGGTGCAGCTGCGAAAAAAATCATTTTTCTTAATGGATTCATATTTTTTTAAATTAATAATAATCATTATTATTCGTAAATGTAATTTATAACACGCGTATTGCAATTTTAAATTTTTGCAATATTCATTTTGAATTTTTTTTTTTTTTGGCTAAGTTTCTAATGAAAACTGAGGTATTACAGTACACTTGATTTCGAAAAAGAGGTTCGGAGAGGGAAGAAATTATTAACCTTTGATGTATTTAAGCTTTAATTTTTCATAAATTAGTTTTTATGTTTCTTCTTACTCTAATGTTTTCAATATTTCTATTTTCAAATTCAATTTTGTTTTCTTTGATCAATTTTAGTTAAAATTATTTTCCTACGATAAATGAAATAAATAAATATTCGTGAGTGTCCTCCGTCAAAACTTCATGAGCCAATTACGAAGAAGTATTAAAGAAAAAAAAACGACACAGCTTAATCAGTAAGTTGGTATACGACATTATTTAAAAATTAAAATCTAATCTGCCCCAATCCACAACCCCAATTCGAACAATTCTTTTTCAATTTCACTCCTCCAAGCAGCTGAACCACACATTTTTCATGCCGGAAATGTTAAAGGAGGGAGGAAGAAGGGGAGGGGGAATCATCAGGAAAAATTACTTGTTCATCTTTATCACCTACATAGGTCACTTGATAATAGATATGAACGTATATGAATAAATTTTTCAAAATTAATGTATTTTAGGCCCCCATTTTGGGCCCTTTTATGACTTTTTGGGAAAAGTTTTTTATGTACCTTATAGAAAATTGAACGGGGAATATTTTTCAACATTAACAATTTTTGCGTAGAACGCACCGTATAGAAGATATAAACAAAGAACTGATTTTCGAAAGGGAATTCTAAAAATTGTTATATTTTGAACTCCCCACTTTGGGCTTACCAATGACTCTTTGAGAAAACTGTCTCATTTATTCTGTAGGAAATTTAATGGGCAACATTTTTTTATATAACTTATTATGACGTAGAACTCTTTTTTTCGAAGATATTAGCAAAAAACACTTGAAAAACTGTTTTTGCGGGGTTTTAGCCCCCTTCTGGGGTTAGCTCACCCCCCTAGGGGTTACAACTTTTTATACCTTCTTAAGGACACCATTCTGCACATATAATGTGTAATCCAGCTCACTACCATTTTTTTCCAGATTAAATCCTTATTTCCCGGTACTACTATTCCTTTCTTTAATTTAAAGTACAAAGGTGGATAAACATGGTAAATTTGCTTTGAAGCGAATTCGAGCTAGTGCTTGAGTGGTAGATGGGTATTGTCACTAAACATCCTGGACCAAAATTTTGGCCCCAATCATTACTGTTTTTGAGGGGGGGGGGGGGTCGCGAACGATTGCGATTTTAGTCGCTTCACGCTTTTTTTTCCTGTATTTAATAATATTTGGTCACGTGGCTACATGACTATTTCTGTACTCTTTAAGTTACAGAAAACGAGATGAAATAAAGGCAGTTGTTCGATAACAACTCTTAAGAAAAAAGTTTCCTGTTTATTCAATTTAATTAATCTTGAAAATTAAAGATTTTTTCTGTACAGGGAGGAGGTACTGTGAAAAATGAATAAATTTTTCTTGAAAACACGAATTAATCTATTTCAAAAAATTTTTGTAATGTAAATCCATACCACAGGTATTCCAAAAAAAATCAATTCCTCTCCTCCCCTTTAATTCTCTCTCATAAATGACTTTTTACAACTTTATTAAATTTTTCTAATGAAGAAAATGGACTGGCACATAAATTATAGCAAATTTTTTTGGATATATTTTTAACTTCTAAATGACATGTATTTTTTTCAAAATTTTAGCTCGGGTGTGCCATAGTCAAAATTCGCAAAACCTGAAATACGGGGCCAAATAGAGATATTTTCGAAAAAACCTACTATGACGATGCAGTTTCTGTATTTTGCAGATTTACTACTCTAACTCTAGTTTAGACCACAGTGACACCCTCACTCGCTTATTTTGGAAAAAATCGCTCTGTAGCCCCCTAGAGGACATAATTCCAATGAAATGGGTACAAAAATCATTAAATTTGGTGCGGTGGTTCCTCTACAATCTTGGAATAATTGATCAAAATACGTGTATCTTATTTCTCAACTTCACTCTAAAGTTATTTTATATATCACTAAAATATTCATTTTAATATTAAATTCTGCTCTAGAAAAACAGATACCTAATATCAACGTAGACATAACGATTAAAACCTTTGGTATTTCAAAATACAGTTTCAGGTATTGCATAACGCAACCCACAACACATATAGAACCACCTTAAACAAGTCGATAAGAGATATTTCGAAAAAATAATATTAATGATAGTTTTTTCCATCTTAGCTCCAAGGGCACCCTATTCTTGCGCTGATAACTCAAAAAATATGGATCGTATGAAAAAAATATATGCCACCTAATTTTTTGTAAATCCGAAGTCCTTTATTTTCGTTAAAAATTTTTTCGCCTACGACCAATGATAGTTGAAATATACTTAGGTATGCGTAACGTTTTTGGCTATTTGGGTGTACGCACTACTGCCACGTGGGAGTTTTCAGGAACCACGTTCTTTGAGCATACCGATCTCGCAACCAGCGCGTAAACTATAACCAAGGTATTCCCTCCACCTATAATAGTGATTCGAGATGGATGGAATTTATTAACGACTGGATACTGAGTATCATATTCTTTCATGAAAGATTTATTTTCCAGTGTGCGATAGAGAGAGGAGAGGGGTTCCTCTACAACACTTGAAAATTTTCTCCACCACGAAACGTCGAAGGGACCCATGTCAACGTCTGGACTATGAAACTTTCAACATTCTGTTGCTTATGTTCATTACATTGTCTTCTTATCCCAATTTCCAGAAAATTTCTTTATACGAATATTTTAATACATATTATATATATATATTTTTTTTGATGACTGTACAGCTTCAAAACATATTGGAGGTTTTGACTACGTAAGCTTGGTTTTCTCGCATCTCTATAGCACATCATATAGATAGCTTTTTGGAAACAGATGATCTGAAATTGGTCGAATAAAGTCATTAATACGTCTAAGCTGTTTATTAATCTCACCAGGTTTGGTCGAATTACACAACCCTTCATCCGAGCCATCGGGACACTGATGGATTCCATCGCAGACGAACTTCTTCGGAATACATATGCCGGATTTACGACATCGAAACTCCGAATGATCGGATTTACAATGCGGAATGGTGTAATTACAGTTACGCTCGTCTTCACCACCATCGCAATCTTTCTTGCCATCGCATATCCAAGCATCCCAAATACATTCGCCTGAGACCACAATGAAGGTTAAATATTAAATTACAGGAGCTTCGAGGACACTCTCATTACTCACCGGTATCGCATCTGAATTCTTGTCCATTACATACGGCCGGATAGGTGGTATTATGAATATTCGGAGATTTAGTATTCTCGCTTGTGATCGGGCATCCGAGTTCATCACTACCATCTAAGCAATCATTGACGCCGTCGCACTTCCACCAATAGGCCACGCATTTTTTATTATTACATTGGAACATCCAACTTTGGCACGCTTCCTGTATGAAACGCAACAGGTATAAATCGCATCACCAGCTCACCCAGCTAACTATGATAATTTACACAAACCAAGTCAGTATCCGGTATCTCGTCTGTAGGCATTGGCGGTATAATATTCGTGCAATTTTCTTCGTCCGAAAAATCGCCGCAGTCATTTTCGCCGTCGCATTTCCACGCGCTCAATATACATTTGTTATTTTTACACTGTCAATACACATATATCAGACGAACTGAAGGTAGTGCTAATGATAAGAACACTAAACTTACGGAGAATTTCCAAGGATCACAGGACGCCGAGCAATTTACTTCATCGCTGCCGTCCGGGCAATCTTTCTCGTTATCGCATCTCCATGCTGAAGGTATACACAATAGATCGCTGGCTTTGCATACGAATTCATCTACGACAAATGAAAAATTTATACATCGTTCATCTTGGACCTGAAGAACACTTACGTATCTCCTACTTACCGGGTGAGCAAGTTTTAGGCGGCATCGTGCAATTTCGTTCGTCTGAGCCGTCGTGACAATCGTCTTCTCCGTCGCATTTCCATTTTTGCGGAATACATCGACTGTTATTGCATCTGAAATAGTCATCCGTACACGGTCCGTAGTCTGTAAATGCGAATTCACCATTAAATGGTACGTTTTCGAAGACTAAATTACGCTCGATTCGTTAACGTACCGCAGTTTTTTTCGTCCGATTTATCGGCGCAATCGAAATCATTATCGCAACGCCACGGTAAAGGTATGCATTTTCCGTCCGATTCGCAACGGAATGCATTCGGAGCGCAGGTATTGGCATCGTCGCAATTCTGTAAGCATCGTCGTTAAAGGTTAAACGTATATTTAGAAAATAATGGAAAATTATTCCAAATGAAATAATAATACTTCTATATTGTTGCTATATTATTATTAGATGTCTTTTTAATAAGGAACGATAGCTATTGCAGCTACCTGATTTGGAAAAGAGAGGTCGTGGTACGATGAGGTTTCGTGTGTTCGCATTTCAAGTCATTTGTAATCATATGACGAAGTCCAACTTTTTGAGATATATTTATATCCAAACAGACGTTCCGAGACCCGGTTTTATTTAAAAAGCTAGAAATGCCTGCGTGAGCGTTTTGGAAACCACTTGAACATAGCATATTAGGAACCCTCACAGGGGCAGGAAAAATTCAAAATTCATGCATACAAATGATATGTAAAGGTTCTTATGAAACACGCTTCAGATTTATTACTTTCCTGGTCAGGTCAGGTGGGTCTCCCCAACATAGTACCATATCCAGGGCTTCCCAACGTAGGATCGAGTCTCGGGAGGATATATATATATATATGCATGCCACTATCCTTGTCAGGCCCTAGACTGTAGATACAAAACAGACGTTCCGAGACCCGATCTTATTTAAAGAGCTTGAGAGGACTGCTAGAGCTTTTTGGAAACCACTTGAACATAGCATATTAGGAAGCCTTAGAGGGGTAGGAAATTCATGCACACAAATGATATGCATAGGTTCTTTGAAATACGCTTCAGATTTACAACTATCCTTGTCAGGCCCAGATGAGTCTCCCCCAGGGCTTCCCAACGTTTGTATAAAACTGAAAGCTATACACAAAACGTTGCGAGACCCAAGAGTCTCGGAAGGATAGCAGCATTTCCAAGATCGGGCCTGACTTTACCGTACCATACCTATATATATTTAATTATACTGATGCTGTTATCAATCCGAGAGCCGCGGTAAGATACAGATACCCCAAGACTCACTATTATTCCAACAGCTAAAGAAACAGAAGTTGGCATTTTTGAAATTACCAAAATATAATTTTTTTGGGAACCTTGGAGAGGTAAGGAAGAGCTTGAATTGAGTTACACAAAAGGTATGGAGCAGTAATTCGAGACCCATTTCAGATCTGCGACTACCTATCTGAAACCTGAAATTGGTCTCAGTTGGATAGCACCGCATACCGGGCCTCATAACGTCAAAATTTGTATACAAACATATACCAATAGATATGCTACTAACTATCCGAGACCCATGCAAAAATTCGCCAAACGACTCCTCCTGGGTATGCAACTTGCAAGGAAATGACCTCTAACACTGGGGCTGCCTTTACTGCAGTACACCTCTATATATATGTTAAGGTGGAGTGAAAAAAATGTTCTTCAATTTTGATCAAATTTCAGAAGGTGGTTTATTTTGAGTTGAAAGTCCCTCATACAAAATTTCAGAACCCACAGACCATTTGGGGAGAGATAGGGGCCCTCAAAGTAGGATCAGGTAGGCTGTAATAGGTATTGTTTTCATAGAAAACTCAGTTAAAATTGGTATACGATAACGACTTATCATGAAATTCAATATCTCATGACTAAAGCTCGGATTTTTATGACTTGTCATGTTTTCCTTCATTGGAGAAGATCGTGCATATAGTGTAGATCTTTGCGAATCATAAAATTCTGAGTAAAATAAGCCCAATTTCATAATGCATATTTCGCATATTTTGGGTATAAATGCATGTTTTTGCATACTTTAGAGGTTTTAAGCGCATATTCTTCAAATTTCAATTTTTTTTTCACTTTTCATATTTTGGAAATTTTGGCCAAAATTTTTTTCCACTATTTTTTTTTTCACCGAAAATGGCAAACCTGAAAAAACCAAAAAAATCTGAAAAAAATTTTTTTTGTACTGATACATCGGAAGTGATACGATTTAAATCTGAAAATCAATACGAAAGTGATTGATTAGTAATTAATAGAATTAATTGTACAAATGAAATAAACTCGAAAACATTTAAACTCTTTGTTTTCATTTGTTTAATTTTCTGCACACTTCTGTTTTAAAAAATTACCTTCAAATTAAAAAATCCTTTTAAAAGATACCCATATCGATATTACATAAAAGTTTATGTTTGCTAGATAAGTGCATATTTTGTCATACTTTGACGAAAATAAATGCATGTTTTAAGTGCATGAAAATGCGAGCTCTACTCATGACCTCTTAATGATAGGAATGGGTTTATGCCACATGTAGAGCATATGATGAAGTATTCTAGGTTAAAAAATGATGACTGAAAGGGAGGGGGAAAAAATAAAAATAGCAATATTTTGAAAAAAGTACAAAAAAGTGTATACATATTTTTTTCCACATTTTTAAACAAATAAAATACTTGGTTAAAGTGACATGGAACAACCCAAATTGATTTAAGTATGTAGATACAAATTTAATAATAAATTAATTTCATAATTTTTTCTATTACTTACCTCATCTGATTTATCTCCACAATCGTCTTTTCCGTCGCATTTCAAAACAGACGATATACACTTATTATTATTACATTTGAATAAATTCGGTCCACAAGTGTTATTCACTGAAATAAAAAAATACAGGCGTAACAATTTTTTCCATCACTCCACAACCTAATCTCCCAAAGTCAATATAAGGGCAAACCTGGCGAACAAATTTCCTTATCTATGGGCTCCTGGCCGCCGGGACAAACGCATCTCTTCGAATTGACCAAAATCAATTCATCGGGGCACTGACACGAATACGTATTATTGGGTAAACCGAAACATAAATGCGAACAGAGATTCTGGTTAGCGCATTTATTCGATCCTAGTTGATAACCATGAGCGTAGATCTACCGGGGAGAAAAAGATTAATAATTGTAATTTTATAGCTTCACTTTAGATGGGTTTATTTGAGTGCACAATTAAATCACCTTCAGATCCATTAAACCGGGCAACTGATCGAGTACTAAGCCGATACCCATTCCAGTTTCTTTGTCAGCCACGAAAATAGAATTTTGTTTCCAATCGTCCCAGTACATGCTGTCTTTGAATATAGCCACCGAAAATGGATGCGCTACTTTATCCTGCGTGGAATGAAACAAAGTAATGGTGTGAATAAAATTAAGTCATTTCCATTCATATTTTTTTCGAAGGAGGGAGGATTTTCTGTTTCTCCTACTCGAAAGAGATAACAAATAGATGATTTAGAAGTTTTATACCTTGATTTAGCGAGCAGTTACGAATTCAACATGTGCCTATTTAAATTTAAAATATATTTACAATTTTCGAATAATTAGAAGTCATTTTTGATATATTTTGTTATAAGAGAGAGTTTATTGGTATCAGTTTAAAATTTCTCAACTCTCACTTACACTTTTTTTTTTTCCTTTTTATTATACTGGGCGTGTATAATTGCCAGGATTGTTACGTCATTTACATTTTTTTCAATATTCATTTTATTAAGTTTTTTTAAATTCTCGCATTTTCATTACTCTCTTTTTAATTTTTTTTTTCATTCTCATTAGTTTGTTTTTAGTTTTTTTTTGTTTCACTTTCATGTTCTTCAAATCAAAAAAATTTTACATGCTCAAAAAATTTTGTTTTATTTCCTTAATTTTAATTCAATTCATAATTTCGTTGTTTTCTATTATCACTCTTTACATTCTTTTTTTAATTTTCCATTTTTCAAAGTTTTCAATATACACTTTTTTTTCCTTTTAATTTCAATTTTTTTCAATTCTTCAATCTTTTACAACTTTTTTTTTTAATTTTTTTATTATTGGTGGAGAATTCTATTTTTTTTTATTTCCTTAATTTTAATTCAATTCATAATTTTGTTGTTTTCTTATCACTCTTTACATTATTTTTTTCATTTTCCATTTTTCAAAGTTTTCAATATACACTTTTTTTCCTTTTAATTTCAATTTTTTTTCAATTCTTCAATCTTTTACAACTTTTTTTTTAATTTTTTATTATTGGTGGAGAAATTCTACATTTTTTAAAACTTTTTAACATTTTAAATTTATTTATAATTCTTATCTCTTTTCTACCCACTATTTTTAATTTAATCTTCCTTAGTTTTTCTACTTCACATTTTTCTTGCCCATTTAGTTTTTTTTAATAAAATTTTTTTGCCACATTTTCTTCACTTCAGCATCAATTTGTTCATTTTTCTACCACTTTTTGAATTTTTTGATTCTTACTCAATTTTTATTTTATTTTATATATTTATTTTTTCTGAATTTTTTTTACTTCTTATAATTATATTTTTTTTAATTTTTTATTTATACATATATTATATAGATTTTTTTTGATCAGGGTAAATTCACTCGAATTCGTGATTTTTAGCTAACATCGCTTTTGGTTGCTCGAACTTCAATAGGTTATCTATATCTTCTATTCCAACACAGAATATTTGGACGAATTTCCCAACTTACATTATTTTGAATAATTTTCTTAAACGAGCCTCCGCTCAGATCAGACGAGGCTATGTAATCTTCTTTGGCATCTACCCAATAAATCCGCTCGCCTATGAAATCAATAGTGATACCATTCGGCCATTCAACTATCGGACTAGAGAACAACTTCAATACATCGGAGCCATCTAAATTGGCTCGATTAAGACTCGGTGTCCCGGAAGCCCACTCCGTCCAGAACATGTAGCTACGTGCAGACAACAAGTAAACGCATAAATCAAGTTGAAATTATCGACGCTCATACTAATTAGCAAATGATGCGATGCACTTACCCGGCCATCGGATGGACGGCAATCCCTCTGGGTTTCTTGGCGGTCGTATTATTGATGACAGTTTTGCGGAATTTACTACCGGTAGTAATATCCGTTCTAACAACCTCGATTTTCGCCAACACTCCGTCAACGAAATATAAATGCTTCGATACCCAATCGAAGGCCATCCCTTCGACCGATTGTATATGAGCGTCGACCAGATGCTGGGGCGGTAGGCCACTTTTTAGGCACCATTTCTGCGCAAGTAAAAATATTCGTTTGAATCTTATACTACGCAGCCGGAAATGTAAATGACGCGAAAGTTACGCTAGCGAATTTCAAACTTACTGCTATCACGTCGGTCACGATGTCAGCGTAGAAGACGCACTCGCTGGCCATGTCGTATTCGATGGCGATGACGTTCTGTAATCCAGTGATCGGTAGTTGTTCTGTGCGAGATGGATTTTTCAACGAGAACATCATGATTTTATCTTTTTGCGCCAACAGCAATACATCTTTTTTATCTCTACAAATGATTTAAAAAAATTGAAAGAATTATAATTTCTGAGAAGTTGATAATTCCTTGGAACCACTACAAAAGGTGAGAATATGTTATACACCGTAGCAACAGTAATGGTATGAGTCAATGCTCAATAAAGTTGAGTAACTTGAGCCTGCTCTAGATTTCCCAAATTTTGATCAATTCATCATTTTAGATTCACTTTGAATTGAACTCGAAGGATTTGTAATGTAGCCCCAACTAACACTACATACAATCAATATTACCGAGGTGAAGAGAATAGTTTTCAAGCTTCCATATGTCGATCCCTTCAGCAAATAGGGTTGGCAAACTACTATACCTACATGAATGTCACACTAGTAGTCCTATATAAGATATGAAAGAGCTCAAATTAAAATGAAACACTCCGTATAAAAATTGGACATCATTTAACTAACTTTACGTCGTCAGAAACAAACATATGAAGACCTCCCTACCTCTTCCTCACGAATCATGGGAGTTATAATAATTATCATTTTTATCAAAAAATCAGCGAAGCATGGCTTTCTAATATTCAGCGAGTTTTCCACCGTGACCTCTAAATATACTTACCCTATAGGACATGGCACCAGCATCGGCTCGTAGAAATGTTCAAAACCGCCTACGCACTCGTCTCCGGGAATCTTGACATATCCTTTGGTGCGTTTGTAATACGTATATGGTGAACAATGGGCTGGTACAGCATATGGATCCTCAACTACGCTCTTATTACGAACACAATATTCTGTAGTTTTATTCCACATAAATCCTTTGGCGCTAAAAACCAATTTCTATTAAGATACCAACACTCGACATCTCCACCTCTGGAACGTGCTTAGTTGAAACACGATACAAAACTGAAGTATAAACTTAGGAGTAGAATTGGTAGCAATTGTTTCTGCGTATACGTCAAAAATCAAGATATTTGATTGTATTTATACGTCATAATTCGAAGAATTCTAATTCAATGCTGCACTGAATATGTTCATGATACGATATATTTTTCAAGAACCAAAACCAAACTCAAAATCTTGAACTATGAACTGGAACTAGAACTATAAGTAAACGTAGACCTAAATTCTTAAGCCCAGAACCTGAACCGAAATCAAAATGTAACGATTTGGGGCTTAAATGTATATCTGTTAATTTTAATTCAATTGTAAGATGCATCGTATTTTGACTTTTGGTCCGTCGTCCCACGTTAGGCGCCAATTATGATAACTTGGATAAGACTCATAAATATTGAACACTTAATTCAACAATTTTAAAATACACTTTTAACAAAAGAACCAAACATTAAAATACTCATCAGTTCTGTTCTAATACTGCCCCCTTCCTCCAAATCCCAATAATTATAGTCGTAGAATCTAATGTTAAAGTGGTAGTCAAAGATCTATTGACTGGTTTTTCGATAAATATACCAGCATGGCATAGCTTGGTCTATTTGTATTATAAACCGAAAATATTTCTTAAATCACACAGCGACGAAGAAAATGGGTAAATTTTTATTCAACCAGAACAAGACCTAGAACCAAAACTTCAAAACCAGAACCAAAACTTCAACCGAGAACTAAAATTTTGAATTACCTAGAATCTGAAGCATAATAGAATCGCATTTTCAACGCTATCTCTTTTATAAAACTCAATGCTTTTTACTTTTGATATCACGCCTTCGCTATCAGCGCAAGTAATGCTCACAGCATCTCAGTGGCTGAACAACCCGAAGTCGCATACACTAATCAGTAATACTTTTTACTATTGTAAACTTCAAAATTGGTTAAGTAATAGAAGAAAATACTAGGTTATTTTTGAAGTAACTAATAATCATTATGATATGAAATAATTTTGTTAAATTTTATCGAAAATAATTCTAAACTTCATTTTGAGGTGAATCCAAATACTGAGATAGCAAAAGAATGGAATTTTGATAACTTTAAATTTACAACAATCATAACGAGCTAACATCTCATCTCGTTAGAAGATCACTGATCAAACTGTAATAAGTAAATTCTTTCTTTTCTTGCCTACGCTTATATTGCAGTCAACTACTAAACTGTTCCCAAAGCTTGAAAAAAAAAAAAGTAAACTAAAAAACATTCCTTATTTTATCTATTGCTTGAAGAAGGGGTGTAAATGAGGTAGTGTAGCAAATCAGGAAGTATTTCACTTCGGGTTCTAGTTAATAGGCAATTTTGAGATAGGTTCTGATATATAGATTTTGGTTCTAGGTTTAACGTTTTGGTTTTAGTTCTGTTTCAGGGATCAAGATTTCAGTTCTAGGTTTAAGGTTTTGGTTTTAGTTCTGGTTCTGAGATCAAGATTTTAGTTCTAGGTTTAAGGTTTTGGTTTTAGTTCTGTTTCAGGGATCAAGATTTCAGTTCTAGGTTTAAGGTTTTGGTTTTAGTTCTGGTTCTGAGATCAAGATTTTAGTTCTAGGTTTAAGGTTTTGGTTTTAGTTCTGGTTCTGGGATCAAGATTTTAGTTCTAGGTTTAAGGTTTTGGTTTTAGTTCTGGTTCTGGGATCAAGATTTTAGTTCTAGGTTTAAGGTTTTGGTTTTAGTTCTGGTTCTGGGATCAAGATTTTAGTTCTAGGTTTAAGGTTTTGGTGTTAGTTCTGGTTCTGAGAACAAGATTTTGATTCTGGGTTCAAGGTTTTGCTTCTAGTTTTGGTATCAAGATTTCGGTTCTGGGTACAAGCTTTGATTTTGGGTTCAAAGTTTTCATTCTGGTTCTAGTTTCCCTTTATTGGCTCCAAAAATTGAAAAAAAAGGATTTATATCGTCGAGTGATTAGAGAAATCCTTTGATTACACAATATAGATTGAGCTACTTTAATTATTCTCTATACAAACCGAAAAGTCCAACATTATGGCAGGTAGAGACACTGATCTAAGTATTATACATATGCTCGAATGGCTTCACAGCTGTGTTTTACATAGAACAAGGGTGAGGGAGGGTTCTTTATGTATACAACTCACGCATGCGCCTTACTACCACATGCCAGAGGTTCTCAAGTAGGTGAGCCTTACAACTGGCCATATTTATACTGCTCCTTTTATAATTCATTTGCAATCTTAGGCACTTCGCTGCATTTTCCGCAAAAACCATTCACCGATAATCTCTTTAATATGCACATGCGTAAAAGCAAATGCTACCAGCTTCTCAATTCTATGCTTCACTTTCGAATACGCTTATTGCATGCACCGATAAACTACTTACCACATGAAATCAGTCTTGTCGCATGGACATGGTTCAGTCTTAACAGCTCGCAGTTTATTTTTACCATTATAACAATTAGCGTTGGGCGCCCTTCGCGAAAACACTGTTTTCTCACCCAACAAACAATTCATTTTCGTTTCATTAGGGTGTCTGGGTGACCAATCCTTATAATCGCTTTCCGTACAGTTACGTTCTACGATCATGAGAAGATATTCAGAAAACAGATGTCTATTGATAACTAATCGATTTTAACGAACATTTACCAAAAACGTTCATGAAATCTGCTTTGATGATGACCCACTGGTGCATCCCAGGGGGTGATCCGAATAACGAAAACACCGTAGTATTCTCGCCCGGTTCCGTCATCAAGCTGTAGATCTTCAACGACGATGTACCCAACTTATGGGTTCGCCACGTTTCGCCCTCGTCTGTCGAGTACGTGATGGTATTAACGTCTTCTTTGATTTTGAAAAATTTCACCGCCACGATGATGCCGCCGTGATCTCCGAAGTTGAAGTAATAATTATCGGTTAGCACCTAAATTCGTTACTTTGTGATTAAATATCGACAATTTTCTGATGGCAAAGGTGTATGATGAATTCGCAACGAACCTGTTTCCACGTGACACCGGCATCACGACTCATATAGACGGATGCGTGTCCTTTCATCGTTTTGCCCACCGTTCCAGTTGCCATGATGATACCTGGGGCTGACTGCGACGATAAAATAGGCGTGTACCTATATGCTGGATACCAAAATGCGAATTTCTGCGATAAATGTAACGAGCACTCGGACGCCTATAAAAAAACACGCTCATGTATTAGCTCAAATTCTTACCTCTTGAATGTGAGATGCGAAATAACTAATCTTACTAACCGGTGAACAAGTATCCTTGATCAGTTGTTTGGTTAAATTCAACAAACCCCAGTTTACACCCCAATCGAAACTAATCTTGGTGATTAAATCCTCCGGTGACACGGTGGTTGCATTCACCGATGGTACCACTTGCGAGGCGATGTAAATACCTCGCATACCTTCCACTTTGTGCAGATCTATGAACGTTGTCTCGGATGTACCGCTGTAATCAGCGAGTCAGCATTAGATCTCATCTTTTTCGCAACTTACTCGTACATCAATTGCGAAAATTTCTCACACCTTATCAACGATCCTTTCCACGTGATATTGGGAAAATGAGCGAATATACGTTCCAGCGATAAACTGAAATGTACCTCGTTAGCATTTCCACTTTCGGTAAACAACTCCGATACATAAAGATTAGACAACGTTTCGCTATGTACGACCACCACAAATACCCGATTTTCACTAACATCCGCCACGTGGAAATCTTTGGCCGGTAGATTGCCTTCGAATTTGGCCTTCATGAAATCGCTATTTTTGTATTTAATGTACAACTCTAAATTCTATAAATCACACCCAAAGGTTTCCGAGTTAATTATCCACACAAGCGATTACCAGTTAATCGTTCTTATTGGAACTTACCTTGGATTCGTTTTTGGTGGCGAACATGAAATTATTTTTCGCGCTGAATTCCAGCACTCCGAAAAGTAAGCCTTGTAACGTGTATTTATCGAAATTCATTGCCGACGACGATATCACCATCAGCAACGCCGTTGAGCCATCCGGCTGCTCTCGTTGCAACACCAAACCTTTTCCATCTGTGTTGTTCAATGGGAACCATTCGTATCCTTTAATGAATAATTGAAACGGCGACCAGGTGCGGCCGAAATCTTCGGTTACCCATAGCTGGAATAATAAACGACATTTAATCATTCCGTCCGCAAATTCATGGCGAAAATTAATTCTTATAGTCATAGCGAATGTTTAAAAATATTGTCGAGTCGAGGTCGGGTCATTTGCAACAGATTTAAACGAAACTTAACATGGATGAAACATGAGGCACGACGTGATTTACATGTACAGAAAAGCAATACCAAATCGACCAAGACGAGGTAAAAAATCAACATCGATACAATAGATTACCATTGATACTACACTCAATCAATAAGTAAACAACACTGAGAAAACATTGAATCAACATCGATGTAACAATGGCCCATTATTAATGCACGAATCAATATTAAATGAGAATAGCACATTACATTGTTAATACCAAATCAAAATTGATGCGATAATGAAATGTCGAATCAACATTAGAGCAATACTCTGTCAACACTGGAGCAACGCCAACAATATAGATGCAACAATAAACATTACATTAATTCAACATTAGGACATTTCATCAAGATTGAGAAAATGTTGATGAAATGTTGAATCAACATAAAAGTAATATTTTTGCAGCATTGTATCAACACTAGAGCAACACTGACAACACTGATGCAAAAATGAAACAACACGAATTCAACATTCGGATGATTATTCACCAACACAGAAATTAAATCCAGAAGCAACATTGGAGCAGTACTTATGCAACATTATATAGACACTAGAGCAACACTTAACAACACTGATGCAACAAAGAATCAAATTAATTCAATACTACGACATTTCATCGAGACTGGGTAAATAAGAAACACTGAATCAACATTGAGACAATACTCTTACCACATGTAAATGTTGAATCAATATTTGGTCCATGATGATTCATTGTTGGTGTCATGTTCTAGTATTGATGTAATGTAGCACGAGTGCTGTACTAATGCTCGTTCAATAGGTTCATTATAGCATAAATGTTGTCAATGTTGCTCTAATGTTGATACAATGTTGCACGAGTATTGCTCTAATGCTGATTCAACATTTCATCTAATATTTACTCTATCTTATTGAATTAATGTAGGTTCATTGTTGTATAAGTGTTTTTAGGGTTGATACAATGTTGCACGATTATTGCTCTAATGTTGAATCAACATATCATCAATATTTACTCAATCTTAGTGAAATGTTAACCCAACATTGAAGTAATAATTGCTCCGTATTTTCTATGATACATAAGATTTCATCCCTATTTAACAACAGCATTATACTGAAGGATGGAATGCTTCAAAATGTGAGGTCTTATTCAGAAGATTTTCTTTAAAAAGTAATACTTACGCAGAGTGGAAAGTTCAGTCAAAAAACTTTAATGTAAGCAAAGAATTAATATCGACAAACTTAATCTGATGTTAGGACAAGAAGTACATAAACAAAAAAGAAGGTAAGTATCCCATATTACTGGAGCTGAGTTTTCAATGGAGGCTCGTTCAAATTTGGAGGTAGGGTTGTTCACTCTTTTACTTCTAAACCAAGTACTAAGGATTAAAATCTTACCTATCCTTCGAAAAGCAACTAATAAGTTGAACATAGGTTATGTAAACTTTTTTTCACACAGAAATCACGTGGGCCCATAATTACTAAATTTCAACCATTAGAAGCTCAGCTATTCTTAAATATTGATGATCTATAATTTTGAATCCATTTCAACTCAAATTCAAGAGATCAATTTTACACTCACAGACTAATCTAATACTAAGTTTCAGCTTCCTAAGTATGTTTAGTGAGGAGATAACAACAACTTATGAAATTTCCCAAGGTGATTTCCCCTCCAAAACCCCTTTTTTCCGTTGAATTCTTTCTAAGCCCAGTTAGGAAACTGTAATTTGGTGTGTTAGCAACTCAGGCTTATTTCTTCATATGAAAACATAATTGAAATTTTCAAATTTTCGTTTATCCCCACCATGATTTCAGTATGATATCTCCTACTCCTCTTCCTCCACTTCAACATCATATGTGATGATAGATTCAGAATATAGTATGTTTTTTATACTCAGTAATCATATAAACTCATATGTATATCAAGTTTGAGCTATTTGAAGTTCCTCAGACCTTCTTCTTAACTACTCGTCATTTTGGATTGATTTTGACCCAACTGCGAGAGTTCATCTTTGGTCAACAAATAACCTAAAATATAAAGTGTGAGATTTCTACGTCGATTTGCTGAGGAAATAAGAATGATTCAAGAAATTTCATTGCTCAAAACTTTGTCAAAAAGCTGTTCTGTTTTTTGCTCAGACTCCCGCCCAAATTGATTTAAGAAGCTGAAGTTTGGTAATATTGGTGTCCGTGTTTTACTTGATCTTATGACACGCAGAGGGAAACCTGTGAGGCTTTTAGGGTTCCTCCAGATTTCCTCAAAATTTCAGCGAATTATAATTATGAGGAAGTCAATCACGTTTCTATGGTCCATAGTTTAGGAGATATAGATTTTTAAATCTGAATATTTTTGTAACATTTTTTCCTCAACATTGCATACCTCAGCCCCTTCAAATAGTGGACAGGCAGACCACCGTACACGTATGTAATTCGAGTTGCTGCGTTTGTGGTTTGCAGGAGGGGCGCCCAAAACAGAACACCCTGTATATGCACCTCAAAGTTGTGCATTTGTCGTATGATTGTAAAGTTTATTGACCTATAACAAGTTACATCATTGGAGATCGAGTGATAAATGTTGACTTTATTTTTTCAAGGGCATTCTTTGCTGATACTTTCCGAAGTAAGCCAAACAGAATTTCAAAAAAGTTCATTATCCAAGCATTTCTTTCCTTTTGAGCGAATTTCTTATTGGAATACGTATTTTTCAAAAAATACAGAGAGCTTTTTGTAGAAGTAATTTTATCAAGAACAACATCGATATGAAGACAAATACAAAAACATGTTTTCTGGAAGGTGCGTCGTTTCTGGAAAAGAACGTTCTCCTACATTCGCTAAGAACTTTTATACGTTAGGTAGCAAGGTAAAGAGAACAAATACGCCGAAAATTATTTTCATTGAGAAATTATTCCTGTTAATCAATGATTTTGGTTCCAAGTTGCCTGACCTATATTCATGTAACCTTCACCACTACAAGTATACCAATAAATTCGTCTTAATTTTTGAAGATATTTCGGACCAAAATAAATTTCCTTCCAATATGGCTCCACAACTTAGTCACCTACCACCAAATTCGTTTAATTACAATGACATGCGACCTCGCATGACTCGTCACTTCGTCGCTATCATCCCCAGACGACGCCGTGCCACGATCGAAACAAGCCCTAGCGCATTTGACAGTGAGCCAATTCACCGTAATTCTCACTCCTCCGAATAAAACCCACATCAACCATGAAAAAGTCATTACAGCGAGATGTTTCCAAAATGTACGATCGAATTTCGCTCCCAAAATAAGATAAACGACATGATATCACACCACAATAGGTAATACCGTTGTTCGAAAATACACGTATTTCATTCTTTCATCCGTTCGATAGCAGGATTTCTCTTCGTACGAGCGTACATACAATAAACGCGTACAGGTGCCTGGTCCAGTCGTATCTATTTTTCGCAGCACCCTCGTTCGAGCGAATAAAAGTACGTCATTCAGGTTGAACCTATTGATCTGGATATGGACACCAAATCCGCGTCTTTCAACGTGTTCGTATTGTGAAAGGTCGTAGAAGGAAAACCAGCTTACTGACGAACATAATCGTACGCATTATGAGAACCACGCCGAAAATAACAAATCGACGATAATTTTCGCGTAATTTTCGAAGCATTTACCGCTTCTTCGGGCTCGATGAATAAATAATCGTCTCGCGATGTCAATTAAAAACGCACATTCGTATCAAACGCAATATTACCCTCGACGGGCGCCGAATTACGCGCCTGGATATGTAAACGAATCGTCGTCGTAATTAATTCCCGAGCCGCTTGTTACGCCACCGCTGTAATAAAAAAGCATTACGCATAATGCAACTCGTTAATCAAGGTTAACGAACTGTTAACCGGTAAGTGCGCGATGCGTATTTTCTTCGTATGTTCTATATTTTCCGCTCATTCGCCCTCGCTCGAGACAACCACACACCGCGAGTCGCTCGTTCACACCTGTTTTCAGCATCAGAGGGAGCGAGAAAAATAAACAATGCAGCTACCACGCTTCGGTGCGTCTTTCCTTTGATACAATTTTCATGTTTTCAGTCGAGTTTTCGAGGAAAAATACAGCTATTACAGTCCTACATGATGGGACGACGAAGGGTAAAGGAAGAAGGACACAGTACGTTGGTCTTTCTGAATATTTACAGTTGATGAGAATTTTCCTAGACTGTTGATTCCACTCAAAATGGCGAATCACTCAAATTTCAAGGCAGGTTGAACAGACAACAAAAATCTCGATGTTCTCAAATAGGGTGATAATGAATTAGGTGAGACGATAGCACTGATATCTTTAAAGTTCAGCTTCCTAAATGAATTTGGAAGCAAATTAAAGGGAAACTAGGTACGGCTATACGTAAATAGTGAACTTCATGATAATGTTGAACAATAACTGATACGTATGTAGAAGTGGTAACAAAGGTATCGAAATAAAATTCAAAGTTCAAAAGCTCAACTTTCTATGAGCTTTAATGAAAAATGTATGAGAATCAAAGTTGTAGAGAATAAAATTTCCTACAATTTTGTTCCTATATACTTCTACTTTACGACCCTTCATTCTCGAGATATTTGCAAAAAACTAAAAAATCTTTAAAACTTTGAAAGCCTAACTTTCAGCGAAAGATCGACTTCAAAAACAAAAAGACTTACGCTTCATACTACCTATCTATCTCCCAAATTTGGAGTCAATCCATCACGTTTTACTTGAGTTATCGTCGAAAAATGAAAATATCGAACTTTCAGAAAACAAAATGTACGAATTAATAAATTCTTTACTTGGAGTTAATTCTTTGGGAAAATTATGAACTTTTGTGAAAACTGTACAAGAATCAAAATCGTAAAACTTGAAATTTTCAATAACCTAATCGTTATTCGTTTTTCCCACCGATCATTCGTTCTCGAGATATATACAGGGTGGGCTATTTAAAACGCAAGTAGAAAAAAAAGGAAACTACAAAAAATTTTTTGAAATTTACTATACTTAAAATTTGTAGAAAATAACCTCCTTCAACATCTCGGCACAATTCTCCTCTTCGGAGAAGGTTTCGGAATACATTACAGAGCGTATAAAAAGGAATTCTTTGAATTTCTATGATAATTCATTGTCGTAACTCAACCAAATTTCGAATGGTCATCTCGAAAATTTTATTTTTTTAGGTATACCCATAGGGAATGATCCAGAGTTGTAAGACCTGCACTCCGTTAGGGCTATACAGGCTTAGAAATAAGGCGATCGCCGTAAATCTCGCGTAAAAATTCAATAGTGTCTCTAGGTTTTAATTTTTGAAGCCAGTGTTGTAGGAAAAAACCCAAGAACGAGAACGAAGAACAACAAGAACAGAGAATTTTCATTGTTCCTGAAGAACAGAACCAAGAACGAGAACATAAAACTGATATGTATGAAGAAGAACAAAGAATAGAACGAGAACAGAATATTTCCAAACTGAAAGATCGAAGAACAAAACGAGAACCAACTAATATAAAATGTTGAGGAACGAGAACAAAGACAAGAAAGGTTGTAATTTTAAGTTGTTCTTCGTTCTTTTGAAAGTTCATGATTTGTCATAAAATCAATAGATATCATGAGGGGAGAGGGAAAATAAAAAACTTCTAAAAGCGGATAAATGCTGCGTATACCCATATAAATCATTTTTTTCATTAATAAGCTTCAATTAATTAATTTTCAATTTCAACAACAACATAAACCATAAACACGTTATCAAACAACAAAAAAAAAAAAAAAGAAAGAAAGAAAGAAAAAAGAAAAAGTTGAAGTTTGAAGAACGAGAACAGAATGAAAAACGAACAAGAACGAACCATAAAGAATTTAAAGAACGAAGAACGGAACGAGAACAAGATTGTAAAGAATTGAAAGAACGAAGAACGGAACAAGAACAATTGAAACATTGAGAATAAGAACGAGTCAGGAACAGGATCAAATGACTGGGTTTTTCTAAGGACGAGAACAGGAACAAGAACAGACATATGTTTGTTCCTACAACACTGTTTGAAGCATCAAAATGCGGTACAAATGCGACTTTATTTTTTTTTAATGCTTCCACTTGTTGTTCTGGACAAGTTTAGGAATAAAGGACGATGTCCAGTTGAAAGTTCTCTTCAATGCTTTATCGCACTTTGGGTTCATTTTCCAGTGTACACACAGAGTAAGGACGTTTCTTTTTGTTTTTCACACTGACTATTTCACGAAATGTATTAATTAAACGCTTAATTATGCTATTGGTAGGTGGTGTTGAATCTGGGAAAGCATTTTGAAAAAGCGCCCGAATTTGGTATAAGATAAGATGAGACAATAATGTCCTACAATAAAAATTTTTAGTTCGATGGCATACATCCTCTTTGAATCAGGAACAAATAATGTTACGCAAAAAATGGTTGAACGTTTTGTCGACAGTAAACACATGTAAGCAGCATTCAGAATAGTCATAAGAAGGTGCCGAGCTCATTGACTAATGGCTGGAGTTGCTCCTTACTTAAACTACTTTATATTTTCACTTGCGTTATAAATGGCCATCCCTGTATAATATATATTTTATACATATAAAAAAAAACTAAAAAGCTTTCAAGTTCAAAAGCTCAACTTTCCGCGAACTTTCATGAAAAATGGATACAACCAAAGTTGTACAGAATGAAATTTTCTATAACTCTACTCCCATACATTTTTTCTTCACTAACCTTTGTTCCCAAGATACTGGCAAAAAACCGAAAAAGCTTCGAAGTTCGAAAACTCGACTTTCACCAACGGATCAACTTCAAAAACAACAGAGTTCTTAAGTTCACTTTTTCTACCTATCCTCCAAATTTAGAGTTAATTCGTCAATTATTACTCGAGTTGAAACAAGCAGAAAGCAAAAACAAAAAACCTTAGCGAAAACATAAGTGGATTTTACTTACAAATCAAGTCCACTAGGAAAATATAGATTTTGAAGAGGAATTTGGGCCATAAAATTTCTTGAATCGTCTGTATATTCTTGCCAAACCTACCTACAGAGTTCAAATGTTGTATGCAAGGTTATTTGCTTCTCAGGATACGGCATTTTAACTTCAAATCAAAATGAATTCAAAATGGTGGATGGCCAAAATCTGAGAAAAACTTGAGGAGTTATATATAGCTCAAGCTCTATAATCATAAACTCACATGACTACTGGAGCCAAGAAGAAAACCACACGTCAAATCCATACACAAAGGTATTGTTGGAAGCGATAAGGTAGGGATTATCTTCCTCGAAATAACGTGAAAGATGGATGAAATCGATTACGGTTCCATACAACAGAGTTTAAAATAAGAACCTATGAAAATTCCAACTTCCTTCTTTTCAAGGTTGCCCTATTCCCAGTGTCCCAGACTTTCTAGGCAGGAGGGGGGGGGGAGCGGTAAATTCATTTGCGATAAGAGAGTAACATTTAGAGCATTGCCATGTTTTCCTACCCACAGCCTTTTTTATTTCCTCACCATTCCAAGTTGATTTGAGGAACCCTACTCTTCTGCCCAATTCGGTTTCTCAGAGTTCGGGATCCCATTAACCTGGAAATGTATGGGGCAAGTAGGGAGGGGCTGTTTGTTCGTGGGAGCAATGCTATCAGGTTATACCTGACTGACACTGACATGCCCTTTTAAAGAGTGAAGGTTGGAGGTCCAAAGGTGGCCCGCTTAGTCCTACACTAAACCCCGAGTAGGCGCTTCTCCACAGAGAGTCGTCTGACCACCCGCCGCATGTAATATATGCTCTGAGTTGGAGGGTGAGGGGGGGGATCTGATCATCTCTGACGTGGCGAGGGCACTCAAGCAAGACATGCTTAGGGAACTCGACCGGGTGGTCACATCTGCACGATGAGAAGGAAGGTCTCTTAAACTTATGAAGGTAACTCCCGAAGCAGCCGTGGCTTGAGCCTGGGAGAGTTAAAACTACAGGAGGCAAAATTAATTTTTGGGCCTCCTTTTCAAATTTTCACAAGTGGAATAGAAAAAATCTACAAAATTGTGAATATGTTTTAAATATACAATTTGGAGGCTCCTGATGGTTTCAGGCTTCCTCAATTTTTGTACCATAACCTTCCCATCCCCATTTTCATGTTCTAATCGGCATATTTTATTTCTTGTGGAAAATTTTCGATTTTTTCCAATTTAGAAAAAAAAAATTGCTATTGTTTTTCAATTTCAAATTTTCAAATTTATTCCACAAATCGTGAAAATATTTTTCAAAAATCATACGCCTAAAACTTGAAAACATTTGTTTTTATTTTACTTAAAAAATTTTTTTCTTCAAAATTAAGTATTCAAAAAGTCTAGTGAGACCTTATGTTAGTTTTCTTTTTCTTTTTAGCTGAGTTTTTAACAAAACGATAGCTATTACAGCCTACCTGATTTGGGAAGGGAAGGTCGGGGGAGGGTGGGGTCTTCAAATCTTTGCGTTTCAGACCATTTGTAATCATCTGGCAAATGTCCAACTTTTTGGTATATATATATTCTTTTTTTCCCCCACGCGTAGCGCCGGCGAGTATTCATAAAATTCGCTCAAAATTTGGTGAGGGACTCTTCTTGAAAATGCGCAAAAACAGATTTTTTGTTTTTTCGATAAATTTCAAAATGGCGGATCACTCAAATTTTGAGGGGGCTGGAGAAGGGGCAAATAGCTCAAATTTTTCGTTTTTGATTTCATATGAAAGAGTGAGTCACGGATACTAACATATCCAAATTTCAGCTTCTAAGTGCATATTGAGAGGAGTTAGATCAAAAAACGGCTTTTTGAGGAAGTTTTGAGTCATGAAATTTCTTGAATCTTCCATATCTCCCCACCAAATCAAGTTAAAGAGGTCAAATTTTGTGTGTGAGGTTAGTTGGTGACCACAATATGACCTCTTGAATTTGGATCAAAATGGATTCAAAATGGCGGATTATCAAAATTTTGAGTAGAGCTTGAGGAGCCTCAAGTTGGTAAAAATGTAATTAATATGAATTCATATGGTTATTGGGGATAAGTTGTATACTATATCCCGAATTCACTTCCATACATAATGTTGGAGGGAGGAAGGCGGGGTTACCAACCTAAAATAGTGGTGGGGGTACAGGAGGGGTCGAAAATTCGTATTTTGATTTTAGCTTCCTCAGTGATTTTGGAGGGGAGTTAGAGCAAAAAACGGCTTTTGGAGGGGAAATTGCTGCAGGAAATTTCATGAATCTTCCATATCTCATCACCAAATCGGCCTAGAATGGTCAAACTTTGTGTGTAGGATTAGTTTGTGACCAGAATATAACCACTTAAATTTGAGTCAAAATGGATCCAAAATGGCGGATTTACAAAATTTGAAGATAATTTGAGGACCCTCAAATAGTTATAATTTGAGAAATATGTGTTCGCATGATTATTTCATGGCAAGAAATACTACATTTGTGCCAAACTGAACTTCTTAAGTGTTTTTAGAAAGGATGGTAGGGGTTTTCAGACTTGGTATTGGGTGTAGCCTGTAGTGATGAACGGTTAAGCAAGGTTATTACTAAATCAAAACAAGCCCCAGTTAAAAACTCAGCTACAGTAATGCGGCATGGCTGCTTACGTTCTTTGCTTGCTTTTTTTTTTTTTCAACGAAAAATTAGTAAAGTGATTCTCATCAATAAGATTTTAAATATATTTTAATGGATCAAATCATGATATTGTCAAAAATCATACATTGTGAACCAAAAGGTTCGAAGCTCGGGACTACAGCCCCACTACCTTTAAACCGATCATGTCAAGAGGTAATCACTAGGGTGGGCCGAATTTTGGTTTTTTTCGAAAAGTAAGGAGGCTTAGTGAAAAATTGTTGTGAAATGACCTCAAAAGATATCGTAAAAATTTCAGGACTCAAGTTCAATTTTCACCATTGCCAAAATGGGCCCAAAGTTTTGAACTTTTTTGGAAATCGAAAAATTTTAAAATTGCGTAATTTGCACTATTAATAAGCTGAAATATTTTTTAATGGGTAAAAAACATGAAAAAAAAATTGACGACTATATTTACCATTTAGTGGTTCCCAACTAGTTTCCAGTATCGCTGAAATAATGCGAAAATCATTTGATATTGGTGCAATTATGGTGTTATGTATAATATTAGGTATCCTAACTTAAACGAGTAATTACATTACTTGTATTAAAATTCTTGCTAAGTGCTAGGCATATAGCTATAAGAATTTTAATATAAGTACAAAACTTTGGGCTTATTTTGGCAATGGTAAAAATTGAACTTGAGGCCTGAAATTTTTACGATATCTTTTTGAGGTCATTTCACAACAATTTTTCACTAAGCCTCCTTACTTTTCGAAAAAAACCGAAATTTGGCCCACCCTAGTAATCACCCTTTCCTCCAGTCCTGTTTTTAACAATTGATTTTTAAAGAAAACAACACACTGACATTGGTCAAGGATGAAGGTTTACTTATATAGCAGTCTTACTTAGGGAGCCAAAAATAACTCAAATTTGATACGTATGGACTTCTAACGAATATTGCGGCAATGTCGTATACCATATACCGAACCCACCCTTACAGACTTACACATGGCATTGAAGATAACAAAGGGAGATTTCCATTCTTGATACTGCATGTGACTGCAAAGAGATGAACACGTCAACAGCATTATCTACGAGCCCGAACACGTCACCATTAAAAAACTCAACTCCATCAATGTTACATGGCTGCTTACAATTTTTTTTCTCATTATTTTTCGTTCTTCTCCGTCGATGGATTTTCATTATCGCTTTGCATAAAACGTTGAATCGAATTAGCGCTCCCGTTCGCTGCAGGAAATGGCGTAAAAACTGAATTGAAAAAACGGTCACGAGCGATAAATTGTTTAGCCATTTTCCCTCCAATCCGCGACGCCGATGTAAAAGAAAATGTAAATTTGTTCGAAGCTCGGCGAATGAAAAAGCTTCGCCAAAATGAGATCGTCGCGTGCTCGTATTTAGTTGCGATAACGACCCGAATAAATTTCTCCATTTCCATATCGTGCCAGCCAAATGGGAGAAAAAAATACGTATCCCAAAATCTAACCTTGGGCGCCCCTACCGACGTGACCTCAACCATCGTTTCGAATTAACCCGCGTTTTGACGTTAATTGAAAAAAAAAAAAAGTCTCGACATCGTATCCTCGACACATTGTCGCGTCGATGTCGACATACGCGTCGTTTCACTCGACGCGTACCGCTGGAACGTCGACGACGCCGTTTCATCGTCGACTAGCGAAATTAAACAATAATGAAAATTAAATTCGCACATTCGTCGCCCGCGTCGTAATTTAATATTCGTCATGTCGAGTGAACTTTCGCCCGCGAAGACGTTACCAAAGACGCCGCAGATCTCTGCAAAATTTAATTCCGCTCTTCGAAGACTCGACGTTCGAGACGAGTTGACGTTGGTCTTCTTCGTAAAAGTACCATCGATAATCATCGGTTTTCTTGTTATCTATGTGGTTGGCGTCAGCATTTATTCTCGTCTTCTATTATTGGATTACAAGGTATGACACGTTGGAAAAATCCGCATGTTGACACTTTACAAAGAAGTATAATGAATATTAATTATCATCGTCTTTCCTGTCACCGCGTCCGCCAAACTAAACGCCCGCAGCTTATCAAATGCTGCGCGTAGGTGGCATATTATAGGCGGAAATAAAGAGAGATAAGTCGTTTTCAATGATGTACATAAAATCTGAAAGCCTTATCACCAAGAATTTCTCATTAGTAATAAACACGAATCATACTTCAATGACATAAAGTCCACTAAAAATAAAAACTATAAGATTAATTAGGACTTCACCCGTGAGAATTCTTTTCTTTCTTTTTCGCTAAATTTTTCAAACTGAACCTTTCTAAAAAAGAAAAAAAATTATCAAAGTAGATCCATAAAGCCTATTCTTTAAATACAGAAGTCAAGAAAAAAATTAGGTCAAACTCGATTAAAGAGATGTCATCTGAGAGGACAATAGTCTAAGACTAATAACAAATAAAGATTAAACAAGAAGTACAATAAAAGGGGATGGGGAGAAAGGAAAAAAAGATGATCGAGAATAGAGAAAAAATGACCAAGAAAAGCAAAAGTCAACATTAAAAAAAAAGGATCAAGAGTGCTGAAAAAACCAAAAGAACAACAAAACATCAAAATTGACAGAAAGTGTTGGAAAAGCATCATTAAAAAAAAAAAAAATCATCACAATGAAAAAAAAATCATCAAGAATGCAAAAAACACATCTAAATGCCAAAAAAAATATTTTTTACAAATTATCGATTCTTAAATTTATTTATAACTCTTCATCAGTTGCGAAAAAATACCAAAACAACGTTTCGTTGAAAACCATTCAAAATACAACAAAAAATCATCAAAAATGACGAAAAAACTATCAAAAAAGACAAAAAATGACCAAGTACTACAAAAACTAATCAAAAGCTACAAAAACTAAGCAAAAATTATTAAAATAAAAGAAACATGATAATGAAGGAAGAAAAAAAGCTAACCACTCTTTTTCAAAAAAAGACAAAAAAAATTATCAAGAATAGCGAAAAAAGTTCAAGAATGAACAACAAACCAAGTTGAATGATCTTACAACTCATCCAGCAATTCCTCAGTATTAGAAGGTAAGAGACCAAAACTTCTTCAAGAAATACCCAATGATATTTACAAAAAAAATAATCATAAATGACAAAAACAAAAAAAATAGGAAATGATAAAAGGGAAATCTAAATGACAAGAGTAAATATTTTCAAAATGATAGAGAATGATCAAGACTAATAAAAAAAAAAAAAAAAAAATGAAAAACCAAGAATACCAAAAAATGAAGAAAAATAACAAAAAATAGATGAATACAATTTACAAATAAAGTTTAACCATGAAGAAATCAAAGAAAATGAAAAAATTACCAAGATTAATAAAAACACGAATAAAAAATTATAAGAACAGTACCACAACAAAAAAAATATCAAAAATCGTAGAAAACAAAAAAATGATGAAGAAATTTAAAAATAATAGAAGTAAACAAAAAACTACAAAAAATTCAGGAATGCTAGAAATACATACAAAAAATATAAAAAATAATCAAGCCTAAGTAGTAAAAAAAAAGAAATTGAAAATGACAAAAAATAACTTTTTCACTTTTTTGATTATCAAATGGATGTGATTCTTCTTTAATAGTAGAAGATAATCAAAATACGAACATGTTATTGCAAAAAAAAAAAAAAAAAAAAAAAAACATCGAAAATAATATCATGCTTATTTTCATCATTCTTGATAATTTCTTCGTAGTATTTTAAATTTTTTCTAATAAAATATTGTTTTGGTATTTATTGCAAGCGATGAAGTGGTAGATGAATATAAAAATGAAAAATTTATAAAAAATATTTTTTTTGTCATTCTTGATAATTTTTTGGTATTCAAAAATACTTTTTCCATTCTTGACGATTTTTTTTTAGTGATTCTTTTTTTATAAAGAATGATAAAAAAATCACAAAAAAAAATACAAAAAAATCATTAAGAATTGCAAAAAATGATCAAGAATATCTAAAAGAATTTTTCTTATACTTTTTTCAATTTCCAAAGGTATTTTTCTCCTCACAGTAAGACTGCTGCAAGATCAAAAAGCGTTCAAATCGACAATAAAAACAAAATCAAAATAAGTTCATTTGCATAGTCTGTCGCTACAACGAAATTTTTACAATACTTTTTATCACTAATTTTGAAGCTTGAAAGCAAAGACGAAGTAATGAGGGCTACAGTCCCCCAACCTTTTTGTGTTCGTATTACGTTTGATCTACTTGTAAACAAAGAGTTGCTATGCAATTTGAAGCTAATTAGCTTGTAAGATAAATGAAGAAGTAACGAAGGTCAAATGCACTGAGTTCACAAATTGATGCAGTTCGCAGCGTTGGTGAAGAATAAGTTTAACGAAGATTCGAAATGAAAAGAAGTATTTCAACTCTACAACTGATCTGACAAAATAGAAAATTTGTCCTACACAACTGAACCACGAATACAATTAATCTTAAGAAATAATGAGTAAAAATGAGAAAGGTAAAAGGTACAGGAAAGTAAAGCTTCAACTCCGCTCCAACATCAAAGGAATACTTTTAGTAAAAGATTAACTTTAATCTGAGCTATCTACCACGAAACTAAGTATTATCTGAATCACATTTTCTACACCCACTCATCTCATCCCATCAACACTTCACTTCAGACGCATTAAAGGTTCCGATGTTTTTTTTTCGCACACTGTGTCTTCTCTCGTAAACTATCACTTTCGCTACCGTTACATGGGAAAGAGAGAGAGAGAAGAAAGAATGAATGAATGAGAGGAGTGAGGTAGGGAGAACAGATAAAACAACTGCATAAGAGCAAGAATATTGCATCAGAACGAGTCCATTCGTTAAAAGCTGCTGAATTCGTATCATTTATACGACATCCATCATGATGCTTACGTTTGGGAGAGAAAAGGAGTAAATCATACCAAAAAAAGACAAACCATGACATAAGCCTCTGGTACATTAAGACGACGATAACTTATGGAATTTTATAGTCATCACCAGACTTCGATAGTTCGATGACAGAATTCAACGACCGAGTGGAGAAAATTTAGAACGAGTTCCGTTAACTATAAGTTTAAAAACTTGGCTACAAATTAATACATGGAAATGAACACACGGAAACCCCTAAGCCATAATACATCACATCCCCGACCCCAAAAGGCTGAAAATTTGGTTTCCCAAGTACTGCATACTTTTTCGACAAAAGAGCATCTCAGAAGTAAAAAAAATTACTCAATGTCCTCAACACCACCATTACTCTTAAAAGGACCAGACTTTTTTAAAGATGGGAATTTAAAGTAATTCTTTACTAAAAATAACAGGAGAAATTCAATTTTTGTTCCCATGGGCCAAGAGTACTAACATAAATAATATACTAAAATTTTCCTCCCTTCATTCTCAAATGTGACATCCAAAAGGAAAAAAATTCACAAAAAAAAAACAAATTATTGGCATATATCTCATTAAATATGGCACATACAGAAAAAATTATTATGAACTCAAAAATACTTCAAACTATTCTTTTGAAAAAGTGATTCCTAAAGCCAAAAAATATCCTTATCAGTTCATTTTTCAAACTTAACGATTCAACATGTGTTATTTAGATATGACTTTGGCATTTATCTCTGTAAATATGACGTTAACGAAAAAAATAGTTATTTAAAAAATTACTGCACTTTTAACTTTGTACAAAAAAGGCATAATCCATTTTATGCGTAAAATGCACTAAAGAGCCAGAAAGCAACCCTGACCTATCCTTCACGAAAGAGTGAAGAAAAAAATTCCTTTCAAATGCAATGGAATTTCAATATGTTGTTCACTTTGAGTAGTAAGTGCTAACATAAAAATTTTGAACCATTATCGACTATTTGGAGAATAGCTAAGGCTTTCAAAGTAGAGAAATTTTCAAAAAAACCGTTCATTTGGGCAATTTGACCACATAAAAAGAAAGAAAATAAAAAAAAATTATCATAGGACATTTTGTAAATAACTATAAATGTCCTTTAATGAAGCAATAAACATATAGAAAATTGCTTACAATACGATAATCTGTTATTTAATTCCCCCCTGCCCAATTTTGATTTTGGATGCAGGCCTCCCTCAATCGTGCCCATTTGGAATGGTCATTCGCTATCTTTGAAAATTATCGGTTCATCACGAAGTCTCCAATATCATCTTCCCACCTTATTTTTGGTTCTACTTTCCTTCTCTTTAATTTTGGGTCGCGAAAGAAAATTCTGTAGCTCCATTTATCTTCTTTCAATCTCAAGGTATGTCCCATTCAATCCCACTTCAGTCTCCTAATCAAATTTATAATGTTTCTCATGTTTTTTTTTTTTTAACTTGGGAGTATAATTTTGTTAATCTAATTTTGTATTTCTTCTTCACCTTTCAGATGGATTTTTTTTTCAAGTATGGATCTCCATTCTAAGATGTGCCCCGCTGGGTGAGACTAATTTATCAGCCAATAACAAATACAAAATAATTACTCCTTGACGCTTGTCTACAGGAATTTTATGCGGTAATAATATAATAATTAATTTTACTAAATATAGCTACATCTCATATATATTTAGGAACATAATAATTTATATTTACGTAATGAGGGCACTTATTAAGCAAGCTACAGAAGAAGCAAATGAATAAGATACCTTTTAGAGCTTAGCATGCAATTCTGAGTTACTCGTGGATTGGACAAACACCAACTTTAAGAGCTATAAGTAAGAGCTGGTAACACACAGCTACTGAAAGTTGAGCCTTTTATGTGTTTTTTGTGATTTTCTTTAAAAATAAATATTAAATGACCAACATTTTTTTCATGCAATGGCGATTCTTCTTTTTATCCCTCTCTTTCTCTGTATTACTTCCTATAGGATAATTAACTAGTCGAGACGAACAATTTCCTCTACCCGTTCAATTCTTGAGCCAGCTATCTCTATTCAGTTCAGTCACCATTTTAATCAATGTTTCCTAATTTTTGGCTATTAAAACTATGTTGTCAGCAAATCGTAAGATTGTTCAAATATTCTCTATTGACTCCTATGGCTCTTCCTTCCCATTCCAAATCCTAAACATTTCTTCTTGAGCCATGTTGAAGATCAGAGGTGACAACAAATCACCATGTATACCCCCTTGATATACAAAAATAATTTCTTACACCATACAATAAAAAGATATATTCTTATAATCTCGTTATGATGTATACAGCTTATGGTTAATATGGCAACGAAATCTCTCTTGGCGCCACAATCTGACCATATGGAAATATCGATAGATAATTTATTACAGACTTTTATTAGGTTCATTCCCATTGATTTATAAATTCTCTAAGCTCGCCTTAATTTCAAAGAAGTCTCGCGTTACCGGGTTGCCACATTTTTGTCAAAACTACGCAACCTATTGCGTCGCGACACCAAGTACCCAAATCCAATCCCTTTTTCCAGACAGAAACGCTGAAAACTGCGTAGAATCGGAAAAGCATAAGCGACCGACGTGAAAAACAAATACGCCACGGAGTGGCGTCGTTGGTAAAAAAAACCCTCGATTCTCGAATCTATTTTAATAAATCACTTCCTGTCTGCGTTCCCGTGTAGGGACACGAGCGGGGTATTAAATTAACGCGTATTATCATCCGCCCTATCTCATGCAGTATCGTCAATTATTATTGTCGTTCGCGTCTCGCATCTTCGACATTAACTATACATAGTAGCCAACGCCGTACCATTGCGCGTCGCTCGAGCCTACGAGGTTACGAAACACTACCTCGCAAATACTCCTCTCCGGTTGCGGCTTCCAGGTTAATTTCGCGGATCGTTCGTTACCACATACCCACTCGATAACACCGCAAATGGCTAATAAGAACATAACATCGAGAAACCTGTTACGTTTGCTCGTTGACACGCGCCTATTTCGTTCATTTGTACTTATTAGTAGGCTATAATAAGAATTACTCAATAGCCTACACTGTATAGAAGCTGGATTCCACTCGAGAGGCGCGCACAAAATGGGAATAATGTTTTACACGCTCGATATAGAACGTTGATTAAGTAATCTACGCGAATAGCTAAGATCACTATTTCATACTAACGGTCATTTTTCACTAGAAATGAAAAACGACGACTATTTTCTAACGTATTGCAAAAATTACGTCAGATTCGCGTTCTACGTCCTCGAAAACCTATATTTCGATAGGTCGCACGTGTTTTTCTCACTATTCCCCTAACGACCGTTAGGAGCCATCCCCCGGACGCCATGTTGGCCAAATGATAAGAATACGTGTTACCTATCGAAATATAGGTTTACGAACCCACAGAACTCGAATCCGCTGCTGAAACGGACTTAAAAAGTCATTTGAATGCAATCTCGACTATCATGATAGATTAACCATACCTAGATAGTATACCTATATATACGAATTCATCACCCATAATGTTGAAAAAGGAACTAGAAAGTTTTTTACTAATATCTAGCGTAAAAATTATGTTATAGGGTTCGGAAACAGCTCACTCGAAAGACCTTGACATTTTATATAGATTCAACTTTGAAACATTATTGCCATCGATTTGAGTGTGGAGTTATTTTAATAAAATTAATTCATTTTGTAGAACGCTCTCTGCGAATAAGTACCAGGACTGAAAATAAATTTGACTTATCGCTTGATTTTTTGCAAAAGGTCTCTCCTGATAAGATAGTGAAAACGGCACTTGACTCAAATTCGGCCACAAGTGGTCCTAAATGTTGCCCTCGATGAAAAAACTCCCCAAAAAAATTTTTGACTTCCCACCCCCACCCCTTCCTGAGAAATCGACTCTCATATGTCGAAAATTCAATATTTTTCAACTCTGGATGGGATGGATGAAAAATTTTGAAAATTTCACCATTGATAGGCATTATATAAGTACGTTTGTGGAAATTTTTTCAAATTTTTCGATTCATATTTTCTCAAATTTTTTAGGCGTTGAAATTTTCAAAAAATTGTAAAAATGTTTTTTGAGGGGGTACATGGCTGAATTTTTTTTCCATAATTAGCTCGTACTATAAGGTACAACATGATAATATTTTCAACCCCCCCGAAGGGGGGTGGAAGTTCGTCAAAAAAAATGAAATGTGTAACAAGAACGTCTCTTAAATTCACTTTTTTGCATTTTTTTTTCACGAACAACGCGTTTTAGAGAAAAAGTAGTATATTAATAAAATGTTTCTCATTAAATTTTTTTTCGTATACCCATTAAGGGAAGAGATAGGGGACTACAAAGTTCCCAATGTTCATTTTCTATTTTTTTTTTCATTTTTTTTTCTTGTTTACTCCTTACTGATTTTGCGATAGTGTAATACATAATAATTATTAGTATTAGGAGCAACTTTGTAGTCCCCTATCTCCTCCCCTAATGCGTATACGAAAAAAATTATTAGACCCTTTCTCATAGAGAATTGAATGAGAAACATTTTATTACTACACTACTTTTTCTCTAAAACGCGTTGTTCGCAAAAAAAATGCAACAAAGTGAATTTAGGAGACGTTCTTGTTACACATTTCATTTTTTTTGACCAACTTCCACCCACCCCCCTTCGGGGGGTTGAAAATATTATCATGTTGTACCTTAGAGTACGAGCTAATTATGGAAAAAAATTCAGCCGTGTACCTCCCTCAAAAATCATTTTTACAATTTTTTGAAAATTTCAAAGCCTAAAAAATTCGAGAAAATATGAATCGAAAAATTTGAAAAAATTTCCACAAGTGTACTTATATAATGCCTATCAATGGTGAAATTTTCAAAATTTTTCATCCATCCCATCCAGAGTTTAAAAATATTGAATTTTCGACATATGAGAGTCGATTTCTCAGAAAGGGGTGGGGATGGGAAGTCAAAAATTTTTTTGGGGAATTTTTTCATCGAGGGCAACATTTAGGACCACTTGTGACCGAATTTGGGTCAAGGGCCGTTTTCACTATCTTATCAGGAGAGACCCTTTCTCAAGAAAAAATAGAGATAGGAAGTTTACAAATAGCTCATTCAAAAAAGCTTAAAATTCTGAATATGTTTTGGTATTGAAAAACAACTGTCATTGATTTAGTTTTCGAGATAATTCGTTGTAAAGTAAAAAAATCGCTTTCACGAAATTAATTCCAAAAGTAAATCGACGACAATAACTTTCAGAAAATTTAAATCATTTTCCATTTCAGTCTCTTCAGAATGAGTCACTTGCTAGCCCTTTATCTTGAATTGTTTCTAAGATATTAGCAAAAAATGAATTCTATATCAGTTTTAGAGAGATGAAAATTTAACGTAAGGTTGGCTATCTACGTATGATTCATCCATGCTATCATCGATTAATTAGACTGCATAAAAAATTTCCATTATCTTCAAAATGCATGTTGATGATTCCAAATACTTAGTGGAAAAAAAAACCAATATGAAAATGCCCACTCAAGATGAGTATATAATACAGATAACACAAAAGATAACTTATCATCTGGGGAAAAAAAAATTCCCTTCATACGTCATTTTTACAGTAATTCAATTTTAGCGAAAATCTCTCATGATTCTTCTATTGTTGTTTTTTTTTTCAAAATTACTAACGCTCAGCGATAAATTGAATAAAACTGAACGCATCGACTTCAAATTTGCGCGATACGTGATTAAGTAGAGCTTCAGAGCTAATTAGTTTTGGAATAAATACATTCATCTCGAACCAAGGTCTCGAAGTTCAAAGCTTTTAGATGACATTTTTAATACGAACAAATTAAAATTTTTATAGTAGTTAGAAAATGTATAGAAGAAGAGTCTGAAAGCTGAGCTTTGGAAGTTTTCAATTTTTGTAGTTCAATAAATTAGCTTCCTGCACTAAATGATTTTATTCACGAATTTCAACGAGCCATTCAGGGTTATACGCAGCCAAGTCCATCCATCACATGTAGCAGCACCTGGTTTTCATTACATACGAGTAGAATAAAACTAGCCTTAAATTGCCTAGATAACAATATTACAATTTATTTTCATATATCGACACAAACAACATGACGAATAATTATTACTCACACATATGAAAAAATGCGATAAAAATACTAAAAATGGAAGACTAACGAAGAAAATCTCGGCCGATTAAAATTTAATCGCTATTCGCACCGCAGCCTAATTCTCATCAACGATGTTTCACTTTCTCATCAACAATGCGCAGAAAAATTCTCTCAACCCACGAGTGAAAATATTTTCACATTCGCGGTCCAAAGTACCCGATATAGCAAAGAAGTTGTATTCAAACCAGTCATCGGGTTTTGACTCGGAAAATGTTTCTACAACAGCACCAATAAATTGTAATAGGACACGACGCGTCCTAGACGAGAATTAAATTACCGTTTAAATAATAATTCATCAGGAAACGGCGTACTCCGTACCGTTCGCTTTACAAAGCGATAAACCGACGTAAGTTCGTTCAATAGAAAACAGCCATTACAACATAATCGTCCAGTTAACATCGCCGCATTGTAAATAGTGTACTATATGCTTTCGGTGTTTACCATCGGTACGAGTAAATACATTTTTATCTCTATGTTTACCCAGCTCAATGGTTTCTATACGGACGACGCCGCGAGATTTTTTTTACGATAAAAATTATAAGAAAATCCAAGGATCCCAGGAATAAGCGAATTTTCAAGTTTTTATTACTAAATTCAGAAATTACTCATAAAACGAGCGAGGGTAGATTTTGTATGCAGTTAGTTGAATGAGGGAGCGAGAGGAAGGGGTAGTCATTTGATCTTTACATAGCAAAATACCTCGTCAAGATTACCATGCAGAAAAAGTGCTCAAGTAAGTATGCTTTTTGAGTTCAAGGATTCGTAGAATGAACTGACAGAAGCATACATGATCAAAATTGCCCAAAATTTTATGCTCAGTCTTTCGAGTTAAGAATGATTGAAGATGCTCTCAAAATTTCACTCATAAATTTTTTCGCTTCTCCCAGCTCCCCGTTCATAATTTATTACCGACTAGCGATTTGAGATCCGGCAAACCGATCTCACGATCTCCAAATAAATTAATATGTATGAAAAACATCTCATGTTGAGTTTTGTATATTATTGCACTCAAGATGATGTTTCAAGTACAATGTCGCATTCAATGTTGACGTTCTTGCATCTGTTGCGGATGCTATATCCTCTTCTTAAGGAAGTACACTAGAATGGTTGGTAACAGCGTCTACAGTACGTAGGAGATTTCAAGCCGCATTCAACAATATACATTAGCTGAATTTTTAACTTTAAAACGATAGCTATTACACCTATCTAACTTAGGAAGGGGGGGTTGAGGGAGGATGGGGTCTTCAAATCTTTGCATTTCAGATCATTTGTAGCGTAGTCATCTGGCAAATATCCAATTTTTTGGTACATACATCCATATAATATTTTTTTTTCTCCAGAAGGCATTTGTGAAATTCGCTCAAAATTTGGCGAGAGACTCTTCTTAGAAATGCGGCAAAAATACTTTTTTATTTTTTCGATAAAATTCAAAATAGCGGATCATTCAAATTTTGAAGAAGGCTGGAAAAGGGGCAAACGGCTCAAATTTTTCGCTTTTCATCTTACATGAAAGAGTGAGTAACGGACATCGACACGTGCAAATTACAGCTTCCTAAGTGCATTTGGAGAGGAGTTAGAGCAAAAACGGCTTATTGAGGAAATTGTATAAAATTCACGAAATATTTTCCTCAACGCGTAGCACTGGCAGATATTCATGAAATTCGCTCAAAACTTGATGAGAGATTGTTCTTAACAATGCAAAAAAATTACTCTATTTGCTTTTTCGATAAAATTCAAAATGGCGGATCACTCAAATTTTGAGGGGAGTTATAGAAGGGCCAAATTGCTTAAATTTTTTGTTCCTGATCTTATACGAAAGAGTGAGTAACGAACACTGACATATCTAAATTTCAGCTTCCTAAGTGAATTTAGAGGTAAGTTAGAGCAAAAACGGCTTATTGAGGAAATTGTATAAAATTCACGAAATATTTTCCTCAACGCTTAGCACTGGCAGATATTCATGAAATTCGCTCAAAACTTGACGAGAGATTGTTCTTAACAATGCAAAAAAATTACTCTATTTGCTTTTTCGATAAAATTCAAAATGGCGGATCACTCAAATTTTGAGGGGAGTTATAGAAAGGCCAAATCGCTCAATTTTTTTGTTTCTGATCTTATACGAAAGAGTGAGTAACGAACACTGACATATCTAAATTTCAGCTTCCTAAGTGAATTTAGAGGTAAGTTAGAGCAAAAAACGACTTTTTGAGGAAGTTCTGAGTCATGAAATTTCTTGAATCTTCTATACCTCGTCACCAAATCAACCTAGAAAGGCCAAACTTCGTGTGTAGGGTTAGTAGATGATCAAAATATGACGTCTTGAATTTCATTCAAAATGGATTCAAAATGGCGGATTATCAAAATCTATGTAGAGGTTGAGAAGCCACAAATTAGTGGAAATGTGACTGATATCAACTCATATGGTTATTGGAAGGTTTCAAGTATATCATATTCCCATATCACATCCATACATGTTGTTGGAGGGGAGAAAGAGCGATTATCAACCTCAAAATGAGGTAGAGGTACACGAGATGTCGAAAATTTTTTATAGTCACGTCATACGATAAAATGAGCCTAAATGACTAACATGTTCGAATTTTAACTTCTCAAATGAATTTGGAGGGGAGTTGAAGCAAAAAACCGCTTTTGGAGGGGATATAACTGCGAGAAATTTCACGAATCTTTCATATCTCGTCACCAAATCAACCTAGAAATGTCAAACTTCGTGTGTAGGGTTAGTTGATATGACTAAAATATGTCCTTTTCAATAGGGCTCGAAATGGTTCCAAAATGCCGAATTTGAACGATTTGAAGATAATTTGAGGAGCCTCAAGTACTTATAATTTGAGAAATACAGGTACATATGATTATTGCATGGCAAGAAAAGCTACATTTGTTCCAAATTCAACTCCTCAAGTGCTTTTGGTATTCAGGCTAGGCATTGAGTGCGGCCTGTGGTCATGAATGGTACCTGAACAATTCTCAGTTAAAAATTCAGCTCTAGTAACACGGCATGGTTGCTTACGTTTTTTTTTCTTCTAAGAAAGCATTGGTAATAAAAAAGAGTTGCCCATATTTGATACTACACATACGCTAAAATTATTATTTGAGCCTTCAAATAACTTTTACGAGTACATATACCGTGCGTCCCATTGATCTTCGACCCCTATAAACGCAAAAATCTTTCTCAAGTGGCTTTAATAGAAGTATTTTGGATTCGCTGCGTGGTAACACTGACTAAAACGTCGAGATCTTGGATCAGTGTTACCACACAACGAATCTAAAATACTCCTATTTAAGCTACTTGAGATTTTCGCGTTGAGAGGGTCGAAGATCAATGGGACGTATGGTATAAATTCGTACACTGTTGCACCCAAAGTGGTCTCTAACATACATTACTGCTTCCTTTTATGGGTGCAGTATTGTAGGAATCTATATAGGTGTGTGCAACAACCGTCAGTATTTATGTATTGAATGCAACAAGTACACTAAAAGATCAGGGTGCAACAAAGTATCGTAATTATATGTATAATTACAGTTACATATGAAAGTCAGCTCCGCAATGCTAAAAAGCAGTTATGAGTTAGCTCCATGTGAAAGTGCATACCGTATATAAAGTCAACTCTCGCAAATACTTCTAATTAAATTTTCCGTCATAAAACTTCCGTTCTAACAATCGATTTAGTGTATTTCTTTCATTAATAAGATGGAAAAATAACAATTAACTATCTGCTGGAGCCAAATAGCCACTACAACCATTTCTTAAGGTGAATCCAACTTCCACTGTTTTTCAAGGGATCCAACTTTTATAAGTAACTCGATCCCTCTTCCACACTCTCCTTCCAAAATCAGGTAATTTATAATAGCTGTCGCTTTCAATTGAAAACTCGGCTAAAAAAAAGCACTCAAAAAATATTCAAAAACATATTTCTAAAGTCGCAAAAAAAAATTAAAAAAAAAAAAAGTAAGCAGCCATGCCGCATTACTGGAGCTGAGTATTTAACTGGAGCTTGTTTTGATTTACTAATAACCTTGCTTAACGATTCACGACTACAGGCCACACCCAATACCAAGTCTGAAAACCCCTACCATATCCTTTCCAAAAACTCTTAAGAAGTTGAATTTGGCACAAATGTAGTATTTCTTGCCATGAAATAATCATGCGAACACATATTTCTCAAATTATAACTATTTGAGGGTCCTCAAATTATCAACAAATCTTGATAATCCGCCATTTTGGATCCATTTTGACTCAAATTTAAGTGGTTATATTCTGGTCACAAACTAATCCTACACACAAAGTTTGACCATTCTAGGCCGATTTGGTGATGAGATATGGAAGATTCATGAAATTTCCTGCAGCAATTTCCCCTCCAAAAGCCGTTTTTTGCTCTAACTCCCCTCCAAAATCACTGAGGAAGCTAAAATCAAAATACGTTTGTCACTTGGGCTCATTTTATCATATGACACAGCAATAAAAAATTTTCGACCCCTCCTGTACCCCCACCACTATTTTAGGTTGGTAACCCCGCCTTCCCCCTCCAACATCATGTATGGAAGTGAATTCGGGATATAGTATACAACTTATCCCCAATAACCATATGAATTCATATTAATTACATTTTTACCAACTTGAGGCTCCTCAAGCTCTACTCAAAATTTTGATAATCCGCCATTTTGAATCCATTTTGATCCAAATTCAAGAGGTCATATTGTGGTCACCAACTAACCTCACACACAAAATTTGACCTCTTTAACTTGATTTGGTGGGGAGATATGGAAGATTCAAGAAATTTCATGACTCAAAACTTCCTCAAAAAGCCGTTTTTTGATCTAACTCCTCTCAATATGCACTTAGAAGCTGAAATTTGGATATGTTAGTATCCGTGACTCACTCTTTCATATGAAATCAAAAACGAAAAATTTGAGCTATTTGCCCCTTCTCCAGCCCCCTCAAAATTTGAGTGATCCGCCATTTTGAAATTTATCGAAAAAACAAAAAAACTATTTTTGCGTATTTGCAAGAAGAGTTCCTCACCGAATTTTGAGCGAATTTTATCCACACCCGCCTGCGCAAAGTGAGTGACACAAAAAACGCAATTTCCTCAAAAACAGGTTTTTGCTAACTCTCCTCAAAATGCACTTAGGAAGCTGAAATTTAAATATGTTGGTGTCCGTGACTCACTCTTTCATATGAGATCAAAAACGAAAAATTTGAGCTATTTGCCTCTTCTCCAGCCCCCCTCAAAATTTGAGTGATCCGCCATTTTGAAATTTTTCGAAAAAACAAAAAAAGTACTTCTGCGCATTTTCAAGAAGAGTTCCTCACCAAATTTTGAGCGAATTTTATGAATACTCGCCGGCGCTACGCGTGGGGGGAAAAAATATACATACCAAAAAGTTGGACATTTGCCAGATGATTACAAATGGTCTGAAACGCAAAGATTTGAAGACCCCACCCTCCCCCGACCTTCCCTTCCCAAATCAGGTAGGCTGTAATAGCTATCGTTTTGTTAAAAACTCGGCTAAAAATTGTTCAATAATAAAACGACCTACTCGTATCCAATTTTCAAAGAATAATACACATAAAATCGAACTATCCTTTTCACAAATAGGCACATAATGCATAACATATAAATAGCGATTTCCATCGAGCTCGTTAACCATTTCGTACTAAATAAAGAAAACGTACACCCGCTCATTCCAAACCACATATCTCCACTTAACAGCACTTCACGTCCACATACGCGTAAACCGCGTACACTGGCGATAAATCAAAAGATTACCGCATTAGAAGCAACGGCGCCATTTCCGTGATATTTTTCGTGTCGACTCGGAAAACATTTTACACTAATACCTCGTCTCGTAATTAGCACACCGTCACGCCATCTCCGCACATAACCGCGCAACCCAGAGCCGGAAAAATTAGGTCGATGAACCAGTTCGCCGAAGGAAAACCACGTCTTGGCGAACAAAGGGTAAACGTCTGCATTTCATAAACAAAACGCCGAAAAGGGGAACATAATAGCGTTTTGGTAGCGTCGCGAAAATCAATAAGTTATTCGAATTATAGGCTCGCCAAAAGCCCACCGACAAGCCGCAAAACGACGCAGTCAATCGTCACCTGCATTTACAACGTCGACTTTTTTTTTTTACGTTTTAACTGTATAATTAAAATTCAATATTCGAATCGTTTGTTTCGAATTGTAAATGCGTCGTTGTATTTTTTTTGGTGAGTTTTAAATAAAAATGATAGCTATTACAGTAAGGCGGTCGGGGATTCGAGAATTTCGCTATTTAGAGTCTCTCCCCCCTCCTCATCAAGGAATATTTATAATTATTAGGAATTTAATTTGGTTAAACTCCATTAAAGTTCTTACATCGAAGAAATAGCTGATATTTTGTAACCCACCCTCCCTCGTCACAACTAAACATTATACATCAATGCGTTGAAATAGAATAAAACAAATCCGAATAAAAAATGTTTAAAGACCTCGAAAATAAATAGCAAAATTTCTACGTTGATAATTGAAATATCAATCTTCTAAGACTATTTTGTTATAATAAAACAAAAAAAATCGTAAGCAGCCATGCTGCATCACTGGAGATGAGTTTGAATTAGGGCTTGTTCAGGTTTACAGTCATATTCTGGTCATCAACTAATCCTACACACGAAGTATAAATTTTCGAAATTAATTTGGTGCGGAGAAAGAGAAGATTTAAGAAATTTCATGACTCAAAACTTCCTCAAAAAGCCGTTTTTTGCTCAACTCCCCTCCAAATGCACTGGAAGAGCGAAACTTTGGATATTTTGGTGTCCGTGACTGACTTTTTCATATGAAGTCAAAAACAAAAATGTTGAGTAATTTGTCCCCTCCACTCACCACCCTAAAAAATTTGAGTAATTCACTATTTTGAGGTGTATTGAAAGAACAAACAGGTACCTTTTTCCGTGATTTACACACAGAAGGGCTTACAATGACCAAAAAATACTAAAAATGGAAAGTTGAGAAAACCCTTAAAAACCCGAAAAAATGAAAAAAAATTTCAGGTTATGGGTTCTGGTTATGAATGAGGAATGTTGTGGTTTGGGTTATGGGTTTGGGTTAGGGTTACATATATTTCGGAAAAGAGTGGGTTAATGATGGTTAATTACTGAAATGATTGGGTTTTTTCAGGTTATGGGTTATGGTTATGGTTACAGTTAACATCTCTGCTTTTTCGTATATTCAAGGAGAGTCAGTCACCAAATTTTGAGCGATTTTCATCAATAACTGTCAAAAGCTACGCCTGGGGGTAATACATATGTATACATCAAAAAATTGAGCATTTGCCAAATTATAATAAATGGTCTGAAACGCAAGTATTTGGAGACCCCAGCCTCTCTTCACAAATCAGGTAGGCTGTAATAGCTATCATTTTCATTAGAAATTCGGCTAAAAATTTCAACGTGAAAAGTTTCTAGAAAATGAATAATTTCATGTTATTCAAAAATGTTTTCATTGCAATTAAAAAAATATATTATATATTTTAATGACCTTGAAACTGGATGAAACAAATTTTTAAGTTGATAATTAACAGGTACATTAACTGAATAATTTTATAAAAATTCAAAAGTATAAAAATATTAAAACAAAAAAAAAAATAAATAAAAAAAACTGCACAAGAAATTTTTTCAAGGACAAGATGCAAGACAGTTTCTTGAAATTTTGTTAAGGCATTTTCAAAGGTTTTAAGTTTTATTCACTCATAAAAAAAATTATACCATGTTTATACTAAAAAAATCATTCCGGTTAGATTTTTTTTTTAATGATAGTGAATTAATTCTGTGATATTCATATTTTAATTATCAACATGAAAATTTTATCGTTGGTTTTCAAAATCGTTGAAAAATAATTGAATTTTTGGAATCAAAAAAAAAATTCCAAAGTAGTTGAAAATCTATAAAAAAAGTTGCTTTACTCTTGCGCGGAGAATTAATTAAATTATGCATGTGAAATTTATTCAAAGTCACTTAAAAAGTTTCATTCGAAAATTTCAATATGTAATGAGAAAAAAATCGTTAATTTTTGGTCCCATAATTTTATTTTTGTATCATTAAAAATTCTTCAAGTTTTAGCTCCTCGATGAATTTGAAGGATGATTAAATTGAAAAACGAGTTGGATGGGGAATTGTTCATAATCATAATTATTCTTATCAAGTATATCCAGGAACCTACGTAGAAAGAGTAGCGTAGGTAAAACCTCTTTTAGGGCCTATCTACTCCTCAACTTAACTAGCAAAACATTGTTTCATATTATGCGCTCGATAACTTTCCACCATTAGTTGTTAATATTACGCTTCGATATGGAAGGTAGAGGGGCGTGGTGGAGGAGTGGAAAAAAATCGGAAAAAAATTCTTAACCCACTGTTGGAATTTTTTTCCCTTTTAACAACCTAAAATGATTAAATCCAAGATGTTGCATAAAGTCATTTTTTCAATAATCAACCCATTTTGAGGAACGGGGTGGGGGGAGTGAAACTTTCTCTAACATTTTGACCCTTCCCCCATCCACCCTTCCACTCTTCTCACCAACTTTCAATCATTTCCTTTTTATGGTTGGAAGATATATTTATAAGGAGTATTCTTAATCTTAGAAAATTTCAGCGAGGTGAACACTTAGGGCTGTTCTCAAAAAATTCAATGATCGATTTTTTTCGACTTTTCATTCTTTCATCTTAGTTGATTATCAAAATCCTGTCGTGAAAAGTAATCGCTTACGTATACACTTTCGTATGTAAGATCAGTTGAGAAGTACAACACGATTTCTCGATATGAAATCTAAAGGGATGCAAAATAGTCCGTGAATTAAATTTAAAGAATATTCTAGAAGCTTCAAATAAATAAATTTTATAAAAATAAGATTCATACAATTACATAGAAAGGGGAGGGGGCGAAAAAGTATTACACCCCAAATCTGGCTTTGCAAGTAGTATGGAAGGGGAGAAGTAGGGATTACCATACGCTAGTCTCCGTACAGAGTAAACGTTGAAAGATTACCAACATTACCTGCAAGTGTGAACCCACCTCGATCTAAAATTCAGCTCTAGTAACGCGACATGGCTACTTATTAATTCCTTCAACGAATAAAATTGCTTATCGACTTTTCTTGAAAATCTCGCGTGAAAATAATGAAGAAGTTAATTTCGTTTCGTGTTGAATAATTACCATTTTAATGAGAATATTTTTCAATTTCCTATTACATTTTATAATTATGTTATCATTTCGCTGAAGCGATTTATTCATTTTCGAGTAATATTTGAAAATATGGTTGGTCGTTAGCTGAATTCTACAATCGCCCTTGAAAGCTTTCAGTGCTCTTGAAGCATTCGAACGTGATTTAAATCAGCTCATTATCGCAGAAGGCTACAAATCGTTAATTTTTCGAGTGTGTATTAACAGGTGTGCATCAGGTGGTTCATTCGTATATATACAATTTAAATGGTTCTGCTTCTTAATATTGTCACGAAAAAATCATATTTCTCGTTAAACACGCGATATTAAAATGTTTAATATTTTATTTACTTCGGTCGTATTAAATCGATCGAATATACTAATAATTTTCGTTTCCCTGAATTTTCGTGATAATAAGAGTAATTTCACGAACGAGATAAAATGCTTAGAAAACAAAAGGTTACATCATGACGGTGAAACGTTATCGATAGCTACTGTAATATTAGCTAGCCTACACGATAATACTAATATTTAATATTTAATGACAAAGTGCAAGGTTTCATTGTGCCTACAAATAGGAGTACAAAACTAACACGATAGTGAATTCTTCAAAAAAAAAAAGGAGGCTAAGATGATTGACATTTAAAAGAGATTTTTAATACCCGTATATACGTACCCGCATTTTTGTTCGATGTGGAAGACTAAAACAACCCTAAATTCGTAACGAGCGAATTTCTTCATCACGCAAGTACGTCAGAGTTAATTAAATATAATTACAGTACGAGATCACAGGTTGAACGTAGGGCAACGACTCGACAATAACAACACATAGTGAAAGTAAGAAGATTATAAAACAGAATACTCACTATTTTAGTGGAGTTTGCTTTATCGTAAGCCAAAAACATTCGAGACGACGATGGATTGAAAATTATATCGCTAGGTGTGAAATCTACTTTAACAGTACGAAATGTATACCCATGGTCTTCGGTGATAAATAACGCTTTATTAGTGGAGTCCACGAAGACGGTCTAAAAAACAGTTGTAATATTATAGCGAAATGTAGACGAATACATATGGTAGTTGGATGAAAAAAATGCTCACATGGCTTATATATCTCGGATGAATGTAATACTTGTCGAGGAGGGCATACGAAGTGGCGTTGATTTTAAAATACTGTGTTTTATTAACATACGTTTCGCCATAATCGTACGAGTAATATACGGCCGAAGGTACGTTACGAGAGCTCTCCTTTGGATTCCTGGCTAAACATATTATAACGTTGGTATTGATATTGGCTTCTTCGCCTACCCAATGTACAATCAATTGTTGGTGACTATCGTTCATTTTATTCACCTGTAAGATACTCTTATTAGGTGGGTTCGAATATAATGAATACCGATGATGGGTATTTTTTACCTTAACGTGTACATTATCCAGCTTAGCATCCCTGCGATATCGATGATGATCCAGAGACTCCAGGGGATCTTCTAAGTGGTCCGAGTTGATTTCGAAATATTTCGATTTTTCATTATACACGCTCAAAGAAAAAACACTCGCAGTTTCCCAATAAATTAATAATAATATTAAAAATCGACGCAAATTTTCTAAATTAAATCTGGCCATAGTGGTGTACGAAAAACCACATACAACTTGAAATTGGCTGGCCTAAGGATGAAAAATGAATTTAAAATGTTTCCACCGATGTCATAATTTTTACGAGATATAGGTATATTTATTCAGCGTAACACGGGTAATTGAACGCGACGCGACACAACACCACACAATTTGCTCAGTAATAAAAACACGGACTCGGTACTTTTCTCCTTCGTCTTTCTCTTTCATCAGTCTTTATCAACATTTCGAAAGGCAACAAACACAGAGATCGAAGAACTCTCTACAGTCGATGACTGTAGTAAAACCATGTTGCCAAATGTACTTGTGTTGGGAAGTAGGTACAGGTAGGGAACCGAGCAGGCGTTATATGTTCACGACGAATACTGTTAAATGTTATAAGTTGCCTATGAAAGGATTGCAGGATATTGGGAAATCAGAAGAAATATCATTTGAGAAATAATTTCCTTATTTCCATTCGTTACGTCTTTTCGAATCTCATTTTGCAATTTTAAACGAAGAATTCAAGATTTATAGCGTAGATTAATAATATTTATTGCTTTTCTTACATTCATTTCGTAGTAATAGCGCAATGATCTACATTACATGAAGTTGTGAGAAACCAAAGAGATGGTCAAGATCACGAAAAAAATGATTTTAAATCATCAATCCAGCACATATCAATTGCTAATTTGTTATCGAATGAATAATCTTCTAATTAAATGAAATGGATTATTATAGGTACTTACCATGTTATTTTTTTGCACGCATTAACAATTTACACATAAATTAAATTCGTATATTATTGAGCAACATGGTATGCGAAATAAGGTGAGAAAAAGTGAGCAAATTTTCAATAAGTAAATAATAAATTGAAATTATTCTCAACAACATTTCCTTACTTTAGGCACAGATACATAAAAGTATTAAAGTAGTAATAGTGAATGAAAGTGATTTCATTTTTTTCAGCTCTCTTGGTTTATGTTTACCTATATGTCAGCCAATCTTGTTTATTATACATGGGTACCCATGTATTGTTTTTATAATCAATAAAAAAAAAATCACAGAATTATGTTTTATTTTTCACGAAAAGGAAGGATAAAGAAAATGTTTCATTTTTCAAGAAAGCGAAAGTAGAAAATGTCATCCCATTTTTGAAAAGGTAACCAGCGTTCTCCTACACATAAATTAATATTTGCAAGAAAAACAAAATATCTGAGCAACACGCGGATGAATTGTTAGATCTGATATAATAATCGCAGAAAATATTCAAATTGATTATTAATTTCTTTAATCTTCACATCGTTTACCTTATGAACGCATTATTGATGAAAAAAGAATGCATTCTCAGCACGCAAAAAGCATTTCTGAGAAAATTTTATGGAGTATTCTAAGACATAAGAGTCAGCAGTTTAGATATTCGCTTATTGTTTTCTTCAACGTTAAAAAATGTTTTTCATTGTTGTTCTACTGAATAATATTGATTTTGATTCATTTTCCATAGAAATACCAAAAAACATACTAATATTTAATACCAACATTTACAAAAACAAAAAATAAAAAACTTTTTTTTACCTATAATTTCTAATTTATTAAATTAAAAATATATTTAATTAAATAATTATAATAATTAGAATTATATGTTTACATTTTAATACAAAAAGAAAGGTAAAGTCACAAAATATTTAAAAGTCGTAATCATTGATGTGATAGGTATTGATTAGCAAATTATCAATTATGAGACGGTTTAATTTTGTATTTTTGTATCCATTACTCTAATAAATTGAAGGTAACTGAATATTTTCATCAAAATTCTTGGATAAAGGCTTAACGTTATGAGATATACTTTGAAGAACTTTAATCCACAAGGTCTTTGAACAATACTTAAGAAATTGAGAATTAATTTACGATCCGTTGTTGGCAGATAGTACCATGGCATAGCGTAAATTTCTTTTTCTAACTCATCCATCTAAGAGGAAATAAACAAACAAAGAAAAAACAGAATATAGCTACCATTTGAAGAACAAAATATGTAAATAAATCATACATACCATGCTGATGTATAAATGACCACTCATACAGCAAGTAAATATACATGGAATCATTATTATGATGTAAATAAAGTGTTCAATGCTTTTTGTACCAGGAGCCTAAATTATAAAAAAAAAAAATAAAGATTTGAATGTAAGCGATTTTACCAAGTCACATAGGTATTATTAAAATGACTATCTACTGGATATTATTTACAAACCATCACCGAAATATAACCGAAACTCATACACAATATAGTGTGATATAGTAGGTTTAGGCTTGAAATTACTTCAAAATGTCCTTTCAACAAGCACATTGCTCTGTGGATAAAAATTATAATATGTAGTGATGTTAACTATAGTATAGTCATAAAATTATAGTAATTTATTAGAAATTAAAACTTACGTGAATAATTTTTGATAATGAAAGATCCACTTTTTGGTGAGATTTGTTAATCTATCAAAGCATAATTTACGTTCCTTCAATATGTTACTGAGTTTATGATTTTTAGTCATGAGACAAGTTTCAGCTTTTAATATTTTTGTTTCTTGTTCATAAAAATTATCTAAGGACTTTGTCATTAAACTGGACTCAAATTTTATTTCCTTTATCAACAATGCAACTTGATTTCTCATGATTATTGAAAATAATAGAAGAATCAAAATACTAATAAAATTAGTAAGGGAAATAGGTATCAAGAGAAGTGTTTGCAGGACGTAAATGAGAACATATTCGAACCAATTAACATGTGTTGGAAATGGTATTGGATAGTTATAGTCGTATAGAGCATTTATGCCTGAGGATGCTTCCAAAGTTATACAAACTGAGATTAATTTAATGAAAAAACATAATGTAAATAATAAAATTAGAGGAAAGGCGTACTTATTTTTTAAATACTTATTATAATCAATTATTGCGTAATTATTTTTACCTTTTTGTACCATTCCTTTATCACAATTTTCATATGATTTAGAATATTTGTTAATAATCTCGAAAGATTTATGCAAATTTTCGCGCCAATAATAACAATAAAAAATGATGAGAACCTCGATGGGACTACTTATAAGTAATGTCGCACAAAATAATGAGACTGACATATCCACTGAATTGTAGTAGAAAACAACTATAGAACAACATGCTGTAAGGGAAAGTAGTGCAAGTATATAAATCATACGTGCAAAATATCTGAGCCATTTACATATGTAAGTTTCGTAGAACACTCCTGCCACCAAAGTATATAGTAGATACAACAACTTTATCTCGAGTTTTTGATGTTCAAAGAAATCCATATGAACTAAGAGATTCAGCATTTTTTTAATCGCCATATTTAAAAAAAATCAAATAGTTTAGATTTGCTAGAACAACAAGACAAAAAGTTGAAAATATATAATCGCGATCATCAACAAATGAACATCATGCTAGGTCTAAACAGTTCATGGAAATAACTACCACTTTCATAATTCGAGGAAGATAATTTGAAATTCTATTCGTGTTAACTTATATAAATATTACGAAGTAAAAGAATTTTAAAAAGTTTTGTATTTGGTGTTTTGAAGGTCTTTCGCCTTCAACGCACGAAAAGCGGTATACCATTGCTATAAATGCAACAATATACAAATAAAATAAATAAATTATAACTAAAAAATGATGAAATAATAGATAATAACTATCTACTAGGTAAAATTTTTAGAAACTTCAAAACATAAATACACGAAAACAATCGTCAATATTTGAGGAACGCTTGGGGAGTCTCACATAGCTCTAAATTGATGAATACATATGAGTTCATATAATTACTGGAGATTAAATTACATGATAGGCCAAATTTTCCAAAACAACTGTGCTTGAAGGTACTGGTGGGTAAGAGGGGTTTTTGTTCCCATGATGCAGCAGAAATCAACAAAAAGTTAAGTATTTTTGATTGTGGTGTTGTCTGATAAAGGGAGCCTATAATAAAGCAAGCCTACATGACTTGAATATTTAAATTTCGGCTTCTCATGTGAATCTGGAGAGGTGCTATAGGGAACAACGGTTATTTGAGAAAGTTTCGGGTATACAATTGTTTTGAAGTTTTCATATCTCCTCTCTAAATTAACCTCAAAGTTTCAAACTTTATATGAAGAGTTAGTTGGAGACTATAACTCCACGAATTTGAGTTAAAATTGTGGTTTATTCACGTTTGGAAATAACGTTGCTAATCCCTTCATGTCTGCAGGTCACATCTAATATCAAATGTGAAACCCTTACCCTATCGCTTCCAAAACCACTTAAAAAGTTGAATACTGGCCAAGCGCAATTTCAAGTCTAAAAACCCTAACCCTATCCCTTTCAAAACCACTTAAGGAAGTAAACTATTTCTTGTCATGCAATAATCATATGAACACATCTTTTTCAAATTGTAAGTCTCATACTTGAAGCTCCCCAAATTATCTTCAAATTGTTAAGATCCGTCATTTCGGATCCATTTGAACCTAAACTGAAGAAGTGGTATTCCGGTCATTAACTAACCTTATACACGAATTTTGACCTTTCAAGGTTTATTTGGTGATCCCCTTCAAAAGCCATTTTTTAGCTGAGTTTTTAACTTAAAAACTATAGCTATTATAGCCTACCTGATTTGGGAAGGGGTGGTCGGGGGAGGGTGGGGTCTTCAAATGTTTGCGTTTCAGATCATTTGTAATCATCTGGCAAATGTCCAACTTTTTGGTATATATATGCATATATTTTTTCCCCACCCGTAGCGCGGGCGGGAATTCACGAAATTTGGTCAAAACTTGGTGAGAGACTCTACTTAGAAATCTAACAAAACGATAATTTTTATTTTTTCGAAAAAATTCAAAATGGCGGATCACTCAAGTTTTGAGGGGTGCTGGAGAAAGGGCAAATACCTCAAGTTTTTTGCAGCTTCCAAACTGCATTTGGAGGGGAGTTAGAGTAAAAAACGGATTTTTGAGGAAGTTTTGAGTTATGAAATTTCTCGAATCTTCCATATCTCCTCACCAAATCAACCTAGAAAGGTTAAACTTCGAGGGTAGAGTTAGTTGGTGACCAGAATACGACCTCTTGAGTTTTGGTCAAAATGGAACAAAATGGCGGATTATTAAAATTTGAGTAGAGCTTAAGGAGCCTAAAATTGAAAATGTAATTAATATGAACTCATAAGATTATTGAGTATGAGAAGTATACAATATCCCCCATTCACTTCCATACATGATGTTGGAGGGGATAAGGAGGGGTTATTAACCTTAAAATGTGGTGGGGGTATAAGAGAGATCGAAAATTTTTTATTGGCGGCCATATGATGAAATGAGCCCAAGTGACTAACTTATACTGATTTTAGCTTCCCAAGTGAATTTGGAAGGGAGGTAGAGTAAAAAACCTCTTCTGGAGGAGAAATTGCAGTAGGAAATTTCATAAATTATCCATATCTCCTCAACAAATCGACCTAGAAAGGTTAAATTTCGTGTGTAGGATTAGTTGATGGTCAAAGTATGACCTTTTCAATTTGGGTCAAAATGGATCCAAAATGGCGAATCATAAGGATTTGAAGATAATTTGAGGAGTCTCAAATTGTTCTAATTTGAGAAATATGTATTCAAATGATTATTTCATGGCAAGAAATGCTACGCTTGTTCCAAATTAAACTTCTTAAGTGATTTTGGAAGGGATAGAATAGGGGTTTTTAGACTTGGTATGGTGTGTGGCCTATAGTTATGAAGGGTTTAGCAACGTTATCGTTACCAAACCTGAACAAGCCCCAGTTAAAAACTCAGCTCCAGTAATGTGGCATGGCTGCTTACTTTTTTTTCTGCAACTCCCCTCCAAATGCTCTTGGTAAGCTAAAATTACAATAGATCAGCCACTTTGGCTCATTTTATCATATGCCTCCCAAATAAAAATTTTTCGACATCTCGTGTACCCCCACCACATGTTAAGATGATAACCCCACCATCATGAATGGAGGTGAATTGGGGAGGTAGTATACTTCTCATCCTCAATAATCATATGAGTTCGTATTAATTACATTTTCACAAATTTGAAGCTCCTTAAGCTCTACTCAAATTTTGATAATCCACCATTTTGGATCCGTTGTGACCCAAATTCAAGAGGTCATAATCTGGTCACTAACTAACCCCACACACGAAATTGATTCATACTCTAAAATGCAATTCTTTTTACACATCTATTCCGACAGGAACTCAAAATTTCGTCAAAATCGGACAGGTAGTAGCCGAGTAGAAGAGTCAAAGAAATAATTAAACTATTCGGTTTCATAGTACATATAGATATGAGCAGAAAATTGATTTATTCTTTTAATATCAGATCACATTATGTAGGTACCTGTGTAATATCTCTCAAACATACAACGTATAATTTTTATCAGCAGAATTGCTTAACATAAACAAATACAAATTATTTTTATCAAATTCGTTTGCTCTGGATGAAGCACAATCTCACAAATAAATTATTAAATTCTTCATAAAATATACCCGCCAAGATATCGTATAATTCTTCATCACCTTTATACTTCTCCAAATCTGAGACGTCATCAACTTATCTCCCATCTCATGACTTGTAATACTTAAACAAAGAAGATAAAATTTAAATGGAAACAATCCGCAGTAACTCGTAGTTGGTGACTTCGTCGCTTCCAAATGGATACATAAATTGTTTCACAGCCATAGAACCGAGGTGAGGTCAGTTTTCAAAGAATATCTCCAAAGGCAAGATTTCCACATTCTTGAAACAGTGAGTACGATGAAAAAAGCTTTAATAAAGATATATTAAATTACTTATCCATCATTACTTCTCCTACAACGCTCTAACAATTTTAGCTTAGGTATCATTCGTCACAATGATGAACGAGACCAACAACGAAGATTTACTCGATAAACTAACACTTTTCAATTGGGTGGAATATGCGACCTTCGGTTCCCTTCTTAGCTTATCCGCGTTCATTGGAATTTATTACGGTTGTTTCAAAAAAGATCGAAATTCCAAAGAACAATACATGTTGGGAGGTAAATCCATGCATGTGTTTCCCATAGGAATTTCTTTAATAACCAGGTAAAAGATGCGAACTTCGAAGTAAAAGTAAATAGGTGCCTACATCATTACATCGTTATAGTCACGTATCAGGAATTTCTTTGCTCGGAGAACCAGCCGAAGTGTATGAACATGGAACACAATATGGAGTCGTATGTCTATCCATATTGGTGATTGTATATGTAACGAATAAATTTTACATTCCAGTATTTTATCCATTGCAACTGAATTCTTTATACGAGGTGAGATAATGTTGCCAAAAATGCGCTCGACTTATTTAGAATTCCCTATTTCACGATTAACCATCTTTAATTTATTAATTATTCCGTTGTTACAGTACTTGGAATTGCGGTTTTCTAAAACAGTACGAAGCGTGATGTCTTTAATATTTGCATTGCAAGTGGTAAGTCGTCGAGACGCGTAATGCTTTCTTATTTACATACAACATACGATGAAGTAATGTTGGAGAATGGCGATGTAATTTAACACTCGCATTCGTATAATTTTCTAGCGTCGGTTAAACTAGACGAAATTTAATCTCGAAAATTTCTATCGTACTTAATTTATTAATTTTAGGTACTCTTCACGCCGGTGATTATTTACATCCCTTGTTTAGCTTTTAATCAAGGTACCTTTCTAGAAATTAATTCTTCATTACTTCTGAAGCTACGTAAAAGTTTCTAGAAAATTTATAACTTCTTGTTAAAGTTGCAGACATATCGATACATCATGTAGCACCGATTATATGCTTATTATGCATTTTCTACACGTCCATCGTAAGTAGCGTTCTTTCCAACTTAAATGATGATAGGTGGACAATTCCTCATAAATATGTTTTATTCTGTAACAGGGTGGTTTAAAAGGAGTAGTATCGAGTGTCTCTATCCAGAGTGTGTTTACATTTGGAGCGCTAATCGCAATCATCATACTTGGATTAAATGATGTAGGCGGAATCAAAAAGGTTATAGAAATGAATTACGCTGGAGACAGATTGGAATTATTCAAGTACCCATGATTAATTCATTTCTCAAAAATGTATTCGTGTGAAATAAAAGCAATACAAATTTTTTCTTTCAGTATGAATCCAAGTCTACTAGCGCATAATACATTCTGGACTGTGGCAATTGGAGGCTTTTTTCTTGTACTGCCAAACATAACTATTCATCCAGGATCATCACAGAGGTTCATCGCCTTACCCACTATCGAAGATGCGAAACGGTAGTTTGAGTTTATAGATATTTTGATTAGGATGAACTCACGTAACATTATTATATTAATATTTAGAGAAAACTACATACGCTCCATCTCGATATAAGCCTCTTCATACCACATGTAGACAAGAAAAAAGCTCGGTTCAGGATCATCTATTCCCTCTTCATCACTCATCTTATAAAGTTTTGAAAGCTGAGATACGCATTATATTTAAAACTAAAGCTGTGTGGTGTGAAGCTGATTGCACGAATAGTATGGAGGTGGAAATGAGTGATGAAGAGGGAATAGATGATCCCGAACCGAGTTGAAACAAATATTTCAAAGTATATCTGTAGTTTTTTTTTGTTCTATAATATAAATCTGGAGAAGGATTTCTAAAGGAGGAAGGAGGAAGGGGAGGGGGAATCATCAGGAAAAATTACTTGTTCATCTTCATCACCTACTTAGGTCACTTGATGATAGATATGAACACATGTGAATAAATTTTTCCAAAATTAATGTATTTTGGGCCCCCCATTTTGGGCCCTTTTATGACTTTTTGGGAAAAGTTTTTCATGTACCTTATAGAAAATTGAACGGGGAATATTTTTCAATATTAACAATTTTTGCGTAGGACGCACCGTATAGAAGATAAAAACAAAGAACTGATTTTCGAAAGGGAATTCTAAAAATTGGTATATTTTGACCTCCCCATTTTGGGCTTACTAATGACGTTTTGAGGAAAACTATGTCACTCATTCTGTAGGAAATTTAATGGGGAACATTTTTTGATATAACTTATTTTGACGTAGAACCCTTATTTTCGAAGATATTAGCAAAAAATAGTTGAAAAACAGTTTTTTGCGGGGTTTTAGCCCCCTCCAGGGGTTAGCTCACCCTCTACGAGTGACAACTTTTTATACCCCTATTAAGGATACCATTCTGCACATATAATGTGAAATTCAGCTCACTACCATTTTTTTCCAGGTTTGGTCAAAAATGAGCTCATTTCCCTATACTATAATATGAATAAAAAATTTCAATTTTCAATTAAAACTAGTGATTCCTCGCCCCTTCGAGGCTCGTAATAAAAATTAAATGAAAAAAAAAGTTTTTTTAATAGTCAAGTACTGCTTCATTCCAAACTGCGCAAACTAATTTATTCTTACATATTACCCCCACCAAGTGTTCTTCCTTTCAGGATGTGCTAGTTCCTCTATACCTTTGTATACCTGTCATTTTAAACAATTTTACAACTTTACCCTGGTTGTTGCCCATGTGCAAAGCTTTCATAAGAATTCATCACCTTTTTTTCCCTTTGTATACCTGCTATTCAAAACAAGGATGCGCGCGCATCTCAAAACCGATTTCATTTTGATTTTAATATATAGAAAGAAAAGATAATAGAATACTGCAGAATGTTCAACAATAAATAGTTGCTATCAGTGACTAACCATTTTGGAACTTCCTGTAGTATTCCATTCATTTACTTGATATCTTACATGGGGAGCAATGATAACAACCTAGAATTTTTTTTTTGAAGTTATAAAACTACCACTCTCAAAGTGCGATATATCTGTGCTATATCTTAAAATATTTAAGTGGAAAAAAAATTTCTATATACCTCAAAATGGGGTATCACTTAAATTTTGAGGAGAGCTGGGGAAGTAGTAAATGCCTCAAAATTTTGGTTTTTGATTTTACACGAAAAATAAAAATCAAGAACCATAATATATCCAAATTTTAGCCTCCTATGTGTATTTAAAGTGGAGTTGGAGCAAAAAATGATTTGAAAAAAAAATTTTGAATCATGAAATTTTACGAATCTTCCATATCTTCACACAAAATCGATGTAAAAAGTTCAAACTTTGTAGAGGTACAATCATGTGGTATGAAGAGGATTACATGGAGACGGAATGCTCGAAATAATATAGTCTCTGCTTTAATAATGATTACAGCTCGGTACAGATGTATGGCGTCGGAATGATTTTTACAAAATTACTAACCTTTACCATCGGATTTATTATTTATGTCAAGTACTATTCTTGTGATCCTATTAAAGCTGGGGTACGTTTCATTTTAAGTTCCTTTTTAATTTTAAATACTGAGTTTTTGATTGTTTTAAAAATTGAGGATTAATGGCAATCTAGAATTGTGAAATGACCTCAACAAACGTGAATGAAAGTTCAGCTCACAAATTTACCTAGTAGGAACCTACAAAATGATTTAAAAATTTTAAAAGTTGAGAGTACCAGAAGGGGCCAAGTTTGATTTTTTTCAAACAATGAAGGCGTTGGTTACATCACTTGCTAAATGAACTCAAAACTACGTTATAAGAACTTCAGTTTTTAAATTCAATTTTCAACCCCTAAAAATTAAGTTAAAAAATTTGAAATTTCAAAAAAAAAAATTTTGGGAAATTAACAATTTTGTACGTTCCAAAATCAAAATTTGACGGAGAAGACTGAAAAAATTTATGGGTATAATTTTTTTTCAAAAAGCACAAAGGGCATAGGAGGATAGGAATGGCGAATCAGGCACGGCGCCCAATTTCCATGAAACTTGGGTGGTAGCTAGGTACCCTTTAGAAATTTTCATGGTCAAAGTTTCAGACCACCCGCCCCTCTCGTTTTTGTGAAATTAATTTTTAATTGAAAAACCAATTCGAATTTTTCTTTCATGCAATAGAGAACTGATTTTATTGAAAATTTAGCATGTTGTACTGTTTCATAAGGGGTCTCTTGGAAAAAATCGGCAACCCCCCACCATGATTTTACCCCCACCAAAGACCATTTTTTAACTTAATTTAATTTTTTCAACCATGATAATGCTTTGGCACAATTATGAAATTGATATTTTTAGATGCCCCCTTGACCTGGTATGCCATATTGAAAAATGGCTAAAACTGATAACGGTTCACATGTTGGTATACTCCAAGAGCCGAAACTGTCGAAAATGGGCCGAAATAACTGAAAGCTGAGACCGGTCCCAAAGTTAATATATGTACCCCAACTTCGAAAATCCATGGTCTGCCGATCCACAGCTACTGCTTTTAAGCACAGCGAAAGCTCAAAAGTTCACAATTTTCATGAACTTTCGGCCAGAAATACTGAAGGTTGAAATTGGCGTCTAATTACAGGATTTTCTGCGCTGAATCCGAATATGTAGATGTGTCAGCACTAAAGTGCTTCCAAAAGCTCGGCAGAGGGGGTCAAAGGGGGAGAGAACTCGAAGAAATCATGTATTTTGGTTGAAATTCACATAAAAATGGCATAGGTTTGGTTTAAATGAGTTTAATAAATGCGTTTAAGTATTACTCATGAACAACAATAACTCCGTAACACCGAATTTTTACAAAATTTCTTATTTGAGAGGGGGGGAGCGTAGGGAAACATGTACAAACTCATGTATATGGGCATGGGATACATCGAAATATATGTTTTCCAAGTCATAGAACTCATTGTTTTCAAAAATAAACAAAAATTAGTAATTTATTAGTCATGGGCGCAAAATGGGGTTAATTTATGCCCTTTCGGATTCGAGAAGGAAAATGCTCAATTTTTACTTCACCTCTTTCCAAAATACTACATTATTGCTTCAAAATAGCTAAATGTTCAAGCATGAAAAAACTCAAACTATAAGAATATGTTTGGATAAAAATCTAGCATAATTTTTGTTTCATCTTCATTAAATGAAATAAAGTCTCTGAAAACAAAGAAAAAAATTTTAAATATTATTTTGAAATTTTCAATTTGAGAACTGAAATTTCCATCATATTATCTGTTTATGCTTATCAAGTCATTACTTTTCATACGCATTTTCCGAAAAAAAAAAAATTAATGTAGCCTTCTCATATTTATTTTATTTACAGAAAATAAAAAATTCTGGACAACTGATGCCCTACTACGTCCAAGATGTAGCATCTCAATATCCCGGATTAACTGGTATTTTCATTTCTGGATTGATTAGCGCCGCCTTAAGGTAAATGGTACATGAGTTACCGCAATAAAAGAAGTTCAATCATAATTTTAATTTAAAAATGTTCAAAAAATTCTAGCACCATGTCGGCCTACTTGAATACGTTGTCTGGTACTTTATACGAAGATTTTTATTTGCGTTACATTTCAAAAAACTCTAGCCCAACTAAGGCTAGTTTCATCATGAAAGTAATCACGGTATGTGTAGGATGTTTATGCGTCATCTTGGTATACCTCGTGGAACACTTAAAAGGGATTTTACAGGCATGTAGTAGAGATATAAATAACCTCATCGTATTCTCAGATTCCAAACCACAGTCATCACTGATGAAGTAATTTTTTTATAACCAGATGGCGATTAGCTTAAGCGGAGTAACCGCTGGACCGATGTTTGCTGCATTCGCGTTAGGTATATTTTGGCCATGGGCTAATGCCAAGGTTCGTAAATCCATATCGATCGTGTTTAGTTTCTAATCATTCTTATAGGGGTTTTAAACTTTCAGGGCGTTATATGGGGTACAGTAGTCAGTGTGATAGCAATGTTGACAATAGTAGTGAAAGCGCAACTGGCCATTACCACTAATAACCTCATATTTGCTAAAAAACCCACATTTACTCATAACTGTACTTCTGTCTTGAACAAAAAAGAGCAAATCTTATCGAAGTAAGTATAAATCAATACTTCAGACGATAACGAAAAAATAGTATTTAATAAAAAAAAATATTCACAGTCTTATAGAAATTACCGACGGTGTCTTCGCTAACGAAGATCTGCTACCGATTTTCGCCCTATCGTACTTCTACTACGCTTTAGCCGGTACCGTCATCGCCGTTAGTGTGAGCATCGTGGTCAGTTACTTGACCGGTTCGAATGATTTACAAAACCTTAATCCGGATCTTTTCACTCCTTGCGTAAGAAAGTATCTGCCGGCTAACAGTAAGCTCAAGCGAATCAATAGCGCCAATAAAGAGTACCAGCAAGTTCTGCAGGAAATGGAAACGTACAATGCCAAGATCTGATCTCATGAGATCGACTAATCGTGATCACTCTTTTTCATATCATTTCTCTTGTTTCGAATTAATTTTAATAAAAGTTGATAACTGATGATCTCGTCGTAAATTTATCGAGCTTCTATTTTTCATCTGTAACAAAAGCACGCACCAATATTAAAGAAGCGTCTAGAAAAAGTTCCACGATGAAAAAAAAATTAAAGCATGTAGACAACGCTGCTTAAGTGAGTGGTAAGATAAATCAACAGCTAAAAAAAAAATTTGGATAGCTACAACAGCTATACCAGATTATTTCATTCAACTGCTGAGTACTTAATTATCCCCACTCTTAGTGCCTTTGAGCCCCATCTGAGAATTTGATACTCAAGCTTCCGCTATAGGTGCGAGATACACACACTTTTTCCTCAAAGAAATATCTATCCACAAAAACTTCCTTACTGTATTGAAATAATATCCGTGTAGATTTGCAAATAATGCTACTATAATAGCTTCACCGCTGCTTTTAATACTATTACAAAAGTAGCCTAATGAGTGATGCCACAAAAGGTTTTAGGGACCAGACAAAACTCCTAATAACATAAAAAGTCTTCATATAATTTGGTGCAGAATGAACAGCTAAGGTACTCACATCCAAACAAGATGCGCAGTCGCATCCCCAAAATTAATTTGGAGGTCGTTTATCATGTGTGGAAAGGCGATCTGAGAACATAAAACGTTCTGAAACTCCGCCCAAATCCTCACCACAAAAAAAAAAATGAGTTGAAAGACTATTTAGGGACATAAAATGTTCTGAAGATATCCAAAAAATCGTCACTTCTATTGTAATACATACAGCTGTATGTCCAGTGTTTGCACATGGAGAAAGGGACTTACAAGTAATAAAAAGTCAATCTGAAAATAAAACTTTCTGAATACTTTTGCTCCTTACATCTACTGCAAAGTGTACAGCTACATCCTTGCAACGTAGTGAAGAGGACTTTTAGCAGTTCAAAGGTCAAGTAAGGACATAAAACATTTTGAACATTTCACAAAAGTCCTCCGAACATTAAAAGTCCACGCATTTCTCGCAATATGCACAGTTGCACTTCCACAACATATTAATAGGGACTCTTTAGCATTTCAAAAGTCAACAGGGACATAAAACGTTCTGAAAATATCACAAAAGTTCTTGCAATTGCAATATGCACAGCGGTATGTCGTCACTTAAGGAAAGGGACTTGATAGTAAGAAAAAGTCAACGTGAAAACAAAATGTTCTGAAGACTTTTGCTACTAAGATCTATTATCATATGGACAGTTGTATTTCCACAACTTTGTAATGAGGACTTTTTAGAGAATCAAAGATCATCTACAGAAATAAAAAGTTTTGAGTATTTCGCAAAAGTCCTCCGAACATAACAAGTCCTCACATCTACTGCAATATGCACAGTTATATTTCCTCTAGCAGTTCAAAGGTCATCTAGGGACATAAAACATTCTGAAGATATTACAAAATTTTCATAATTATCTATTACAATATACATAGCAGTATATCGACACTTGAGGAAAGGGACTTATTACTAATAAAAAGTCATAGGTTCATTGGTTCTGAAGACTTTTGCTCCTCATATCTACTGCAATACGTGAAGTTGTATTTCCACAACTTAGAAAGAGGACTTTTTGTAGTTCAAAGGTCATCTACGGACATAAAACGTTCTGAATATTTCGCAAAAGGTCCCCAAACCTAAAAAGTTCTCACATCTACTGCAATATGCACAGTTATATTTCCTCTAGCAGTTCAAAGGTCATCTAGGGACATAAAACATTCTGAAGATATTACAAAATTTTCATAATTATTTATTACAATATACACAGCAGTATATCGACACTTGAGGAAAGGGACTTATTACTGGTTCATTGGTTCTGAAGACTTTTGCTCCTCATATCTACTGCAATACGCGAAGTTGTATTTCCACAACTTGAAAAGAGGACTTTTTGTAGTTCAAAGGTCATCTACGGACATAAAACGTTCTGAATATTTCGCAAAAGGTCCCCAAACTTAAGAAGTCCTCACATCTACTGCAATATGCATAGCTGTATTTCCACAATGTAGCAAAGCAGCTGTCTAGAGATATGAAATGTTCTGAAGATTTCATAAAAGTCCTCACATCTATTGTAATATGCATAGCTGCATGTCCACAGTATATTGAAGGGAATTTCTTAGCAGTCTGAAACCTTCGCAAAAGTTTTTTAAATATAAAATGTCCTCAAAGCTACTGAAAGATGAGCTATTACATACATCTCCATACTATACTGAAGGGAATGTGTCTTGTGTAGAAAGAAAATGCAAGGACATGACAAATTCTGCATATTTGGAAAATGTCCTTATATCCACAGAAAAATGTGCAGTGCATGTTCTTCGAACATTACACGAGTATATGCACATACATAAAATTCAAGTAATATAAGACCTAGTATTTTAAGTCACGTTTAACTCAAATTTAAGGGATCATGTTGCACTTCAAAACTGACTTCATACAAATAATGAAGACTGAGCTTTTTACCTGTATCCACTGAGGAGAAATGGATGTTTCAAAACAATGATTTTGGCTTCAATTCTATTAAAATTCTACTTAAAAGGCAGAAATTTTCATATTACTGGCATTCTTTCCTTCACATGTCATATGATACCATAATCAAAACTTTTAAGCTTTTCATTCATTCCGTTACATTTTAAGATATGTGATTCCTCCTAATCCTCCACTCTAATCCCCCCCCCCGCACCATTACAATACTTAGAAGGTAGGATTTAGGATATGTTACACTTCTATAGTCAAATAATATGAGTTCGTATAAATCAATTTTGAAATATTTTGGGCTTTTTAAACATTCGCCATGATGAGTTCATTTTGATCCATATTTGCGAAGTTACATTATCCTGCTATTATTCACATCAAGGAGAAACCCTCCAAGTATTGGTATTATCAACAGCAGAAGAAGCAGGCGTGCTTTAAAAAATTATCATGGGCTTTCAATGTGATTTTATCGAACCTTGAGATTTTGTCCATGGGTACGAACAAATCTGGAGACTTTTCGATACTCAAAATTACCGGAACCCCCATCCATCATAACCTCCCCAAAAACACTTCATTCCCTTTAATCATCAGTACCTATCTGACATGTGTCTGGTTTCACTTCCTCGAACCCATTCTTTTCTAGAACTACACTACACCAGGATACCTTCTATGGTTCTGCGCAATGTCAAGTTCAAACAAAAGACAGTATATGGGTTAAGAACACACTTACACTTGAAACAATCGTCCATCGCTCGATGTCGTGTAAAGACACGCTAGCATATCGTATTAGAAATGTCATCGTCTGTCGCGAGCCACTAATTTTTCCAACATCATTTCGTCACTCTCACTTACCCATTCGCTCGCCTTCCGATTCCACTTCCTAGTACTGCGCCCGCCAGTACCAACGATTCAACCTGTTCAATTCGGTTCACCCAGACGCGCGCGCGCGAATTAATCTTACGTTAGTAGCGAGAGTGATCCGGTGCCTTATTTTCAATCTCGAACATTTTTATCCCCCGAGTGGTGTAATACTGAGATACGTTTTCGCGCCGTTTCGGAGTAAATTTGTTCTCCAAAGCAATACCTGAACACGGCAACGCCATGCTAATTATTTGAAAATTGTTTACACGATGTGGTTGATATGTTACGGCACGCGTATTGTTTACGTTCGGCTGGTCGCGTCGCGTATGTAATATTATCTCTGGGCTTTTTAGGCGCAGACTGCTTTCAATTGGTGTCTCAATACAAACAAGGTAAAAATTTTTTTGCTAGTTAATTTTTCTTTCAACGAAACAAAAGAGCGATTGGAACCCACAAAGAGATCTCACAACATTTATCGATATTTACTTATTTATTTCACTTGAATGTATTTTAAAAATTTATCATCGATGATTTTAGTTATTCATTCAGTAAATTAATTAAAATATTGAAAAGTATGTGAAATAAAAAATTATTTCTCAAATTTTGTCTGCCCACCCCCATTCATTTATTTATTCATTTATTTACATCACTGCTGAAATTCATAATATGAAAAAAATTAAAAGTATGCACCTTCATAGACAAATGAATTTACAAAAATTAAAAATGCATTAAAAAAATTTTTAGTTTAGTTTTACAAAAATTAATAAATAATAATTGAAACAGCATTAATTTTGAATGAAATTTTAACTTTAAAAAAATTCTAAATATGTTGATAATTAATTTGGAATTTTTAATTTTTTTTAAATTTGTTTTTTTGTTTTCTATTTAATAGAAAAAAAATATATATAATAAGAACGAAAAACTTGAATGATAAATGAATAAATAAAATAAAATAGAATAAAATCGAAAAAAAAAAACAAAAAAAAGCAGAATCTCAATTTTTAATTGAAGTTCAACTTGAAAAATTTAAAACTTGAAATTTCAAAATTATTTTCAAAATAATTCATATTAAATAAAATAAATTACAATAAAAAATAATTAAATATAAAAGTAAAAATGATGAAATAAAATTAAAATTTATTTCAATAAAAATCTGAATGAAAATATAAATAAGAATATAAAAAAAAAATAAATAAATAAATAATAACTGATATTAAAAAAAATAAAAATAAAATAATATATAACTAAAAATTTTTTCGCAACTTCTATAATTTTTCATAATAATTCGAATAACAAATCAATATGTAAATATTCATAAATCTGTCACAATCAAATTTTTTTTTCGATACATTAAAAAATATTCTACGTTGTTACTTAGAAATTATATTACATTTCAATTTTTTTGGTAATTCTGCCCTTTTTTAATGTTGATAATTTTTCATTTTTTCCCAGTTACGATTATTGTATTTCTGATCTCTATTATGTAGCACTTTTTGGAAAGTCTACCCAATAAAAACGAAACTCATCTCGGGTACGCGGCTTTCACGCCTATAGTCTCCGGTGGATCTTGACGAGATAACCCAATACCTCGCCAGGTACCCAAATAATCGATAAACAAAAGAGCCACCTATAGGAACACTATGGATAAAAATATAGGTTACACCTCGTATCATAGAACACATATGATTAGATTTCTCGACGAATGATAAATACGTACAAAAAAAATTACCGAATGGAAAGCGGAAGCGCGTATTTCCTAACTGGCCGCGAAGGGCATCTTAACTGGTGCGCGGTAATAAATCGGACATAATTGGACACTTTCACTGTCTTCGGTAGCGGTATTCGGATGTCAATTAAATTACCAATTATTATCATTAATTCGGTTAAATAAAATGCTTTCACGGGTAAAACGGCTGATTACGCGGTTCACTATCACTTTCTGCATACCGGCGAAGCGGATTATACGTATAAAAAATACTCGCGTAAACATAACTGTTTATTACCGCATAAAACGTAAGACTCTTTCACTTCCTGATCTCGGTTTGGAAAAATTTTCACGTCCATGTGTCTATACGAGACGTAAAAATAATCGAAGGACGTTACGGGTCAATTTCACCGGGTCAAGGTCGTTTATCGTGTTCGTGTCCGAGATGGGAAATTTCATTGGTGACTGATTTCAGATTGCGGTGTTGGTAACGGAGTGGCGGCTAGACAACCGAGACTCTTGAATGGACCTTTTTACGATGACATCAGCAATGAGTTCGAGCAACGATCGGATCATTTTAATGGGAGCAATAATCAAGTGCCTAGGTTGATAAATGGTAAAGAAACGCAACGAGGAGCTTGGCCTTGGCAGGTACCTGGAGCTATATGCGCTTGAATATTTGTAACTAGTTTAGGAACATTGAGAAAGTAATATTCGTGAATTCTTATCGGCGTTTATTATTTGTACTGAGGGGTAATATATTCTTGCCTTTTTTTTGGAACCGAAAAAAAATTCAACTAAATAAAATACCAACCCCATCAGCTGAAGCTTTTTTAAATTTTTTTTAATTTTTGGAGTAAAAAATTTTCAAAATGAATTTAAATACATGTGTGTGTATTTTTTTAAAGGTGTACATCGATTATTTCTTAGAACATCATCTAAAATGCTTTCAAAAACTTTCACCTATCCCCACAAGCAAGTGATATTACAAGACAATGAAATTAATTTAAAAAACGGAGGAACTTCATACCTTTGGAATGTTGAGGGCTGCTTATAGAGGGGGGGGGGAATTTATTTGAAAATGAGTTGTATTAGTGGTGGGGATGAGGAGAGATTGTGAATGGGCAATTTCGTTCTTATAAATTGCACTATGTCCACAAAATTAGCCAAACACTGTGAAGGGGATCCCAAAAAATTTGTAAGACAATAATAATAACCAAAAAAAAAAAAATATTCGTATCATTTGCGTATAAGTTATAACGAAAAATTATTTTAAAAAACGAACAATATTCTAATATTTTGAAAATTCAAATTTTTATACAACTTGGGCTTGACAAACCCTAGAAATTGTTTTCGAGAGGGTAACACCTGCTTTTTGATCACATCTCTAAAAATGCTAATTCCAAGTTTCTAGAATAAATTAGGCAACGTTCATGTCGAAGAAATTTATTTAAAAAAAAATTATATGAGAGAGTGAACTCCACGAACAAAATCGAGCGAATCTTCTACGTGAAAAATTTCACGCAGATTAATTTATTATAGAATCATTTTTCACGTATCCTAAAATGTGCCTTTTATAGACACTCCAGTCCCTCAAGTGAGCTAAGTAGCATTTTAATTTCAAGGAACGTTTAGTATACTGGTAAAAAGAGTTCCTATAAGTTTGAAACATAATTTCACATTTTTATTCATTTTTTTTCTCGTTATTCATTAATTTGAATTAATTTTATTTGCTATCAGTGTTGCCAAATTAAAGGAAAAGAATCTTTGAAAATTGAAAAGGTATCAAATTTTGAGAATTACGGTTAGAAATTTTCGAAAAATGAAATAGTAATTTAACTTTTTAATCTCGTGAAAAGAAACCAAAGAAATGAAATAACTGATAATCGTTTTCTGGCCAAAAAAAATTTGGCGCTTAGAGGTGCTAAAATTAGTTGCATAATTTTTCTATTGAAAATAGATAATCCTCACACTAGGCTCGTCATGTCAGGGATGAGCAAATTATAGAGGGAACTTGAACTTCTTTTTTGTTGATTGACACTTTTGTATTGAATACTAAATTTTACTAGCGGGACTCGATGCCCACTTTCTGACTCATAGCCTGCTTCACACAATTACTATTTTTTTTAAATTAATGCGAAAATTCGCAAACAAAATAATCCACAAATTCACAAAAATTAAAACGAAAAAATTGGATTCTTCATTTTTTTTTTTAGAATTTTGCATTTCAATAATTTTCAATTTTTCGATCTTTAAAGTCTATGCTATAGATATTAAAATTACCAAAAATTATCAGCGTAAATTTCTGCATACTGTTGACTGTTATGCTGAAGTTGAAATAATATGAAGTTCCGAGTGAACGAATTTTTTTTGATATTGAAATAATTCTTTAAGTTGAGATTTCGATGTTTTCTCGTAAAAAAAAAAACATGACACTAGATGTTCAGTAATTTAAAAAAATCATATAATTCATATTTTCTTCATTCAACCACTCATAAGGTTATTTCTCAGATCTTTGGCACCTATAAATGAAGGAAGAATTCCTACTCGAATATTACCCCCAGTAATATGTATCCTGAAGCAAAAATTTTACGATTTTTTCAAAAATTATTTGGGTTAAAAAAACGATTTTTAGACGAGAATAAATGAGTAACACAGCACTCCCTCATAAATGACTCAAAAGTTCTGAGACAATGAATATCAAAATTTCATTTAGTTTTTTTTTTTTAAATCGTTTTATTTTTGGTCGCTCGGCATCTCGGCCATTTGCGACGCTAAAATTGTACATTACTTATAAATATAGGTCATTATAATTATTGGTATCTATTTTCATTGAGTAGTTTTTGAGAAATACCCGACTAAAAAGTGATCAAACGAATAAACAAAATAATGTGGTACTTACTCATGTCCGAAGAGCTTTAAATTTAAATTACTCGACATTAATCAAAAACATAAAATTTTTAATAATTCATACGTCTATTATTTTTCTCAAGATAATAATAATTTTTTTTTTTTATGTACCAAGGTATAAAAATAAAAATATTCATTTTTACATGTGTTCCTTCATAACTTCCAAAAAATTGTAATTTTGGAAGATTTAAAAATTTTTCAAGTACAAAAATTACATTTACCTCCTCGTTAGTCGCAGAAAAAATTTCATTTTTTAATTTTCACAATATTTACAAGTGTGAAAATTATTTCAATTCATAAGAGAAAAATCACATTACATCATCCATATGAAAAAATATTTCCATCACAGCGATAATGAAACTGATTTTCTATTTTTCAGGGGTTCTCAAACTATTATTATCAACCATGTTTAGAAGTTATAAGAATGATGTTTTGGGAACCCTGAATGTATAAGTGAGCCTTAATTTTTTTTTTTTTTTGCATCGTTCTAAAGTGGGCTAGAATTCATAAAACATTCCATTACGACGATATATTACTAGTTCGAAATATTTTTTTAACCAATAAGATAAAATGTTTCTAAATAAACTGAAAAAATCAAATCCTTGAAAATCACAAAAACTGATGATTAATTTTTTTTTGACTTTCGAAAAATTAAGAGTAACTCTGGAATCCAAAAAATTTAAATCATTTAAATTTCAAGTAAAAAAATAAAACATAAAACTTCGGATTTTCAATCATGAAAAGCCTGTTAATCATACTTTTATTCGTGTAATTTTTTTGCTTCCATTTGAAGGGGAAACAATCTTTTTGACTTGATAACAATGAAAAAATTAAGCATCGTTTTTTGATTTTTTCCTTTAAATAGAATGAAAAACTATTCGAAGAGAATTTGATAGGATCGATCTTTCATTTACCTTTATATTTGGCCGCTATTAATACAGCTTTAAGGTATCCAAATCAACACACCTTAAAGAAGTATTTATGCTTCATAGCTTCTCTTCTATTTGATTTAGAAATATTTTCTGTACTATTCAACAATTAATTTCCTTTCTAAGGTATCGCTGCAACTCTTACATCCGAAATTCGGTCTCATAAAACACTGGTGCGGAGGCGTCCTCATATTTCCCTCTTGGATAGTTACGTCAGCCCACTGCATCCACAAGTGAGTTTTATTACGATATTTATTCTAATTTGGATACTCCGTGTTAAAAAAATCACTTTAACTGTTTCAGCGAAATTTTCAGTTTACAATTGGCGGCTTTGTGGACGGCTGTGTTGGGCGAATGGGATCGCGAAGTCGAAGAAAATACTGAGATACGGATCCCCATTGAGAATATATTCGTGCACGAACATTTCCATAACTATCAACACGATATAGGTGAGGTGTGATGTTCATAGAAGTAATAAAGTTAGTGAAAGTTTGTTTCATTCGATTGAAGTTTTGTTTTCTTTGTCTTCCATTGGTAACGAATTTTTCGAAATGTTCCATTATGGAATAGTGTGACGATTATTCTCGTATAACAAACACGTATCGTTACTTAGACTAACCGCTGAATTTTTTTATTCGTGTAAAATTAAATTCGCCTTCAATTTCCTGTGTAAAAAGACACTTTTTCAATGACAAAAAAACAACATCCGTTGGCGGTTTAATAGAATCACAAACCGCGGCCGGACAACACGATAACGTTACTCGATTACATAATGACTGGTTTACGCCGACATAGGTTACAACTGTTATCGAATTACAAATCAGCAACGTATAACTGTATTTAACATTTTTACTTGTAAAATTATTTCGCAGCGAAAGCAGTTTAAAAGAGCAAATTTACATCGACCAATTCTACGTTTACTTTCTCTATTTGAATAAATTACCATGGACGGAGAAAAGTGGTAAAAAAATTTTAACGCAACTTTTACGTGTTTGCAGCGTTACTGAAACTATCACGTGCAACGGGTCGATATGATAAAGGAGTCGGTACAGTTTGTTTGCCATCTGGTCACGAAACAGGGCTACCTAGTTTATGCATAGCCACAGGTTGGGGTAAAACTAGCCCCAAAGGACCACTGTCCAATACACTGAGACAGATTAGAGTGCCACTTCATAATAATACAGTATGTAAGGATAAATATGGATCTAGTATATCGATACAATCTAGTCATTTGTGCGGAGGAAAATTAGATGGTAAATTCGGAGCTTGCATTGTAAGTATAATTTTTATTCACAAGTGCACGATGATAAGCGACTTGGTAAATATTTTCTTCATTCCTAGGGTGACTCTGGAGGACCTCTGCAGTGCACTTTACAAGATGGCCGGTGGTTTTTAGCCGGCATCACGTCGTTTGGATCGGGTTGTGCTAAACCAGGATATCCAGATGTGTATACGAAACTTTCATTTTATATTCCGTGGATTAAATACCACGTAAATAAGTATTCGCAAAGTTCTACGAATTCGTAAATTATTATAAATAAATTGTTATGTTTGTGTCATATTTTAATGAACTTACCGTCACCTTTCAACCTGTAGTCCAGGCGAAAGGTTCTAATTTTAAATCATCTGGTAAGGCTTCATTAGCCTGTTGAATTAATTTCACCGTTTCTTTCAAGGTAACGGTGCATTTTTCTACTTGTTTGACGATATCATTAATTTTACTAAATTTTTCGGCGTGCTTAGCGTAAGCTTTTTGCTTTTCTGTGAATGCTGACATAATTTGAGAGGTTTTCTTATCAATCTAAAAACACGAAATAATCAATTTCGAAAATAAAAGAAACATGGGAATTTAATATTATACGAAAATAATTACTTGAACTATTTGCTTAGTAAGTTTATCTTGCTCGGTGGATACTTCCACAGCACATTTATTCAATGTATTTTGATATAAATGACACATATTGCATAAAGCAGTAGAATCCAATCTTTCTAAAACTTCAGGATCTCGAGCAGCAGGGGCATTAAGCGTAGCTCTCATTATTGGTAAAAAGTGAGGTATTTTCTAAAAAATCAAATACTAGATATTATCACCAACAAAATATATATATATTAAAATAATAATGAATTCATATAATCACATACTTGTAATTTCATAAGCTCAGTATCATTAGACTTATTGGGTTGAGCTGCAGCTTCTTTCACAACAACGATATTATGACCAGTGGAAGATAAAGGCATTTGAAGCTTTTTTTTCGTCCTTCTAGAAGAGGCAGCGCTGGCTAAAGATTTACCTCTCGATAATCTACGAGCTAGTGGCTTTTTCTTGGGTGAATCTGTAATGACAGATATTCAAATGAGTCTAAAAGGGGTAAAGAACACCTTATTGTATCCACATACGTACCTCCTATAGGTCTATTCACCGTATATGATATGTATGGGAGATCGGAATCACTACAAACACTTGGCTCTGGAGAATTCGTACCGATATTTTCATCCTCTTCTTCTTCATCGGGTAAGTCAACATCAGCTCTGTATTCGGGTACTGATTTACCTCGCCTTAAACCAGCACGCACGCTTTTACCTTGGTTACTTTGTTCTGAACCCATTTTTAGGCAGAAACAAGGATAATTTCTTCAAATGGCTTATCAGCGTGAAAATTCGAAATGTTTTTGGTGATTATGAAGCTAGGAATACTTGACATGAATATTTAATGTAAATAAAAAGTAACTGACTTGAATAGACAGCTTGGTAACAATATAGGAAGAGTAGATTATAAAATAAAATTATTCCAAATTAAATATAATATTAGAGGATTTAAATTTTAGATAAATCAAATGAAAGTATTCGAAAGAATAAATTTGAAAATTAAATATTTACCTTTGAAGCAATGTTGCCAAATGTCATCAAGTGATATTTTTCAGTATTACCATATACACAAAATCAAAAATTATCTCAAATATATATATTTTTAAATTTAAAAAATTTAATTAAAACTTGAATTAAAATTTGTTTAAAGTTTTATATATTTTAAAATTATTACATGGTTTATTTTTATTTAATTTCATGTAGTCAAGTTTAAATATTTTTCTTAAAATATCGCTTTAAAAATTGTAGGAGAATTTTTCTTCCGGAGAAGTTGAAAAAATGCAAAAAAATGACAACAAGAAATAAGTGAAAATGATAAGATAATTCCGTCAATCAAAATCAAAAATGACGTATTTATTCATTCGAAGAAGAAAAAGTAGAATTTTTTCCCTTATTTTGTCATGAAAAATGGTAAAATTTCATCATCCAGCATAAACTAACAATGTAAGCCCTATTGAATTACAATACTAGCTCAAAATACCAACTTCTCGAAACACATTGCATTATGAATACCTGTTCATAAATTATAATAATTAGCATAAAAATTGTTCTGCATATCCCTCAGTTGCACTATTCGTTTAAATTTTGATTTTAGCGATTCAATGAGATCATCTGTAAGCGTAATTTTATCCAGTCCAACTCCTGACCCTAATATGTCGCGTCCGGATTTCGAACAAACGATTCACGATCACGCCGCCATCCTGGTGTTGGTTCGACATTTAGGTAATTTTCATTAAAAATTTGAGTACAGTACACAACCGGTTATAATCCGCCGAATACTTACAGGAGAAGAATTATCGACTAAGCATTTCAATCAGATTTTCGACAGAATAAGCAAAATCTCTTACATAAAAGTGAAGGAAAATAATGGCAACGAGAGAACCATTTGGGCACGGTATGTGAAGGAATACCCGGTAGGAAATAACGACTGGGGCGATTTTCAAACTCACAGAAGACTACTCGGGTTAATCACTTTGGGTGAGATTACGTGGTGATTATCGAGTCGCCGTATCAATTCATCTTCGATATGTTAACGCGTGTTATTGTGCAGGTAAAAGTAAGACTGAAATAGAATTTAACGAGATATGCCGCGTCCATGAGTCACTAAAAGTAAAATACCAATCAACGTTGTATGATTCACGTTGCGTAATTTTCAACGCCAATACAGAAGATACAATGCAAATCACCCCACCTTCCAACTTCCGTTCGCAAGCTATTTATTACGCTTCTGAGACTGATCCGAATGTCGAAATCGAGAGCCAAGTTACGGAATTTTTGTCATCTCTGTTTTGGATTTTGGAATCCAAAAGAATGGAGAAGAGCCGGGAAAAGGTATCTCGATCATGACGATCAATTCGGAAAAATATTATATCATTTTTAATTAAGCATTTTGAATAGATTGAAAAGGCCTCTTTATTACTGGCCCCTTTTGAGAAAAAAGACATCGTTGGTTTGGACATGAAATCGCATACGAATCGGAAACGATGCGCAGGACGTTTAACTAAGCATTTGGGAGATTTATCATTACAAGCTGGATTAATCAATGAAGCATTGACGTTCTATCATTCAGCTATTGAGACATTACGATCGTCTCAAGATTGGTTATGGATTGGGAGTAAGTTCAGTTGATGATGTAGTAATTATGAAACAATTATAAAATTAATTTATCAATAAAAATAATATATATATAAATTTACATTGTACTATTGTTAACCTAAAGCTGAACTGTAGTTCCTCTTACTCGCAGAACTCTCATGAGCCCATATTTATAGAATCTCAGTTATTTGAGACCCCTCAAGTCGTCCATAAATTTCGAGTATCCGCTGTAACCCAAATTCGAGATCTCATATATACGTAGTGAAGTTTTAACGACAATTAATGAAATTTCCTAACTTGATTTTCGCTCTAAAAGCTGGTTTTCCCTCCTACTCCCCTCCAGCCATACTTGGAAAGCTGAAATTTGAGTATATTATTATTTTTTCGGTGATTTGAGCTCACTCTGTCGCATGAAATCGTAATGAAAAATTCTCCAACTTTCGTTTACTCTTTCCGCCTTCCTCTCCCCCCTCCAAACACCCCCATAATTTTGACGACCAAACCCCTCCCCCCCACCACTATTATCTGTGAAGCTGGATTTAGCATAAAGTGTACATCTCAACCCTAACAATGACGTCATAAGTTTATGGTTATTGAATTTGATCTTATTTGAAACTCCTCAAGCCTTACTCAAATTTTGAAGATTCCACATTTTGAATTCATTTTTGTTCCCTTATGACCTAAATTCAACCAATGCTACGCACAAAGTTTTTGTTTTCCAAGTACGTTTGGTGAAGAGATAAAGATGATTCAGGTATATAAATATTTTCATAAAGTGATGCCCCCTCCAAATGCTGCTCTCCCACCTCGGTTCCCCTCCAAACCCACTTAGGAAGCTAAAATTTGAATATATTATTTATTTCTCAAATAACCCCTCCTCCTCCTACTCCTCCTCAAACATTAGCTTTGAGGTTGATCCAGTTTTTATCGATTTTGAGCTATTGGTGATTCGTGAAGCTTCCCTCAAAATTTTGACCATTCGCTGTTTCGAATCTATTTTGACCCAATTTCAAAAAATTTATAATCTTGTCTACAACTTACCTCAGATACAAATGTTGAGCTTTCTAAATCAATTCGATGTGGAGAAATGAAAGATTCTATAAGTTTTGTGTCTCCGTTTTCCCTACGAAAAAGTCTTTTTTGCTCCAACATCCTTTCAAATTCACTTGAAAAGCTGAAATTTAGGTATGTTAGTACCCATCAGCTCATTTTTTCGTATAAAACCATGAACAAAAATTCTTAGATATTTGCTCCCTCTCTAATTCTTCTCGAAATTTGAGTAAATCGTCAAGTTTTTTTATATTTGAATGAGGATCCTTTGGCAAAAATTTAAGCAATTTTTATTCATTCTAGCAATCGCTCCAAGCGAGTAAAAAGTTACGTCCCTCCCCCACCAAACTCTTCTTTCCAAATCAGGTGGGTTGTAATAGCTCTTGTATTTCAAGCAGGAACATAATTAAAAATTATGGTGATCAAGTGATGATGAGATTAAATTTCATAATTTTAATTTTTATCAAGGTTGCGCCGAAGGTTTATGCGCCGCATCGGCGTTATATTTGTTTCCAAAATTAGAAGATAGTTCGCCACTGCACAGAAATGCCTCACTACAAGAAAGGAATGTTCGTCAGAGGTACAGAAGCGTAAATAATAATCCTTTGGAATGCAATAACCTCACTAAAATTGTATTTAATTGCAGATTATCCTCGAGCAGTCAGAACTCTCCGGAGAAGATATCAAAAATGCACTTGGCAATTCCTCGTAATGTTTTAACTCCGGATGAAATTTATAAAAATTATCGCGAAGCCATTATACATTATAGTAAGGTATAACTGAACGATTTAAAAGAACACCTTTTGAAATTCAAAAATATGATGGAAAAATTAAAGAAAACATTTTTATTAGGGTGCTAATACGTTATAAATAGTGAATCCAAAACTTAAAATATTTAAACCTATGCTATTAAATCCTGCTAATGCGGAGTTCAGTATTGATCCTGGAGATGGTGTTGGTGGTAACTGTCTTTCTTCATATCGATCGATTGGTTTCTCTATTATTGGAGGCATTGGCATGGAACAATCGTAATAATATTGTGATTCGGCTAAACTCATTTCATACTCTCTATCTGCGGAGGAATCGTTTATTTCTTGAGCTTGAAGATTAGGATCGGCGATTAATTCGTCGTCGAGTTCTATTTTAGTGGTGATGACATTTCCTGTCTGCGGATCTGTACGATGCACTTCTAAATACAAGGGGATTGCTTCACATATCTTTAAAAAATAAAATTATCGAAAAATTAATCGACGAAAAATTAATTTAATACTTTTTAATTTGTAAATTAAAAAATTCGTTTATTACCTGCGCGACGACAACGCATAGCACGCAATATATTACCAACATCGGTCTATTGAGATCGTAAACTGACGAATTGTATTAGCGAATGAAACGGGGGGCTTATTATGCACGAAATAAAACCATAGCGAAGAAGAAACTCATTTCAATGTCAAAATGAAAAATCTGTCCGAGCATTAATTACATCATATTGTATTAGAGACAAAGCTGCGACAACGTGATTTCACATCCGCACTCGGTTATGATAATTTTTTCTTTCTCACCTACGATACTTTAAAGTATAGGCGAATTTTCAAACAGGTGTTTTTTAATTGAGAACACTATATTTGTAACGGAGGTGCGCGCGTATTGCGAGTGATTCCCAAATTTATTTAATTACAGTATCAGAACGCCGGCGTAATCGAAACGGAGGCTAGTTTCAAAGGAGCACGAATCGCGGTCAAGTGTAATGCCACATTGCAAGCTCATCATTTTCTCCATAACATTGTTTATATTAATTTAACATTAAACGAGGAAGAAAGAGTGAGTGCAGTAGATTAATACTCGGTGGGCTCGATTATCGAATTTAATTTAATAAAAAAATTACAGATCCAAAGATGGATGAATATGTCGAAACTCTATACGAACATAGGGTTTCACAGAAAAGCTGCCTTTTACCGGCGTCTAACCGCCACTAGATACGTATCGGCCAAAAATCCGCAAACAAATTGGGAACAATGTTATCAATTAATGCTACAGTCGTTACCAGGATACAATTTGAGCTTAGATCCGAACGAATACGCAGCTGGTAAAATATTATTCGTCGACGATTATTTATTTAAACGATAAATGGTATAGTTTATTAATCGATTATAGATGACTCAGATGGATGGCCCCGGTTGCAAAGACAAGTACTTCATGATCTAGTGGTGGCTGCGAAGAGATTGAGTAATAATGGTCTAGCTACTAGACATATGACATTTTTGTTGCAAACAATGTGGTACCATATGACCCCTAATGAACGCCTAGACGCGGCTATGCAGTTGAAAAGCTTAGCTGAGCTTTGCGAAGGCTCTCCGGTACCACTGATATTGGATAATGGTTTCGTCATACCTCCTGCTAATTTGTTAAACGTGCCGCAGCCATTGTGAGTGGGTGAAGTTTTTTGGGCGAATTTACGAATTGAGGTTAATCGAGGTTTTTTTTGCCTTGTAGGAATTTCGTTGTTCAAAATTTGAAACCTTATTTGAGACCATATAAATTGCAAACGATAAAAGAAGATTATGGACCATTTCTTTTCACGCCATTAACCCTTGGTTCGTTGGATAGAAAGAAAGTCAAGAATGATAATAAATTAGGTACAGTGGAAGTTTTTTGCATTAAAAAAAAATAAAAAATAAAAAATTAATAATAATAATAATAATATTTTTTTATTTATTTATTTATGCATAAATATTTTTTAATTTAGAGTATTTATGGGTCGCCGAAGAAGCCTGCGAAGTTATTCTAGAAATCAGAAATCCTCTGCCAATTGATTTAGACGTCACTAATATTGTAATTATAGTTACTTTTTTTTTTTAAGGAAAAGAACGTCAGCAGCAATGCTGCATCACTAGAGCTGAGTTTTTAATGAAGACTTATTTAGACTTCAGATGGTGTTGTTAACATCTTCTCACCGTCAGTAAGTAGAGGGGGTAGTGGACTAAACCTCCCTGGAAAAATTTTAGCCCAAAAGGAAATCATCGTCCTCTTTAGGAATTGGTAAGCCTCCCTCCGCCCCTCTTAAATGACTTGCTAACTATCTCCAACATTATCTGAGGAATTTAATTTACAATATCTAATATTTCTTTTCTACAAGAATCACAAGAGTTGATATTTATCAGTGATTTGAGGCTCCCTCAAACTGTCCTCAAGTTTTGACCATTCTCCATTTCAGATCTATTTCGCTAAAAATTCTTACGTTCATGTTCTGATTCCCAATTAGCCGTGCGTACAAAGTTAGAGCTTTTTATTGGATACATATGGAATATTCAAGAAATTTCATGACTCTAAAGTTTTTCAAAAAGTTGTTTTCGCTCCATCTTCCCTCTAAATTTGCTTGTGTTGATGTCCTTGTCTTGTATAATATGATACCAAGATAAAAAAAATGAACTTTGGAAATTATGATTATTATTTTAAAAAAATTGAAGATTCTTCTCCTCCCATCTATGAATTAATCTGCACTGAGGAGAATAAATGCCCGATTTTTTTAGCTGAGTTTTTAACTAAAAAACGACAGTTGTTACAGCCTACCTGATTTGTGAAGGGAAGGGGAGGGTGGGTTTTTAAATCTTTGCGTTTCAGACCATTTGTAATCATCTGGTAAATGCCCAACTTTTGGTTTATATATTTTTTTTTTCGCACGCGTAACACCGGCTGGTATTCATGAAATTTGCTCAAAACTTGGTGAAAGATTCTTCTTGGAAATCTAACAAAACTACTTCTGTGTTTTTTCGAAAAAATTCAAAATGGCAGATCACTCAAATTTTAAGAGAGGCTGGAGAAGGAGCAAATTGCTCAAAATTTTCGATTTTGATCTCATATAAAAGAGTGAGTCACAGACACCAATACATCCAAATTTCAGCTTCCTAAGTGTATTTTGAGGGGAGTTAAAGCAAAAAAAGGCTTTTTGAGGAAATTTTGAGTCATGAAACTTCTCGAACCTTCCATATCTCCTCATCAAATTAACTCAGAAGGATCAAATTTTGTATGTAGGGTTAGTTTGTGACCAGAATATGACCACTTCGATTTGGATCAAAATGAATCCAAAATGGCGGATTATCAAAATTTGAGTAAAGCTCGAGGAGCCTTAAGTTGGCAAAAATGTGATTAATATGAACTTATATGATTATTGGAGAGGAGATGTATACTATATCCCCAATTCACCTCCATACATGATGTTGGGAGGGGAGAAGGAGTGGTTATCGAACTTGAAATGTGGTGGGGGTAGACGTGAGTTCGAAAATTTTTTTGCTATGTCATATGGTAAAATGATTCCAAGTGACTAACTTATTCTGATTTTAGCTTTCCAAGTGAATTTGGAGGGGAGTTGGAGCAAAAAACGACTTTTGGAGGGGAAATTGAGGCAGAAAATTTCATGAATCATCCATATCTCATCACTAAATCGGCCTAGAAAGGTCAAACTTGGTGTGTAGGATTAGTTAGTGACCAGAATATGACCTATTCAATTTGAGTCAAAATGGATCTAAAATGGCGGATTATCAAGATTTGAAGATAATTTGAGGATCCTCAAATGGTATAATTTGAGAAGTGTTTGTTCATATGATTATTTCATGGCAAGAAATACTACGTTTGTTCCAAATTCAACTTCTTAAGTAGTTTTGGAAGGGATAGCGTCGAGGTTTTCAGACTTGGTATTGAGTATAGTCTGTAATCGTGAAGGGTTTAGCAATGTTATTACCAAACCAGAACAAGCCCCAATTAAAAACTCAGCTCTAGTAATGTGGCATGGCTGCTTACGTTTTTTTTTTTAAATTTGTTTTTTAACATTTATTTTTTATATTATTATTAATTATAGAATTTTTTATGTTATCTTTCTGGTTTTTTGCCATATCACAGATTTGTTGTGCTCCAAATTTTATATTTTGTCGAAAAAATTATAATTCTTTATTACACCACAATTTTTATAACCCCCCTCTCCACTGCCGCATATCGTAATGGACATTGTCCAATTCATTGTAAAGGTGTGATGTCTCTCCTCACCCCTCTCCCTTCTATCCAAATCAAGTAGGCTAATGTAGCTTAGTTTTTCATTAAAAACTCAGGCTAAAAAAAAAAATCAGTGAATAGGTTCCAATGTTGTGAACATATTCTACTTGTCAAAATTAATTGAAAACGATATAATTATGTATCTGTAAGAAGATAAAATCTACAATATTTTTATTTTAAACAGCTACTACTAACTGCCGGTGTTGTATTCGAGAGCATTCCAGTTAGTGTGGTGTTACCGGGTGGTATTTCCAACCAAAGCGTTATCCTGACCGGTATACCCAAAGAGGTCGGAGAATTACAAATTACAGGTGAACAAATGCGAGCATAGAAATTCCAATTAGTTTTCAGTTTGAACTTAATTTAAAACAATTCGATGTTACAGGATACTCTACTCATACGTTAGGGGTAAAATCAAACTGCAGATTACGTTATATACCAAATATCCCTCAATCCATGTTCACTCTGGAAGTCATACCAGCTTTACCAGTCTTGCAGGTAATTTAAGAGAAATATTAAAAAAATAAATTCTTATGGGAAATTAATTAATAATTTTTTTCAGATTTCAGCCTCTTCCGATATTGCTGGGGTCGAACAGACGTCAAATGCTACCATTATTTTATACGCCGGAGAGAGGTAGGTTAAAATAGGATATGTTAAAATATTCGTGAGTCCTAGTTTCTTTATTTTTTTCCTGAAAATTTTACAGCTCAGAATGCAACATTCAGTTTAAAAATACCGGCTCTCAACCGGTGGAATTTTTGGAGGTAAGTGTTGACTCATTGTTGGAACCAAATCTCCAACGCCAAATTGTACAGTGGAGTCGTAAAGCTCTTCAGGAACAGTTACCTTTGGCTCCCGGGTCAGTGGCCAGTCTACCTTTGCATTTGTACGGAGCTGCTAATTTTTTGGCGCCACCGTCGGCCTTATTAGGTATTTTTCTCTTTCTTCGGTATTTCTTATGTGTCTCGATTCAGATTTTTTGATCGATTAATTATGATGTTTAGAAACTGGGAGCTTGAAAAGTAGCATGATATCAGGACCGAGTTCATTTCCATCGTTATCCAGTCCGAAGCCTAATTCGTACGAGAAAAGTATGCTGTCTGCGTCTACTTTCTCGTTCAAGTGAGCTTGATTATTTTATTTTCAAGTTTCAAGTGTGGTGATTAAAAAAAATAACAATGTATATAATATTTACAAAAAAAAAAAAAAAAAAAAATGAAAAACTTGGCAAATTAATTTTTTTTTTTAAACATTCAACAAAATAAAACAATTTTAATATTTTTCAGATCCATGGGTAGCAGCTTAAATTCGTATTCTTCACAGTTCAAGACTATTCAAGATCCTGGATCAAAGGTGTATATTATAAATTATCTATTTATTCTCTTATAATTTCATTGGTCACTTTCACCACCTCATAATTTCATTTAATAGGTATTAGAGTGTCATATCAAAGTACGTTATTCAGGAGGCCCAGGTTTTACTGCCGGATATTGTCGAACTTGTTCCATGGTACTGTATATCGAAATTTTAAATTCTATTCTAATCACCAACTGGGATGTGCTGCCGGCGGAAACGTGAGTTTTACAACACCTTCGAAAAATGTGCTCATTTTGTATGCAACAAATGAATTCAAACTTTTTCAGTATTTCTCAATTTTACCTCGTCCTGGATGTGATGAATTTAACGAATCGCGAAGTCGAATTAAATTACACTAAAACCAAGCTGATACAAATCGAAGAAGGAGAAACATGTAGGATACCTATTCCAGTCGATAGGTGCCCTATTTCCACCTTCGAAGAAGTGAATAAAGAAATAACTAAGCGTAAAAATATGATTACGATTAATAAAATGCTTATCGTTGTTTCGTAGTTGTTTCAGAAAAATGATTTATCCAAAGATGCGGAATTAAATAAAGTATGCAGCGAGCATATCGCATCTCAAGTAGATCTACATTGGAAACTGAGTAGCCCTAATCGTGAAGGTCATGCTTCAGTCAATGGGTTAACTTTATCCAGCAGTGTATTAGATATAGTCAGAATATCACCGATAAGCTGGGGTATAAGAGTTGATTTATTTTATTCGCGTATCCGTGTTGAATTTTAGATGTGATTTTAACGGAAGTACTCGAATTTTCAGAAATTTTGCTCAACTCGAATGTCGTAAAGAATTCCGAATCTACTACTCATCCAGTCGGCGAAGTGTTACATCTTGGTATATGGGTTCATAATTCATTATCGTGGCCTTTATCTGATATCATGCTTCAATTATATTTCTTCCAAGATTACCAAAATGGTACCATTAATCAACAATTGAGCGCCTGTTTGGCTACTATCGGCGCCACTGAAGTTAATTTACCAAAGGTATAGAGTTTCGTTTTTTTCGTTAATAATATGTTGATGAATTACTTGGAACTTAATTTCGCAGGTATTGGAACATGGAAGCGTATATCACGAGTGTAACGTAGTATTTTTCAACTCCGGCCATTTTAAGCTAAATGTTCAGTGTTGCTCTTTCGATAAATTCACTTGGAAATTGATTCCGCCCGTTGAAATCAACGTCGTCGACGTTTAATCCGCACGAATACAAATACCTCATATTTCTGTGATCTCTAACTACGTTAATTATCGATATTTATTTGTTCATATATTTTATACCTGCTTATTTTATGGTCGTTTTATATCATTTTATTTGCATTTTATGTAATAAAAAGATTTATTTGTTTCATTAATGGTGATAAGATAGCATTTATCTATTTTTGAAAATAGTCTTAAAGTCTCATTGTAGGTTGTGGAGGTTTACTGCAGAAGAGATGCAGTGGGATGTATGAAATGTTCGCATTTTATTAGAAAAACGTACACAGATCACAGTATAAAATTAAATATTATCTCTACTAGTCCTGTAGGGCCTCTCTGACAGCGCCCTGTGGCTTACTGCAAATAATTTTTCATGCAGTGATTTTCATTCGTGACGAGTAAACAAAGAAAAATTAATGGAGATATTTGAATTTAAGGGACAGGAGAGCAATTTGCTGGTACTCGTTCGATGCTGCATTCATTAAATTTGTAAGATTCATGTAAATCTGCTTGGAATCCTACTATATGAATAATATTCACAGCAGAGATTCTTAGACTCGCCATGATTTGAAAGAAGTGAACATCTGTGTTATATTGTTGAAGCTTACTTATCGATTGAGGGTTGTTCAAGCTTGCAGATGACGTTGAGTTTTTATTATTTACTCTATTCTTAGGCTCAAAACTAACACCTAATTCCTAGAACATTACTTCTGAGAATGTATTTGGGATAGGTAGGCATATTTCTTCTCTCTAGTAATCATATGTTTTTCATATTTGACTTATTTGAAGCAATTCTCGAGCTTTTCTCAAATTTTGATCATCATATGCAATTTGGACCCAGATTCAAGGGGTCACGTTTTACTCCGAGAATCTTACGCAACGAATTAATCTAATTTTTATTTTTATTTTAATCGAAAGCTTATTATCTAATCGATCAATCATTAAATTAAATTTTCAATATTGAATAGGTAACTTTGAAACTTAAAAATTCATCTAATTTGAATTTAATAAGATACTTTTAATGAATATCTAACTATTATTGATAACAATAAAAAAAAATTAATTAATTAATATGGCTAATAAAATGCTTTGAAATTGATTTTACCACGTGGATTTGGCAAGGAGATATGGAAGATTCAGAAAATCAACTGCAAATGATCGGAAAGATAAGTGATATGAATTCCCATCCTCTCCGATCCTTCCTTCTCAAACTAGGTAGGCTGTAATAGTTGGTTTTTCATTAAAAATTCAGCTAAAAATCGAAATTTTAGGCTCATTTTCATAATGATTGCATCATAATGTTGCTTATAAAACCAACAACGGCAATTTCAACGGAATTAATACAAAAAAATCTTCGAATTTATAAGCGAGTCCCTAAATGTACATAACTATCGATACGTGTCGCTAAATTTTGAATTTGAATGGAAATATCATAAATTTTTCTTGAATTTCTTAAGAAACATAGTTTTAGATGATTTGAATTTTTTTAATGTGTTTAAAGATGAAATTCTGACTTTTAAAAGAAACGAAAAACAAAATTTTCATTTTTATCAAAATTCAGCCAGCCTAAAAAATTTCATTTATCTATGTGAAAATGAAAAATTTGTCGATTTTGTACGTATCGATAATTATTAATTACCTACCGAATATTAACAATTTTTTGTTATTGTGAAAGAGAAAATAATGAAAATTTTTCACACTGATTATTAATTATCATAATTTTTTTCAAGTTCGTATTGTTATCATTAAATTATTTTGCTTTTCAATGATTTAAACATGACCTAAACGAAAAAAAAATTCAAATTACTTTCAAGTTGAAACTCGAATTTTTAGGTGTGTTGGTGGAAGGGGGAACTAATAATTTTTCAGCGCTGGTGTCCCTTCAACACACGTTAATCTTAACTTTATCAAAGTGAACTTTTTTCAAAGTTCGACTGTAAGTTAGAAAAATTATTTCCATGTAGCTGCATTCAAAAACAGTAGAATATTATACTAAGGATTCACTTATGATTCTTGAAAGAAAAACGTGTAATTTTTCATGTTTGATATTTTGAATTAATATTTAAATTGAGAAATTACCGAGCTCTACATTACTCAAAAGTGTTTACATAAATTATCATGATAATTGTAAATTTTGAGACTGCAAATAAACAGGTGGATGGAGGGATATTGAATTCCAAAATCCCTCCTTAATACATCACTACTCTATGCATCAGTTATTTTCCTTCTGTGCGAACTTTTCCACAAAAAATGGGCGAAATTTTCGAGATCCCGAAGAAATTATTAAATCTCGAATAAATAACTATCTGTTCGACGTAATAAATTCTCTAATTAGGTTTCAAACAAATCGTTAAGAACAATTCGCCACTTTGAATACAAAAATGTAATAAATATAAACCAGTATTTACCAAAAATTAAACGAAAGTTGTAGACAATAGATACTGATCGAGAAAAGAAATCACTTTTAATAATAAAACTGATAATAACAAAAAGTGGGTAAAATAAATTTCAATAATCGTCTCCGCGACTAATAACTTCTTTGCAGGTAGGACGTAATACAATGGTATGTTCGAACTGAGCCGTGTATGAACCTTTGATATCGCACAATGGAGGATACGCTTCGATTATCCCTGTAAAACGAATAGATTAATATTTAATAATCATTAATATAGGTTTATGAAAAAGTTAACTGAGATACAGACTTTTTTCACATAAATCTTTCAAAGCCATTTGATACTTGGTAACTTCTAAACGATCGAGCCAACGTTTACAAAAAGCTAATGTTCCGAAATTTTGATTTATGGTAGCAAGTAATTTTTTCGAATTAGGTAGTCTGAAAAAAAAATTAATTTTAGTTTGAGTTCGAAATCGATGGAAGGAAAATATGACTAGATGATCACCTTAGGGGGACAAACGGAGTATCGTAGTGTTTCATGTAGTGAGATGTGTCCATGTCATCGTGAACGTATCCGCGACCAGTTGATCCGAAAGTTTCGATGGCATAAAATTCATTTTCTTCCATTCGAATAGCCTCGCCTCCTTTGACAATTGGTACAGTTTTACCAGCGTGAATTCCTAGGGAGAAACGAATAAGTAATTGAAAATAGATTCCTCCCCCCACACCCTTCCTTTAAATGAACTACTTACTGTATGCATCTACGGAATGACCGTTCAAATTTCGAATTGATTTAACTTGATGTGTTTTACCATCAATTTCTACTTCGTACGATTCCATTACTTCTTGAATCGCTTCACCTACTTCGCACAGCAAAACATCAATTCCTGCAGCCTATTTTTAAAGCAAGACGTTCAATGTAATCAAATTATATACATAGATAAGTATTTTAAATACTTATTTTAGAAGAAAAAAAATATTACCTTAATACCAGTATTAGTAGCATCACGTACAGCTTCTACCAATTTATCATACTTGGGATTGAATGTTAAAGTAAACGCGCAATCTATGATTCGACCTGATCAACAAAATTGAAAATTTTTTCTAAAAATAAATAGATAAATAATAATAAAATATAAAACGAAATGAATACAAACCATTAACATGAGTACCAAAATCAATTTTGGTAACATCATCATACTGAAGCACAGTAGTATCTCCATTATTAGGAGTATAATGAGCGGCGCAATTATTCCTAGAACAGCCAGTAGGAAAAGCCAAACCAGCTTTTAAACCGTTTTCTTTAATTAAAGCTCTTGAACAACGTTCTAATTCTTCACAAATTTCTATCATCGTCATACCGGGTTTAACCCAACTTTGAATATATTTTCTCACCTAAATAGGTATAATCCAAATAGTATCGATGGAACTTGAAATAATTCAAAATGATAAAGATTTTACTTGTCTGTGAGCCTCTGCTGCTTGCCTGGCATCGTTATACATATCAAAATGCGCAGCTTCGATGGCCTTCTTTTCTTCATAAGTGTGTCTATTTTGTGCTATTCTACCATCTGGAATCTTAGGATAGTCGGTTTCTTGACCGATAGGATATTTGCCTGAAAAATTGCTAGATTAATATGATAATCAATATGGTTTAATAATTCACACATGGACGCAACAAACCATCTGGATATAAATCTGATATCGCAATCGAAGGCGGTGTTGTCTGCCCTTTACCGCTGTTAGCTGATTCTTCGTTTGGTTCTGTCTTTTTTTTGTTAGATCTTTTCTTCTTTTTTTTATCTTTTTCGCCATTTTCCGCAGTCTCTTCTAATGAACAACCGTTGAGCTTAGTTTCCAAATTTTCTTCGGCTGGCTGAGTTTCAGATTCTGGTTCTGTGACTGTACCTGAAAACAAATTTGTGGTGAAGTTACAAAAGACATACTATAGATAGGATCAGGCAATTTTATATTACGTAGATTCTATCAAAAAAAATTGATGTACCTTTTTTATGCCGATTTCTTCGTCTTCTTTTTTTTATATTTGATCCGCATGCTTCTCCCAATTCGGTATCGTCGTTTTCTTCGCCTTCATCTTGGCCTTCTAAATTATTGGTGGTAGATTCGACTTCGTCTTTCGCAGATGCCATTAGTGTTCAGCATGTATTAGATCATTCAATATATCAGTATGGTTTATACAATTTTTATTAGCTAGGGTATTGATTTTAATTTCTTGTTAAAATATCACAATAATCAAAAATCATATTGAGAAGCAAAAGAAATTATGATTACGCTTGTGACTGGAGCGTCGAGGGCAGAATGTGGCACTAGCACAAATCGATCAGGTCTTTCTTTTGTTTTTTCAAGGTTCAAGGTCTCAAGGTTAAAATATTGTCATGAAAAAAGCAGGACTGTCGTTGCAAAAATAATGTGGCAAATTTTTCTTCGTGGAGAATGTCAAGGAATGTCATTATACAACACCACATGGTGTTGCATTATCTACTACAGCGAACCTAATGTTGATATTGTTGAACTAGTAAAAAAACGTTGACGTAATTTTTGATCAACATAGAAAGTAAAAAGGAGACCTAACATGTTATTGAAATTGAAATTTGAATGTTTATCTTCTGCTCATTGCACGTGATTGAAAGAAATGTGTTTTTGAAAAAATCCATTTAATTTGAAATTCATCAATAGCTTAGATTATAACAAAATGTTTACAGAATAAATTAATACAACAAGCTGTCAAAATGAGTAAAACACGGATGTCCGATGATCCAGTTCCCAAAAAGGTGAATCATAAATTCATAATTTTTTCAACTAAAAATCTCCTACATTTTTAACTTCCAACTGTTTAATTCGCAGGAAAAATGGATAAATCGTCAGAGAGTTTTGGTGCTGGCAACCAGAGGTATATCCTATGTACATCGACATTTAATGAAAGATATCGAAAGACTGATGCCTCATTCTCGTCATGGCAATAAAATGGAAAGGCGAGAAAATTTATTCGAAGTTAACGACGTAAGAATAATTTTCCCCAAGAAACAACGTGAATTTCAAAAATATTTTCAAATTATTCGCCCTTTCAGATGTGCACGCTTAGAAATTGCAACAAATGTGTCTTATTTGACGGACGCTTGAAAAGAGATCTGTATATGTGGATTTCTAATGTCCCCAAAGGCCCATCCGCGAAATTTCTTGTTGAAAGTAGTGAGTAAATTGGCAGAAAAAATGTTCATTTTTGAGTATAAGCGATTTAACGAGAAAAATCGTTGTTTTCAGTTTATACCAGCGGCGAGTTGAAACTCACTGGAAATTGTTTAACCGGTTCTAGACCGCTTCTATCTTTTGACAATAGTTTCCTTGAACATCCGCATTATAGTTTATTACAAGAGCTGTTTGTGCAGGTAAATTAATCGTAAAAAGCATTAACAGTCAACAATTTATTTCGTGGCTTTATGCACTTATTATTACTTTTAGACTTTTGGAGTTCCAAATCATCACCCAAAAAGTCAACCGTTTATGGACCACGTTTTGACGTTTTCCGTTCTTGATAATAGAATTTGGTGCCGAAATTACCAGTTAATCAACGAAGATGGAGCTTTAGCTGAAATTGGTACATGAATAATTTTATATACTTATCTTAATATTAAATTAAAAAGTTTTCTGATTTCTTAATAATTTTATAGGTCCTCGATATGTCCTCAACCCTATCAAAATTTTCGAAGGTAGTTTTTGCGGCGCTACCATATGGGAAAATCCGCATTTTGTGACTCCAGCTAAGGTTAGCTACATGATTTTTTTATTAGGTTTTTGTATATTTGGTATTTAAATTCCTTTTTTGTTTTCAGACTCGAAGACTAATGCTAAATTATAAAGCACAAAAAACAGCTCATAAGAAAGATCAGAAAATTCGACGCAAGAAAAATGATGTGAAAAATCCCGAAATTCCAGAGAATGAAATATACGAAGGAAATACGGAACATGTTGCTCGAAGGCTATTAAAACGTGAACAAAAGAAAGGAAAATCACCGCAGAATAATAAGAAAAGAAAGAAAAACGCTTAGATTTTGTTATTTTTCCAATTAATGTTTTTTATTTAAGACTTTGAACGATAATATACATTACTATGTTTGTTTTTTATTTGTTATATTTATTAATCTTCTATGGACGTCCAAGTGATTTGGGTACAATCAGCGCAAAAATTTCATTTTGTTGATCAAATAATAAGAGTTGAACTACAAATTCTAAATCAGAAATTATTTTAAAAATTACTGTAATGAATTTTAAGACCGATAAATCCATACTAACAGCATTACAATTTCTTCGCATTTAAAGAAAAAAAAACAGTTTTAAATAATTGGAAAACAGATTTTTTCGCTGATTGCACCCGAATCACTTGGACACACAGTATAAATTGTATAATTCAGTGAATAATCTTTCATGTTGGCTGGTGCCACATTAATCGAATATGGAGTTGAGAGACAAGTATAATCTTCATCTTTGAGGATCTCTCTATCGAGAAAACCCCCATTCCTTACTAACTACCCTTTGAGTTGGGGACAAGATGTTAATTTTTCTCGCAATACCTTTCAGCCATTCTTTCAACTGAAGAAGTTAATTTTATAGAGCACTTTTTGATCTACATAAAGTAGACTATAATTAAAAATAACGCAAAATGTGTATATTTTATTGACTTCATTTTGTTACAAAAAAGAAAAACATGAACATGTTGAAAACATCACTACTTCCCACTTCAATACCATCACATATCTTGTCGTATGCAAATTACCCTGAAACAAAACTTCAGACAACATTAACAAAATTCGAATAGAAGAGGAAAGTAAAAACAAACTATACTTAAAACATGTATTTATTTGCTTCTCGACATTTTGACAAATTAAAAACTAAATCAAAAATTCCTCAAAAGTATGAAAGAAATAAAAATAAAAATCTCCTAAATTCAAGAAGAGATAATTCTCGGCAAAAATACAACGTGAAGTTCAATTTAACGTAATGTTTACCAATTTTACTTTTCAACAAGGCGTAGTAAAATTTGTAAATAATATGAAAATATGACTATCACATGGTAAAGAGATATTCTTTGCCACATAAATGTACTGATTATCGATGAGTAACAAATTAAAACGAACAGCGTGTTTAGTATCTGCTATTATCAGACAAATAAAATTCAATATAAAATAACGAGGGATTTAAATGCATAAAAATTATCCATTCATTTCATCATCTTCATCATCTTCTTCGACTTCCATTCCGTTGTTTTCTATAACAACAGTAGTTTAATTATTAATAGTTACGAATAAAAAATAAATAATACAAAGCTTCAAGAAATCTTCAACCATTTGAAACTTTGAGCTGGAAACATCAAAATAATGAGAAATTGGCTCGTAAATTTAAAATGACAAAAAAATGACGAAATTTTGTTTCAAAAATATTTTAAGGAATTAAATAGTATGCCACATTAAAATCGGGAATTTTTATAATAAAAGTAATGAAACCTACAAAAAATTAAATAATGTATTTTTATAATATCGTAATAAAATTTTTTCACTATTTTGAAAGCATTTATGATAGAATTCGCAATACCTCTTTCATTATTATGATTTTTCGTATTTCCGGGTATCTGTCCAGCCTGTAATAACTGATTCAACCTCTCTACTTCTTCAAGAGATGAAGCTTTAGCAATCACTTCTTTAATCTTTTTAATTTCCTCTGCTCTTTGGGCTACAAAAATAACAGGAAAATTATGATAATAATCATCGTTCATTATACAACCCTTTTAACATTTTGTAAAATAATAAACACGATTGAAAAACAAATCATATTTACCACTGGGTTTTCTAGGCTCCGGTAAACCTTCTCCAGGAATGAATTTAGATTTTTTGACAATAGCTTTTTGAAGTTCTTTACCTTTCTTACTCTTGAATAATGATTTTGCCTCTTCTCTTTCCTATGTAATAAAACTCAATAGTAAAACTTATATTTCACAGTGAAATGAGAAAAATCGAACAGTGAACTTACTTTTAATTTGATTTTCTTGAAATCTAATACTTTAAGCTGAGGAAGCTTGTAAATAACATAGGAGCGGTAGTGCTGTTGATGAGCTACCGGATTTTGAAGTAAGCTCAACATTTTCAGATTAGGTAACGTAGCCAAAGGATCTATGTCACCTAATTCTTGGATCATATTTCCGGTCAACACCAATGTTTGCAAATTCGGTATACACTGTTCAAGATTATCGGCAATTTTCCTATGATAATAATTAAATGAGATATGTATTCCGTGATTATTAGTACATATAAATAATAAAGTTACTTACACAACGGCATTGTGATTGAGTAACAAAGTGCTTAATCTTTTCAGGAACGGAAATCCGTCCAGTTTTCTTATATCGTTATCTGAAAAATCGATGGTGTCAAATTGATCCAAAGTCGCCCCCAGATTTTCTATCAAAGGAATTCTGTAGCCTGAAAGTATTCAGTATGTTAATACGAAAATATTAATGAATTGAAAATTGAAGAAAACTGCCGATAGTTTACCTCTTAGACACAGCTCTCTGTCACGGCAAGGGTTCACATATTGCATCGACTGTTGTATTAAATCGGGCGTTAATTTTACCATTTTGTTATTATTACGACGAAGATGTCACTCTTTAAGGTGGGAATATTACTTCATTCCGTTTATTAAACCATTAAATAAATAATTTCGGCGAAATTTTTGAAATTAGATTCATAAACACACAAGCGACGAAGTCGGCGAATAAACAATTCAAAATTTTTAAAATTTTATTGGCTTTTCAGTTTAGCGTTTTTAGCCAGTTTATTTTTTTTTGCGGTATTATAACATGACGGAGGTACGCACACGTGTCTTGCCCTAAGATGGTTGGTTTCTGCAAATTGCATTTCTGTGGAATGGAGATTGATGAATTGATGATGCTGTGATGGTAGTGAGTTCATAACAACGGAAATATGCTTAACATGGCTGACAAGTTGTTGAACTTGTAACATATGTGCGCTTTTAAAGGAATGAAAGCTTTTAATAAAGCCATCGGTTGTATAATATCATTGCTTTTGTACTAATTATACGCGTGTTTCAATTGTGTTGCGCGTTATTGGTTGACGTATGGAAATGTAGCGTAAACCCGTTGCACTTCGTAACTCATCTGGAGAACGTTGCATCTACAAAAGCGGTATGTTATTATCACCTGCGATTTATTAGAAACACTCGAAGTGCGTTTTCTGGAGGTTACATCGATACGTGGAAACACTGCAAGAACAGTTCATTCTCGTATCGGTGATAAGGAGTAAATGAAAGTCGAGTCATTCGATTGGTATCTCTAGTAATATATTTAAATGAAAATATGCGTTAAGATAAGATTACAAACGAGCCTACATTTCGAACGTGTGTTTCAGTCGAGTGTTTGAGTAACACATTTGTGCTTGTTACAGTTGAAACAATGGAAGGTAATAATACTTCGGAGGAGGTATTAGCGCAGAAGAAGAGCTCTTTTGATGACATAATCGAACGCATTACAGCCGATGTGCAAAGTTACGACGGAAAATATATATTATTAGGTCAACCGTCCAATTCGGAAACCCAGTCAATTTGGCAGCAACGTGTGACGCGTCAGCCAGAAAATCTCAACTATGTGCAGAATCCTTATCAAGAGCAGCCTCGAATGAATCATTTAGATTCGAATTTATTTTACTCTCCAAACTCGTACGTCGACAACAGTCCTCGTAATAACTACGTACCGTACGTGTTCAACAATTCGAATCAGTATCAAAACACCAATAACGATTCGCATTATAATTATATCTACTATCAGCAAAATTCTAATCATTCTAACGATTACGGACTGTTCGGATCGTCGAACAGTTATCAAAATCATCATCTGATCGAAGACTTGGTTGGAAACTGGGTGCCTAATCAAAACGGCACGTATAGCCCGTTCGGTAATACTTCGCATGTGCTCGAAAATCGCGATTCGAATATAACATTACAGCATCAGCAGCAACAGTCGCAGCATTCAAATGGCTCGAGTTTTTCGAAATTGGGTAACAGCGCGATACGTAGACCTAGAATGGTGGCCGAAGTGCGACCCATGCGTCCATCGTATTCCGACGTGTTAGCCAAGTCGATCACGCAGACGCCTCCGAATACCGCCAACGGTGCTTCCAATAAATCCGTAATCACTAAAGTCGAATCCACTCGTACCAAGACTACGAAGAATAAAAAAGGTGAATAAATTGAACAGATATTTCTCTCTATTCGTTTATTTTGTAATTGTTAGCTACGATTTTATACGCGCGTTATCAGCGAAAATTTAGTGATAATGTTGTAAACTCGTACACGAGCTTATCTGTTGTCAGTACTCGATAAGAAGCGTTTGTATCGACGTACTAATGTATGTGTTCGTATTTCATGCCAGGTAACAATGCAACGAAAAACGGAGGACCAGTTTTAAAACGACAACATTCGTCCGGAAGCGAAGAGCAAATGTTAAACGGTGTACGACAAGCGATCGACAAAAAAGCCACTCCGACTAACGAAAATCATTCGTGGTCTTCGTTGGAAGATTTGAGCAAGTTTTCGTCGTACAATGATTTCGAAAAAGACAATCCCTCCGATAGATCTCCGTTGTCGAATTTGAACAATAAAAAAGGAAATCGTAAAGTGAAACCGGTTCGTCAAAATGGTAAGTGTACGTAATTTTTATTATCTCGTTTCCTCTGTTGAATATTCATCGTGGTTCCCACGCTGCGTAGAATCCGCCAACGAAACGTGGAACAACAAGAAAGTGAACGAGACCAATGATAATCGTAAAAACGTCCGCAAAGGTATACAAATCAATAATAATCTACAATGGGGAGTCAGCAAGCAGACCCCGTCTCCGGTACGTAACGAGAAGAAAATCAACAAGAGTACGCCTAACGTTGAGGTGAAAAAACCTAATACTTCGAAGAATGTGAATCAAACCACCGAATGCGGTTTATCCAAGCCTGCCGCCGGTAGTAAAAATAACGCGCGTTTCAGCGACCCGCCTATCAATCAACGTAAATTGCAACGTATCACTAAACGTCGCGAAGGAACGTCTAAAATCGGTGAGCACCGGTATAATATATTGTTTTACTTGTTCGCTTTGGTGAGGCGTTTTTTAGGCCGAAATGCATTCGCAGTGGTACCAGGTGTTCCGAGAATTATATCCGGCAACGTAGTAGCTACATTAGGTTTCATTATGTTTCTAAATCGATTATTCAATGTTTACCACTTATTTCGTAAGAAATTGAAAACAATTAGGAGTAGTGTTAATGTATCCATTGAACGTTTTAATAGCGAGTTATAAAAAGAGAAATTTTTTTTTGAAACATTATTGAGATCTATACGATCGTTGGAAGCAATTTTTTACAATTTTTTTTTCATTCATTATTCGATTAACAATTAATAACAGAAGGTTGAAAGCAAATAAGAAATTTGTTTGAACAACTGAACTCCATAAATCAGTTCGATTCATATTTCTACTCGAAACAGCTGTCCATTACATTGTCGAGTAATTAATTGAGTGAGACATGAGCTACATTCTAATCGCTTTATATCCAATTAATGCCTTTGCAGTAACAAGTAATGTAAATACGGTCACTCATTTGGGAAGGTAATCATGATGTGTTAATTACGTATATTTATAAAAGTGAAAGAAGAGGGAAAGTTGGGCGTGTTGCAGTATAATTTATTAAATTTGTGGAAAAAATTCCGAATGATTTTTTTTTATGAGTATCTAGCGAATAAAGCCCCGAACATCATGCCTTTTCTTATTTTATCTCTTCAGGGATTGCTTCTACGTACAAAATACCACTATACAAATTTGTTCTACTCCAAACTTACCATCATTCTCACGAAATATTTCTTTACTACGACCCGTGAGTATGGAGTTGATGTGTTTTGAAAATACCTCTTTTGGTGGGGGGGGGGGCTTCGCCATAACTCGTTTAATTCAGTATTTGAATTTGAGTTTTTCAAATCAAATGTGCTTGTGTGCCCATATTTCTGTCTTTAAAAAATATCACCTCTCCCTCATCAAATTTAGGTCTCAGCCCCCTCCCCCTTCTCTCATTTAAATGACATTTACATTTGAATTTTTTGAATGGAATGTGCATATATGTACATATTTCTGCCTTTAATGAAATATTGCTCCCCTTCACCAAATTTAGGTCTCAGCCCCCTCCCCCTTTTTTCATTTAAATGACATTTACGTTTGAATTTTTTAAATCAAATTTACATATATGTACATATTTCTGCCTTTAATGAAATATTGCTCCCCTTCACCAAATTTAGGTCTCAGCCCCCTCCCCCTTTTTTCATTTAAATGACATTTACGTTTGAATTTTTTAAATCAAATTTACATATATATACATATTTCAGTCCTTAATAAAATATTACTCCCCTTCATCAAATTTAGGTCTCAGGCCCCTCCCCATTTCTCTCCTTTAAACAGCATTTTCTTTTGAATTTTACGAATCGAATGTGCCTATGTGTACATATTTCTGTCTTTAATAAAATATTACTCCCCTTTATCAAATTTAGGTCTCAGCCCCTTCCCCTCTTTTCTCCTCTAAATGGTATTTCCATTTGAATTTTTCAAATCGAATGTGCCCACATGTATTACCATCTTCAATAAATTATCGCTCCCCGTTTCCCTAAATTTAGGTCTTTGCCCCACTCTTCTTCCCTTTAAATAGGTTACATGCCTTACTTCCAATGACTAGGTATGCTGCGCAATATGTATTATTAAAGGCAACCCTCACAGAGTATTTATAATGACTGTCTATGCTCTAATTGGTCATATGTTACGCGCGTAATGACCAAGATAAAATGTAGGTAGTTTCATTTCTACCTTCCTAAATAATATCGTTCAGTTTTCAGTGAACGACTAAAATTCATTTGTGATTTGAATCATCAGCTGAGTTGTGTTTTCATTTTACGAGTTAGTCGAGGTAAATTATCACATTCCAACTTGCTGATTGGTTGTTACAGGCGTGACGTATGACCAATTAGAACATAGACCAGTCATTATAAATACTCTATGCATGCAAAACGCCAAATCCACTTTTAGTGAACAACGAAATAGATATAACATGTTGGTAACACTGATTTCTGCTACCACAACCAATCACAACGCATTTATAAGCAGTGATGAAACATAACAAAAATATTTCAATTCATCACAAAAAGAAATTCGACACTTAAGCTGTATAGGGTTCTTTCGGACACACGGTATATATAAATGAGTACATTTGTCGGTTCGAACGACTATCGCTTTATCAGAAATTTAAAAGCTCGCTCGTCCACTTCCATTTTTACACATTTTAGTAAACTAATAGCTGTCGTTTTAATGGATAACCCGGATGATTTTAATTACTTGGTGTTTCTATGTTAATTCTATTTTTGAAGAAACAAGTTTAAACTTGAGTAAAATTTATGTAAGAAATTTTTAAAATTCCGAATTGCGTTTTCTTATAATTAATGAATAATTTCCTGGTTACATTTAATAATACTTATGTAAATACAAATTTTGAAATATTAAAATTTGAAAGAAAAAAAAGAAATTATGTCCGAATTACTGGAAAGTTATTAAAGTTCCAAACAAAATTATTTTATAGTTATGATTTTTTTGTAAGTATCATCGCACAAAAAAATATGTCGCCATTTTGAAAACCTTGACGTTTGATTTTGAAGAGAGAAAAAATGTCCGTCTATTTCGTCGATTCACCATGGAAGGCATTAACTATCGCATTAGTTGTTGATGACTAGATCGTCGATGACTCACGAGACCAAGAAGGCACATTAACGTTAATTTGGTTGTTCGATGTGTAATTCAGCGTGTTCTGGACTGTTGATTAGGTTTCGCAAAGTTTTTAATGTCGTAATTAAGAACAGCCGCTTAAAAAAAAATAAAAATAAATAATGGATGAAATTTTACAATAGTTAAATCACCATATTGTATGGTCTTATTGCGAGATATTTTATTACAGGCAAGAGTGGTTAGAAAATGGCACTGAATTTTAAAAACTCACAAGTTATTTGTTTTGATTTTTGATGCGAGAACATTATTATATTTTGAGCTATTTTCCCCCTCCCCTCCCCCTCCTACAACCTCCTCTAAATTTTAGTGAACCACCATTTTGAACTGTATCGGTAAACTAAAAAGTACCATTTTTGCATTTTTAAAAAAGTCTCATAAAATTTTGGGCGATTTTCGTCCACCCGGAAAAGTATTTATAAGTACACGTTACACCTATTTATACCGCACAACTCATCAACTCCTAGCACGAAAACGTTTAATTTCCTACTCTGGCGATGAAACGTTTTGATTAGATATTGGTAACACTGTTTTATGGCAAAGAGGACAAAAGCAAAGTTAATCTTCAAATTTTTTTTTTTGCTTATTACTTCTCTATGTAAAACAGTGTTACCAACATGTAATCACAACATTTGCTTATCAGAGTGGGAAATTTGATGCTCTAGTGCTCGGTAGTTCGATGAGTGGCACGGTACATAATATGTACCAGGAAGTTGGACATTTGTCAGATGGTTACAGATGGTCTGAAATTTGAAGATTTGAACACCCCGCCCCCTCCACGACTCCATCCCCTCTTTCCCAAATCGGATGAGCTGTAATAGCCATAATTTTTATTAAAAACTCGGCTGAAAATTCGAAGATTTTTTATCTCGGCCCCTTCGGCAAGTGGAATCGGCAAAACATCGTGCACGAGCGTCACAGGAGTTGCCGTACTCGTGCTATGAAGGAGTTCCCATTGAGGTGAAACACCCAGTATTGTGATAGTTATTCTGTTGGGCGGTATTTTCAAAGTGTATGTTAGGTCTTCTAAGGGTTGCGTTGCGGTCCGAAATTTTGAAAAAATTTCGAAGGGATTAGTAGGCACATGTGATGTATCGTTTTATCAAACCTTGTCATTTCATATGTATGTAAATATTAGTATTTTGGAACGCCAACTATAATGATTGATTTTTTTTATGTTAGTTTAAAATCAAATATTTTTTGGGGGTAGCTTATATTAAATTTGATGAACGAAAATTTCCCGTATTTGTTCGAAATCGTTGGTGACAACATTCCAGCCACTTTTCGTGGGTACGAGGATGAAAGGAAGCTGAAAAATTGATTCATCTATCTAAATAATTTTCAAAGATTAATACTTTTTTCGCCTGTTTTGTGTAGAGCTCGACTTTCTAATTCGTTTCGTAATTATGTAGAACGCTCATGAATTATTTCGAGAGTGAAAAGAAAAATCGATTTCTTGTGTAGGTATAATTTAAAAACCGACTGACCGACCGGATGTTTTGGTATTTTTTCAGCGCTCGTTTGGAAACGTTGGAGAGAAAAGACCTCGCAGTACGTTCTACTCTTTTTCACTTGGTTCTTGAATCTGTTGTGGGACGTGTTGGTGATGAGTTTTCATTTATGCTTTTACTTGTAAGTATATCCGATGTAATTTTTTGGCTGTTGAGCGATAAATTGGTGGATTGTTTGAAGCGAATTTTTCGCGACATTTTTTTGTAAAGGTTGGGCGTAATAGTGAGCTGTAGCGGAGCGTGGTTTAGTACGGTGAAAGCGTTGCTGAAGAACATCTGCACGAATCCGCGTAACTGGTGGCATCAGCGGAAGAAAAACAGCAAAACGTCTTCGTCGAAGAAATCGTATTCGAATCGATCTGACAATTCGCACGGTAACCTAACCTCGAACATATCTTTACCGCAGACAGGCGAAGAAGCCATGAAGAGGTTGTTCGCTTGTAAGGGTAAAGATCCGTACAGGTGAGTGTTGTGTTTACGTGGTACTGATTTTAAGGCGAGTCGTGTACTTTGACGATGAATTATAATTTTCGGTGGCGTTTGCAGTATTTTAGGTGTAACGAAGAATTGTCCAGATGAAGTGATTAAGAAGTATTATAAAAGACAGGCGGTTTTGGTACATCCTGATAAGAATAGTCAACCTGGAGCCGAAGAAGCTTTTAAAATACTTGTGCACGCTTTCGAATTGATCGGCGAACCGGTGAGTAGGTCGTGGCGAGACTGGAGTATTTGTCTTCTTTGTAGCCTCTTTCGAAATTTGCGTGAACCTTCATTTTGAGGTGAATCGAAAATTCAAAATTTACTTTTTTGGCACCACCAGAAAGTGAAAAAAAAAGGATGATATTAATATGTTCTGAGTTCAGATATGGAATTTTTCCGAATTCTTAGCTCAGGTTTTTTCATGTATGCCGCCACATTGACCGCAGAAAATTTAAGGCCGATTTGATGAGGGAAAGTTGTCTCAGGGGGCTCAAATTTTTCATTATTGGCCAAAATATCGTTGAAACGTTTCTTAATATCTTTCCTTTGATAAAATGAGATGATTTAAAGAGAACTTGAAATGTTGATCATGTTTTGAGATTTAAAGAAATGTCAGTGTCGTCTTCGTAACTCAGTTGGAGGCCGAGTTATGCAATAAAAACACCCCCATTATTACATGATTGTTTTTTTTTTTTACAAATTTCGTTTGGTTTAAAATTTTTTGAACTCTTAAAACGCGACTGATATTTTATGTTCTCACCATGCCTTTTTCTTTTTCCATAGGAAAAGTGACAGTAGTGTTATAATGATTGTTTGTTGAAAAGCGGTAAGCTTAAGCCTCCCTAAAGTACATGTTTCGCCTATCGAGTCGAACCAAGATTTTTTGGGTTAATGTGGGAGCACGTAGGAATAAGTTTGAAATTGATACTTGTGTACTTTTGGACTACCGAGAGGGTACATTGCAACCCCGGACTTAGGTTCTTATGTAGGGCTCGATGATCAAAATTTTAGATTTCAACAAGTTATTAATTTATTCTAATTAAATAAATGTTTTTTCCAATTTTCATTCGATTTAATAAATAAACATACTCATGATAGAGGCCGTAGAGTGTCGCGAAAATCATTTTTGATTCTAGCCTAATTTTAGCTCTCCCTGCCCCCTGGAAGAGCAGAAATGCTTGAAAGAAAAATATTTTTTTTAGCTTCATGTTTCAATTTTTTTTAGTGCTATGAAAATTCGAAAAAAAAATGAAAAAAGGGTCTCTCCTGATAAGATAGTGAAAACGGCCCTTGACCCAAATTCGGTCACAAGTGGTCCTAAATGTTGCCCTCGATGAAAAAACTCCCCAAAAAAATTTTTGACCCCCCACCCCCACCCCTTCCTGGGAAATCGACTCCCATATCTCGAAAATTCAATATTTTTCAACTCCAAATGGGATGGATGAAAAAATTTGAAAATTTCACTATTGATAGGCATTATATAAGTACATTTGTGGAAATTTTTTCAAATTTTTCGATTCATATTTTCTTGAATTTTTTAGGCTTTGAAATTTTCAAAAAATTGTAAAAATTTTTTTTGAGGGGGGTACATGGCTGAATTTTTTTCCATAATTAGCTCGTATTCTAAGGTACAACATGATAATATTTTCAACCCCCCCGAAGGGAGGTGGAAGTTGGTCAAAAAAAATGAAATGTGTAACAAGAACATCTCCTAAATTCACTTTGTTGCATTTTTTTGCGAACAATGCGTTTTAGAGAAAAAGTAGTGTAGTAATAAAATGTTTCTCATTAAATTCTCTATGAGAAAGGGTCTAATAATTTTTTTCGTATACGCATTAGGGGAGGAGATAGGGGACTACGAAGTTGCTCCTAATACTAATAATTATTATGTATTACACTATCGCAAAATCATTAAGGACTAAACAAGAAAAAAAAATGGAAAATGAATATTGGGAATGAAAGCGAGTTACTTTTCGACTATTGTGGTAACCTTCCCCTTCCCTTTCAGCCTCCTCAGAGTTAGACTAACGATCATATCGAGTCGAATCGAAGATCCTCGGTACAGAGTTTGAAAACCTTCACCTATCCCTTCTAAAATCAGTTTGGATTCAAAATAAGGAGTGCTTCTTAGGCTCAGGCATCGTATGAAGCTTGTATACATCAAATTTTAGTCATTTGAGGCTCCTCAAGTTGTACTCAGATTTTGAATCCATTTTGTACCAACTTCAAGGAGTCATATTGTAGTACCTAACAAGATTCATGTACAAAGTTTCAGCTTTTCGAGAGTATATTTGTTGGAGAGCTGAGTTTCTTGAAATCATTTTTCATCTCTATTTATACCGTTATTTCCTGCAACTCTCCAAATTCACTTGGGCTTTCTCAGTCATATGACATCATAATGAAAAATTTGGGCACTTGTTTACCGCCCACTATATTTTGAGGATAACAATCTCCTGCCTCCCCTCCAACATCACCTATGAAAATGACCTCGTTTCCCCTTTAAAAACCGTTATTTGCTTCAACTCTCCTCCAAATTCACTTGGCGAGCAGAATAATGTGAGTATGTTGGTAATTTGGGCTTTCTCAGTCATATATGACGTCATTATGAAAAATTTGGGCTCTTGTTTATCGCTTACAACATTTCAAGGACAACAATCTCCCCCCTCCCCTCCAACGTCATCTATAAAAGTGGCCTCATTTCCCCTTTAAAAATCGTTATTCGCTTCAACTTCCCTGCAAATTCACACGGGAAGCCGGAATGTGAACATGTTGGTCATTTGGGCTCATTCTGTCGTGTGATATCATTAGCAACCGATCATTGTGTCGATTACAGGAAAGACGAAAAGCTTACGATCGATGCGTGATGGAATCGATGGAAGAAGAATGGGAAGAATTGAGTAATCTGATATCTCAGTTGCACAAAAAAATGGAATACGCTGCTAATACGATCAGGTAATTAGGAAGACGTGTTTATCGAATCGTCAACCGAAATCGTACGATGTAACGAGCGATTTTCTTGGACAGGTGCACGAATTGCGGTAACAGGCACAAACGTTCTATGGTGGAGAGACCATTGTACGCGGCTCGATTCTGTTCTCAATGCAAAATTCATCATTCGGCTAGAGAGGTGAGTGGATTTGAAATGCGATTTTGTCGCGGAGATAACGAGCATGCGATTATTTTTTTCTCTTACGTATTACATTCGTCGTTGAAAAAAAAGTATGTATTAGTTGTGGTACGTTTGGTTCGGATAGGTTACGCGCACGTTAATGTAATTCGGTGATTTTGGTGATGAAATCGTTCATTTAATACTCATAATATTGCTAATTACAATCGACATTGTGTACACGTTAACCGTGGTAGTAAAACGCTTGGTTGTTTTCTGACGTATTTATGTGGCTTGTAGGGAGATATTTGGGCAGAGAGTTCGATGATGGGTTGGCTTTGGCGGTATTACGCGTGTATGGACGGGGCGGTGTACGATATTTCGGATTGGGCCGCGTGTCAGGCGGACAATTTACGCCATTTGAAGCCGAACACGCACGTGGTACAGTATAGAATCGTTGTGGGAAAGCATAGACCTAATCCTCCGCCGACATCGACTCCGCAGCCGCCTCCGCCCCCTCCACCGAATTGCAGGTATATGAGATAACGGTTTAAGGTGTTATTTTTGTAAGAATGGTGTCAGCGCTACGCGGGTGATTCGGTGTGAATTGTCGATCAGTCCGCCAATGTGTAGCGTCTCCAAGAAGCAACGAAAAAAATGCAGTATGAATATGGCCTGTGTAGTTGTAGTTGGAAGAAATAGATCGATGTGTCTCGAAAATGATGGACGAGACATTTTTTCGTTAGGTACACGAGTACTTTTGCCTAGCTACGATATTGAAGGAGTTGAGTGGAATTGGCAATTTTTGAAATCTCGTTGCTCCTTCAGCTTTCCAAATAGGCAGAAATTTTGTACGACTTTTTCTCATGTAAATGACGAGTGTATGTCGTTTTACTCGCTATTTACATGGAAAAAAATATTGTAAAAATTTTGCCTATCTGGAAAATTGAAGGAGCTACGACATATGAAAGATTGGAAATTTTCTTCAGCTCCTTCAATATCATTGTTAGACGAATATCGTTTGAAATCTTTTTTATTGTAGATGATGAGTAAAGGAGCAATCAGCAATGAAATGATGAAAAAAATGAAAATTTTCTCCCTTCTCCTTGGACTTGGTGTATCGCGAAATTTTGGAACTAAAATTATCAGTTTTCTATAATTTGAATACGGATTGGTTTTACACACCTTATTTTCCACAGAAAAGATTGTGTGCAAATTTTGCCTATTTGCGATATTGAAGGAGCTACGAAAGTTTTCAGTTCTTGAAATCTCATAGCTCCTTCAATATCTCAGATAGGTAAAAAATTTTCACGATTTATTTTGGTGTTAATAATGAGTGGAAGTAATATCTACATCATAAATAGCAAATAACGGAAATTCTTCTCTGTTCTTCTCCCCCCCCCCACCCTCATGAATTATATGGTTCAGGCGTTCCAAGAAATTGTCTTTCATTTATCCCAGTGCAGATAATTTTTGTACTCGTTATTTACAACGAAGATGGTAGTGTAAGAATTTCACATTGCTACTGTGAACAAATAGGCCATATGTACGCTTCATTTGTTTTCTTCAGTGCTACACATTGGCGGAAAATTGATCGTATTTGTACCCCATCATCCTGTATGCAGGTGCGTATCCGTAAGTAAAACTAATCTCGATGATATGTTCATTGGTAGCGAACAAGATTTGGAAGATTTTCTCAGTTCCTTGTACGGACACGGAAGCGGAGGTTCAGCGAGCGGTGATCAGTGCAGCAGTCGGTTCCGAAAGAAGAACAAAAGGAAGAAATAAATTACGTGACAAAACGTGACCCCTGTGATACGTTAAATAGCGCCTGATCTGTTGATAACTTTTCCCGCGATGATGATGCATTTTTTTTTCTAAATTTAATACGCGTTTATTGTTTTGTGTTTGTTTCCTCATTTTTTTTCTTTTCTTCTTTTTTTTTTTTTTTGTTGTACTCCTGTTCTTCTTTCCGCCGCATTTCCGAAAATGTTGAATACTCACAAACGATCCTAACCTAATGTATGGAATTTTATGTACTTAACGCTTCTTTTTCTGAATTTCATTACTGATCGCATAAATCTATTTTTTTTTTAATCATAACTATTGTTTTTTTTTTGTTCGTCGTTTTATCATAATTTTACTTCTTTCATGTATTTATTTTCTGCGTGCATTGTACGGAAAATGAATAAATAATGATCACATCTCACGTTTTAAAGTGAAATTTGACTTTATGAATAATGAAATTTAATACAAACGAATCTTGGATAATTATCACAATTTCGGAATGTGTGGTAATTTTTTTATTGCTTATCATTGAGAAAGGAAGTGAAAAATACCAAAGTTCGGCAGGAAACCCGTTGATTGATGATAATGGTAGTACTCGCTGAAAAAGAACGAGAACTTGATGTACACAATCATATATCCTATACTTAGCCTGGCAAAGGCTACAACGACATAAACTTTATGAAATCGTAATTTTCCTAGGATGAAAATAATCCCAGTGTGTTAGCGAAAATGTTGATTTTCAAGAGACCAACATAACTGCTTAGGTATTCGTAGAGGAGCTCGCTGCAAATATGATTGAAATTTTGTAAGAGTGAATAGTGTGTATCTATCTATTCGTACTGTGTAAAATTAATTCTCATGGCTCGCTTCTAGTTATTCGTGAATCAAAATTAATTTTTTTATATTTAACTGTTCGAATTTCGACTTTTTTTTCTTGTGAAATTTATGTTAATCAAATTGCAAATTGTAAAAGAGAAAAATTGAATAGCTCATTAGTGAAGGTTTACTTGCATGTGCATAGTATATTCGAAGTGAGTGCGATTCACGTTTATATTTTCTTCAATTAAATTTTTAATTATCATGACACAAGGATTTTTGTCAACATACACTGGCATATCTATGCAAATTTTAATAAATGAATGCCATTTTTTTTCTCTATGATTATGCTTGTACTGGGTTATATTTTTCTAGAAGTGCCGTGACCTTCGTCTTTTTTTCTTGTAATGTGTTATTTCCAAAATTTTAGTGATTATTGATGAATCACTTTTTTTGAAAAATATGAAATAAAACGCTGTAAAAATTCGGATATGTTGTGAATAATGGCTAAGATCTCGAAAGTATAATACATTAATAAATTGCTTTCAGTATTTTCAAAAAAACGGTAAAATAGGAAATATATACCAATTTTCTTGAGGTCACCCTTTGAAATATTAATTCTCCCACCAGAAGGAAAAAATGTAATAAATCATTAAAATGTTCTTGCTCAAAGTTTATCTAGAGAATATTTATGGTCTCTTTTTAATTTTCCGCTTTTAAACCAGTAAATTGTTTAATTTGATCAGTCTATTTTGGAGGTCAATCATTACTGAGCAATGAAATTGGAGCAATTTATTAAAAATTCAAGTAAAAAAAAAGGTGTACATATCGTCTTCATGTGATAGTAGGGAGCAACATTTCAGTGGTTCATTTCATGCTATTTCATCCTGTTCTGGATTGTGCATTGGGAAAGATGGTATCCTAATTTTTTCGAAATATTAATTGTTCCCTTGAACCATCATAACGCATTAGTTTTCAGTTGAAATGTTTCTTGTGCTACATTTATGGCTATAAATTTTGAGAAACTAGTAAATTTTTTCAGTATCACATAAAAAATAAAATTCTTAATTTTGAGTCTAATCACCATTATAAGTATTTTTCATTTGGGTATAAATTTTTTTTGAAGGCAATTTTTTTCTAGGTGATTTACAAATAACGTGCTAATTATGTAATTATTGGATTAAACTGAATTCAGATTTTTTCAGCAGATGGTACTAATTTATTTTTTATTAGAAAAGATTCTCATTCAATCAGCAGTGATTGACTAATTACTTGATAGTGAATTATTAATTAATTCTTAATAAATTCTCTCCATTCATCTTTATTATTTTATTATTAAAAAAAAAATTGTTGGAATATCATGACGTCAAATTCTACAACACCAATCAGAATGCGTCATTTATGGTCTACCTTGTGTAGGCCTCATTCTGGCTTGACCAAATGAAAATTCACACCTAGTTTACTGAACTATGAAATCAAAAATTAATCACATTCAAAAGATCCCATGTGTTGGTCTGTTAGTGTTTTACCCGGTTTTACCGAATTTGATAAGAATTTAAGAGTAATTTGTTTTCGTTAAATTATTTCTCATTCATCGAAATGAAAACTCTGAAAATATTTTGCGGCTGTTACAACCCGTCTAAAATTCTTCTCAGGAATATAACAGTCACGAGTAATCGTTGCAAAATCTTCCGCTATCCTAAGCTAGTGGGAAATAGAGCATTAAAAGATCCCAGTCACGAATTAACATTAGAAGAGAAAATTCTTAATACTCTGAAAGGAAAGCTTATATACAATTCGTTGGTTAGTCAGAAAAACCTATACGTTCGATGGAGAGTCAGAGCGGAACAACTAGTTAAAATGAACCAAAAAAAAGAATTACCTTACGTTTCACCGGTATCGTTGAGATATATGTATGACGAATCGGATGTACAAAAATGCGTCGAAGAAGACGAACTTAGTGATGACGAAATCGTCGACGAGGAATGTTCAGATGATGATGAGTATTTAGACGATGAATTTCATTTACCCTATAGTAGAGCTGAGAAAGTTCATGTAGAAGATGAAGCGATAAAAGAAAGTACTATGATGCAAAAGGAAGAGTTATTAGCTTACCAAGGTAAATATGTAGATTTTGGGATGTTCATTGCGAATATTTGATTTAATACGATTTCATTTATAGATATATGTCCGAAGCCCATCCAAGGTAGAAGATGGATGAGCGATTATGAATGTTTTGACGAAGAAATATCTGATGAAACGCCTTACGATTCTACTGAGGTCGATTACGGTACACCTGATCCTCGTGTACCACCGAGTAACGTGCCATGTGGAGGATGTGGTGCCCATTTACATTGTCAGGTTGTGCGGATATTTTTTCATCAAAGCATTTGTCGATTGCGCGAGTAACTGTTGTTTATTTTCTAGAATCCTTCAATACCCGGCTATTTGCCTCAAGAATTGTATAAAAAGTGTAAAAAAAAGGATTTAATGTCGTTGATTTGCCAGAGATGCACATTCTTGAAAAATTACAACACCGCTTTAAAGGTCAACGTAGATGTTGAAAGTTATCCGCGAATGTTGGCTAAATTAAGAGAAACAAACGCGTTGGTTATTTTAATGGTAGATATGACTGATTTCCCGTGCAGCATATGGCCTAAATTATTGGAAACTATAGGTTCTCTTTCTTTCTTGATATTTCAATCATAATCGTAGAAAATTTTTAATCTCATATGTACCATTCTTCATAGGCGAAAATAAACCTTTAATTGTGGTTGGCAATAAAATCGATTTGTTACCCGGAGACAGCCCTGGTTGGCTGGAGAAAGCTAAGCAAAGCTTAATTGCGGAGTTACCTAAAAAAGCCAAGATCATTCATGTTGGCTTCATCAGCGCCAAGACTGGATTCGGAGTCGAAGAATTGATTAACAAGTTATTTTCCTTATGGGGCAACAACGGCGATGTATATTTAGTGGGATGCACTAATGTAGGAAAATCATCTCTATTTAATGCCCTTTTAAGATCTGATTATTGTAAATCAACAGCCATAGATTTAGTACAAAGAGCTGTTACATCTCCGTGGCCGGGCACAACGTTAAATCTCCTCAAGGTATATCTCTTATTAAAATAAAATTAGGGTAGTAAAGTCATTTCTTGTCAATTCAACGAAGCTTTTCATCTCATGGTCTTCGATTTCGCCCATTTTATTTTATGAGTTAGTTTTGTCTGAGAGGTAAGAAAATCATCTTCAGTATCTCCCGCCGCCCCCCTCCCCCCGTTTAAACCTATTTGAATTATTTATTCATTTTTCATCACATGAGTCAGGGCTCATAATTTTAAATCATAATAATTTTCATTGTTAATTTCATGTTGATAATTCCAGTACGTGGTTAAGAAGCTAGAAAATGGTAGGTAATGAAAAAGTAGGTTCATAATCGTATTGAGGTGCCCAAACACCTCTTCCCATATTCGTCGTGGAGAACATTACTGATAGTTGAGAGTTGTAGTCAATAGACCATAGGTATAGGCATAAAGCGAACACACCTACTCCCTTTCCGCTCCTTTTTTCAAAAATAGTTTCCTATACAGTTCAAAAAGATTTCACGCTTGAAAAATTTTAGTTCTATAACTGAAGTAGCTGGATGGAAAGGAAAAAATTTCTATGAGATTTTTGCCTATTTGCAAAATTCAAGGAACTAGGAAGATTTTTAAGATACTTATCTTATTTCAGCTCCTTCATTTTTGCAAAAAGGTAAAAAATTTATTGAAAAATTTTTATTCTATAATTGATGAAGCTTCAAAGAAGGAACAAGAAAGTTTTATGAAATATTTGCCTATTTACAAAACTGAAGGAACTAAAGATATATAAAAAAGTATATTGTATCGCAGCTCCTTTATTTTTGCAAACTAGCAAAAAATTTATTGAATTTTTTTTGTTTCGTTTATGAAGTGCTATTAGAAACGTCATAAAAATGTTAGGAAAAAAAAACCTGATTTTTTTTTCAGCTAAGTTTGAATATGTATCATAATGAAGTCACTGGACAAACTGAATGCGTTACTTGAATTTTTTTTTTATGTAACTTATTGACTTGTACATTCGGAGTGGCTGACATCTGGTGGCGAATGTCGGAACTGTTGAAAATAGGATTACATTTAAAAAAATACATTGGCTCTTGTGGGAGCGTTTTCATTTTTCACGTTTTACGCAAAAACAAAGGGATTTTTCGAAATTTTAGTTATATAATTATTTATAGGGAATTTTATGCTCTTTCCAACAATGTATTTTTGACAGCTGTAGCGTTTATATTCGCAAAAATATTATGAAATCTTAATTTACATTTGAACAAAGAAAAAATGATTCTTCAACACGAAATTCGAAATTAAGTTCAACATCGTGGCATCTATGTAAACATTACTGCAGAGAATAATCCGGTTATCAAGAAAAACTGTTTTTAAAATGTAAACAGTTGATTTTTATCGAAAGTGCAGTTTTTTAAAATTGGAAATTTTTGCAAATATAAACGCTACAGCTGTCAAAAATACATTGTTGGAAAGAACATAAAATTTTCTGTAAAAAATTACATAACTTAAATTCCAAAAAATCCCTTTGTTTTTGTGTAAAACGTGAAAAATGAAAATGCTCCCATAAGAGCCAATGTATTTTTTTGAATGTTATCCTATTTTCAGTTTTAAGCTTGGTTTTTTCGTGGTAACTGCAGCGCACTCTACACGTTCGTGGACAGATCAATAGTAATTGATAAAGGAAGTGAAAAAGTTGAATAATTTTTTTGCCTATCTGTAAAATTGAAGGAGCTGCAGTCCCCCAAATTTTTCAAAATACTATCATGCCTTCAATTCTACAGATGAACGAAAAGTTTATGGAACTTTTTTTGTTACTCATATCGATCACTATCATTTAGTGGGAACAAATTTTTATAGAACGCATTTTTTAATCCAATGGTATCATGATATACGTAAACCTCCTCTGAAAAATTGCGTTTTTTCAAAAAAATTTTTGCGTTATTTATAATGCTTGATTAACGAAACAATAGTAGTTTATTATTTACTTTGCCTATCTGTAAAATTAAAGGAGCTGCGATAGAATACATTTTATAAATCTGCTTAGTTCCTTCACTTTCGCAAATAGGCAAAAATTTCATAGACATTTTTACTTTTTTGGAGCTCCTTCATTTGAATGAAAAAAATTCAAAGAAGTCGGAACTTTTTTTAAAACTGTATATGAGATTACTTGTTGGAGAAAGAGAGAATGCCAGTAGAGGTGTTTGTTTAGTGTTTATATGGACTTGTCTCCTTCTCTCTGATGGTTAGGACCAACAGGCGAAGAACTTGGATGATGGTTTTTGTCTCCGCAGCAAAGCTAACTCGTAAAATAAAAAAAATAAAAAAATGAAATAAAAAATAAAAAACGCAAAATCGAAAGACACGAGGACATAAATTGTACTAATTAGGTCGAATTGATGTGGAATGAGCGAACAATAACCGCATTGAAATTAATTTTAACTTTTTATTTTTTCAAGTTTCCCATTACAAAAATAAACGCTTGGAGGTCGTTTTTAAGAACTAACAGATTAGTATCGAAAAAAATTAACGAAAATAGGGAAAGGAAATTGGCCAAGATACAAGCTAAACTGGAAAATGCTAAATTGAGCGTGTTGCCATCCATCATTGGTAAGTTCTATTGGTAATTTAAATTCGAAAACCTTCAAGAGAATAAGTTGTATCAGTGTACGATCATCTTTCATCCGTCACAGGCACAATTAATACGACTTTCAAAAAACCCCCGGAATCTACCGATCTATCGGTTATGCCAGAATCAGAATTTTTTGTGATGCGAACTCCAAAGAAATATGAATTGAAAAAAGATACAAGACCAGTTTTCAATCCTAAAGATAAAATTTACCAAACTTCGAACTGGTGTTTCGATACTCCTGGTGTAGTCCATGAAGACCAGGTATACCATCTAATGCTGTATTCGCGTGAAATCCTATAACGTGATTAACGTCGAAATATTTTGCTTATAGATCATCAATCTACTAACGACCGAAGAAATAATGAAATTGCTACCTCAGACTACCATTGTACCGAGAGTGTATTCGGTACGACCAGAACAAACTTTATTTATCGGTGGTGTAGCTCGACTTGATCTATTACACAGTGATAATAAATTCGTCAGGTTGATATTGTCGATAAATAATACAACCAGTACTCGTACTAATGAATGAATGATAGTGATTTTTTATTTTTTATTTTTAGAATAATTATATACGCTTCGCAATTCTTACCGATTACGTTATGCGAAACTAAACATGCTGAAGATGTACACGAAGTGCTAATCGGTACTTCCTATATGGCAGTACCACGTGGATCTTTGAAACGTCTTGAGCAGTGGCCTGGTTTGAAATACGATAAAGATTTCGAATTGAAGGGCCAAGGATTTTCTCTCGTTAGTTCCGAAATAGTATTATCCTCGACCGGTGAGTAATTACAATACTTTCGAAAAAAATGAAAACTTTTTTTTAAATTGACTTCGATCAGTTGAGAATTTTTTTGCGATGAAGGAAGTTGAAATGTTAAAACTTGGATTTCGAGATAGGAATTTCGAAAAAAATCAGTGTCAAAAATAATCATATTTTTGGCTTCTAACAAATTCTATGAAAATTTTGCCTGTTTGCAAAATTAAAGGAACTGAGGAGATTTTAAAAATTATTCTGTCGCAGCTCCTTAATTTTTGGAAACAGGCAAAATATTAATTGAACTTTTTTTATTGCATTTATTACGTACTATTAGTAACGGGGAAGAAAAGAAACGTCAAAGAACGCAATTTTATTACAGTAATGTTCGCATGTGTCAGAATGACGTCACTGTACGCAGAGTATTTGCTGTGGGGTAGAGTGGAGATTTATTTAAATTTCTCAAAACATTCGTGAATATATGTTTTTTTTTACGTGTTTTCTTTATTTTACCTGCTTATAATTTGTACTGTTTGCTCGAACGCCGCTATAACGAACTGTAAAAAAAATAAGAATTATGGTTCAGAATTTTTTCAAACAAAAATATTCTAATTCTGCACAAAGCAATTTAAAAAAAAAGAATTCATATTTTATTTATCACTTTTTTTTTTTTTTTTTTTTTAATAAAGTGAAACCTTTGCTCTACATTCATGTTTTACTGTATTGGAAAAATATACGATTTCATCTCTTATTACAGGTTGGATCGGTGTTTCTGCACCGTATGATCATACCCTAGTCATTCGTCCGTGGACTCCATTAGCAAGAGGGATTTATTTGAGGAAAATTCCCGTATTAAAATTGACCACTAAACTACGTAAAAAAAGAATCGCCAACTCCCCGACATACTTCATGGCGCGGATTTAATTTACAAGGAGGTTTGTGTTGCCCGATACTACGTATGTGTAGGTGTTTGATATTTCTGTGATAATACGAATTACGCTGTGACCACTCGAGTGCAATGTGCCAACGAAAATCACCGCTTGTCCGAATGCTAGTACAGATCATCCTACTCGAATCACTCGAAAGGGAATTATGGTCGAGTCGATTGTTTTGAATTTGCTACTTTGCGGTAGCTTTTGGTATTTAATTTATTGAATAGTCAATAAATTAAGTAAAAGGTGTGTTATGTTTTAATAAAATTTTTTAACTGTTCGTCTCGTGGAAGCTATTATTTTACCACATTAGCCTATGAAAATTCTTATGTCTTCATAGTAGTTGAAATGAATGCAAAGTTCGCATAATTAGTCGATTATCATAAAAAGTATTTGATGCTGGTCTTCAGGAGACTAGCAAAAAATGATTATTTGTTAGTTAAATATCCTCATTATTATGATTGGAACACAGTTGAACAAATTTAAAAAAATATATCTTGAACAGTATCACATTCATTTTATTCCAAAAAAACGTGATCATTTTCATAGGTTTTACCTATTCTTTTTAGGAATATCAAATCGTACAGGCAGGAAAATAATTTTGCAATGTGAAGTACGTGTATTTCCCTATAGTCTAGATTCTGTGAGCGAATATGGTTGAAGTGTAAATCTTAGTAAGGTAAGTAAACTCTATTTGATCAATAAACTAACAGGAGAGTATTTTAGAATGACTCAATTTTCACGAAATTTTATTCTCAATTTTTCAAGTTTGGTGTGGTTAGAAGACGCTCTTAAATTTTTTTAGGTTAATGTTGAAGACTCGAATTTTCAAAAAGAGCTCTTGTACTACATCTAAAGTATTCAAGTTCTCCAAATTTCATCCATATTTAGGCACCAGACTCCTTTGAAATTTCCTCATAACAATCATTTGATACCATTAAATAATTGAAAAAAATCAATTTTCGGAACATTTGTCAATAATACGTATTATGCTAAAAAACACAGTAAAATTTTCCTTTACTCTTATTCATGACCCCTGAAGAGGTATGAATACCTTTATAAATAGGTTTTGGCATTTATCTTCGTGTATTTAAGTCGTGTTATTTTAAACCAAAGTTGCGATACTTTTGGAGCCGCTACATAATATAAATGGGACATTTTTGTCTCCGGAGTCCTAAAGAGTTGAAACCAAGTCCGTATAAATTACTCATTTATTATTTTAGCTTTGAAATTCAAAGTAGTTCTTCGTAAAGCATCATATATGAATAAAACTTCGGTGTTATTTCTCCAACATTACAATTCGTTCAACCAGCAAATAAAAGTTTATGAACAAGGTATCGTAATGTTTCAAATGAAAATTTCCATTAATGGTTTATTTACAATCTTTTTAGGACATGCCAACCTTGGAATCAAAAAGAGATTTTAAGCAGTAAATCAGTACTTATTTGCGAGTATAAAAACTTCTATACAGCTGGTCTGAACATTTTTACTCAATGTGTACCGACTTTACTGTTGTTGGAGATATATTAGGAACCATTGAAGTCCTGAAAAGGTCGGCTAAATTTATTTAAAATTTTTTTTTCGTCAAATTTTGAAATTTTGGCTTGAAGTAGAAACCATTAAAATAAGTTCGAGGGCCGAAATCATTGTAGCTGATCATTTGGCAACTATTGACCACGTGCCTACCCCTACGTTTCGAAAAATGCCCAGTATTTGGTCCACCCAAGAGCAGCCATAAAAATAAGGCATATTTTCATAGGCAACTTATTCGACATTTAATTTTTTACATAGTATTAATATACGAATTCGCTTCATCCTGAAAAACATGTCAACCTCACAACGAATCCGATTTAATAAAGAAAAAAAAATTTAATTTGTAAATACTCTACGTTATAGTTACTTTCAACAACCAACTTGACAACAACATATTCAAAGTTCAGAGAATTAATTTGAAAGGGAATTACAGCAAAAGTGGTTTTTTAAAATTTTAAGTTGGGAAATTTCTTGTATCTTCCATATCGCCTCACCAAGTCCATCTAGAAAGGTCATGAGTACCAAAATATGACTCTTCGAATTGGGGTAAAAGATTTCTGATTTTTTTCAAAATAAATGAATGTATAATTGATTGATCTTATTCTTATGTAGGACTTCGTTTCGTTTTCAACTCTTTGGGGCTCCAGAGATCAAATATAATATACCTGATTTACAACTTGCAGCGGCTTCAAATTATGAAGTATTTCAACATGTGTTGGGAAAATACTCATCTATAAAATTTGTCATTTTTAAGCATGATCTCAACACTCTAGAAACCTCTGTAAAGGAAAAATTGGGCATAATTTATCTAGAGTCCCAAAGAGCTGAGATCCAACCCACATAAATTATTTATTTATTTGCATAGTTTTTAACATAAAGATGATAGCTATTATAGCCTACCTGATTTGAGAAAGAAGAGTTGGAGGGATGTCTTCAAATCTTGATGTTTGTGACCATTGGTAATCATATGAGAAATGTCCAACTTTTTGGATTATTTATATACATTCTCCCTCGTGCATAGCACTGCCGAATATCGATGAAAATTGGTCAAAATTTGGTGAGAGAGTCTTCATGTGAATACGCAAAAGCATTTTTTTTGGATTTTTGATACACTTCAAATTGGCCGATTGCTAAAATTCTGAGAGCAAATTGCTCAAAATTTTCGTTTCTCATTTCATATAAAACAGTGAGCCACAGATACCAACATATGCAAATTTTAACTTTTCAAGTATACAGGGTGTTCCGTTTTGGGAGGGACCGCTGGCAAATGGCAGATAGGTCAACTCAAGTTACATACATGTATCATGGTTTGCCTGTCTAAAAATCAGAAGGGGCTCATATATACCAGCTTGATAAAAGAAATTCGCTCACGGTGATCATGAAATTGAAAAATTTATGCCTCGCGAATTATGAACGATAAAACTTTGCTGCATGTTTTAGCATGTGAGGTATGCCATGAAGTTTTTCTGGTGTAAAAATGGTGATGGTAGGGTAGGTAGATGAGAGATCAGCACCAAAGAGATCTTCCCATAGCAGTGATGGAAAAAGCTCTTGCTGAGAGAAGTCTTCGCTCCTGGGGGGAGGAGTGGAGACAGTGTTCCAAAGGTGCTTGGACTCATACATTATTCCCATCTATCGAGTCACGGCTTTCCATTAACCTGGAATTAGACTTTTGGGTGAGTCAGGCCTTATCAGGCCATGGCTGCTTTGGCAGCTACCTATATAAATTCCGTAGGCGCCCCTCCCCATCCTGCCGATGCGGACACCCTTCCGAGACCCCAGAGCATATCTTTCTAGAGTGCCCTCGACACGCTATTGGGCGGCCGGACCCACCTCTATCCATTTCCCATCCCGATCATGTTGCTTACATGCGGCGTGTTGTCAGGCAACTGTGGAAGGAGGAAAGACTTCCTAGGGTTTATCCTATAGCCCAATACTAGGTGAAGCCTATGGGTTATGAATAGGGCTCTGCTCTCAAGAGCATGATTGCCGTATCCCTCATAACCCCCAAACCTCACTGCTGGGATCCTTACCTTTGAGAAACCCTTCACCATGGGTAGAAGAGGTAGGATTCCTTTAAAGCAATGAAGGGTTCACACGTTAGGTTGAAAAAAAAAAGGGTAGGTAGATGAGGACATATGAGGAAATTAGTACCGAAAAACATGCGGAAAAGAAGGTGAATTTTTTAATTTTTTGTAAATAACTTTTGAAATTGCCCTATCAAGACCGCTCTTCAAAAATTTCTTATTCGTGAGAAATGTGTCCCCTACAAAATGAGGTGGGTACAAGTACCATCTTGATAATTTTGATAGTGAGAAAAAAAATCAGGAAAAAATTAATTTTTTTCACGAGTTTTTTTCAAAAAATTCATTTTGCAAATTTTAATTACACCAACTACAAATTTTCTCATATCTCTACATCTAGCTCCCCTACCTCCATCATTTTTACACCAGAGAAACTTCATTGTATACCTCACATGCTAAAACAAGATCGTTTATAGTTCGTGAGACATGAATTTTTCAATTTCATAATCACTGTGAGCGAATTTTTTTTCATGCTGGCATATCTCGACGCCTTCCAATTTTTAGGCTAGCAAACCATGATGCATGTATGTAACTTGAGTTGACCTATCTGCCATTTGCGGGTGATGCGCCACAAATGGAACACCCTGTATTTGGAGAGAAGTTGGAGCAAAACAAATCAACCTAGGAAAGGAAAACTTTGTGTGTGGTATGGTGTCTGTCGTGTATGAAAAGTACGAATGCGAAGAAATACGAAATTTAGTATTTTGTTCCTTTGGTTGTTTTTGGCAGCTTAGGGGAGGCTAGTGAATTTTATGGTATCAAAAAAAAAAAGAAAAAAAAATAGAGAATAATAAAAATACGAAAAAGCTACTAAATTTCGATTTTGTGATCTAGTAGACACAATGGTGGGGTTATTTTGGGTCCATAATATAACGTGTTGAATTTAAGACAAGATATATCCAAAATGGGAGCTTGTCAAAGTTTGAGAATAGCTTGTAGAGCCTCAAATAACTAAAAATGTGATTGATATGAACTCATATGATTACTGGGGTATGAAGTATACTATTCCCCAAATTCACCTTCACATATATTGTTGTGGGGGGGGGGATTGTGAAGGGATTATCGATCTCAAAATGTGGCGAGGGTACACAAGAGGTCAAAAATTTTTTTGTGGTGTCATTAGATTACATATGCTCAAATGTCTAATATATTCTGATTTCAGCTTCGCCAGTGCATTTGAAGGGGCGTTAGAGCAGAAAACGACTTCTGGAGGGGAAATTACTCTTAGAATATTTATTAATCTTCCATATCTCCTCACCAAATTGACCTGGAGAGGTCAAACTTTGTATACGGAGTTAATTGATGACCAGAGTATGATCTCTTGAATACGAACACCAACATATCCAAATTTCAGATTCCCAAGTGTATATGCAGCAAAAAACGTCCGTTTGAGGAAGTTTTGAGTTATGAAATTTCTTGACTCTTCCATATCTCTTCACCAAATTAGTCTAGATAAGTCAAACTTTGTATGTAGGGTTAGTTGATGACCAGAATATGACCTCTTCAATTTAGGTTAGAATGAATCCAAAATGGAGGATTATAAAAATTTGAGGACAGCTTGAGGAGCCTCAAATTGGTGAAAAAGTAATTAAAATCAACTCATATGATTATCGGGCATAAGAAGTATACTATATCTCAAATTCATCTTCATACATGACATTGGAGGGGAGGAGGAGGGATTATCGACCCCAAAATGTGGTAAGGGTACATGAGAGGTTGAAAATTTTTTATTGGAATGTCATATGATTAAATGAACTTAAGTGACTAACCTATTCTGATTTTTGCTTTCCAAGTGAACTTAAAGGAGAGTAACAGCGAAAGCAGCTTCTGGAGGGGAAATTTTTAACGGAAATTTCAAGAATCTTTCCCATCTCCTCACCAAATCGACCTAGAAAAGTCAAACTTCGTATTTAGGGTTAGTTGATGACCAGAACATGACCTCTTAAATTTGAGTCAAAATAGATTCAAAATGGCGGATCGTAAAAATTTGAGGATAACTTGAGGAGCCTTAAAGTGTTAAAATTTGAAACATATAGGTTCATATGACTATTGTAGGTAGGAAATATTACATTTATTCTAAATGGTTTTGGAAGAGATGGGGTAGAGAGTGGATGTGGCCTGCGGACATGAAGAGGTTAATCTGTAAGGCTGCTTACGTTTTTATTATTATTTTTTCTTTTGGAAATACCAATCGTTGGTACTTTTATATTTTGGAAAAAAAAATAATAATAATCTCAAAACGAAAAAATATCAACTTATAGTTGCATAAAAATTTAAATTGCTCAAAAATCTATTTTTTTGAAATTTTGGTAGGATGTTCTCGATTAGTTTAAAAGTTTATATTTTTTTTACTGATGCTAAATGCTGCGATATTTTTCCGAAAAAAAGAGACTTCGAACCGTTCATAATTTATAGATAGATCTTCATTAAAAATTACCTTAAAATTTGAGTTATGTTTTAATACTGATAATGAGGTTGATTTCAGTCATAAATGGCAATTTCATACCTGCATACGTTCTCGATAGAAATTACCAGATTTTCAAAAGAAAGAAAATATAATTTCGTTCATAATTTTTCGAAATAAAATGAGGATAATTCAAGGTATAAATAATTACGTGTTGGGGTGTCCTGGAGACCAGGCTTATCTACTTTAAAATGCGATCAAATCGACGAAATTTATTACGCGATATCATTGAAACGTTATTGTTATAAACTGGATATAGTTACTTAACGAGCGCGGAAACAAAATAGGAAATTTAACCGGTTAACGTGAATTTTTTTCTGAAGGGCATACGCTGAAATGGCGAACCAGTTATACTAGAAAATTAGATGTAGTCAGAAAACACGCGCTGATGTAGCTTATCACGTTGCATTTGGAGTAAATTTTTCACGCACTTCAAACACAACCATTTACCATAACAGCGATATCTATAAATTACAAAGGTCTTTGTATTCGGCAACCGGTTCCTAATGCAGGCGCGCGGGTGAATGAACGTGCAAATTACAACTTTGTTTGTTTCGGCAGCTTATTTTGGAAGTAACGTTTAATTTTTCACTACATCGTGATTACGCTGTGCAATAACAGCGAATACGCGAAAATTTTTCACGCCGTTGGCCTTCGATTTATGAAATTTTATTCACACTCGAGGAAAGGTCAGCGTTTAGAATTTCGAAGAAATTTTCAAACTCGACCGGTAGTATTAAAGAATGAAAAACAAGATTAGAAAATTTTACGCTATAATGTTAGCTACGTGAAAAGCGGCTAATGGAATTCGCTAATTTAGTCTCAATATTCCCGCTAGCATGTAATAACAGTGAAGTGAAAATTAACGCGTTAATAAAGTTGCCTAACCGGGCGACGTATTTTTTTTATTGTCATCGAAATACTATTACGATTAATTTTATAGCGTGCGAAACTTTTTAATTGTTTTTTTTTCACGATAAAATAGATATCGTTTTATCCTATAATTTCGGCAGCCCAGTTATCGTTGAAAAATTGAGATAATTTTCCCTCAATATTTAGACCCCACTTCCCCGCATTTAACGAGGAAAATAACTTTTATGTAATTAATTTAAAATAATTAGTTGAGCAAGGATTATCTCTCGAATTTTGGATATTGTAGTCATTAGTGGTCGTTTTATACGTTTGATAAGACCAGAAAAAAAAGCGGTTTTCCTTTAAAATTATTATTGATATTAATAGGTATTTCAGTGAACAATGAACTTATTAAAATTCTTATTGTTACTTATAATTACGCGTAGTATTGTGATATTTATTAGAAATTAAAAATAACACGATTTTTAATTATTTATGAATTTATTAGAGTACAATTAGAGGTGGAACATGTAGTTCAGAGAATGGAACATTTCAGTGCGTCATGGCATAATATTTTTCGTATAAATTTTTTATTAAATTTTGTTCAAATTTAATCGATAATTTTTTTGGTTTGGTATATTTACGGTGGGTGGCGTGGGATTTTTTTTTTCTTAGCTATAAAGTGTAGTGATCAGATGAACAATTTTTAGATTTTTTTCTCATCAGCGCACCCGATTCATTCAGTAATCTTGTCTTACCGAAATTGTCTCTTCTGACTTTCAACACCTCCTGTCCCTCCTTTCAGCAACCAACTTATTCTCTAAAAATAAAATATTAGTAGAGATTTTTTTGAAGAAATTTAATTTTGAATTTTCGTTCAAAAACCAGGAAAAATTGCGAACAGTCAATTTTTAGATGAGTTTTTAGTTTGAAAACGACAGCTATTATAGCCTACTTGATTTGTGAAAGCAGGGGGGGGGGTGGTCGGAGGAGGTTGAGGTCTTCAAATCTTTACGTTTCAGACAATTTGTAATCATCTGGTGAATGTTCAACTTGCGTAACGCTGACAGGTGTTCATGAAATACGCTGAAAACTTGGTGGAAGGCTCTTCTTAGAAATGTTAAAAATGTACTTTTTCGTTTTTAGCTGAGTTCTTAACAAAACGATAGCTATTACAGCCTACCTGATTTGGGAAGGGAAGGTCGGGGGAGGGTGGGGTCTTCAAATCTTTGCGTTTCAGACCATTTGTAATCATCTGGCAAATGTCCAACTTTTTGGTATATATATTTTTTTCCCCCACGCGTAGCGCCGGCGAGTATTCATAAAATTCGCTCAAAATTTGGTGAGAGACTCTTCTTGAAAATGCGCAAAAATAGTTTTTTTGTTTTTTCGATAAATTTCAAAATGGCGGATCACTCAAATTTTGAGGGGGCTGGAGAAGGGACAAATAGCTCAAATTTTTCGTTTTTGATTTCATATGAAAGAGTGAGTCACGGATACTAACATATCCAAATTTCAGCTTCTTGAGTGCATATTGAGAGGAGTTAGATCAAAAAACGGCTTTTTGAGGAAGTTTTGAGTCATGAAATTTCTTGAATCTTCCATATCTCCCCACCAAATCAAGTTAAAGAGGTCAAATTTTGTGTGTGAGGTTAGTTGGTGACCACAATATGACCTCTTGAATTTGGATCAAAATGGATTCAAAATGGCGGATTATCAAAATTTTGAGTAGAGCTTGAGGAGCCTCAAGTTGGTAAAAATGTAATTAATATGAATTCATATGGTTATTGGGGATAAGTTGTATACTATATCCCGAATTCACTTCCATACATGATGTTGGAGGGGGAAGGCGGGGTTACCAACCTAAAATAGTGGTGGGGGTACAGGAGGGGTCGAAAATTTTTTATTGCTGTGTCATATGATAAAATGAGCCCAAGTGACAAACGTATTTTGATTTTAGCTTCCTCAGTGATTTTGGAGGGGAGTTAGAGCAAAAAACGGCTTTTGGAGGGGAAATTGCTGCAGGAAATTTCATGAATCTTCCATATCTCATCACCAAATCGGCCTAGAATGGTCAAACTTTGTGTGTAGGATTAGTTTGTGACCAGAATATAACCACTTAAATTTGAGTCAAAATGGATCCAAAATGGCGGATTTACAAAATTTGAAGATAATTTGAGGACCCTCAAATAGTTATAATTTGAGAAATATGTGTTCGCATGATTATTTCATGGCAAGAAATACTACATTTGTGCCAAATTGAATTTCTTAAGTGTTTTTGGAAAGGATAGGGTAGGGGTTTTCAGACTTGGTATTGGGTGTGGCCTGTAGTGATGAACGTTTAAGCAAGGTTATTACTAAATCAAAACAAGCCCCAGTTAAAAACTCAGCTCCAGTAATGCGGCATGGCTGCTTACGTTTTTTTTTTCTATGCGACTCAAAATGGTGGATTACTCAAATTTTGAGAAGAGCTGGAGAGGGGGCAAACAGCCTAAAATTTTAGATTTTGATCTCATGTTAAAGAGTGAGTCACGAACACCACATATACAAATTTCAGCTTCCTAAATGCATTTGGAGAAGAGTTGGAGCAAAAAACAGCTTCTTGAGGAAGTTTTGAGTCATGATATTTTTTTAATCTTCCATATATCTTCATCAAATAAACCTAGAAAAATCAAACTTCGTGTGTGGGGTTAGTTGATAAGCAGAATATGACTTCTTGAATTTGGGTCAAAATGGATCCAAAATGGGGGATTATCAAAATTTGAGTGGAGCTTGAGGAGCCTCAAATTGGTAAAAATGTAAATACGAACTCCTATGATTATTGGAAATCTATGTTATAAATGGAAGGTGGAGTTTTCGACACAATAAAACTCCTGAACTATCCAACGCAATAATCTAAAATTTTACATACATAAGACCCCTAACCGTCTCCGGGTTCTTATCTGTGTTAGATTTCAAAAAATTGTCCATTGTGCTTATAATTAAGTTCCACATCCCTATACAACCTCATCTAATCCTAAACCATGTAAAATAATAAATAAAAAAATAAAATAAAATAAATAAATAAATAAAAAATTAAAAATAGATAAAAAATAAATAAAAAATAAAAAGAAACGCCTCTAGCCTAGAGCTGTACATGGCGTAATTTGATAAAAAAAAAAGAAGAAAAAGTTCCAAAGTTAGAAAATTTAACGACTTTTTGGCATTACAGCAGGGTAAAGGTTTTGAAATGGCTTGACCTATTCTTATGAAATATTGTGTGTTCATTCAATACGTTCGAGAATAGGACGTAAACTATTTTTAATATCCCTTCATTTTAAAATGGCGGATCACTTAAATTTGGAAGGAGACTGAAGAAAAGGCAAGTCGTTCAAATTTTTCGTTTTCGGTCACGTATGAAAGAGTGAGTCACGGACACCAACATATCCAAATTTCAGCTTCCTAAGTGCATTTTGAGAGGAGTTAGAGCAAAAATAAAAGCTTTTTTAGAGAGTTTTGAGTTAAGCAATTCCTTGAATCTTCATCTCTTCACCAAATTGAGCTAGAAAGATTGAACTTCATAGTTGGTGACCAGAATATGACCTCTTGAATTTCGGTCAAAGTGAATCCAAAATGGCGGATCATCAAAATTTGAGTTGAGTTTGAGGAGCCTCAAATCAGGTTCCGAAACGGCTTGACCGATTCTTATGAAATTTAGTGTGTGTATTCAATACGTCCGAGAATAAGACGTAAACTATTTTTCATATGCCTAGAATTCAAAATGGCGGATCACTTAAATTTGGAAGGAGACTGGAGAAAAGGCAAATAGTTCAAATTTTTTGTTTTCGGTCATATATGAAGGAGTGAGTCACGGACACCAACATATCCAAATTTCAGCTTCTTAAGTGCATTTTGAGAGGAGTTAGAGCGCAATAAAATATATTACAAATTCACCTTCACACATTGAAAAAAAATGATTTTACTCGATTTAACTCCTGAGTAAAAGTATTTTACTATTTTTTTGAACTATTTTCTTGATTAGCCCTCTCCTCTTTGTCCTACCTGCCAAATTCCTCTCACTGTTGCTCATATCATACTCCATTGCCCCTCCCACACCGGCACTCGGGCCATCCTTAACAGTCCTACATCTCTCGCCGAAGTCCTCAACAACCACTCAACAATAATTTCCCTCCTCACCTTCCTCAAAAAAGCCAATCTTCTTCACTTAATCTAACCACCCTTAAATACCACGTGCCTCTGGCCTAAGTGGCAGCACACGGCACAAAACAAAAAAAAAATTTTCCACTTCAGAACATTTAAATTTTTTTTTTTAATATGTTTTAGTCGACTTAGTCCTCAAGTAAAACCCATTTACTATTTTTTTGAAAAATTGTTTAATTAGCGATCCTGTATTTGCAAAATTTTTCATAAAGTTTGAATACTAAAACTTTTATGTGCTCTCAGAATCATTTGATCATTATTAATTATTGTCCCATATGACCTCTCTCTGCTGGTTTTTCCAGAAATATGTCCATTTTAATATACAGTTGTATGGAATTATTTAAGATTAATTTAAGATAAATTCTTATTTGTTTATGCGTGAAAAAAATTTTTGACCTGTAAAATTGGATTTGAAAATTTGTTAATTATTTCTTTTCATTCAAAGTAAATCAAAAAAACAACTTATGGTAATTAGTCTCATACGGAATGCTTTTAAATAGAGTGCACATGAAATTACTCGAAGTATTCAATATACCTATATTTTGAACGTTAAAATTTTCCAAAAACGGATTCGTTGAAAGAATTACAAAAGTCTTTAATTACACGTCTGAGGTAAAAAATCGTGATTATTTCGAAAAAAAAAAAATCAAAAAACGAAAAAAAAAACAACGCCAACACTCGTGCACGAAAACTGGCTCACTACGCTAGTATCGAAAATGCATCGTAAATTGCACACGATTCGAATTAATAAAATAGACCGGGGAGAAGGTGGTGGAACGTGCAGTCTGTTACACACGGGATACATAGTATGGGTGATTTGATTAATTCGTGACGTTTGTGTGTTTACAATTTTTAATTTTTGCCGATTAATTGGGCAAAAAGTTACCGGTTCGGGTACGCTTCGGTGGAGGAAAAAAAGTTAACTTTCTACATTTACGTTGCCACTGAATGAAGTGTATGGTAGAACACGAGTACACAAGGGTATCCAGTGAGTTGTCGGCCACCTATGAGTACGCATTTCTTGTATAAAGATTAGTCGGCTAATTCGACAGTGGCAGTCGAGAAGAGCGCGATACCACGGTGTTGTGTTGATGGTTCTGAATCCATAGTTGGCCGGAAAAATTAATTTTTCGCGGTGTTTGGAATTTTTTATATATTGCGGTTATCGCCAGCGTGAGTACATTTATTTATTATTTATTTTTCATTTTTATTTTAACCTGCGGCTATTTTCGTTGGTCTCGAGCACGTGGTGGATGGATTGAATGGATTGTTGTATCGAGTGTTACGACATGTTCGGAATTTAATCGCTCGGTTTGTATAGAAAGGAACTTTCCTTTTCAATATCAATAAACCTGCAGGTATCGAAACGCTTAATCCGTGGGCTTATTTTATTAACTACGTTTTCATAATATAGATTGGATACTCGACGCAAAAAGTAGTTCAAAGTGTATTTTAAATATCATGTATTATTCTATAAAAATCCTAGTGCTTTAAATCAGCCATAATTCTCGAAAATTCCATCCACACTTTACCTTTAATTTTGCAATTCAGCTAGATTTGATGCAACACAAATAGTTGGAATTTTAATCAGGAGTCGATCCATATACACGAATTCATTTACTTATATGCACCCACTAGAACCCATAAAAGCATCGACGGAACCAATTAGCAAATTTATTTACTTGGTAATCTTGAACAGAGGATATTTTATGATATAGTGGAGTCGTTTGATATTCATCGTTGAAATTTTTATTTTCACGCTAATGAAGCTCACGTCGAACTCGGTCGTGTGCGTGTATCATGAGATCACCCTATGATAATTTCGATAATAAATTTTTTATCGTTTTCAAATGTGAATTTTTTATTGTTCGAATCGATTGGGGTAGTTAAGGGTTACGATTTTTGTTCTCTTCGACTTAAAAAAAAAAATGTGTTCAAAATTAAAAAAATAAAAAATTTTATTTTGATTTTTTTTTTTTATTACGAGTAGAATTAATGTAACTTGTTTTGTTACTTCACAAGCATGTTATAGAAGGAATGAATGGTCTAGATTGAAAATATCGGATAGCTGTATCCGAGATGGAGTTTCTTAAGTCTGTCAATGGACTGAAAAATTTCCATCACCTCCATTTTTTTTTTAGCTCTTATGTCAATGCTTTCAACTTTCTGAAATGATAATTATTTTTTTCTGTCTTAATTTATGAATATTTCGAAAGTGCGAAGATTTTGCCAAAAATTATTGTGAGAAATGAAATAATTTATTTTTTCGATATCAAGTGCTTATGATTATTGTTCAATTTTAAATTCATGCGGTATACCTAATTTCGTAATTCCTGAATAATTTATGTTCGTAGAGAGCCCTTTCCATTTTTAGAATCGAAATTATCATTATTTTTTAATTCCTAAAATATCAGATATCGTTATGAAATATTAATTTTTTTTTGTATCTTAATTAATTAAGATTTTAAGTTGAATAAAGCTATTAATTTTCAAAATTAAAAATATTTAAATCTTTATTAAAAATTGATTTTATTTTAAAAAACCTGATTTAAGGACTACTTTCTATTTCTATTGATTAAGTATAACAACTTTTTATATAGAATGAATTAAATTGTATGATTGTAGGTAGGTAAATAATTTTTGGACGGCCAGTTCCTCATCCCCAGCTGCTTCCTCTAGATTTTTCCATTGTCGTCGGCGCGCGTATTTTGGGCATTCTACTATTAAATGTTCGATCGATAGTGGAGCGTTGCATGAGATGCAAATAGGAGGGTCTTTTTTTTCTAGCAGATGGGAATGTGTGAGTAAAGAATGCCCAATTCTGATCCTAGTTGTAGCAATTTCCTCGCGTCTTCTGGTTCGATAGGAGGTGAACCATTTAGATATCTTTGGTTTTATTCTGTAAAGCTTCGTGTTGGTGTGCTTGGTTTCCCATTCAGTCTGCCACAATGATAGGATGAATTTTTTAATTTTTTTTGTGTTTTTTTGTGTTTTTTCTTTTTTTACGTGCCGTGTACAGACAACAAAGGTCAGAGGCACGGAAAAGGGAATGGTTATATTAGTGATAGGAGGCCAGAGGATCTGAGGAAGGAGATAAGATTGTTAATGACGATAGGGTCATCTTTGAGGAGGGAGGGAAGGGAGACAGGAAGATGGAACTTTTGGCGAAGGAGACGATACTTTAATTTTTGTTTTTGAGTCTCTTGTTGTAGGATATTCAAGTTTCGAAATTCGTTTTGTAATCTGATGGAAATGGGTTGAGGAAGGTTTTTATTTTTTGCGTATAACGTTGAAAATTTGGGACTGAGTTTTTGTGTTGATACAGTATTATTATAATTTTATATTATTTTTATTTATATTAATATTAAAAAAAAATTAAAATTAAATTTTTTTTTTATATTGATCTATTTTTCTATTAATAATTAATTTATGAATTAATTTTTCCGGGTTGAAGGGGAGGGAGAGGGGTCGAAAAAATGTACATACCAAGGTTTATCTGAAACACTAAAAAATTTCAGCTTCAGAGAATGATTTCATACTTCATAGTGTGGCAACTTGAGTAGGTGTCTCTTGGTACACAGTGCATACTAAATTGTGAGGTGGGGGTGAGCAAGGAAAAGTAGTATCCTAATGATTCTTAGAAAGCATGAAAAATAATTCACTTTTGTAAGTTGATGAGAGGTGTCAAAATAACATCAAAGTTTTCAAAAATTTGAAAGTTCCTGAAAAATGTATTTTTGGGCAATTTGGAAATTTTTTGAGTCCAAAGTTACGTTTCTTTGCGTAAAGACTGATTTTCTAATTTAGAAATAACTAAAGATATTTTTTAATTTTTTTGAAACACATTTAATTTTGTGTGTTTTCATTTAATGAGTAATTTATAGGTTAGGTGTATAATATGGATTTGCTTTGAGGTGTTTAGGACTTGGTAGATGAATTATGCCTAACTTCTACCTCATAGGGGTTCCGATGATTTCACCGCATCGCTTCAAGATGAGATTATTTGGATACCTCAACACGAAATGATTCATACTTGGGAACCCTTGGAAAGTAAAAATTGACAGTATTTTGTTTTTTGAGTCTCATACACTTCAAATCAAGTCCGCACTGTACACCTGACCTATAAATTAACGATTTATTATTCCTTTTTCGTGTACATAAAATTTTATGTCATTTCAGAAACATTAAACGAAGTCAAGACCATCCCAAACTTGAAAAAAAAAGCTAACAAATTTTTCAACCTATAAATGGCAAAAATTCGCTTGAGAATTTAAAAAAAATTGAATTAATCAAAAAAAAAAATTTTCAAAATTTTGAAATTTTTGAGCCTTCATCTCATTTTGACTGGTACTTCTCATAGATTCTAACGATTAAAATTTTTTCTTGAATTTTTTGGGTGGTGTAAGTTAGCCTCTATGTTTCCACCATTTCTTAATTTTTCGAAATAATTCGAAATTTGCCCCATCTTAGCTCACAGACGTGTTGGTGATCTATTTTACGATGTTGGATTATGTTTTTAAATTCTTTTTTGAGTTCTATGTGTGCACTTTCTGGGTCTGTATGAATACATTAGTTACAAAATTTCAACTCGTTCGAAAAAAAATTTTTAATTCATTGTCATATTCGTTTATATACTCACTTCAGTGCATAAAATTGAGAAAATGTGTATTTTTGCCTTTTTTGTCCATATTCAATATTATGGAGAATTTTACGAATCATTTTTTTTTTTCAAATTCAGGACATATAAATATAAAAATAAGTTAATTCGAAAGGGCATACGTTTTTAAAATTATTGAAACAATTGATACGTAAGTGTTGATCAAAGAAGTCGAAATTTTGGCTGTTCTCCGACATCAGACGAATTATACATACGATCGATAGAAATATAATATAATGCATTTGAAGAATAAATAAAAATAACACATTTCATTAGCGACGCCGTTGACGTCCTAAGAATGCCTAATAGTGATTATGCTGACCCCAAAAAAAGGTGCTAGCTCGCTACGTTCGTGAATCACACGATGGTAGTAGGTAACTTCACCGAATTGCGATTACATTCAGCTTCGTTGTTTTCAAGCAATCCTTAGAAGGCCATATTTGTTTTTTTATAAATGCCAAGAAAGCCTCAACGAATGTCGTAGACGAATGATATCCTTCGGGTATGAACGATATTTTACAACCCACCAATAAAATAATCGTCAGTTTGGTATTCAAGGTAGGTGTTATATTCACGCCGACGCAACGCTTTCCATTGGTTTACAACTTAGCATTTTTTTCTTCTTTTAATTACGACGCAACGAAAAAGAGCATTATTCAGCGTAATACCGAATCATAGGGTGTTTAAAATGATCAATTGGTTATGGAGCTGAAATTTCTCGAATTAAAATCCTTCTTCATTGGACGCTAGATAGTAGGTGTGTTGACATTATCGCTTTCTTTTCTATTTTAGCAGTGGATCGCGCATTGTCAACAATGTGAAGTACCACACGAATTGATTAGGATTTCCGTTACTTTGTTTGTCGAACGCAATATTGAATGAATGAATTTAGTGAAATTTCGCATCCTCGATCGTGTCGATCAGTGGGTGATATTTTATTTTTTATAGATTTTTGAAATTAATTTCAGAATATTTTATAACGCGTTGAAAATTATTTTTTTCATGGAAATACCGCATGCATTAATACAAACGACGTAAATCGAGTGGAAAAAATTCAATTTCCCATCCGGTATCCCAAATATCTCTTCGGGCTACTTTATGCTGTTATAATATCTACCTATTATAATTATAACGTTTGTAATATTTATGTGTGAGAATTATCGTTGGTAAACATTGACCATGATAAAATTATTACCTTTATTCGAAATGCCTTTCTGATGGAATATTTTGCTGGTTATTGAAATTTCCGTCGTTTCCTAAGTACGTTAACTTCATGTTCACCTTATTCTCTTTCCTTTCATCAGTTCTTAGATTTTGCGGAAAATTTGGTTATTTTTTAATTATTTAGAAAAAAAAAAAAACATAATTATTATTTATTATTTATGATTTTTTTAGTTTTTATAGAAACAAGAACATTTAAAAATTTTGATTTTTTTTTTTTATTTTTATAATGGAATTTTTTTTTGGTGAAGGAGGACGAAGGTTGAGGAACTTTATTAGTAAATTGATACTGAATATATCGAAAGAAAAAAAAAAATTCATAGTTTAATTATCACTTGAGAAATGCAAAACACCTATAATTATTTCTTTAATGCCTCCTAATTATGATAGTTTTATAATTTTCGAAGTGTGATTATTCGGTTGAGATTTTGATTACTGGTATTAAGATTTTTTACATTTTGATTTTAATGATGGGTTTTCATTAGTAAAATAAACTTGCTCGCAATATAGAAAATAGGCGTTAAAATCTGTTAGAAATTCGAGCTGATGGATATCAACTCCACCACTTGATTATGGAGAAATTCTTAAGCACAAGTATGACTCTACTTCAATTTCGGAGCAATCTTCAGCATTAAACTGGAACAAATATGGTTTCAGAGTCAAATTACCGAAGTCGTTTCAACTCTGAAATCATAGAAGCTCGAATTCTTTATTGATGACTTGTCAAATATCGCATATCGATATCGATATAACAATAACAATTATCATATCAATAATTGTAATCGATTATAGAACATTGGTAATTTTAAAGATTCGATTATCGAACTTCCATATATTTAAATAATAGAATGTCGATGTAAAAAATAATCATTAACATTGATGAATAATTGATTGCCGATTGTTGGTATTAATTACCAAATATCCACCATTAATACAGGCGAATAATCGATTATCGATATCGATACTTAATCGATTATCGATACTTAATCGATTATCGATACTTAATCGATTATCGATATCGATACTTAATCAATTATTGATATGAAATTTAATCGATTATCGAATATAGATATCTATAAGTAATTGATTATAAAATATCGATATCTTAAATATCAATGTATATAAATAATCGACTTATCGATATCGATGTTTGATAAATGATAATCGATTATCTATTTATCAATGTAATTATGTATTCGATAATCGAAACTGATAAATTTATAATAATAATTGACTATTATTATTCCTTAAGGATCTGTACTTGACTTCATAGTAACTCTGAATTTGCACTTGCTCCATAGTCAAGATGCAGTCTATATTTAGGTTTTCAGATATTCATCTGGGAGTCAGTTTTTCCACAGTTAAGAATTGGAGTCATAATCAAATTTTTGTTGACTCTGAAGTCAAACATTTTAAGAATTGTCTTGAAGTTGAATTAGAGTCTGGAACAGGCTGATTCCAGAGTTAAGCTTCAGTTCAAAGTTAACTTTCTAGAGTTTCAGAAATTGCTTCTAATTCCAAACCTAAAGTAAGAGTTAATTTTTTTGTTGACTCTGGAGTCAATGTCGAGTCTAAATCATGTTGTGAAATCGTCTGTTTCAACTTCACTATCGTGACCTTTTTGGTGACTCTTAGAGCAACTTGTATGAGATTCAAAATTTGGTTCACCCGAGATGAAGGAGTTTGCTTTATGATTCGGGCTGTACTAAAGACTAATTCGGAAAAAAGGTAAAAAAATTGACTTCAGTTCTAGAGTTTATGAAAACACTTTGAACTCCAGATTCAAGTTATGATCAATAGTTGGAGTTGTAGTCAATTTATTGTTGACTTTGGAGTCAAAATAGAGTCAGAAATTTTGAAAATTGGTCCAGAGTCTAAGTAGAATCAGGGTTAAATTGAAATACTCCTTAGCCTAGGATCAAAGTTGGAGTCAATTATTTCTTCCGGAGTCGTTGTTAATAAAAAAAAAATAATAATAATAAATAAATAATAAAAAAAAAAACTCCGGAGACAGATTGGTGTTGTAGTCAATTTTTTTGTTTACTCTGGAGTCGAAATGGAGTCAAAAATTGTAAAATTGATCCAGAGTCAAAGTAGAATCGGAGTTGAATTGAAATACTTTTTAGTCTAGGATCAGAGTTGGAGTCTTCGTTAATAATAATCATAAAAAAACTCGGGAGACAAATTGGAGTTGTATTCAATTTGTTTGTTGACTTTGGAGTTGAAATGAAGTCAGCCATTTTGAGAATTGGTTCGGAGTCGAAGGGGAGTTGGGATTAAGTTGATATTTTCCTTAACCTGGGAACGGAGTTCGAGTCAATTTATTTGTTGCCTCCAAAGTCAATAGTTCGAGACTAAGTCAATAAAAAGTTACTCCGGAGTCTGATTGGAGTCGGAGCCAAATTTTGCTGAATCCGGGTTCTTGATTTTCGTAATTTATTCACTCACATCGATTGAAACATCGATAATGGAATTCTTAATCTACAAAAATCTTTAAGATTCATTCGACTCAGCTATAATTTTGAAAACTCGTTACAGCTATCAAATCCTTGTAGACTAATACTTCTACTCGGTATTTCAGTCAGCGGTTTTCAAATATCAAATCGACTATCGAATAAATTACTAAAATCAAGGACCCTGAGTAAGCAAACAATTTAACTCTGACTCCACTCAGACTTCGGAGTCATTTTTGATTGACATAAACTTCAATCGTTGATTTCGTAGTCATAAAATAAGATCTAGACTAAGGAGTATTTCAACTAAACTTTGACTCTACTTTGACTGCGAACAAATTCTCAAAATCTTTGACCCCATTTCAACTATAGAGCGAGCAAAAAACTGACTACAACTCCAACTTGTCTCCGGAGTTTTTTTTCTATTGATTCAGACACTGATGTTTGACTTGGAGTAAACTAATGAATTGGCTTCAATTCCCATCTAGACTACGGAGTATTTTAACTCATTCCAATTCTGTTTTGAGTTCGGACAAATTTTCAAAATCTCTGATTCCATTTTGACCCTGTGTCAATAAAAAATAAGACCAATAGACTTACTAGAACTCTATGAAAGCTTTGTTTCTCAATGTCATCGTGATCACCGATACCTCACGAATACCCAATATCCTATGAAACGTTGGCACGTGAACGCCCACGAGTTGCGAAGAACTTACGGTGCTATAATTTTCGGAGGTATTTCCGCGCGTAAACGGCGTAATTATATGGAAGCGTGCGTTCTGGTCGAACATACTAGGTGTTATAGGGATTACGACTCGGCACTGTGAATTTTTTTCCTTCTTCTGTAATTACCCACTAAACATTAGATACATAGTAGAGTATGCTATAATCAAATACTACTCGAAAATATTTTTCTAATTAACATATTCACGATCGTATTAATTGTGCTCACGAATCGCGAACTAGGAAAAGTAACGAGCGCCAACGTGCGTGTGGGGATACGAAACGGACGCCGATGCCGCCCATTTAGCTCTTTCTTGCACCCGTATATTCGGCCTTGATTCGATAAGTTTTATGTTATAATTTTAATTATCAGGTGCTCGAGGTTTTTTTTCCACTGCGCTTCGATTCGTTTTTCGGTGGAAAAAAATGGAGAATTTGATAATTAAGGTTTTTTGTTTGTTTTTTTTTTGTTTTAAGATGGATGTGCATGAGTATAGCGAAAGAAATTTTGATGTACTGTTATGTTGGCTTGTTGGTCGAGTTGTTCTCCCTTCAATGTCAAAATAACTGCGTATTTCATAGACCTTGAAAATATGGTGAATTTTTTCGAAATTGATAGAAGTTTCTAGTCCGATGGAAAATATTCGTCTTCAACTAACGCTCCAAATGCTCTGTGCGGGTAAATGGATGAATGCATTGCGCAAAACAATGTGAACGTATGAAACAAATGCGCGCCATTCGAAAGGTTACACGTCGCAATCGCGTAATAAAATTATTAAATATTGTTAATGACCGAGTAATAGGCATTCTCGATGCATAAATTGCAATGCATAAAGTGTAAGAAAAAATCGTTTTAAAAATTACCTCACGGTCCTTGATACAAATGAAGGTGATTAGCTGAATAAAACGAATGTGCTTGATGTGCGAAGAGTTGCGAGTGGTTTTCTTTCTTTCATTCATTCTCGCTTTCGTTCTTTGTGTGTTAAATAGAACAAGCGTAAACACGTTCAAAGGTATCGGCCGAGTACGCAGTACGCACGTGAGCTACGAGAACTGATCGCGAACGATGATGGAGCTTACGTAATGGTTATTTGTGGTGTAGGCGAATTAATAGCGCGAAATTGGTCTTTGAAAAGTATTCTAACCCAGAAACGAGATGCTGACGATGAATTAAAATGCCTCTTCCATTTTATTGATTCTTTTTTCTTAAGAATTCCAATGAGGTTGGAGGTGCTGAGGTCAGGTTTATTGGGGTGGCACATTTCACACTTTACACTTCAGCAGTTGGTTGACTATTGTGCTTCTATAGTCTCAATACTTTTGTATTAGGGGTTCTCGTTGAAGTAACTATATTAACTAATACATATGTAGCTTTTATAAGGCCCTCTTACAGCACTAATTCATGTAACATTTGGGGTATGTGTATGGGAGTAGGGAAATTAAAGTCTACTAAAATCAGTCAAAAATTTTTCAAATTAAAAAAGTTGGTGTTTCATTTTAAAAAAATTTTTCAACCATTTTTTTCTCGAAAAAAAATTTCAACTATTATTTTCTCGAAGAAAAAATTTTTAAAATTTTTGATTTTGGAAAAATCATTTTTCCAATAAAAAAACTTCCAGTTGTATGATTAATTTTTTTTATTATGAAATGTGTATTTATTATATTTCATTATGAATCAGTGTAGGGGTGAAAATTTGAAAAAAATCCTTTAAAATACCACGAATTACAAGTCGAGCTTTTTTGAATGTTCGGTGAAAATATTTAGTTAAGATTAGCATAGTTTCATGAATCGGTAAAGTATTTTTGAAAAAATTAACGCCCTTCGTACCGTCATTCAGCATCGATTATGGTAAAGTTGGAAGAATGTCTTCAAATATCATCAAAGCAAGAGCTGCGAGTCAACCAAAAATTTGACTTCAACTCCAACCTTTGAATTCTGAATCAGTCTAGCGACTTGACTATTAAGTTAATCTGGAAACTACACTCAGTTTCCCGCTTTTTACTCCAGAGCAATTCTCTAAATCGAACTCAAATTCTGCTTTACGTTGTTTCCGTGATTCGGGGGTATTTTTTGTTCTTGAGCTGAAGTCAAATTTCCAACCATTTTGACATTAGAGTCAACTGGAGAAGAAATTCAACGAGAAAAATTGATCTTTTATTAGTCGTCGTCAAGGCATCCGTATTTATACTGAAAAAAATAAAATAAAAATAAATAACGTAAGCAGCCACGTCGTATAGCTGGAGCTGAATTTATAATTGGGACTTGTTCAGGTGTGCAAAAATTTAATTAATCTCTTCATGTCTATAGGACACCCCAATGCCAAGTCTTGAAACCCCATCCTTATCTCTTCCAAAAGCACTTAAGAAGTTGTATTTAGAACAAATGTAGTACATCATGCCATGCAATGAGCATATGAATGTACATTTTTCAAATTATAGCTGCCTGAGGCTCCTCAAATTGTCCTCAAATTTTTACGATCCGCCATTTTGAATCTATTTTGACTCAAATTTAAGAGGTCATGTTCTGGTCATCAACTAACCCTAAATACGAAGTTCGACTTTTCTAGGTCGATTTGGTGAGGAGATGGAAAGATTCTTGAAATTTCCTGTAGCAATTTCCCCTCTAAAAGTTGCTTTTGCTCCTACTCTCCTTCAAGCTCGCTTGGAAAGCTAAAATCAGAATAGATTAGTCACTTGGGCTCATTTTATCATATGGCATCCCAATAAAAAATTTTCAACCTCTCTTATACCCTCACCACATTTTTAGGTCGATAATCCCTCCTTCTCCCCTTCAATATCATGTATGAAGGTGAATTTGAGATATAGTATGCTTCTTATGCCCCATAATCATGTGATTTAATGTAGTTACTTTTTTACCAATTTGAGGCTCCTCAAGCTTTCCTCAAATTTTGATAATACTCCATTTTGGATCCATTTTGATCTAAATTGAAGAGGTGATATTATGGTCACCAACTAACCCTATATACAAAATTTGACTTTTCTAGACTAATTAGGTGAAGAGATATGGAAGATTCAAGAAATTTCGTAACTCAAAAACTTCCTCTAACAGACTTTTTTGATCCAACTCCCCTCCAAATGCATTTGGAAACCTGGAATTTGGGTATGTTGGTGTTCGTGACTCACTCTTTCATATGAAACGAAAAACGAAAAATTTGAGGTATTTCCCTCCTCTCCAGTCTGTTTCAAAATTTGAGTGATCCGCCATTTTGAGGTGTATCGAAAAAAAAAAATTGGAAATTTGCCACATGATTACATATGGTCTAAAACGCAAAGATTTGAACACCCCATTAGTCACTCTCCCTCAACCCCCTTCCTAAATCAGGTAGGCTGCAATAACTAACAAGATAAGTAGATGCTAATGCTATAGATACAGTTTTCATTTTAACGTCCATTGTTGGTCAAGCATGAAAAATACTTATTTATGAGGTAGGACAGTCATTCCTGGAGTTTTTTTTTTTCAACAAATATTTCAGGAAACGATTTTAGAAACTTGTTGGTCAATTTTTATAATATTTTCTATTGAAATTATTTCTCTTCTCTCTATATATTAAAATCAAAATTCAACCGGTTCCGAGATGCGCGCGCATCTTAAGAGAAATGTCGAAAAAAGATAGAAAGTACCTTCAGGTATACAAAGCGATAAAGGGGAAATAAATTTTAATAATTTTTTTTTTTGAGAGAAAAAGAAAAAATTTTTTTTTGTGTTTGGATCAGTCAGTCAGTGTTGCCATTTTAGCGCCTCGGATGTCATGTGAAAATGAAATGTAATCCCAAGCGAAATTCTACATATTAAATTCAACTTCTCTAGTGATTTTAGAGGGAATGAGTACAGTTCTTCAGCGTTGGTATTAGGAATGGTGTGAAGAAATTATTAAATTCAGATCTAGTGGTGCATCATGATTGTTTAGGCAAACCTAAAATTTTCTTTTTTATTCGATACTTTGATGGCTTTTCCTGATACCACTGGGTGAAAGGTATATTTCTTAGAATTTGCGATAAATTGTCAACAAAACAAACATAGTACATTTGAAATACATGGCACGTAGAAAAACAACGTGAAAGGAAGACGAGAAGGGAATGTGAGAACTTCAACGTGACTTTTCCGCTTATCATATTTTTCGCGATCATCGTACAATACATATGCATTGTGGCTCGCCAAAATTACGCGTTTTTTTTCTCTCATGTCATCGTGTCATAACTACATCTAGAACCGGTCGACTAGGTGTATTTAACGCCAAACTCCATTAATCATGTACACGGGGGTTTGGCGGCGCCGCGGAGCACCGCTGTTGGCAAATAGGATTTATAATCGACGGCGATTTAACGAACAATTGTTTATTTATCAATACACGAGTCCGATGATCGCGCCATTAACGATTACGTCAAACGAAAGTCGCGTCGATGTCGAACGGACGACGACTATTACATAACGAAGCTAACATACGCGGTCGGCTTTTAAAGCTCCATTGTGGTACCTTTGTAAACATTCGGTACTATTATGGTCGGCTTCACTCGGCTATGTAATCTTAATGACTTTTTAATTTCTAATTCTTTTTTTTGTCGACGTCGTCCGATGAAGTATGCAAGCTCGAGGCTAAATTCGACGCTATTGACAATTAGTCTGTTGTGAAGAGCGAATCAGGGATTGGTAAAGTAGCATTCGTTTAGGTGGACTACGTAGCCTCGGAAGTACTCGTTACTCAGGTTTACCATGATACGTGAAAATTTTCGAATTATCAAGAAAGCGGAAATAACGTGTCTGCGTTCGTGATTTGCTCGTAATGCCCTTATTTAAGATGTTATTACGTTCAAGGTTCGAACCTTTGTCATCTACTTTGATGCAATGTGGAATTATCGATGTTGCGAGTTGGTCATACAATGTAGTTGATTGGAAATGGCATTTCGGTGGTTACGCAATGGTTATTTGGTATTAGCGAATTATTTATTTTTCTCGTATTATTTCGCTTGCGTAATCTGAAAAGGTACGAGAGTCGAATTTTATGTAAGCTAAACTACTGACCCGCGAAAGTCTCGCGCCTCGGCCCTCGGCGTATCGAAATTAGATTTAGAAGTGCGAAGCAATTTTAGCTAATGATGCACGGTCGCGCCGTTTAAACCATCGTCACGCCGTGGACGCGTGTAAATTATGTAATTAATAGAAACGGTTGATACTGTGAAATAAATAGAGCAGAAGTGATCAAATGGTAAAAATTATGTTGAGTCCCTTTGATAAAATGTCGAGCCTGCCTCGGTAAGCTTTAATCATATTAAATTTTTCAGTCTCGTGAATAATTCGAAATTATCGAGAGCTTTTTCTGTTCCCCAAACCCTAGAAGATGACGAACCAACAAAACCAATTACTTCTTAATCGATTAGACATAATTTATCATTCACTCTAGATATACCTCATACAGTTCCAGAATTTCTGTAACAGCAAATTTATGCAACTGTATTCCTTCTATTAGTGCATTATGAACTCCATACCCCAAGTGGAAAATGCCTCTACCCGTAATCACGCAGTCCCATGTGCTCTGCTCACATAGTTTCGTCTCACTCAGAATATATGTGGCATAGCATGAGAAAAGAGATTAAATTACCAAAAATGTAATTTTTCAAGAATCTCTAAACTTGAACTTGGTGAACTTGAAATTTTCGGAATTAAAGAATTTGGACACGTAGACCTTGAAAAATTACTTTAGCCTCTTGAGACTATTCGTAATCGATTTTTGCGACTTTCTTTCTCGAAATATGTCAATACTAATTTTCTTTAACGATGTATGTGTTGAAAACAAAATGAAGAGAGACTACGTTGTTAAACTAAAATTTTAAATTTTAAAACTTGACCGTTCGATCTTCGAAATCCATTAATTTTCTGAAAGCCGAATGCAGTATGACCTATTTTTATCTCTATATTTTTTGTTAAGTTGATGTAATAATCAGAGTGAGTGCAAATGTAATTTACAAAAAAAAAAAATCATTTTCTTATCATTATTTTTGTAGATTTTTAAAATTCTTATATTGTTCTCTTATGTTTTTTTTTCTGTCGGAATTTTCCATCCCATTATTTTATTATTTTCAATTTCGTAATTTTTTTCCTTATAATTATTCCAACTTTTTTTTTTCATTTTTAATGGATTTAAAAAAAAAAATAATTTAGCTCTTTACAGCCCTATAGTGGAGTCCTATGCTGTATTATTTTCCTGAGATAGGAAGATATGTATTGGAGGGGAAGGGGGTGAGTTATTTTCAAACCCTTTTATTCATTTATTATGTTTTTTTTTTTTTCAACTGAAATAAATTATTAATTATTATAAAACTTGGAATTCAAGCATAAATTTTTTTTTTATATTTATTTATTATTCTTCTTCATTTTTTGTTTATACGATTTGATGTGAATTTTCCATTATGTAATGGAGGGGAGCATTTTTCGTTATATCAGTAATTTAATGAAAGATGATATTCATTTATATTTTATTATTATTATTTCAAAAGTATTTTTCGATTAATTTATTTAAAATTTTTTGAACATATTTTTCAATTTTTTTAGGTCTCATTTTTGATTAGAATTTTTTTTTAATTTGTTGCCATACACATTATGACTATTTTTTAATTAAAAACGGTAGGTATTGCGACCCACTTAATTTACAAAAGGTAGGTGGGGAGGGAGAGGATTTAAATGCTCGCATTTCGGACTATTTGTATGCATATAACGAATGCCTACCCTTTTTTTAAATGTATATGAATACATCTCCCTCCCTCCCCCCGTAAGGGGATATATACCTCAAAATTATCGTTCATTATCTCATATTATGAAAGAGTGGCTTAAGGATGCTTGCATTTCAAAATTTCAGTTTACTGATCGAACACGGAAATGATTTAGAGGAAAATAAGACTTTTTGAGGAAGTTTTGAGTGATGAAATTTCTTGAAGCTTACATATCTCTTCTCCAAATCGATCGTATGCACGTTCAATTGCAGACTAGAAGATGAGCTCTTGAATTTTGGTCAAAATGGATCGAGAATGGAGAATAAGAAAAATTTGAGGAAGGCTTGAAGAAGCCTCAAATGGCTCAAACTTGATAAATATAAATACTTATAGTGATGAGAATTATGCTATATCCTAAATATTTTCAGTAGGTGATATTGGGAGGGGGGGGGGAATAATGAGCTCAAGATGGATTGGAGTTAAACGAAAATTTATTCTCAGTTATGATTTCACGTGACCAAGTGAGCCCAAGTGACTAATGTACTAAATTTCAGCTTCCTCAGTGTGTTTGGTGGGGAGTTATTGAGGAAAACTCTTTTTGGAGTAAATCAGGCTGAGAAATGTCACGAATCCTTTTTAGTGGACTTTACCTTTAACTAAAATCCATATTTATGTGTTCACTATGGTTTTTTGTTTGATTTCCGTTCTCCGACGATAACTCGAGTAAAAATTAATGGATTGACTTTAAATTTGGAGGATTGAAAGAATAAGTAGAGCTTATTGTTTTTGAAGTCGACACATCCACTAACATTCGAGCTTACGAACTTTGAAGCTTTTTCAGTTTTTTGCGAATATCTCGAGAATCGAGGAATGTAAAGAAAACAATGTATAGGAACAAAGTTGTAGGGAATTTCATTTTGTACAACTTAGATTCTATCCATTTTTCATGAAAGTTTACCGAAAGTTGAACTTTTGAACTTTAAAGCTTTTTCAGTTTTTTGCCAATGTCTCGAGAATTGAAGAATGTAAAGAAAACATTGTACAGGAACAAAGTTGTAGGAAATTTCATTTTGTACAACTTAGATTCCATGCATTTTTCATGAAAGTTCTTCGAAAGTTGAATTTGCGAACATTGAAGCTTTTTCAGTTTTTTGCGAATATCTCGAGAATAGAGGAATGTAAAGAAAATATGTATAGGAACAAAGTTGTAGGAAATTTCATTTTATACAACTTTGATTCTATCCATTTTTCATGAAAGTTTACCGAAAGTTGAACTTTTGAACTTTAAAGCTTTTTCAGTTTTTTGCGAATATCTCGAGAATCGAGGAATGTAAAGAAAAAATGTACAGGAACAAAGTTGTAGGAAATTTCATTTTATACAACTTAGATTCCATGCATTTTCATGAAAGTTCTTCGAAAGTTGAACTTGCGAACTTTGAAGCTTTTTCAGTTTTTTGCGAATATCTCGAGAATAGAGGAATGTAAAGAAAATATGTATAGGAACATTGTTGTAGGAAATTTCATTTTATACAGCTTTGATTCTATCCATTTTTCATGAAAGTTTACCGAAAGTTGAACTTGCGAACTTTGAAGCTTTTTCAGTTTTTTGCGAATATCTCGAGAATAGAGGAATGTAAAGAAAATATGTATAGGAACAATGTTGTAGGAAATTTCATTTTATACAGCTTTGATTCTATCCATTTTTCATGAAAGTTTACCGAAAGTTGAACTTTTGAACTTTAAAGCTTTTTCAGTTTTTTGCGAATACCTCGAGAATTGAGGAATGTAAAGAAAAAATGTACAGGAACAAAGTTGAAGGAAATTTCATTTTATACAACTTTGATTCTATCCATTTTTCATGAAAGTTTACCGAAAGTTGAACTTTTGAACTTTGAAGCTTTTTCAGTTTTGTGTTTTTTGCAAATATCTCGGAAATCAAGAGACTTGAAGAAAAAAAATGTATACATACAAGGTTGTAGGAAATTCATTCTCTACAACTTTGGTTCTCGTAAATTTTCCATTCAAGCTCATAGAAAATTGAGCTTTTGATGTGTGAATTTTGTTTATATTCCTTTGTTACTACTTCTACATACATATCAGGTATTCTTCAACATTATTGCAAAGTGCACTATTTACGTGTAGCTGTACCTAGTTGTCTCTTCTATACATGTACTTGGAAAGTATAAATTTTGTATGTAGGATTCAAAATGGATCCTGAATTATTTATCATCGAAATTTGACGAAGGTTTGAGCAACCTCAAAGGGCTGAAATGTAATAAATATGGGCCCGTGTAAGACTATGCCCAAGAATTACTGCATATCGTGAAAAATAAGTGCGGAGATTTTCAGATTCTGTACTGGGTGTGACCTGTGGCCATCAAGAGGTTACAACATAATCTACCGATTTAAACAAGTTTAATTAAAACCATAGCTCCAGTAATGCGGCTTGACTGCTTACTTTTTTTATTTTGAAATTTTCCAAAAAGTGATTAAATTTAGTCGGTTGAACGACCTAGAAAGCGCATGTTTTTTAATTACTCGTAATGTTCTCTTATGTTTGAATCATCGCGCATTATATACATTAAACCGAGTTTCATGTATTTCTTCACTGGCGGCATTTCTTAAATTATTTTTCTCCAATTACGGAAAATACTCTCGTAATGTCCTAGTGTCTTTGTCGCACTCGATGACTCATCGTACTCGTTGAAAATTCCCTTTAGCGTTGATCACATCGCGAAAACCCCATTTTGGCAAGATCTACGAGCTGGAAAACGTACCAATGGGATTAAATCTCGAACGAACGATTTGAAATGGTCGTAGAACGAGAGTAGCGTTAATTATCTTCTAATTCTGATCCTGTTACGCAGTCGAGTCCAGGTCGAAAGTGGAAAATATTCGAATATGGGAGTGAAATGAACGTCAATGGTGGTTAGAACTCGCAGATTTATATTAAATGCTAAATATTGGGCAATATCGGCGATGAGGTAATATCGGTTCGATTATAGGTGATTCGATTCTTTGGTACAACTGTGTTTTGAAACAGCGAACGAAAGTGTATACTATTGACGCGATTTTCGAAAAAAAATAATTAATTGGTCGAGACAACAAAGTAGTTCTTTTTGATTAATTTTTTCAAACTCACGAACCGGATGTGAAGCCTACCTTGGGAATTTCAAAGAAATGGTTTTATTTTCTACTCGATTTATGTTGTTTTTCTCGTTACCGTGCAAGACTTGATACGCTCGTGGTTCACAAAACATAGCCATTAAATGTAATCGCGTTTCGCGCGCGATTACGATAAAAAATTTCCTGAATGAGAAAACACCCGATAGTGAATTACAAAAAACCTGTAATTCCGACCCGTTCGGATGCCGGAAAATGATCGATTGGGGGACTCAAAACTCGATGTATTTTCTTCGATTGTAACATCGATATGTTGATGCGATGGCACAGATGTCGATTAGAAGATATTAGTTATCAAGGAGAAATAAATCAGGTTACTGGACTGAAGTATGTTTGAAAAAGCCTATGTCCAGCTTCGATCGTTGTGTATGGCATTTTGTCGTCTTTTTTTTCCAACTTGTTAGAACGCGTTTACGCGAACAATCGTATCAAAAGCAGACAGACGCCTATGGGAAATAATGGTAACGGGGTTAAGGTTAACGAGATTAAGAGCCATTTGCACCGAGTAATTAAACGATTAATTATAAACTGGAGATGGGTATTGAGTCGAATGGATTTCGCAAATGGTGAGAATTTTCTATACAATGGCGGTAATAAAATTTCCATACGGGTGTCATCGGTGGGGGAATTAGCCACGTGGATGGTATGGACGACTGAGAGTATAATCGAAAGGTATTAAAATATACGATACGCCTTCCAAGTTACGCTGGTGGTCAATTCGTGTCATGGACTTAGACTGTCCAGAGGTGCTGCATGGAGAAAAAAATGCACCAGTTTAAAGAATCTCGATTCGATAAATTTTCCATTCGGTTAAACGCCGGTTCATGGTGAATGGTTGGAAGAATGGTTACGAAGTCTTTGACCAATATGCTGACCGCAAGTAAGCTCGATGGTTTCGTACGAAGGTTAGCTACTCTAGATAATGTGGATGGTCAGTGGTCTCGGTGGAATAGGCCGTTGTTTTCTTTGTACAAATCTTTTACGACCCTTCAACACATCTTGACCTTCAGAAGCCATTTCACTATCACATAGATGCGTTAAAAGTGTAATAAAAATATCGACGGACGCGCAGCTCGTCTGCAAACCTCAGACGACCTGTTCTCATTTGCATTCTATTTCTGAAGTCTTCAGTCTCCACATGGACGATGAATAATGATTCATAACGAGGAACTAACGTCTCAGATATCGATGATGTAAATCAGAAACTCTAACGGTATGATTTTTCACACACGTGGGGCTAGAGATGAAGAGGAAGAACCATACCGCCCAAAGTAATGGACGTCGTTTGATTTCAACGCTGACTTAATTCCAAATACGAGCCTTATATCTAATACGATAAGCGGTTTGCACGCCAAAACCGGTTTATCGATACGTCGTTATTTGCATTGTACGTCTGCCAAAAAATTCTACTCTAGTACATCAATGCGGTTGATGACTTCGAAGTAAACAAATCAGCCTATACGGTTTTTGGAGAAATGCTTTATCTAAAAGATGGCATAAACGCAAACCCTCGAAGAGAATCGAATATTTATACGGAGCCAGGCTGATTTATAGATTTTGCTGGTTAAAACAGATTCGCAGGAGTCGAGTACACGTTTGTACATAGCAGAGATGTTTAGTATGCTCGTCATGTCCATAGAAGTCCCTCTTGAGCTTTGCTAATCTAAATACCAATTACTGCGCCATACAATTCTGCGAAATTGTCACCTTGAGACGGTGCCGAAACATTGTAAGAATTTTGCCACCTTTTAAGCTACCCCGTCGGTCAACAAGACCCGTGTCACCGGTTTAACTCGACATTGGGTTACATTGATGGATTTTAAAAGTTAATTACATCGAAAATTTAACAAGGTCCTCCCCTTCCTACATTTCATAAAAAATGGAAAATTACGAGATAAATGCGGCGAGTTTTTAGATCCGGTGAGAAAATTTCTGGATGTTTTAAATACTCGAGTAATTAGTTTCATTGTTAGAAGTTTTATTACTTTGTCGAAAAAAATTTTCCATCGAATTGGTTACCGAATTTTGCTTAAATATTAGATACATTAATTTTGTATTAAAGATTAATATATTATTATGTAAATGCGTTGAAAAAATTGAATAAAATGATTTTTATTTCTTAAAAATAATTATCGTAGTTTGAGGATAACGAGTGAAAATTATCCTTGCATAACTTTTCATAAGAATTTTGTTGGTTTGGAACCAGAATTCAATGAAACGGGGCAACTAAGTATTGCATTATTAGTTATCAACCAAACAGAAACATGTAAACGCCAACGATCGAGTGGTCGAGCTTCTTTAAAAAATAAAATATATTATTACAACGTAGTGAAGTAAACTAACGTGATGACTTATGATTTCCTCAATTTTTCATGATCCGCCATTTTGGATTAGCTGAAAAAAATTGTAAATTTTTTTTTGGTCAAATAAAAAAATTGAAAAAAAATCATAATTTATAATCAAATCTACATTAAAAATCTAGCCACGTAAAAATCGAAGGTAACGATCAAGTCGATCACCTCGCAAAAATCGCAATTAATATTTTACCCATTCAAAGCTATACCCCCACAGACCACAAATTTTACTTCACATTATTTACCACCCAAAAATGGCAATTAGAATGGTCTTACCAATACACCTCGAAACTCTACATGCATAAAAAATCAGTCTTATCATGGAAACACCTCGACATATCTAGATCGAAAAAGCGAAGTAACGATCACCAAACTTCGACTTGGCCATACTAGACTCGCCCATACACTCGTAGTTACTTTTTCAAAAGACTTCCACAACCAATCTGCAACCTATGCCACCAAGAACATATCACTGTCAACCACCTTCTCTTTCTGCGTCCAAAATTAAACGATATCCGAAAATTTCTAAAAATTAAACACGAAATAACTGACAGCCAACAAAATATCCGCAACATCTTGATTGTTCTAATGCGATGTGGCCTTCTCTTTAAAATCTAACCATCTTATGGATAGCGTAATAACCCAAGCAGTTAAAAAAAAAAAAAAAAAAAAAAACGTAAGCAGCCATGCCGCATTACTGGTGCTGAGTTTTTAACAAGAGCTTGTTTTGATATAGCAATAACTTTGGTTAACTGTTCATGACTACAGACCACACACAATACCAAGTCTGGAAACCCCTACCCTATCCTTTCCAAAAACAATTAAGAAGTTGAATTTGGCACAAATGTAGTACATCATGCCATGCAATGAACATATGAATGTACATTTTTCAAATTATAGCTGCCTGAGGCTCCTCGAATTGTCCTCAAATTTTTACGATCCGCCATTTTGAATCTATTTTGACTCAAATTTAAGAGGTCATATTCTGGTCACTAACTAATCTTACACACGAAGTTTGACTATTCTAGGCCGATTTGGTGATGAAATATGGAAGATTCGTGAAATTTTCTGCAGCAATTTCCCTTCCAAAAACCATTTTTTCTCTAACTCCCCTGCCAAATCACTGAGGAAGCTAAAATTAAAATAGGTTTGTCACTTGGGCTCATCTTATCACATGACACAGCCATAAAAAATTTTCGACCCCTCCTGTACCCCCACCACTACTTTAGGCCGATAACCCCGCTTTCCCCTCTCCTTCCAACATCATGTATGGAAGTGAATTGGGATATAGTATACAACTTATCCCCAATAACCATATGAATTCATATTAATTACATTTTTACCAACTTGAGGCTCCTCAAGCTCTACTCAAATTTTGATAATCCGCCATTTTGGATCCATTTTGATCCAAATTCAAGAGGTCATATTCTGGTCACCAACTAACCTCACACACAAAATTTGAGCTCCTTAACTTGATTTGGTGGGAAGATATAGAAGATTCAAAAAATTTCATGACTCAAAACTTCCTCAAAAAGCCGTTTTTTGATCTAACTCCTCTCAATATGCACTTAAGAGGTTGAAATTTGGATACGTTAGTGTCTGTGACTCACTATTTCATATGAAATCAAAAACGAAAAATTTGAGGTATTCACCTCTTCTCCAGCTCCCTTCAAAATTTGAGTGATCCGCCATTTTGAAATTTTTCGAAAAAAGAAAAAAAGCGCTATTCCGCATTTTCAAGAAAAGTTCCTCGCCGAATTTTGAGTGAATTTTATCCACACCCGCCTGCGCAAGGCGAGTGACACAAAAAACGAAATTTCCTCAAAAACAGGTTTTTGCTTTAACTCTCCTCAAAATGCACTTAGGAAGCTGAAATTTAGATATGTTGGTGTCCGTGACTCACTCTTTCATATGAGATCACAAACGAAAAATTTTAGCTATTTGCCTCTTTTCCAGCTCCCCTCAAAATTTGAGTAATCCGCCATTTTGAAATTTATCGAAAAAACAAAAAAGATTGTTCTGCGCATTTTCCAGAAGAGTCTCTCACCAAATTTTGAGCGAATTTTATGAATACTCGCCGGCGCTACGCGTGGCGGAAAAAATATATGTATACCAAGAAGTTGGACATTGGCCAGATGATTACAAATAGTCTGAAACGCAAAGATTTGAAGATCCCACCCTCACCCGACCATCCCTTCCCAAATCAGGTAGGCTGTAATAGCTGTCCTTTTTTAGTTAAAATCTCAGCTAAAAACAAATGGTCTTTGGCAAAAAGATATGAAGACTTAATGTAACCTGAAGCTCTCCTCTCAAATTAAATGGGCTGTAATAGCTATCATTTTTAAGATTTTTATATTGCAAAAATTAATTACTTTGCGCTTGAACTTGGTAAATTACATGCTAGATAGAATTATTCGCGAACTACATCTATGTATAATGTTCTTTGGTAGTGTAAGTAACAATTATGAAAGTAATTATTTACGCCATATCTACTTTTCCACTATTCCACTCACCTCCATAGCAAATTGTTCGGCGAAAAAATACGTACGTATCTCATACGAGGAAACCCAAGATGATTTAAATCACATAGGAATGTCGATCGATCATCGGCTCCCAAACGAGCCTCGTTGAGACTTGCTTTTCGCTCATTTCACGATTTGCGAGTTGCGTTCGTGATGCCATAAATCACACCCATTATGTCTTATTTATCTTTGATTCCACGTGAAAACGAATAATTTGTATGTACCGTCGTACGACCGTCTACGTGACGGGGTAATAATTTCGTAAATTATTCGGAAGCTAATACGGTGTATGAAATTGATTAAAATAAAAAGAATACCAAATAAATTAATTCGATTGAAAAACTCGTTTAAACGTCTAAATCACGTTTCAATCATTAAGAAATCGTCGGTAATGGTATTGGCGTGGCGTAAATTTTGGCTGCAGTTGTGTATCCGGAATGCATAGAGATATGAATATGGTTACGGGTAAATCCAAAATAGTCATTTGTCTTAGTCCCTCCTCGGGACATCGAAACGTTAGAGCGTACCTGTGGAATTCGCTTTACTATTAATAATCCGATGGCAGCGTACTCTCCATTTGTGAATTTATATCGCGCATATTAACTATGACCGGCACGTTGGGACGTCGGTGTTGGCATAAATTGAATGAAGACTTTGGCCTTGGATTGGATATCGGCCAACAGAAAGATTACATAAACATATGTATCCATTTATTATATTTACACGAAACAGAACCCGAACGAGAACCACTTTTCCGACGATTTTTCTTGAACTTGATCGTGAAACTGTCGATGGCCGAGGCAAAGGGGGTTTTCAAATTGGAAATAACGCTAGCAAAGATGTCATTGGTAATCTCCAAGGTCTCGCGAGAGAAAAATTACGCTCATCTATGGTACATAGGAGGGTGGAGGTGAGATGTTTGTTTGTTTTAGTCATGAACCAAGGTTAGTAATCCGGTGCTTCTTGGCGATGAAATCGTCGTCGACGATTTCTTCACGCAGAAATAGGTGACCACTGACCACCGACTATTGTACGCAGAACGAAGCGTGTAACGTGCTTGTACAACTGTATCGATAAAGAGATGGAATTTCATCAGCTTCTCCGACACCTTTCTTCTCTGCGTCTATTTACATAATAGCTAGCCACGCCGTATTGTTTATCGAGTGAAAAATTCACCTATTTCATGTTCCAATTAACCTACTTCGAGTACTCGCACTTGTCCGATGAACGCGGCAATAACCGATGGACTTAACCTTGCGAATCTCGCGGTAGTCTGAATGTAAACAGGTGGGCTATAGGAAGCAAATTGTTTGAATTTTCGGTGGTGACTTCCAATGGAGTATGGGTAACGTGAAATCTACATACCCCGAAGGACGTGTGTGGTTAGATAATCATTGAAGGCGGAAAATTCTATTTTCAATAATATTTTTCTACAGTGGTTGTATAGAAAGAGTTCAAAATGTAGCTACAAGCGACCGAATTGAATATTCATGAATCTCTTTATTATTTATTCGGCGAGTATGTTTCGATTTATTTTCGCGCGCGTAAAAAATGTTTATGGGGTTATAATTTTTCGTGCATGTTTTCTTTCTTAATTAATGAACGTTGACATTTTTCTAAATTAGTTAAATTAGGAGTAGAATTTTTTGTTTAGAAATTTTTTTTTCGAAGAATTGACGTAACACTACAAATTAGAATATAAAATGATATTTCGTTTTATTTACATTGCTATGTTATAAATACAGAGTTGCTACAAAAATATAAACAAAAATAAGAAATACAGAATAATTATAATTTTACGTGAGAGTAAATGGGTTCTTGGCTAAGAACCAAATTCATTTCAATTGAAAACATTAAAAAAAATCTTCAGTTATTTGAATTATTAATGATTATACGAGTACTTACAACTCAATAAATTTTAGTTCGAGTCTAGTTTCTGAAAAATTATTTGTACGACGAAAAAGAGACGTAAAAGGAATCTAGGGTTCCGTTCTTACATCCTTCAAGGTGTCGTTTCTAGTGTAGGGAGAGAAAAAACTTTCCGTCGATGTGCGCTTCTTAAATTTTTTTTTATTGCCTAAGTTGCTCGGATTGAGACAGCGACTACAAAAGTGGAAAGAGGATCTCAAAAACAATGTGCAGTAAAGTTTTTATTTTTTATTTTTTTTAAGATTTATGATAGATTTATGAGCTCATAAGTGTCATTATTTGATTTTTTTTTTTTAGTGAAAAAATCAGAATTATCAATTAAAAATATATTAATGGTATTTCAATATACAGTTCTGAATTTTTTTTGTAAAAAAAAAAAAAAAAAAAAAACATAAATTCACCATAAATTCACCATACACTGTCAAAAAAATTAAAAATTTTATTGTTTGTGACTTTTCAGATTCCCTTTTTTCTCTTACAATCACCATCTTGATCCCAGCTATGTGAATATTTTTATTTTTATTTTTGAAGAAATACAGATCAATGAAAGTACAGAATCATGTGAATATTCAAAAATTTTTGTCGGATTTTTTATTGAACTCAAAATAATGGTTCAGTCAAATTTTGAGGGGAACTAGAGTAAGCCCAAGAAACTTCACACTTTTGGTAACGATTTCATGTAATAAAGTCAGTTGAGAACAAAGATAACTATGCATTTGAATTTTAGCCAGTAAGTGGAACTAAAGGGATTTAAAGTAAAACAAAACTATTATGGTTATGGAAGTTTTGGATTATGAGATTTCTCTTAAACTTTGCATTTAAGATCTGTCGGAGATCCCAACATACGAGTAACTACTTATGTTTGAAACAAAATGGGAAATGCGATGTACGTATGAGTGTATGACGAAATTTAAGGAAAGCAGTATGATTAGTATGGGTCAGTACAAGTACTGAGGGTGGAATCCATATCATATTGCTATTTAAATTTCCCAGAAGCCCCCAGCTCAGATTGTAAATTCAGCTCTAATGCTGCGACATTGCTGCTTACACTTGTATTTTTTATTTTTGTAGTTGATGTCAATTTTTTTTTTTTTTGATAAAAAACTTGCATACGTATTCTGGTCATCTTGAATTTTTTTCTGATCTAGATGAGCATATTTTTCAGAAAATTACCTTCTGTTTTTTCGTGATCATCTTGAATGATTGTTTATTGCGGTTGAATCATTTTTCTTGACAATTTCATTAGTTTTTTGTTCATCTGAAACAATGTTTTTTTGTTGAAGTCGATCTTTCTTGAAAAACCAGGTCGTATATTTTCGAATTGATTTTTTGTTGAAACTGAATCATTCTTTAGAATCAGATTTATTAATTTTTTGTTCTCTCAAATCGAAGCATTTTTGCTGAAGTTTATTTTATTTTTGTTGAAGGCGTATATTTTTGATCATCTTGAATGATTTTTTGTGATGAAGTTGATTTTTTTGTAGTTTAGGTTGCACATTTTTAATTGCTCGAATTGCTATTTAATTTATTTTTTAAATACATTTTGAAGAAGTATTGTTTATTTTTAATCCTCTTAAATACTCAAATGATTTTTTTTTGTTAATACTGAATTAAAAAAAAAAAGAATAATATTGAAGACTTGCATTTCAGATTTTCTGGAATGATTTTCTTTTGAAGTACACTTTTTTTTAATCATATTCAATTCTTTTGTAGCCTGTTCGAATATATTTTTGAAATCTACTGTTTATTTTTTATCTTCTATGATTTTTTTTGATGAAGCTGAATTTGAAAAAAAAAAAATGAAGTCATTTATTTCTCATCATCTTCATCGATTTTTTGTGCTGAAGTCATGCATTTTTGATTCCCTTGAATTGTTTTTAGTCTATTTTCGATTATATTGTTAAGAGATACTGTTCATTTTAATCTTTTCAAATGATTGAAACTGAATTAAAAAAAAAATGGTAATAATTGAGGATTTACGTTTTTCATCATCTTGAATGATTTTTTATTTTTAGTTTTACCGAGATGAACATTTTCAATCATTTTCAATTATGTTTTAGCTTGTTTTAATATATTTATAAGAACTGCTGCTCATTATTGATCACCTTGAATGATTTTTGTTGTGTTGAACTTGATTTTGAAAAAAATTGAGGTTATATATTTCTGATCATCTTGATGGTTTTTATATTATTTATTATGGTTGAACTAATATATTTTTAATTGTCCTGAATTGTTTTTTAGTTTATTTGAATTTATTGTTTTAAATTATTGATCATTTTCTATCCTCTTGAATGATTTTTTTTGTTGTAGCTGATTTTGAAAAAATATGAAGTTGTACATTTTTGATCATCTTGATCGATTTTTTAAGATAATTTTTTTTTGAGGCTGAAATCGTACAATATTCTATTTTTTAATATATTTTTTGAAACTGTGATTCATTATTGATCCCTTCGAGTGATTTTTTGTGAAGCTGAATTTGAAAAAAAAATGAATTCTGCATTTCTCATCATCTTGAATGATTTTTTTTTTTTTGTTGAGTTGGTTCATTTTCAATCATCTTGAATTATTTTTCAGCATGTTCGAACATATTTTTGGAACTGTTGTTCATTATTGAACCACTTGAATAATTTTTTTGTTAAAACTAAATTTAAAAAAATAATGTGATACATACATTTCCGATTGCCAAATTATTTTTTCGTCCATTTCAAGATGTTTTTCGAGTTGCTATTCATTATTGATCATTTTAAATTATTAGTCGAGGTTTTAGGTTTTAATTAAAAACGATAGCTATTACAGCGTACCTGATTTGTTGAAAAGAGGTCACAGGATAGTATGGTCTTGAAATCTTTGCGTTTCAGACCATATTTATACGTATACTGTATCCATAATCTACTATTGCAGATGATGTTGTAAGGGATTAGTAATTTTTACTCTCAAAATGCGACGAGAGGAGGAAAAGAAAGGATATAGGTTTGGTTTTTTCTTCGCCTCCAATGTTCTCAAAAACTTCAGGGCAGTATTACTGTTAATAATAAAAAGAATTAATATAATTCCAATTAATAAAATAAATTTATTTAAATTAATAAAAAATTTAATTTTGACTTAAATTTTAAATTTAAATAAAAAGATAAAACCATTAAGCTTCTAACTTAAATATTAATAAATTTTTATTTTATCTTATTTATATAGTTTAAGTTAAAACATTATATTTTCAATATAAAATTTTTTTTTTTAAATATAAAATATTAACTTTATTTTTTCAAAAAATTCGAGTTCCAGTTCCGCATAGATGGTTCTTAAGCTAAATTCAAAACTCTTAACTTCAAAATGGAGGAGGGGAGATGGAGCAAAATTTCGGATTAGCAGGACTGTTTTTTTGAAAGTATTATTGAATGGTCCTTAATGAATTTTTCATATTTCTCAAAATGAAGTTTCATCTTGAAGGACATCTACACGAGTACTTGGAAACAATTAAGAAAGCTGTAACTTCAAACATGCTAAATCTTACTTTGAAAGATTTTCTAATTCATGTAATTTGGGGTTGCATTTTTTAAATTCATGTATTTTGTCATTTCGAATGATATAGTTATAATACTTGATCATTCTATTTTCAATAATTTGATTAATTTTTTCTCATTTTTTGTCTGAGCGGCCAGCAGTTTTGAAAAACTATGATTTCCATTGCTTTTTGACTATATTGAATTTTTTTACTGAAAAAAAAAATGTCGACTTTGATCGAGTGACTTTTTTGGCATTATTTGTAATTTCCTGCTTTCGATTGTGACTCGATGGATTTTTTATGTTTTATTTTTTTGTGGTCAACCATCGTGTTTATCAAGTTTGGAATATGTTCATTTACCTCGACTATTTTTCATATGAATCTATGGTTTGTTATTTCGTCAACTTGTTCGGTAATTATGACAATTACCTTTTGCTCTTGTACTTTTCGAAGCGAATAATATTTGTGGTTACTTCGATACTAGCTTTGAATGATTTTATGAGGTTTGAGAATTTTTTCGGCTGTCCATGACGTATTTGACCTAGGTTACAGTTTGAATGTCGTCGAAATTCTCGGAAGATTTTCACTTTCACGCGGAATATTTTTTCACCTTCTCCGTTGAACTTAGGTTGGAGGGGAGGGGTATGAAAATTGATCGAAGGTTTTGTCGATGTACGTATGATAATTATGCGGTGCGTCAATTAGTACATGGGGTTCACGTATAATATTATTGTGTACAGCTCGTTGTGTTTGTTAGCAAATCGTAATTGAGTAACGAGTTGAGAATTTTTTTAATTTCTGTTTATGGAAGCTCGCGCGATTACAATTGTTGGATTACCTACATGTGCACATTGTTCGGGTTCGGGGTTGTTGGACATGAGAACGCATATAATTATAGGCCTCTTTGACGTATACGAACTTGAAAATAATTTCCTTTTTGTCGAATTCAACACGCGAAATAATACCTATTTGAAGAGAAAATACATTCGTTCGTAATGAAACAATAACGATGAGGTTGTCGTAGGCGTTATAATTAGTTTCAGTGATTCGGCGAAAATAAAAATTTAAACAGATCGATTGCTGTAACATGCATTGGGAAATTTTCGCCGTCAGAAGAGGTGTACTAAATGGCGTTAGTTTTTGCGAATTTGCTCTAGGTTGAGACGAAGAAATACCAACTCGATGTAACGTAACAATGGAACACATAACCTCAAAAGTAATTGGTATAATTGGTACAATCACTTTTACCAGGTTACGCGTGTATTTGTACGGTAAATACGTTACAGCGTGAAATTATCTGGTATTTTGGAAGAATTCTTTTCGCGCCGATTCTCCGGTTCATTGGATAATTGGTGGTAATAATCGATGGTCGTCCATTGACGTAATCGTAGGTTTAAAAAAAAATCCTAATTGATGGGTCCTGAAAGAACACTCTGGAAAGGTGAGGCCATTCGCGAACCTGAACTGCTACAGTACTGGATTTACGCATCTAAATTAGTCAATCTGTTGCCTATCAGAATACTAGTGTGTACGAGAAACTCGTTTACCAGTTCGGAAAATTCTATAATAAGAAGAGCTACTTAACGGGTTCCTAAATCGCGCAACCGTATTAGCCGGCGAATTAAAACCCCCCATTGACGAGGGAAAATCGCGCTACGATTGGTGAACGGTGTAGATGACGCATTCGTCGTAGATCCAGTTTTTATGAAAAATTTTTCTATGCCTCTTGCGCTTCGTTATTAGTGATTTTTCGATACGACTATACGAACGTGCGAATAAGTGCGGTGACGCGCTAATATTGGCCATTCGGTGTAGATTTTTTGAATTTTTCGGTAAGTTTTTTTTTTTGAATTTTTATTATTTTTTCTCCGGCGTTCTTGTGGTTCATTTCGAGTGTCGCGAATACCTTCAGACATTACGCGAATAGATTACGTAATATTTGTTCGGTGTTGGTATTGAGTAAGGTATTTACTAATTGTCGAGTAAATAGTACAAAGTGTCGGATAATCTGTTCAGTTTCTCTTTAACGTTTTAAAACTATCGTCGACGTTAATTAGCGCCCACTTCGTAACGATTAGGTGTAAAAATCGCGTCTGCGTGTGTTAAGGGGCTACTGAAAATTTGAAATTTTGGAGACTAGGTCGAGTTGATTTTTTTAGAAATTTTGTAAGTTGTACTTCGCGAGATAGGATAGAAGTTCTGTAATCATTTGTAATTTTTTACTACGTATTTTTAAAGTCTTGAGAATTTTGGTGGCAAGCAGCTGTTTCCCCACTTCCCTCTACTCCTTTATTAAATTTAGCGATCGTTTGAAATTAATAGTTATTTTATTTTTATTTTGTATTTTTTGAGGAAGAATATATTTTTAAGAGCGAGTAGAGAAGGAGGGGGGGTGGAAATGACTAGTTACTCGGTGCTTGACTGTCTGTACAGAAATTCTGGATTTTTTTTAATTTGAAAAAAATTGAAAGAAAAGTTCAAACGTAAAAATACATCTGAAAATGGAAATAGTCCAAAAACTGATAAAAAAAATACCAAGAATATTTAAAAATATTAAAAAAAATTAAAAGAAAACTCTAGAAAAGTGAAAAAGCTCGAAAGTCGGGGAAAAATCAAAAAAAAAAAAAGGTCAAGATTAGCGAAAATGTTTAAAAATAGAAATAAAAATTGTAAGCAGCCATCCCCAGTAACTGGAGCTGAATTTTCATGATAAATTTGCTTCAATTTTCAGATAAATTGCTATCTGACCTCTTTACACCATCTAGTAGTAAAGCTAAAAATTCCCCCCTCTCCCCTCTAAAAACATTTAAGAAGTTGAATTTAGGATATGTAATATTTCTTACCCATTGGTTTCACTTGAGCTCAAATTTCAACTATTTTACGTTTTGCAAGCATTCCTCAAATGTTGACTTATCCATTTCCTGACTTCGTTTCCCCTTTAAAAGTCGTTTTTGCTCCAACTCCCATCCAACTTTAGTTAGAAAGCTGAAATTCGAATATGTTTGTCACATATGATACGATAATGAAAATTTTCTGTCTTTGCGTTCGCCTCTACCACATTTTGAGAACAATAAACCACTCCTCTTCCCCTGTAACCTGACCTATGAAAGTGGATTTGAGATATAATATACTTCTTATCCACAATAAACATATAAGGTTATGTTTATCAAGCTTTAAAGTATTTGGTACTCCTCAAGCCTTCCTCAAATTTTGATCTTACGACATTTTGGATCCATTTTGGCCCAAATTCAAAAATTCATATGTTGGTTTGCGGCGAACTGTACATACGAAGTTTGAGCTTTTTAAATCAATTTAGCAAAGAGATATAGAACATTCAAGAAATTTTATGATTAGAAATTTTCTCAAAAATGCATTTATTGCTCTAACTCTCCTCCTAATTCACTTGGGAAGGTGAAATTTTAATATATTAATATCTTTACTTTACTCAATCATATGCCATCAGCATCAATAATTTCGAGACTTGAGGTGTCCCTTTAGTCCCTCTCAAAATTTGAGTAAAGCGCCATTTTGAAATGAATTAAAAATCTGAAGAAAGTGCATCTAGATCTTCATAAGAACAACCTCTGATCAAATTTTAAGCGATTTTCTCATATGAGAATGAACGTTGGTATTTACCGTATGATTTGATTATAAATGATTCAAAATGAAAGATATAGAAACCACACTTCTCCGACCTCTCCTTTTCAAATCAGGTGGACTACCATAGCTATGTTTTCATGAAAAACTCTGCTTAAAGAAATTCAAAAATATAAAAATATTTGAATTTGAATTACAGCAATAATTGTTGACGAACTTGAATGATATTTTATTTTTAAAAAAAATCAATTTTTAAGAAACCTCACATCCTCAAACCTCTTCTACAGCTCGTAGCTTCGATTATGAATAAATTCTTCGCCTAAGAGGACCTAAAGAATCGGTGATTTATGGAACACACTCGACACCAGAGAAGATGAAATCTAAAAATACAAAATAAATTATCGAAAAATTGGTCATTAAATAGAAGAGTAGGCTAGCCGGATGTAGAGAGGAAAAGAGACCGTAGATGTGATTAGACTGGAATGTCGAAGGCTATAGGAAAATATTCCTACACACGATGTAGTTGTGGCGATGTTATTGTTGGGGTTGAACGGCCTAAATTGCTCCGGATCCAGTTTCTTTGACGTCATAGTCTGGCTAACTCGTGAAAGAGGCGAAATGTTGGAAGTCGGCCATACAGTTTCCCTTTTGCGGTAAGCTGGTTGTACGAAAAAGAGGAAAAAGTGGGCTGATTTGTATGTACGACGTGTAAACAACAGTCGATATATTTTCCGAATTCCTACAGTCGAAAGAAGCCATGAAACAAAGAGATCACGAGTATTAGATGAACCAAAACGGTAACGCCGGTTCGTGTAATAATCCGGACGTCCTTCGCGAACTCGGCGTATTTTCACGATTTATCATATTCGTGTATTTTGGCTTTAATCGAGTGTTCGCTAATACGCGAAAGCTCTGTTGAAAGTTCATCGAACCATAGGTCAACTATGTGAGAGTGGATTATCCAGCGATATAGCGAAGCTGTGCCCAATGGTGGTTGCAAATTAAAGTAAAGCTGGTTATCACTTGGGATTAAAGAGCAGAGAAGCCAGTTAGTGTGTTGACCGAGCAATGAGAGTTTCATTAATGTTGGCTGGTTCTTTTTTTTCATACAAGGAAAAACGATGCGCTGAATAAAGGTGAAAGGTCGCTGTCATTTATATGGATTATTCAACGGCGAATTGTTTTTTCTAACTGTGATTAATATGTATTAACCGGTGTATAAGAAGCAGCCTGTGTAGTCAAAAATGTACCGACAGAACAACTGTACGTCGTGAAAACGTACGGGCGATGCAAAACAGAGACCTTCGTCTGCGAAACCGTACCGACGACGTCAGCGAAGACGCTCTCAATGACACACGTTACGACGGTCCGATTGTAATTCACGTCAGCGTCGAATGCTAGGACGTTTTCGAATATTTTGACACGAAATTGAGAACCACTTATATAAATACTACTAAGTTATACATTACTAATTACATATTTATGTACTGCGTAGTTGGTCTAGAGTCACGTGCGTACGCTTATACCAATGATATTTCTTCACCTTTTGGATATCGCGTTCGTACATACAAACGGTGGTTTTTACGATGGCGAAGTATTAGCTGTAAATCGAATGACAAAATTATATTATATTTAATTTGACGAGCATAGAATGCCATTGAAGAGTTTTAGGACATGTCGATATGGAAATTTCATGAGCTGAAATTGACTTTATGGCATGCATAATGTAACCCCCATAAGTATTTGCATCCATTTTGCTCGTCTTGTAAACTAAGTCAGGGATTCAGCGATGAATTTACTCAAGGTCAAAGCTTGAATAAATGTGGCGTGTAAGCTTCATGAAAATTCATTTTGAGCAGAATCTTACTGAAAGTGGAGGAAAGTAGCTTGCCCACCTGGTCTCTGGAAAGTTGATAAATTCTAAATTTTAACTTTTAATTAGCAAATATGGGTACTCTATTCTTAAATCAAAATCATCATTAGGGATTTATAAATTTTTTTGAAGTTGTAAAAAATTGTATATATTTGAATTAGCAGTTTATCTTTCTTTGGCCTCACTGAGAAAGTTATTTGTATCTTAGTGGCTTTGAGAATTAAGAAGCAATCATTGATAAACTGATCCCCCGGTTCTTGGGGTCTTGAACCTCCAATTTTATGACTATTTTGACACTTTCGTCATTTTTTGACTTTTGTCATCATGATCTAATTTTTAGTCGTGTTTGACTTCTGTTATCGTATTTGTGATTTTTTGACTTTTGTTACTGTTATTTCATTTGTAGTCATTTTTTAACCGTTGTTATTTGTGATATTTGTTGCCTATTGTAATCGTAACGTTATTTCTAGCCAGTTTTCCTCATTTGTCATTTGAGATAATTTTTTGATTTTTGTGACCGTTTTCTTATTTTTAGTCATTTTTCAAAATCAACATTTGTGATATTTTTTAACTGTTGTGATCGCAACACTGTTTTTAGCCAGTTTTCAACATTTGTTATCCGTGATATTTTTTGACTTTTGTGACCATTGCCTTATTTCCTTAGTCATTTTTCAAAGTCGCTTGTGATGTTTTTTTTATTGTTGTGATTATTGCCTTATTTTTGGCATTTTTTGACCTTTTATGTCATTTGTGTCAATTTTTGACTATTATTATATAACCTTATTTCTAGCCAGTTTTCAACATTTATGACTTGTGATATTTCTCTACTTTGGTGCCTATAATCTTATTTTTTTAGTCATTTTTCAAACGTTGTCGTTTGTGGTATTTTTTTTTTTTGTCATTATTTCCTCATTTTTTGCCTTCTTTTGACTTATCGTGTCATTTGTGTCATTTTTTGATTTTTGTCTCCATAACCTTATTTCTTATCATTTTTTATTCACAGTTACGCGCAATATTTTCACTGTGGTGACTGTTGCCTCATGACCATCTTTCGTCCTATCATTAGATTTTTGTCAGATTTGGACTTTTGTGACTGTTATTATATTTTTAGTCATTTTCTTAACTTGATTAGATTTATCCAATTTTTTGGCTTTTTATTTTTGCTTCTTGACATTGTTTTATAGTTTTTTTTCTGTATGACTTTTGGCATGTGACATTTTTTGTCATTCCTTCGACTATTTGGACAGTAATTTTTTGTCCTTTTTTACAATTTTTCCTTCGATTTAACGTTGTTATTGATTTTTGATTTTTGTGACTTTTGTAAAAATTTTCATAATTTTGTCATTTGTGTAATTTTAAAATTTTTTGATTTTTTTTTCATTTTATGAGGTTTGTAGTGTATTTTGTGGTTAATCAAATTTTGTGACCATTTGCTCCATTTTTGACTTTTGTTACGTTTTTTGTCATGTTTTGCATTCGTAATAATTTTCAAATGTACATTTTTGTCACTTTTTGATTCATGTGATCTTCTGTGTTATTTGGGGTGACTATTGAAATTGCATAGCATTTTTGTTGACTTTTTTTTACATTTTTTGTCACTTTTGACTCTCTTTTTCTGGGATTTTTGCCTTTCGCTAACTCAATGACTTACATTTTCAACGTCAGTTTAAATTGTCTTGCTCTTTCGTATCGTTTGACGTTGTTAGCTCATTTTTTGAATTATACGAGTGCTTTGTATTTTTGTCATTCCTTCTCGTCCCCATTGTTTGGGAAGTCGAGAACCTTAAGTATGTGATTTTGTATTTTTCATTCTATATTTAGAATGTATGTAATTCATTTAACCAATGCTCGCTGTACTTGCAAAATGAGTTGTATTTGTCTTTGAGCAGAACTGACGCCTTAAATGGAAGGTATCGGAAATAGCTTGCATTCTGTCAGTATGGACATTCTACCATTAGCACTCAACAGCTACATATAAGAAGTTTAAGTAAAGAAGGACATCGGTATAACATGCAGTTAAAAATCGTTTTCCATTTCGAGATACTGACCCGCCTCGTTTTATCGCATTTCGAAGCCGATAAAGTTAAATTTATAGAAGAATACTGCGCGAATGAATTGTCTCAAAGATAATTTACAATCATCACCCAAGTGTAAGAGCGTATTGAAAAATAGCGAGTTGAAATTCGAAGTTGATTGATTTATGCGTAATGTGCTTCGGTGCGACCATGAGAGACAAATTAACGCCTACAGTGGAGGTGTCGCGGTTTCTTGTGGAACAATAAGAAAATGTGTATTTTCCATGTTTCCGTCCACAGGTACATTAAGTGGATTGAAATTTTTCGCGATGACCCCTTTGCGCGAGTGTATTTCTGTATCGATGGATTAATCTATCGCAGATACCTAACCAGTCGAACGAGTATTATTTCTCGTCGTAAAACGGTATTCGCGTGTACGCATATTGACCGGAGGAAGATTAGGGATTTTAGGCTCGCGATTCTCGCTTTCTTCGACATTCAGATAGCGATAAGGAGTGGATGACGCGACGCATGCAACAGCGGCGCGATCTCCTCGGGTACATCGACGTGCGGGTGTTGTACGGAATAAATAAGGAGCCAAGGCGATAAAACTAATCAGTGGTGGGTAAAATTTCTTCAGGCGATGAAATTAGGACAAGCGATAGAGAGATGACCTTTCCTAGTGATGGAAAAAATTGCGTACAATGTCGCGCCAATTTCGTAACTAGCAATTTTTTTACGATGCTGCGTACGTGTCAATAGGTGTAGCGTGTAGCGAGCTAGGTGTGAAATAGGTTCTCGTAGAGATATCGAGAATAAGTAAACAGACATTTGTCTCATTTTTGAACATTTTATGAATTTTTGAAAAATTTTTTATATATAAATATTTTTTTTATTTTTGGTCAAATTTTAAACTTGTTTTTTCTCTGATTTTGGAATATTTTTTTTACTTTAATTTTTTTTTAGTTTTAGTGCTTTTACTACTTTTTTATCCGAGTTTTTAATGAAAAAAAGCTATTATAGTCTGTTTACCTTGATGGGAAGGGGAAGATCTTATATCTTTTCCAGACCATTTGTTATTGATAGGTCAATTCTCATAACGTATACCTTACAATTATTTGTATACATACATATTTGACTTACTTATCTCAAAAGGATTAAATTTGCATGAAAATTGCTCAAAATTCATTGAGAAGGTGTTCGTGAGAATTTACATAAGTGGTTCTCTCAGATTTATTGTATTCGATCCAAAATGATGGTTCGCTTAAATGTTCAGACACTGGAGGCATCCCCGAAACCTCAATATTTTTAATTTCGGTGTCGTGTGATAGAGTAAAATAAGGATACCAATACATATATCCAAATTTCAGCTTCCTTAGTGAATTTGTATTGGAGATGAAGCAAAAAATAGCTTTCTAAAAAAATGTTAACTAATTAAATTTCCTGAATCGTTCGTATTCGCCAAATTTACCTAGAAAAGGCTGAAACTTTGTATGCAGAGTTGCCTAGGTACCTTGGAATGAATTTTTGAATTGTAGTCAAACTGGATCTAAAATAGCTAATGGTTAAAATTTGAGGAAATTGTGAGGACCCTCAGATTCTTTAAATTTCATAAATATGGACTCCTTGTTGGTATTGGACTCAAAAACGTGCTATATCTTGAATGAAATTTCATATGTTGGAGGGGATGAGGGAGAGCTTATCGTCTACAAAATGTGCTATTTAGCTCGAGGAACCTCGAACTGCTCAGATTTGGTAAATATGGGCTCTGCACGACATTGCGATGAAAAAAAACCATTTCTATAACCACCTTCAGAGGTGATATGGGGGGGGGGGGAGAAGGAATTAACTACATAACCTGGAAGTTTGAAGATGCCCTCATCAAAAACTCAGCTCCAGCAAGGTGGTATGGCTTCTTACGGTTTTTATTCTCATTTTTTAATTTTTAAATACATTTCTTTTTTTTAATAATTTTTTTTTTTATTTTACCAATTTTTATTTTTGGATATTTTATGGATATTAAAGTTCGATATTCCTGGCTCATTAATGTATTTGAAACACGGACAGAGGCAAATTCCTCGCTTTGGTCGGTTTTTTGGTGCTCCTGAATCCACGTAGTCAAGGTTTGACCCTCGTTGAACTTGAATATAATTATGAAAAAATCATCATCTGTGGGGCTTGTGGACAACAATATAATTATGTTGATTCTTTTTTGGCGAACTATCAATGTTAGAAGTTTTTTTTTTTTTTGCATTATCACATAGAGTATAAAATGTAATTTTACAGGTGATAAAATTATGGAAGTGGAAGGGATATGAGAGGAAACATCATGAAAAAAAATTCCAAAAATGCTGTGAAAAATTAGCCAGTTTTTTGGTTTTTCAAAAATTATTTCTGAAAGTGAGCGATTAAATGCAACATATTTCTTAAACATGCGATAAGTAAGCCCTCGCAGATAGTTTGGATATTGAAGGAATTTAAAAAAAAATTTTTTACAAGTTTCTGTAGATATTGAATTAGAAATTTTTAGTCATGGGAACCAATGATAATAAAAAATGCGCAGCTTACGTCATCATACAAGGAATAAAATTGAATTTTACTGATAAAAATAATTTCATATAGTATTACGAATAAGAAAAAAGCAAAAAACTAAATAATGCATCACAAATGAGTCATGAATGTCCGGATCTGGTGCAACTTGATTTTTCTGTACTTGCTTCGTGGGGGCCCAAGGAGTAATTCTAGCAGCTAGTGACAATGAATAAATTATCGAGAAAAGTATCAAAAATCTCATGGAAAAAAATTGATTTTTTATTCTCTTTGTAAATGTATTTTGAAACTTGATAATGTAAAACATCTTTTATTAATTTACTATCAAAATTGAATATTCATTTTACCACTTAAAATAAGTGAGTATCCTCCGAGTAGCTCGGATAAGAAAAAAAAAATTTGAAGAATAATTTTTTTTTTACAGTATTTTTCAACACTTTTCTTTATGTATTTTTTTTACACCCCTTTCACTTCCATAATTTTTTTATCAATAAAATTAAACCAGTCTGCAAATTTCCCACATTATTAACAGTCAACGAGAAAAAAATTTGAAATCAACTATTAATCAAAAGTAGAGAATCCAAATCCCTTCAATTTGTTCTCTAGACAATCATCAATACTTTCCATTAATGAAGGTTCACCATTTAGCACGTACAATTCACAGTTGAGCGTAATTTTAAAAAATCTGAAACAAAAATTAATTTACATGGACTATGGTTTGCGAGGCCTTGCAAATATGGTTGCATTCCGGATAACCGCAGGTGCACATCAGAATGCCCCTAAGTTGCTATTTCTTATGCAATTCCTTTTTTTTAAAATCTGTTTGGAAAATACTTGTAATACAAAATTTCAGAAATGATTGGGGTTTGGTGGACTCCACGTAGTGTAAAGAGGCTTGAAAAATTTTCCACTATCGTTAAAATCAGGAACTGTGATAAGGAAACGTAAAGCTTCGGTGAAGTCAAAATTATAATTATGCGTGACATAGTTTTTCCAATCAAAGTATCATATTTTATGATAATGGCTTACGAGCTTATGTAGATTTAGGACATTTTTCGGCTATCGAATCATTTCAGTTCGAGATGCAACTCGACGTTGTTAGTTTCTAAGTGGTTGACGACTTAGGTCTTTTAGCTGAGCTAAGCCTGTGCTAACGAGCTTTCATACAAGGTATCCTATATATTGGCTGTTCGTGTTGTCAATTAACTTCACGATCAGGTAATTTTCGATTAAAATTTAAGTATTTTTAAGGGAATAAGGGTACGTAATTAATATTTAAGGAAAGTGAGAAATCAAAGTTGATTTTATTTAATAAAAAATATTGGTATAAACCATTATGTACCTATGTTTGCAATTACATTCAGATTTATGGCAGAATTTCAACGAAAAAAAAAATTATATTTTTTCAATATAGTTTTCAAAAAATAAAAAAAAAAAATAAAAAAAATAAATAAATGAATAAATAAATAATAATTATTTGAAATAAATAATAATAATAATTATTATTATTTTATTATTATTATTTTTTTATTTTTTTTTTTTTTTTGTGAATCAAAAATAAAGCGAGAATTTTTTTCAAGTTGAAATAATATTTGGAGTGCTTAAAGATGAAAAAAAATAAAGCGAAAAATTCAAACGAAAAATTTTCAACCCGCTCGATCTTCGATACATTAGCGGTCATCGCTCGATCGCGGTCGCGGATCGTTCAAAGGTATAAATGTTAATGACCTAATAAAAAAGGTGTAACTTATACGTAACGAATAGGCACAACGTATAGATATAATTCAATATAAATAGTCAGATTTACACGAGTACGCTAAACCAGTTTATTTGACGAATACCGGCGCGTATAATGGAAGGAACAGAAAAATTTTTTAATTTAACGTATAGACCTTCGCGGTAGCATATAGAGACGCGTACGTACATGCACGCGTTCCCAGTGGCCGTAATTATGATGAAATGACCGCACGACGACGTGTAGAGTGGGATGAATATTCTGAATAAGGAGCTAAGTCAAGGTCATCTCGTTTAAAAAGGGAAATCTATATATAACTCGTGTATACATAGAAAGTGAAACCGAAAAATGCATCTGGTTTTTCGGTAATTTATATTACAAGTGAGAAAGATGCAATATCTTAACCAACGATTTCGTTCTGCTTACAGGTTGAATAAATCGCGAAAATGGTGCTCCATCGAATTGTTGACGGTTACAGAGTGCTGATGAACGATTACAGCGGTAAGTACGATCGCAACGAAGTTCTCATAATTATGACGTAATTTTTATTCGCCGAGAATAATTTCGAGATTAGAGTTGCTTTTGGAAAAAAAAGGGGTAAATCAGCGCGTCGAACGAGACTAATATTATGGATGTAGGTCATCATGAACATTACCCATTGTTAATGCGTAGCGTGGATTACGAAGCTTCATGTTGCATTTAATTGGCAGTCGAAATTGAAAGTTTATTAAGCTACCCCCAAACTAGTTTGCTAAATTTAACTCGAGACGTGATTTCGAATCGAAGAAGTCTGTTCGATTCCTCTCCCTCCCCTGTCCACTACTTACGCCGTATCGTACGTAGAATAGTGGATAATGTACCGTGATTAAGATTAAGTACCGAAGTTGTAATTTTGTAATGCCAAATGGCCACTAACAGAGTAATGACTAGTGGTGTTAACATGTGAGCTGCTTTATTATTATTTTTATTATCATTATTTTTCTGGTCGTAGCGAATATTTCTACGTCTATATTGTTACACATACCATCAAAATTCTCGTTTGCCTTGGAATTTTGTAAATACTCGGCGAAATTTAATGGCTTTCCGCGGCTACGATTCGCCACGACGCGAAAATGATGCTGTACCATTGTACATACCTTTAATGAGTATCTGCCAAGTAAACGGAAGATGATTTTACAAACTATTTCGATCGAAAATTTTCAACTCCATTAGAGATATTTTGCTGTCGAGAATTATTCTTCTTAATCTATAGTAAATTACTATTGTTGGTAGTTGTAAAATGATCGTCATTATGATGTTGTACTGTATAGTAAAAAAATACCTGAGGGATATTAGCATACTCGATTCATCATGTTGCATTAGCATTTGTTCTTTGAAAATGAGTCTTGTTTTCGATTCTTAGATCGTATAAACATGATACGACATGAAAATTTTTTAATTATTCAATTTCAAGTGGTGAAGCACCTTGAACTTGAACCGAATTTGAGCTTAACATCGTATCGGTGGACGAAGGAGCGAGGGCATAAATTCGAGAAAAAAATTCCAAATCAAGAGACACTAATAGGTTAATTAAGAACGTTCGAAAGTGAAGCTGTAAGTTCGTAAGTGGAATAGAAAAAAAAAAAGAATTAATTACCTGAATTTTGATTAAGGCACGTAGAAACATAAAATCAACCAAAGATTCGTTTTCAGCGCTCTCGAAAACCTAATAGTCGATATGCATCATGGTTTTTTATCACTAGTCACTCCCCTCCCTCTCCCACCACTCGCATCCCTCTTCTATTTTCTTTAAAATTGTATTTGTGTCGATGCATGATTGGAAGGGATTCCATTGTCTTGTAATTTTTTTGTGATTTCCAAAACAATTTTTTTTAAATTGGAATGGTAATGAGTTATTGCGAGGGTGAGTAGTTAAAGGAAATGTAGGAGGGGGAGAGGCATATTCTTATGAAGTACATTCACAAATTGACCAAAAACAAATCATATTTCTTAATTTTTGAAAAAATTGTGCCAAGAATGATGGAATTTGAAAAATTGATAAGAAGTCATTAGAGAATAAATAGTATGAAAAATCGACTTTGGCTTTAAATGATGTAAAAGCTCGAATTTAAGCTTAGATTCGAGTTTAGCGTCCTCGGAAACCTAATAATCGATATGCATCTTGGTTTTTTATCACCAGTCACTCTCCCCCCTTCTGTCCCATCCCACCCCTTTAGTTTTCTTTAAAATCGTATTTGTACATTAACTAATGCATGATTGGAAGTAATTCCATTATCTTGTAATTTTTGTGATCTCCAAAACAATTTTTTTTGGAATAATAACGAGTTAGTGAAGGTGAAAAGTCAAAGGAGGGGGGGAGCTATACCGATATGAAGTGCACTCACAAACTGGCCAAAAGTAAATTCATTCTGTGCTTTCGATTTCGCTAGTAGGTAATTTTTTAATTTTTGAAAAAAGTGAACCAAGAAAGAAAAAATGCTGAGAATTAAGAAGAAGTCATTCTCCAGGAAATGGAATAAATATTGACTTTTCGGGTTTTAATGATATGTAAGTGCAAATTCGACCTCAAATTCGTGTTCAGCGCCCTTGAAAACCTTGCAATCGATATGTATCATGTCCTTTTATCACTTATCACTCCCCTCCTCCTCTCACCCCTTTAGTTTTCCTCAAAATTGTACTTGCGCATTCACTGATGCATGGTTGGAAGCGATTCAGTCATCTTATCATTTTTTGTGATCTCCTAAACAATATTTTGCTCAAGTGGAATAAAAATGGTTTGTAGCGAGTACTAATGATCGAAGGAAGGGTAGGAGGGGAAGAGGTATGTTGATGTGAAGTACATTCACAAATTGACTGAAAACAAATTCACGAGCTCTTCATTTTGCTAGCACGTAATTTTTTATTTTTTTGAACAAGTGTGCCTAGAAATATGAAATTTGGAAAACTGATAAGAGTTCATCATGAAATAAATGCTTTAAAATATCGACTTTTTGGCTTTTATTGATATCTAAGCCCAATTTCAATCTCAGATTCGAATTCACCGTCCTCGGAAACCTAATAATCGATATGCATCTTGGTTTTTTATCATCAGTTACTCCCCACCCACCCACCTCCCACCCCTTTACTTTTTTTTATATTCAAAGTTGTATTTGTGCATTCGCTTGTGTCGTGCAGGGTTTGGGAATATTTAATCACGTTTTCATTTTCTATTATGCTTCTATACTATTTTTTTCTTGCACAGAAGAAGACATGAACAATGAAAAAAACTAACTACTTAAAAGAGGAAGGGGGAGGGGGGAAGGGGAGGGGTATGCCGATATATCAAGTATATTTGTGAATTTGAATGAAAGCGATCTTTTTGAAACTAACCAACGAATCGGAGGTTAATTCTAGAATTTTAACACGTAAACGAAAGAGGGTGGAATTTGGGGAGCAGGGAGTGGGGGATGACGGATAGGGGGTCTCCATGAGATGATAAAAAATCATCATATATATCGATTTCATGGTTTACAAATACGCCGAATACGAATTCGTGGTTATTTTTTCTTCATAGTTAGTTTTTTAGAGCATGTATGAGTAATTGAATAGGTATGCGAATGAATTTGACGAAAATTACCTCCTATTGTGGTCTCTATTTTACTAGCGGATAATTTTGAAATTTATAAATTATCCATGATGTATGAGCTTTCAAGAGGAGGTGAATGAGGGTAAGGTGGGGAGGTACATCAACGTGAAACGATAAAAAATGGTCATGTACATACTCGTATATTTTTTTCACGGGGTTTATTTAGGCTGGACGCGAATTGCAGGTTAATTTTTTCGTTTCAGCGAGATTTTAGACGTTTAAGCGAAGAAAGCAGTGTAAATAAGACTTTTGAAAGTGAGCATTATATTCTGTTAGTTTACACTTGAAAATGATTTTTTCACCAACACGTTTGATTGATAGTAATGTAAAAATGGTTAATTTTTCTCTTCCAGATCCTCGTGTAAAGGATTGGTTTCTGATGAGCAGTCCGTTCCCAACGATGTTGATATGTCTATCATACGTGCTAATTGTGAAAGTGATCGGGCCCAAATTCATGGAAAACAGGAAACCGTTCGTGCTACGCAAGACTCTAATTATTTACAACTTCTTGCAAGTTATATTCTCCACGTGGTTGTTCTACGAGGTAGGCGAACACTCGGGTATTTGTAATAAGGCCACATTACCGGCGCGATACCGGCGGCGCTAGTTTTAACCTCGAATTGGCGACAAATTTTACGAAACGGCGATGTTAAAAGGGTTGTTTATGCTTAGATATTGTACTCATTTATAACGGTGAATGCAAAGCTATCAAATACGATTAACCTTGAATATTCGTATTCATCGTATTAATCGAATTTCACGCTTTTCACCGCGTCATCTTTGAAATATCGCCGGTACCCGAATACTTACGTGGTTATGTACACATAGGAACGCGCGTAGCGTGGAAATTTTGGAATTTAAAGTACATTAGGAAGGAAGCCGTGGTTAAAATTACTTTTGTAAATTACTAGTTTAGAAGTGTAGGTACTCGTTGTGAGCAACCTTCGATGGTAATTTCTGTCCACTTAAGTAGAGCAAAAAGTGTTGCTCTTTTTTCGATTTTTATCTGTTTTATTTTTTTTTTATTCTTGCAATTAGCTAAACCTGTATCGTAATTAGGAGAAAAAATGAGAAGGAAATAATGTTGAGTTTCAAGGGGGCAAAAATCATTCCAAGTTATGTAATTAAATAGAATTTTTTGTTATGTTCAAATTGGATGTGTTATATTCGTAAGAATTTTTTCTCCGGCTACTTGAAACGCTCGGAGTATAGAATTATCCCTTGGAAAATTGCCATAGGCAACTATTTTAACATCGCTGTGCTGTAGACTGAGATCAATTTTTGTAAGTTGGATTTAAAATGTAATCAATGATGGGATTGATGAATTTTTATTTTTTAGGCTATGGATAGCGCATGGTTAAGAGGTTACAGTTTAAGATGTGAACCCGTTGATTACTCTTATTCACCGGCTGCCATGAGGGTGAGCGCTGCATAATCAATATTATTTGTTAATTTATTAAAAATTGAATATATACTTAATTATAAATTATTGAATTAATGAAGAAAAATTTAATGATGTTTTTGATTTTGATTTGATTTGATTTATTTTTCCATACCAAGAAAACATAAAAAAGCAACTTAATCGCTTAGACTTGAACTATTATAATATGATTGTTGCTATGCGGAAATAATGATGGTAAATAATTCAACTGTATTTCCAAAATTGAATATTAGAACTGCATCAAAATCATGGATTTTAATAATGATAATGAATTAATATAATGAAAAGTTACAATATGAACAATTGAACATTTGGGCTGAATTGGAATATACCCCTCTGACTCTTTACCAAGTCGCACAAGTGTAAGGAGGGGAAAACGAACATCATACAACAATAATAAAATTGAATTGACTCAGTAAGTTGTAAAGAAGGAAACAAACACGCCAAAAAAATATATATTTTTTAAAAATATAAATTAACTTTTTTTATTCTAAAAATGTTAATTAATTTTAAATTATTATTTTTTTTTTTTCATAAAATATTCATCAACAGAATCAAAATGAAGTAATAAATAAAATGATATATTCCATCGGGTAAATTTGATGAAAAGCTCTTCTTAGAAATGCAAAAAAGGTACTCTTACGTTTTTTTAGATACGCCTTAAAATGGCTTATGTCTGAAATTTTGAGGGAGGCTTAAGAGGGGAAAAATGACTCGAAATTTTCGTTTTTGATCTCATGTGAAAAAATAAATCTAGAACAACAACATATGCAAATTTCAATCTCTTAAATGCATTTGGAGGGGAGTTGAAGCAAAAAATAGCTTTTTGAGGAAGTTTTGAGCTATGAAACATCTGGAATATTTCATATTATCTCCTCATAAAATCAACATAGTGAAATCAAAATACGTATGTGGGTTTGTTTTAGGACCAGAATATGAGCTCTTCAATTTAGATAAAAATCGTTCAAAAATTGCGAATTATCAAAATTTAAGAAGTTGAGGAGCCTCAGATAACTAAAAATGTGATTAATATAGATTCGTATGAATATTGGAGATAAGAAGTATACTATATCTTAAATTCATTTTCACACGTGATGTTGTAGAAGAGAAGGAGCGGTTATGAGATAAAACGAAGAGAAAGGAGCAGAAAATTTTATGTTTAATCAAATAAATAAAATATGAATGAATAAAAGCGATAAAATTTGAATTAAAGTGAAAAATAAAAATAAAAAGTAAGAGTCTAGCGAATGAATGAAAAATTAATCAATTTTAATCAAACTGCTAATAATGAAATCAAAAATCAAAATGAAATGAAATGAAAATTAAAAAATAATGAAATAGTAAGTGTTTGGCTATTAAATGAAAAATTAGTTGATTTAAGCCGAATTGAATTATATCAGAATTGTAAAAAAAGATGAAAATGAAAAAAAGGATGAAAGAATAAGAGTCTATCTAATAAATTAAAATTAATCATTTTAAATGAAGTTAAATTGATTAAAAAATTTAATTTAAGTGAAAAAATGATAATAATTAATAAAATTTGAAAAAATAAGTGTCTAGCTAGTTAGTGAATAATTAAATAGTTTAATTGAATTCAATTAAATCAAAAATAAAATGAAAAAAAAGCGCGAAAAAAAAACAAAAAAAAAAGAATAAAAGTCTTGACTAATAAATGAAAAATTATTCATTTTAATTTAATTTTTTATATAATTTCTGATGATAATTGAAATTTTTTACAGGTCGCCAGAGGTTGTTGGTGGTATTACTTCTCTAAATTTACCGAATTTTTCGACACTGTGAGTACTTACCTATTGAATTAGTGATGAAATTACAAATAATGTAGATATAATAAAATATTTATATACTAATTCGTATTCATGGTTGATTTCAGTTCTTCTTCGTATTAAGAAAGAAGTACGACCAAGTCACCACCTTGCACGTTATTCACCACGGAATCATGCCATTGAGTGTATGGTTCGGAGTTAAATTCACGCCAGGTATTTTATTTATTTTTTTGTTTATTCTTTGTAATTTTTAGTGCTGTCGTTTTACAACTTTCTTTCATTGTGAATATCATTCGTAGGAGGGCACAGTACGTTCTTTGGTTTGTTGAACACATTTGTACATATAATTATGTACGCTTATTACATGTTGGCTGCGATGGGACCTCAAATGCAGAAATACTTATGGTGGAAGAAATACTTGACTGCCCTTCAAATGGTAATTTTTTTCAAATTGATTTAGATTGAAATTGCTATACATATTTGTCGATTTGTAACCATTGAATTTACTCGATTTTAGGTTCAATTTATTTTGGTATTTATTCACGCTTTCCAATTGTTATTCATCGACTGCAACTACCCAAAAGCTTTCGTCTTTTGGATTGGAATGCACGCTGTTATGTTCTATTTCTTGTTCTCCGATTTTTACAAACAAGCTTATATCAAGAAACAAAGGGTAGGTTGAGAAATAATGTTTAATGGTTTAAATGTAATTTTTTTATAGTATTAAAAATGAAGTAAATAAATGAAAAATTGACATAAATTCAATATTATATCGTGAAATTAATTTTGACTCTTTTTACAAAAAATCGAATGAAATTCGATTATTTTATGATCATTATTTTTTTTTTATTTTTTAATAATTTGTAAATATAAACGTTCGTTTCAAATTTTTGTTTCTTTACCTTCTTGATGAAAGACTTTTCACTAATTTAGTAAATGAAATCTAATTTTACCCTACATTATGATTTACAGCTCATCGCCGAAAAAGCAGCCGCAGCTGTAGCAAACGGAACATCCAAACCGACGGAATCAGCCAAAGAGAAGAAACCCGAAGGAGAACAAAATGGCAACATAGGTTTCTCGATCAACTGGAAAAAACTACAATTCCCTTGTATGTTACCAGCGGTCACCGACGACACTTCATCATCGTCGGATGACGACAAATCAGCCAATAGCAAAGCGTACTCGAAACCAGCCGGAAGTTCACCTAAGACTAGTTACACAGCCGACGAAGCTTCATTACGAAACCGAGCTTTCGTGGCGAATAAGAAATAATTTCGACTGACTGAATAAATGTATAGATATAGATTAAAACAATGTTTAGCCAATTCATAATGAGCCACGATTGGTCGCGATTATGAGATGATTTTTTTTCTAATAGATTGAGTCGTTAACATTCATTATTGGTTGTGATATCGAAGACTCCGGTCTTTTTTGTTGTTCATTTTTTTTAATCTGTGAACGTTTAAAATGTAGATTAGCGTGTATAAATCGTTATGAATTCGGCGCTACCTATGCGATAATTTAGATTACAGTATCAGTATTTCGTAGGTATTTTGGACCAAAGTGTGATGTTCCGAAAAGGGGTTTTTCGTAGAGAATATTGGATTTTTTTATTATTATTTTAACGGTTACGCGCGGCGTTTTTTATCAGGTCCAAGCTAAGCTATGAATCATGAATACATTGACCCAGCTGCGCAAAATCTTTATCAGTTGGCTGGAATAAATTAAAAAAAAAAAATAACGGATTATTTTGTTTTAATAGGAATCATCAAAATTTATTCGTCAATTATCTATCCATTACCTTCTAATTACACTGATCTCCATTATATTAAGAAATACGTACCATGCGTAAATATTGGCACATACGTTTTTATAAATGAAAAACATTTAACTGATTTGAGAATGAAGAGTAAAATTCATTATTTTCTTTTTTTTGCGTATACAAATTTATTTTAAGTAATTAGAATGATAATGTTCGTAAAAAAGTAAATGGTTTTTATTATTTCTCCGATACTGCACATCACAAAAATATTTCAGAAAAATAATTACTAATGAATCTAAACATATCAAATTCTTTTAAATGATGAAAAACTCTGGAAAAATACCTCAAACATAGGCTTTTCAGTTGATTTATTTGTTAAAATTCAAAAATTTTTATCTACAATGGTTGTGTTAATTGATTTATTTTATTATGTTTATTCGACCACTGCTCCTTTGTTTATGAGAACTCAACATGTGAGAAGGTATATTATTACCTTTTTCAATAAAATTAACGACATTACGTTCTTTCTCGATTATTAAATCATTATACGAAGTTGTTTGTGGTTAAAAACATTTCATATCTTTGCATCGTATCGCATACTTCTAGATCTTTTTCAACCTAACTAATCAAATCTATCGAATGATAAATACTGTTGGTCGTTGGTGTATGTATGTGAAAAAATCACGAAGATTATGATTGTGGAAAAGTCATAGCGTGTATTGACACCGCTCCGAGCTGTGTTCCTTTATACAAATTAGTGATTAGGTAGGCTATAGCTTTGTCTGTGAATTTTTGCTTTGTGGAATTATTTTCTTATATTGCCAATTGAATGAAGCTCTCTTGCCAATTTATCTTATGGTTATTCTTTATTTAATTATTTTAAAATACTTATATATGAAACGTAATAATCAATTTAATTATCATAAATCAAATTTTGTACTTCTTTTCTTTTTGTTGTTGTGTGAGTACACTCGTGCGTGCGAATAAAAATTCATAAAATATATTTTAGTATGTTTTGTTTTGTATAGAACGCGAAACTTGGGTAGAATTACACATGGAAATAGAAGGATCTGATATTAAAATTCCATGTGTTTATGATCCATACAAATTTTAAAAAAATAATAAATGGTATGATTGCTACAATAAATCAATTAGTTCTAATGATCGAATTTGAACTATAGATCTTTTCATTGGTATAAAAAATTTAAGGTTGAGTGATCGAGATTTATATAAATGTGTGAATCCTAATATTGAATTTTATACAATTTTGATTGTTACCAAAAATCATTTTGAAAAAATAAAAAATTGAAATTGAATCTTTCGTAACACTCCTAGTGGATATGAAGAATATAATCAAATATCGATTTTGTTAAAATTTATGAATAAGATAAACGTATATCTTCTCGCCGTGTGATTGTGGATTACAACACGTAAACTTCAATTAAAATAAAAAGATGAATAAAATTGTTGAAAAAAATTGTTTCCGATTTATTACACGAAATTCGGAAGAAAAATCGTACAACAAAACTAGTAGAAACAACGAACGAATAAATATAATAGTGAACCTTTAAGAAAAATGAATGAACGAATATACGTGGTAGATGGGCGAACTCCATCTTAATGTTAAGGTCAACAGAAATTCACGCTCTTTCTAATGGTGTGTAGTGAAAATTTCTTTGATAAATATACGTATTTACTATATATGGAGGTTTTAAAGTAAAAAAAACGTATCTTGTAGATGCTTGTAGCTACGAAAACGCGTGTACTTTTCGAAACTTCACATTCACGTTATTCAAAATTTTCAGCTGTATCATATGATTTTTAAATTGATAAGATTCTCACCATACATCATTGGAAAGAGCATGAAATTTTTTTCAATATATCAATTTAAAAATCATATGATGCAACTTAAAATTTTGAGTAACAAGGTATCAAGTTACGAGGAATGCCTCTTTTTATATAGGTGAAATACGATTTTCAACATTAAAACCCACATATCTAGTACAAATATTAATCAAAAAGATTTTTATTGTACACCATTGGAAAGAACGTGAAATTTCCTAAAATATAGCAATTTAAAAACCCGAAGGTGCCGCTGAAAATAGCGAGTAACGTGGACTTGAAGATATAAAAATTGTCGCTTCCCATGTTATTTACATGCACGTCGCGTCGCTAAAAAGGATGAACATGGAGGACCCAGCATACCCGTATCAAGAGAGCCCTAACGAATCTCATTCTCCTGTTCATCACTTCATCGTGCTATGTACTTCCTAAATGCGCATGCGTGAATTATACTTTGTTGTGATTTTTGTTACTCTCTTTGATACTCATAGTTATCATAAGTTGTTCTTCCTCGCGTTCCTTTCTCGTTTCGTCGCGTGGTGATTTCGTGTCATGTTGTGTGTGTTATCTCGTCAGCGCACTTTTTCTTCGCGCGTTAGTTTTGGTTTCACTGTACCTAAATAAGCGCGTAAATAACATAATATGGGTGAGTAAGTTGTATTTAAATTGTTTATATGACTTGTTTTTAGTAATTTCTTCCTTAGTTCTGTTTATTTCTGCCCTCTTATTGCTTCAATGCTTTTGTATTTATTGTTTGTAAGTAAGAGTCGAAGTAACTGAAAGGATGCCCACGCCAAGCATCAGCGGATTAGCATAGCCTTATCTGAAGTGAGTTAGATATTACTTTTCCTACTTTTGGAGGTATTCAAAAAGGTTTTTTACCATCTTCAGCTTCTATCAAAAGTACCATAATACAATATTGTAATCCATTTGTGCCATAGATAATGTGGAATTACGGAATTTTTGTAATACAAAGTTTTTTACTCAATGTAAGTATTAAGGGGAGGGGGGGAGGTTACTAATGATGAAAAAATCGAATTTTCAAAAAATGCTTAGAGTACTCAAGAATTAGGACCTTGATAACGTGGAATACTTATGCTACCTACACAACTCAGTAATAAAATGACAAAAACTTAGGATTTCATTTTCGACCTTTTCAAATAACTTGGAAAAATGAAAGTAAATGCTCAGAGTTGTAAAGTAGCGTAAATTTTGTGTGAGGAAGCATTTGAGTAAACATTCGTTAATTATGAAGTGTCATTTTCCATAGAATTTTGATTCTTAGATTTCTCAACTGTGTAGAAGATATCGCACCCCTACTGCAACAACACCACATCTCAAAAAAAATCTTCGACTGCAAAAACGCCACATCTTAAAAAACTACCAAAAATAATTTGCGTTGCGAAAATCTGCCTTTACCGTTGGAAAGAACGTGAAAAATTAGTAAGGATCAATGAAAAAAAAATAAATTTGAATTCGTATTTTATTATTTACAAAGCAAATAAAAAGCAATTTTCTTGAGTTTCGGTTATTTGACGTGTTTTGAGATGTGGTGTTGCAGAAGGGGTGAGATATAGTAAAAGTTCGAACTTCTTGATTACTAAAAAAAAAAAAAAAAAAAAATTATAATTAATGCTTTTAATGCTTAGAGTTGTAAAGTAACTTGAATTTCGTGTGAAGAAGCTTTTTAGTAAAAATCTGTTTATAATAAAAGTACATTGTTCGGGGAATTTTGATTTTTAGCTGAGTTTTTAACAAAACGATAGCTATTACAGCCTACCTGATTTGGGAAGGGAAGGTCGGGGGAGGGTGGGGTCTTCAAATCTTTGCGTTTCAGACCATTTGTAATCATCTGGCAAATGTCCAACTTTTTGGTATATATATATATATATAGATTTATCTATGGATAAAGTGGCATCATTTTTCGTCGTCTACAGGTAAAGTGGCATCTTTTTTACAAAGTGGCATCTTTTTTTTGATGCCACTTTACCATCACATTGCTCATCGATTCAGCTTTGTGTCATGACGTCACTGGTGTGGTTATTTGGGTGATGCCACTTTACCACTAATATTCTATTTTTCATACAAAAAAATTTTTTTCGGTCTACGGTCGTAGTAGCCTCATTTTTTTGATGTTTACAGGTAAAGTGGCATCATTTTAAAAATTTGTTTCTAAGAAAACCTATGATATTATACATTCCGTTCGCCATTGTGGTGTCGTTAATGTGACATTAGATGCACTTCTGAGGAATGTGCAAACTGATGCCACTTTGACCATAGATCACTATATATATATATTTTTTTTTCCCCCACGCGTAGCGCCGGCGAGTATTCATAAAATTCGCTCAAAATTTGGTGAGGAACTCTTCTTGAAAATGCGCAGAAGTATTTTTTTTGTTTTTTCGAAAACTTTCAAAATGGCGGATCACTCAAATTTTGAGGGGGCTGGAGAAGAGGGAAATAGCTCAAATTTTTCGTTTTGATCTCATATGAAAGAGTGAGTCACGGACACCAACATATTTAAATTTCAGCTTCCTAAGTGCATTCTGAGGCGAGTTAGCAAAAACCGGTTTTTGAGAAAATTGCGTTTTTTGTGTCACTCACTTTGCGCAGGCTGGTGTGGATAAAATTCGCTCAAAATTCGGTGAGGAACTCTTCTTGCAAATACGCAAAAATAGTTTTTTTTTTTTTCGATAAATTTCAAAATGGCGGATCACTCAAATTTTGAGGGGGCTGGAGAAGGGCAAATAGCTCAAATTTTTGTTTTTGATTTATATGAGTGATTTCATATCCAAAGGAGTTGAGTCAAAAAAGAGATGAAATTTCTTGAAATGAGTCAAATTTCAAGTTCAAGAGTCAAATTTTGTGTGTGAGGTTAGTTGGTGACCACAATATGACCTCTTGAATTTGGATCAAAATGGATTCAAAATGGCGGATTATCAAAATTTTGAGTAGAGCTTGAGGAGCCTCAAGTTGGTAAAAATGTAATTAATATGAATTCATATGGTTATTGGGGATAAGTTGTATACTATATCCCGAATTCACTTCCATACATGATGTTGGAGGGGGAAGGCGGGGTTACCAACCTAAAATAGTGGTGGGGGTACAGGAGGGGTCGAAAATTTTTTATTGCTGTGTCATATGATAAAATGAGCCCAAGTGACAAACGTATTTTGATTTTAGCTTCTCAGTGATTTTGGAGGGGAGTTAGAGCAAAAAACGGCTTTTGGAGGGGAAATTGCTGCAGGAAATTTCATGAATCTTCCATATCTCATCACCAAATCGGCCTAGAATGGTCAAACTTTGTGTGTAGGATTAGTTTGTGACCAGAATATAACCACTTAAATTTGAGTCAAAATGGATCCAAAATGGCGGATTTACAAAATTTGAAGATAATTTGAGGACCCTCAAATAGTTATAATTTGAGAAATATGCGTTCGCATGATTATTTCATGGCAAGAAATACTACATTTGTGTCAAATTGAACTTCTTAAGTGTTTTTGGAAAGGATAGGGTAGGGGTTTTCAGACTTGGTATTGGGTGTGGCCTGTAGTGATGAACAGTTGAGCGTGGTTATTACTAAATCAAAAGAAGCCCCAGTTAAAAACTCAGCTCCAGTAATGCGGCATGGCTGCTTACGTTTTAAATATGAAGAAAGTGTGATGCGATCTTGGATAAGGTGCAATATTAAGGTACTTCTTATTTACATATGGAAAAAAGTCATAATGGATAGGCTGATTATTGGGCACATGGTTGTAGTATTTGGATGTAAAAACAATTGTACAGTCATAGAGTTGCGATTTTGGTCACAAAGTCACTATAAATGGTCTAAAAAATGGTTGTATAGTCGCGCAGCATGACCGTAGTACGACCATAAAACCATTTTTTAGACCTTCGAAGCGACTTTGTGACCAAAATTGCAACCTTGTGACCGTACGACTAATTTTAAGTCAAAATAATAAAACCATTCGCCTAATAATCAGCCTAACCATTGAGACTTTTACCTATGCATTTGAATAGGAAAATTTGGTCGCGAAATGGATAAAAGTGCAAATTCTACGACCATTTGAAACAAACGACCATAATTGCGACCAAAATTGCAATCATTCGACCAAATTTTGTCCTTATTTTCAACCATGTGCCTAAAAAATATATCATTTGACGATATGACCATAATTTTGTCCTATTGCAAATTGAAGAAATTCGCGACCATTTTCCCGTCATGATGCCCAAAAATTTCCCACTGGGTTGAAGAATAAATATTTGATTGCTTGAACTCTATTCAGCCGAGCTTAGATTGGTTCCTAATAATTTACAACGGCAACCAACGCAACAGCTCTTCCTGTATTAAAAAATGTGGTCAATTGAATGTTTTATTAAGAAGCTATCGTGGAGGCTAGTTTTTCGATTTAATTTTGAAATCAAATATAACATAAAACAATTCATTAATTTTCAAAAGTTACCTGCTTGATCCATAATGGCAATCCGGTGGGTGAAATAAAGATAACAGGCGATGTTTTCAATCTGAGTTAACTCTTCAAAGAGTTAAGAACAATAACTGTTTGCCTAACATTGACTGCAACCTAAACTAATTGAGTACCTGAAAAGTTTTAACTGACTTTAATTCGAAATGACTAAAATGTTTTCACATTTGTAAACTGACTTGAACCGATATCTCAATCAGTCTTCAAAAAAAAAAAAAGCAAAACTGCTCAGTGCATTGTCGTTGAGACGTTGATTCATACAATGTGAGTTATTTTGTGTTATTTGCAACTCTGAGTCATTGTTTAAATGTTTGTTTCATTTTTAATTTTTTTTTTCAAATTTAAAATTTTTTACTATTACTATCATCAATAAAAAAAAAAAAATTTAAAAAAACTTACATCAACTCGAACTAAAAAAGAGGTAAAGATGAACGGAATGGAATGGAATGGAATTGAATGGAACTGAATGTAATGTAACATCCAAAGTTGGTACGTAACGTAACGGGAACATAATGGAGTGACTCAGGAACGGATACTGGAACGGGAACGGAACGAAATACGATCTGTCATTAAAGCCCTGAATGTTGTATTATCAATACCTATTGTAAATAAGCATTCTGAATGGAAGAATTTCAGGAAATTCGAATTCGAAATATTTGTAGCAATAATAATAATTATGATGAATAATTGAAAATATTTCAATTTTCAATACACAGGCCCGTAGCCAGTTTATCATTATAGGTTGGACTAATCAAATCCTAAAGCTAGCTTAGCAAACCTTTTTTTATTATCGTTATACTACTTTTATATTAAATGAAAAATTTTATACGTGGGGAGCTCAAATTTTTCTATAGAGGCTCAGCTCCCCTTGCCCCCTCTGCCCACAGACCTACCAATACATCTTTCATAATGAGGTAACACTGTTGAATGATATGGTAGCCCTGAAAATTGAAGAAAAACTTCTGATCACATGTTATCAAACCAATGATATTATAATCTTCTACATTGCAATATTATTCGTTACTCTTATGCAAAAAATAAAATAAGAATAGTTGTAGTATAGGAAAATATATTAATATATGCTTAATTACAATCACCTACGTTTACAATTTTCATTCTACGATTTTAGTTATTTATCATCTCGAAATGAGTGAACAAAGTGAATATGTGACCAAATTAAAATTTTTTGCATACAAACGTAAATCATATAATGAATAAAAACAAATAAACTACTGAATGGATTAAATTTACAAACATTATTAAAAATTGATAATTACGTGCAATTTAACAACCTGTAGGCTTGTAGACGTGTGTTGAAAAAGTAAATATTTCATTCAAAATGTATACATGTGTAAATAGGTGCTGTACATAATCCTTCTATTATTTTCCATTATGTTTGTTATTTTATACATTTTTAGTTCATTTATGGAATCTCAAAGAATTGTAGAATATCTGCAAATTTTGAATGATGAATATATTCATACATTTTGAAGCAAAAATACCTTAGTTTCTTTAGGTTTTACATCATTTAAAGCACAAAATTATATTTACCGAATATAATACTAGGTATGAGGTACATAAGATCATTCATGATTTTGAAACACTTTTTTGGGATTCTAAATCAATAAAAAAATGGTAAAAAGGGAATGAATCTAGTTGACACCTGGAATTAGAATTTCCCTCCGGATTTTGATTTCATCTCCTCTCTGCCCTTTGTGCTGTCTTGAATGGATTGTAAATTTTAAAGTAACTTTTTTATTTACAGTTCGCAATTTGATATTTCTATTTTATAAATAACGTTACTATGCTATTTCGAATATGTGGAGTAAGGAAGGAAATTGTAACTTCTATATTAGTAGATTTACTCGTAAGATCTTAAAACAATGCATGAAAACGCAAAGATAAGTAATTATAGTAAAAACTTGAGAGTAGGTATATGTGAAACAACTCGATTTCACTTCAAGCTCATAATGTTCAATTACCTATGCAAAATAAAAGAACTTTGTAATCCAAATTAAGCTACCCCTGATACGTATTTGCCCAGGCTTTATTAAGTGATGGAGTTACATATTTTTACCATAATTTTCTAATTATAAGCAGATACTTAAATTTCTATTGAAAAAATTAAGTTATTTTTTCATTGGTATTTTACGTCAAATAATGATGATTGTTAATGGGTTAGTCCTATAGTAATTTTTATCAATTATATTCAATCTATCTATCTATAAAATTGCTGCTTTTTCACACAAAATGTACCGAATTAGCTCTACAATTTACATCCATTATATTTCTATCCATTCAAAAGCATTATTTTTTAGATGAGTTTTTAACTAAAAATAATTGCTATTACAGTTCATCTGGGTCCTCGAATTTTTGCGTTTCAGAACCAAGTCAACTCAAAAAGCATACCTACTAAAATTTCAAGTGACTAAGCAAAACAATCGCATAAAAAGTTACATAATGATCTTATTATTGTGTTCGAAATGTATTCGATTATACTGAGCAATGAGTAATTATTGAGTATATGTGCCCCTGAGAAAATCATGATTGAGGTGTGAAATTTTAAAATACTGAAAGATACTAATTTGTTTCACAGTATATATAATAGCATTCATGTTATAGGTAATTACTCGATTGCTTTTTTGCCTTTATGTCTAAAGATTTTTTTGAAGAAGTTTAATACGATGTCTAACGTTGATGATTTAGTACGTAATTGTAATTTATATGCAATTGTTATGACGCTTTATAAATCTTATGCGATGAAGGTTATTTTTAAGTTCTTATATCTACTTGTAAGCAAGTATAATATTGTTTTCGAAGATTGTGATATATTATCGATGTATAAGATTTTCTCTCTTTCTCCTTCTTTTTACCTCTTTTTCTTATTTTTATTATGACTTTAATTTGATGGCAATGTCTGGAAAAATTCATAATTTCAACCAAAGGGAGCAAAGTGACAAAAAATCGTTTTTAGAACTACCTAATGGTGGCTAAGATTGAAGAAAAAATAACGCAGTTCTTTAGAAGAGAAGGGGTAATTTTTTCATCATTAAAAAAAAAAAACACGAGAATTTTTCAGTAAGTTGTATTATTATGTGCAACCAGGGGGGAAACACTCCCCCCTCCAATATTTTTGCCAACAAAACATTGGGCAAATTTGATTATTTTTGTCGGCGATTTCAACATTGTAGTCTTTTAAAGAAAAAATTCATTTGTTTTCATGAGAAAAATGGGTGCCCGGAAGCAAACTGGTATATGATACTCTTTCGTAGGTTCAATACGCCTCACGAATAATTTGTTACACCAATTTTCATCTTGTAAAATAGATGTCGTAGAAATGCGTCTGAAATGGAAGAGAAAGAACAATCGACTTGAATGAAAACTATTATGTTTTATTGTTATTGATGTCCGTGAAATATATGGCCACTGTATCGAAGTTAAAACGCGAATAAAACTCATTTATTGTATTAAAACTTTGAACAAAGATTGCTAATTACGCCATCTTGACACTACTTCATTACTAACTGTTTTCTTACAGTTGAAAAGAGTGAAATAGTGAATATGTGCACGCGATTCAAATGAGCGAATTGCGGATGAATATCGGGTAGATAACAATCAGCTGATCACAAAAATACCGCTTGATCGCTTTACAAATCCCAACAACTAAAATTCATGTTTTTTCATTTCGTAAAAGTCGCTCATGATGGATGGTGAATTCTTCAACACGCTGCGATCAAGTGTGATTGAGGTAGTTAAACGTATAGTTAATTATTTACCGTGGAATCGTCTTTCAAACTCATACCTCTCCGCATTCGAACGTTCGAAGCTCTCTGCAAATTTGCTTAAAAAATAATAATCATCCTCGCTACCGTCGACTCACACAGTTGCCAAATAACAGTCTCGTGACTACCCGTGACGTTCTTCGATGGATGAGAACGTGACGTGTGTGATTCAAATAACATGATACATGAGTATTGAAGTTATGAACAAATCCACCAGAGCGCTACTGTCAACCAGTTCATTGTTTTTGGTTTTTATATACAACTTTTTTCTATTTTCTGCTGTAGGTATTGTGTTTTTATGTAAGTATCACATAATATTCCCGAAGATATTCCCTAAGCTATGAAGTTGCTGGGAAAAATTTTTCATATTTTTTATTAAATTCTGTGAAATTGTTTACTCTACTAGATTTTTTTCTGTTTTGATGGCTGAGATTTATTATCGATAAAATTCTGATTTTCCTACGAAGAACTCTCTTGTTCCCCGAAATCTAAATTCTCTAGTTTGGCGTAATAGCCCTGGCAGCTAAAAACGCCTTAAACACAAAAAAAAAAAAAATTTATAGATTGGCTACGAGCTTGCAGATTAGTTTTATTCATACTTTTTTCTGTTTTGATGACTGAGATTTATAGATTGGCTACCAGCTTGCAGATTAGTCTTATTCTTATTATTGATAAAGTTTAAATAAATAATATTAATTCAATTTAATTTTTTAATAATTTTTATTATTCAATAATGATAAGGAAATATATTTAATTTTATTATAATTAAATTAATATAGAAAAAAATTAAAATATTTAATTTTAAAATAAATATTGAATTTATTAAGATTAGAATAAATAAAATTAGGTTGACTTTGATTTTGACAAGATTTATTAATAATTTTATTTGAATCATACATATTATCAGACTGCTTTGTTGTTGCATTTTTAAATGTGTATTGACCTAGACAACTTCTAGTCATTTCATAATTTATTTTCCTATTATTGTAAGGTATTTTATGTTCTTTTAAATATTTTAGAATGGTCTTTTCAGTTATTTTATATTTCAAAGAAAAACTTCTTACACTATTTTTTTTTGAAGTCATATTCTTTTAATATTTTTATTAACTCATTAGGAGTCATTTATTTATATAAAAATTTTATTTTTACAATACCATACCATACAATACCATACTTCCATACAATATTAACTTATTTCAATACCGTATTACCTTACATTACTTACCTCATTACCTTACCATACCTTACCATACAATATAAAAATATAAAATTTGGATTGGTGAAGGATATGGACAGGATTAGGGAAGGTTTTTGTCATATCATTGTCCAAGAAAATTTCTTATTAAAATTTTTTCTATATAAATAAGATTGAAAAATGGAGTTGTCTAATAAACTCGAAACAATTTTAAAATTAGTAGAAACATATGACATTTGTCATTGTTCAAAATGTAAACGAACAAAAAAATGAGTGAATTCAATAAAAATCAACATTGGTGTAAGGAATGTAGAAATGAAATAATGAAAAAGTATGTAGATAGTAAGAAATTCATTGAGAAACAGTGTGAGTGCGGAAGGATAGTGAAATTTTTGAGCTATAGTGCTCATTTAAAGTCAAATTATCATAAAAGAAGACTCGAATTAATAAAGGAGAATAGTTTTGTATTAATTTCAGCACAATAATTGTTGAGTTCTCTTTTCTAAAAGCTAACTTATTCTTAAATGTCTAAACTCAATAATACTATTAAAATTTTAAAAAAAGTGTATAAAATATTTATAAAAAATTATTTTTTATAAAAATTTTTGTCTAATAAATAATACAATAAAATTGAAATTGTCATTATAGAAAATATGACCACTGTAACAGAATTGAGAAACCTTGCAAAAGGTAGAAATATAAAAGGCTATAGTAAAATGAAAAAAGCTGCTTTACTCAGAGTATTAAATATTGAACAGCCTCCCAAGATCCCAACAGTGAAAGATTTAAGAAAAGTTGCAAAAGATAAAAATATAAAAGGATATTATAAATGAAGAAAACCGATTTTTGAAGTAACTAAAAGGCGTACTAATTTCAGAATTCAAGATAGAATTAATATTGTTATAAGAAATCCTGTACTTCATTACCCAATATCAACAGGTTATCAAAGAGGTAATTCAACTCAAGATTTAATACAAATATTAATGGAAACTATTTCAAGAATCTTGACATCAAATGAAGAGACTTGACTACTGAATTATGTAATCAACTTGGTGATTATAATCAGGAAGGATTTACATTGGATGATATTAAAAATCTAGAAAAATTAATAAATATTCAGATAATTGTAATTTGTGCTGAAAATTTCAATTCAGTTATATATATAAAGGCCCAGAAAAAGGTATAAAAGTATATTTACATAAAATGGAAATGATTCTGATGCAATTTCCAAAATGTCTGCTTTCCTTGGATCAAGTTATTATTGTCATAAATGTAATAAACCATATAACTACAAAGATCAACATTTTAAGTGTAAAGAAGATAAAAGAAAATGTATATTATGTCTTCAGGAAGAACATACAAGTCCTAAGAAGAGAATTTTCTACAAAGATTGTAACAGATATTGTTATAATCAAGATTGTTTTGATAATCATCAAGATGTTTGTGACACAGCTTAATTTGTAATAAAATTTGTATGAGAAATGTAGAACACAAATGTGGAATTGAGAAATGCAGAAATTGCCGAAAAGAAGTAAAAAATAAGATTCATAAATGTTATATGCAATGAAAAAAACAAAAAGGAAGTAGATGTAAGAAAGAAGTTTGTATATGTAAAGATAATCTTTAACTGTTTGTTAAACCTATAAAAGACTATAATCTAGATGAGTTGAAAACAAAAGCAAAAGAAGAAAAAATATATGGGTTTGAAAGAATGAATAAACAAGAATTAATAGATATTTTGAATCCATCCATTTGCAAATGTTCTTTTTGGAGAAGTAGAAGATGAAGATAAAATATTACCTAAATGTACTTATACTGAAAAATATATATTCTTTGATTATGAGGCTCAACAGGAAACAGGGACTCATATACCTAATTTAGTGATTGCTCATGACTTTAATGGTAATGAACATAAATTCAAAACAAATGATGAATTTTGTAAATGGTTGATATCAAAGGAGCATAGAGAATATACATGTATAGCACTTATGCAAAAAATTATGATTCTCAGTTCATTTTAAAATATTGTGTTGAAAATACTCTGAAACCTTATACAATTTATAATGGAACAAAACTTATGTTATTGGAAATACCTTCTATAAATTTAAAAATTATTGACAGTAGTAATTTTGTCCAAGGACCTCTAAGTGATTTTCCAAAAACATTTGGGTTAATAGAATTAAAAAAGGGTTACTTTCCACATTTATTTAATACTAAAGAGAATGAGAATTATGTTGGGTCAATCCCTGACAAAAAGTATTGTCGTTATAATCAAATGAAACCTGAGGGTAGGAAAAAGTTTTTAGAATGGTACTTACACAAAGTTCAAGAAAATTACATATTCGATATGGAAAAAGAGATTGTAGAATATTGTAGCTCGGATGTAGATATTTTAAGAAAAGGTAGTTTACAATTAAGAGAAGACTTTAATATAAAACGTGCTTTAAATGGTAGTGAACAACTTATTTGTGGAGCAAAAGTTGATGGTTTTGATGAGAAAACTAATACTGTAGGTATATCAATATCATGGATGCTTCTGGCACGGATGTCAAAAATGTTTCAGTGAGGATATAATAAATAATGTAAATAAAGAAGAAATGGGTGACTTGTATGAAAAAACTAAAGAGAGAAGTGATCTTATAAAGAAAGCTGGTTATAATTTAGTAGAGATGTGGGAGTGTAAATGGATTAAATCATTAGAGTATAAAAATAGTGGAAAACCAGAAATAATTGAACCTCTGAATCCAAGAGATGCATTCTTTGGAGGAAGGACTAATTACGTTTAAGTTGTGGGCAAAATCAAATAAAAAGAAGAAAATTAAATATATTGATGTTTGTAGTTTATACCCTACTGTTCAGTATTATGACTATTACCCAGTTGGTCATCCTGAAAAGATTATTAAACCAAAAAGTTATAATAAGAATTGGTTTGGAATAATAAAATGTAGAATTTTGCCACTTAGAAATTTATATCATCCTGTATTACCAGTTAAGGTTAAAATGGATAAAAATGAGAAATTATTATTTCCGCTATGCTTAGAATGCGCTGGAAAGAAATGTAGAAAATGTCATCATACTGAAAGTAAAAGAATGATAACAGGAACATGGTCAACTATTGAAGTTAATAAAGCAATTGAAAAAGGGTGTAAAATTGAAAAAATTTATGAAGTCTGGAATTTTGAAAAGAAGAGTAATAAATTATTTAAAGGATATGTAAAAGATTTTATGAAAATTAAATTAGAAGCAAGTCCTCACAGTTATAATTCAAATGAAGAATATATACAAGAAATAAAAGAAAAACTAGGTATTGATTTAGACTCTCAAAAAATTGAAGTCAATCCTGGCAGAAGAGCTGTAGCTAAGATATGTTTAAATAGTTTATGGGGAAAGTTTGGGCAGAGACAAAATATGAGTAAAATAGAATATGTGAGTGATGTGAGAAGATTTTATGAAATATTACTTGATGATGGACTGACAGACATAAATGTGAATTATTTAACAGATGAAATGGCACAGATGAGTTATAAATTTAAAGAATATTATGTCAAAAACAATACTAGAGTACTAATATTTATATAGCTCAGGTTAATTTTTCCAGACTCAGCTTATAAAGTACCGCTCGATTCCTTCTTCATAATCAGGTCATTAAGGGCATAGGAGGATAAGAATGGTGAATCGGGCCCGGAGCCCAATTTCGATGAAACTTGGGTGGTAGGTAGATAGGTACCCTTAAAAAACTTCCATTGCCAAAGTTTCAGACCCCCCGCCCCCATCGTTTTTGAAAAATTAATTTTCAACTAAAAAACCAATTCGAATTTTTCTTTTACGCAATATGTAGTTGACTGATGTTATTGAAAATTTAGTATGTTGTACTGTTTCATAAAGGTTCTCATGTAAAAAATCAGCAACCCCCAAAATGATTTTACTCCCTCTAAAAACCGTTTTTTAACTTTATTTAATTTTTTTTTCACCATGATAACGCTTGGGCACAATTATAAAATCGATATTTTTAGATGTCCCCTTGACCCCCGAATCACGAGGAATTTTTTCAGACTTTTCACTCGGGTACACCATGTTGAAAAATGGCTAAACTGATAATGGTTCCAAAAAATGTTAAATGTTTTATAGACCTACTGGCAGCTTTTGAAAACAAGAAGAACTGTTCACTTTTCATCTTTTAAATTGAGCTACATATCTATTCGATTGTTATTCTAATGAATCTTTTAAAAAAATCGATGTAATCGTTAATTTGTAAAAAATAAATAGGTATTATTATTCTCATTTATTGTTTTTCCATTGCACACGAATAGCTACTCAATAAATTGCCGATTGCAGTGATGTAATATAAAAAACTGAGTCGGCAAAAACTATCATTTGAACGCTACTGAGTCGGCAAAATTAAAGGTATTCCACCACCCAATATATCACCCTAGTTTCGCCCCTGGGAGCAACCTTGTTAGCCAAAAAAAAGAGATGATGGTTTATTACGAATGCAAGTATTGTAAGTAGGTTGACAACAGCTCTTTTCAATGAGTACGTAATAAGTATCTACTTGGAATGTTTTTAACATACATAAATTTAACATGCAAGTATGTAAATATCTGAATGTAGGTGGTATAGGTACCTACATTACGTACTATCGAGCTTTAGCTTTGAAAAATAAAGTTCATCCAATATTAATTATCATTTACCAACTGGTAAATAAGGTTGTTGAATTTTCATTTATTTATTACTGTTTTTCATTTACGTATGGTAAACGATAGTAAAATAAGAAAAATTAGGAATAGCTATACCATTTTATGACAGCGTTGAACACGATGGTAATATAATGACGTGTGAATTGTACGCAAATACGTAGATGCATTGAGTTTCGAAGCTATTGTTAGTGAAACATGACACTAGATTTTTAAAATAAAACTGATAACACGAACACGTACGAAATTGTATCTAGTTCCGAAAAATACGCATAGTTGATTAGCGGAAATGTTCAACTCTTTCAGATATTAATCCTTCCACTTTTAAAATAGGTAATTAAATTTAATTACGTTAATCTGCACCAAACACTATTACATATCAAACTTATAATTATTTTGAGCCGTCATCGTAAATTTTCAAGTCTGGTGACCGAAAAGGTTTAGTTGCAATACATAATAAGTATTGAACTAATTAGTCAAAAATAGAATTTAGTTTCAAAGTGATTTCAACGTCGAACCTTTTTTCAGCTGAAATCAAGGTTGGATGGTCTTGAAAACAGAAGTTATCATCCAGTATCCCGGTGAATTTAATTAACGTTCGTTGCGAGGATAAAATTCGCAAAAGAATAATGATCGCGACGATAATTACAGGAAACGTATTAATTTGGTTCGCTTTCCCATTTTCTGTTTTATAACTTTACCTGCTGCTGAAAAAACCACAATGCTGTAAAAACTAGTTTTCTTTACTGGTTTTTATGTGTGATTTGTTACCAGATATCGATGGATAATAAGTAAATCGCCAAGTTGTTCGTTATAAATGTAATTAAAATATGAAATTACAAGGTCACGGTGAGTCTGCCTTATATTAACACCACCTAGAGTACCTGAAGTGAATTGGTGTAATTTGTCAACCGAATAAGTTCCTTGTTTATTTATGATGAAGCTGCAAATTCAGCTCGTTCCTTGTTGTATTATACCGTCTAAACTGTTAATTAAACTTAACAGCTGTTACCTCGTCAAGAATTATGTTTAATAATTCGGTACGTTTTTTGAAAACAATCTCAATTTACAAAATTGGATAAATAGGTAGATATCGAAAATAGAATGTAATCTATATACATAAAATAGGTAAAGTGAAAATTCCTATTTTACTCGATTTCCGAATATATCACCTTTAAAAGTCACACCAAAACAATTCATACTTTATCTCATACCTCCATGATTCTTAATATATTGGATATTTAATTGACCATATCTCTTTCTCGTCAGATTAAGTTTTGCCCAATTTCAACAAAATGTAACATCATTTATTTTTCAAACGTACTTACTAATTCATCCAAATATGGGAAAACTTTGTATCTATTTGCTTCGAAATGCATATTGCATACTTAGTGTAAATATACGTACCTATATATTTTAAAGAAGGATATTGGATATACTCAAAAAATTATACAACGGATAGTTCATAGAACGAAGTTTTTACGTGACTAGATTACATAAACGATCTTTAAAAAATTCTCATCTGACGTCAAACATTACCCGTATAATGTACGTGATGAAAATTTTGAAAAATGCCGACCAAAAGGATACTGATGAAACAAAAATGCCATTATCGTATTAAATCTAGTATTCTTGGCTTGAAATTTCTTCACCATAAAATGCCATCGCGTTACGATTATACGTCATTTTTCAAAAAAAGCAATTCTATGTTGTTATTGAAGTTACGAGGTATCAACAGGCATCGTTTGGATAATTAATGAGATACCGTAGTTTCATTAATGACAACACTGGCCGCGTTTTATCCTTTAATTACCGCACCGCCAGCATCTACCGCTTCAAGTATTTCTTTACCACTATTTTTTTAATTTTGTAAAATAACTGAATAAGTTTGAGGAAATTAATAACGAGGTAATTTCAGATACCTGCTGAATAAACGAAATTTGCTCTAACGCAACATCTGAAAATGTGATTTTCGTCCCAACGAAAAACGCTACCTTTCATTTTTAGAAGGATGCATCCAATTTAACATAGTGAGGCTTATCTTGTTTGCGCGGATTTAGCACCTGTGTTTATTTAGTTCGTCAAGTTGTTGGAATTTGATATGAGTAAGTGGAAATTAGTCATTTTGTTGTCGTTTTACTACGGTGATTTTATAAAGAAAATCTCTTCGGTTAAAAGAAATACGAATCAACGGTTTTGATATTAAATTTCTGCGAAAACTGATGAATTATTGTAGGCAGGGAGTTATTAAGATGCCATTAAAATTAATATAATAATAATAAAGGCGCCCAGACCCACTTACCCAGGTTCATTTCGATGCTAGGTAAAATAATAAAGATGAATGATTTGCAGCAAATTTCTTCATGAAAGAATATTGTTGTTCCGATATACACAGGATTTCATATGATTTGTCGCTTTAACAAGTAAACGAGGTTTTTCTTCATTTTTGCGAAAAACCCTGCTATTTACCTTGAAATACAATGTTAAACATTGACAGTGAAATAACCAGACTTTTATAAGAGTGAGTTCTACTTAAAACCTGGTTAGTGGTTATGTAACAAATGAAAAAACGAATGCAGTAATTAGCGATGAAAATATTCACTAATTTTCGCATATTTTTTAGGATTTAGTATCGAGGCTTACTGGTCATTTAAAAAAATAACTTTTATTAATCAGTCATTATCAGAATTATTATGGAAAATAAGCTCGTTTACTAAGAAGCTAAATTATTAATTCAATATGTGAAAAATACATTCTTGAAAGAAAACCTGCATATAGGAATGTAAGGGTACGAACAATCATTGCGTTCATTTATGCCGTTCTACTGGTTTCAAGTTTGACTAGTTTTTCAATCTGGCTTTATCTTTTTGAAAAATTATTCAAAGTTCCGGTCTCGTATAATTTTTAAATTCGAGTAACGTTTTCGGTGGTTGGAATTTCTTCGAAAAAATAACAAGTTTTCGTCGCTTTGTTGCCTATATGCTTACGTCAAGTGATGTGGTATATTATTCGAATGTATAGATTCGAATTCAACCATTCACAATTATACAACGAAAATAATTAAATCCGGTGACGTCCAAGGTGAAGAGATGTTATTGTATATGAATCCTCTCCTATTATGTACCGAATAACTATATGATATTGATAGCTTAAGCTTCTAAACATCGTAAATTTTATGAATATTAATAGTTTCGACAAGAAACTACAAGTAATTCATGTTCGTCGTAATTCAAGCGTATAGTTTGCAAGTGAAGAATGAAACATAAAGAAATAATCTTGTTTGAAATAGAATCTAGTGATGTTATCCTGATCGGCACGAGTAGGTATGTCCAGAATACAGAAGTAGGTAATTAAAGATCAAGATGTGATAAACAACAATGGGAGAATCCCTCAAAGAAAAAACTAATCATAATAATTACTTAACTCTACATACATATGTCTTAATTAAGAGTAGGAAAATAAAAGTAGTTAGATTCGATATTAGTTACTTAGTTCATGAGTTAGGTTGTTACATATTAAAATTTATAGTGAAATAAATAGTTACTAAGGGTATGTCTACACCTACCATTAAAATGAAACAATTAACTTAGTAATAGATCAACTAATTTTACTATCTACTTCAGTGAGTAATTAACTTATGAAATAACTAATAGGTACCTATCAACTATTAGTTGGGTATTTCATTAGTTGGTAGTTACTAACTAGTTCCATATAACAGTGCACTAATTATTGTTTACTAATGGTACATTAGTTTCTTCTATGAGGAATGTAATATGAAAATTCAAATGTCATTATTTCAATATGTATTTTTTATTTATAATTTCTCACAATTTTTAATTTCTTTCATATTTTCAAGATCTGATCTTAAATATCACAAAAATTTTTATCAAGTTTTTTCAATTATCACACATCACCCCAAATCATCGATAATAAAAATTAATAAATACCCAAATAGGTACCTATTGAATAGGAAGTACATATGCCTAGTTGTAATTAGCAAATGGTAACATTGCGTAATCGTTTGTATAAAATGGAGGTGTTATCAACGAATAATTGAAATGCATTGAAAATATAATCGAATCTTCGTTAAATCGATGTACTTTCTTTCAGAAATATACCTTTATGATTACGAAGGAAATATTGCGCTTTAAAAATTGACCGGCTCAAGCAACCGACAAAAAAAAAAACAATAACGGTTATTTTTTCGTATCCTTCATGGCAACACTGACGTATCGAAATCACTTGAAGTTCATGCTACTTTTTCGTCGTAGCGTTCATCTGTACTGTTAGTTTGTGTTGTAGTCAACGTGGTTGGTGAAACGCGGAATTCTTTGATTATGGTGTTCGCTTATGATAATTTGTAAAACGAGAAAACGTTTATACTCTTATCGCGTTGGAAGAAATTCGTATTAATTGATTATTAGTTTTCAGTATTGTTGATATCGCTAAATTACATTCGCGTACTAGTTCACTTCGCGAAGCCGCAACAACAGGGATTTTAATTTCGGAAATTAATCGGTGAGTAACGCCTTGTTGAATAACTTCATAAGCATAAGAGTAATTTTATTTTCGCGCGGTCGATTAGCAAAGAGTTGCAAAACGTGGGGTCTTTCATTCCCACCGTTTTTATATTCCGATGAGAGATTTCTTATCTTAAACACGAATTTTTAGCTCCTAAATCGTGATAAAATCCAACAAATGTTGCTTCCGAAATCAATGTGTTCGGATTTTAGCGCTCGAATTCTTCTATTGACATAGGTGTTATATTGTAACGCAGATGTGAAGCTTTCGCTTTCTGGGAATACTCTACGGTTTTCGCATGCTTTTAGTAATACGCGAATTGTGTTACTTCGATCAAGTTCTGTAATTACAGGAAAGCGAACAGATGCGAATAGCGATACAAAACGTTTTCAGTAAGAACACACGTTTAAGTGAAAAAGTGAATATCATTTTATCGGTTTATCACATGTTATTTTACGTGTTGATTCTTTGAGTCTAAATTTGTGTTCTTCGAATTTAAAGTTTTATGTTTACCCTGTCGAATGAATTTTGTTTTCAGCAGATTGTGCGGTTATATAATTTGTTTTTCTCAGATTAGAGTGATAAGCAATCGACAAAAATTGAAATTTCAAAAAATTCGAGTGAGAGGGAAAAGAGAGAAATACTCAAAATTGCATTAAGAGTATTCCCATGTGTTACTCTAGGTACAGTGTCTATCTTGGGTAGTAGTTCGTTGCACTCGGTTGCACTTTCCAGTTGTGTTTTCAAGGTTATCATTGAAATATTTTAAAATGAAGAATTGTAAATAGAAGAAATTAATGTTTAAAAAAATTTGTAAGTTGAAGAATTATCTTAGCCAAAAAAATGTTTACACGTGATGTACTATGAAAATGAAAAGAAAAAAATGGCAAAAAGTGATCTATTTTCTTATAGTTTTTAATTTATTCTCAGAAAAAAAATAACGAAAATGAAAAGAAAAAAATGGCAAAAAGTGATCCATTTTTTTCTAGTTTTTAATTCATTCTCAGAAAAAGAAATAACGAAAATGAAAAGAAAAAAATGGCAAAAAGTGATCTATTTTTTTATAGTTTTTAATTTATTCTCAGAAAAAAAATAACGAATATTCTTCGATTTAAAAAATTTCATTTTAGTGAAAAATAAAAACACGAACAAAGAAATCAGTTCACAAAAAAAAATTATTTCCACGTTTGAGGCCAGTTTCGAGAAAAAGTTCTCCCTGTATCAATCATTACCCTTGAAAAGAGTTTGTTAATACGTAACCGAATTTCCCCTTCCTTCTCCATCTGCATTCACAGTCCTTGCCTTCTTTTGGTTTGTGAGCTTTGGAATGTTAAGGCGGTGCTTCGGAAAATAAGTATATAAATACGGAAAAGTTGATTTTAAAATGATGAAATGAAAAGATTGGAAAAATAAATGCCAACTGCCCTCAAACAAAGTCTCTAAAACAACATAATATTATATTTTCAAATCATTTTGTTGCTTTATTTTTGAGAAAAATGCCAACAATGAAAATTATATCCTATTTTCATTCCAAATTTATGTCTCTTATCTGTAATTCTTTTTTCGGGGGGGGGGGGGAATTCGGGTTCCTTCAAGTTCCTAATTTTAGATTTAAACATTTTTTTGCACTCTCAATCAGTATTTTTTTATTCATTTTTTTTTTAAATTTTAATTAGAATCGAGGTAAAATTGAAAAGGGAACCAGAAAATTATATTTCCCTGGCTGTAACTTTGGCAGGTTATCAATACTTTACAAAACCTTTAAGGAATTATGCTCAATAACTAAATACATAGTTTTTTAAATATGATTTTTTTCGGGGGAGGGGAGGGAGAAAAGAAGGGAGTGAAGATGAAATCTCGAACTTGAGTTTTTTGCTTTTTGAAATTTTTTTTATTGCATATCAGTTATATATTTTTTTATCCTATTCTTAAGGTCAGAATCAAAGAGATGAATGAATGGGCATGGCGGAGATTCGTATTTTAGATTTCAAAACATTCAATCATTCTAATTAGAATTTTGTTTTCGTTATTTTTTTTTTCTTCAAATTATTAGTTTTGTTCAATAATTAGGTTAATTTGAATTTTTTGTTTCAAGGTTCTTTTTTTTTGAGAAACTCGATTTATGAGTAGTGAAATAATTCCTGTTCATTTTCACATTTTTTTGAATTGAAATTTTTTTTTTATGAAGTTTTGAACTAATTCTCGTAATTAAAGTTTCCATCATTACATCATTCTTTAATAATATCATTAAATGCATTCTTAATTTCCATTTGGCACTTCTCTTCATACATATTCGAAGTTTCCTTGTTCCAAAATGTAATTCATGAGTATAAAATTATCACTCCAAGGACCACTTCTGCACGCCAAAAAACATTTTGAATGGGAAATTCCAAAAAATTGAATTTCGAATAATATTGCCAGCCAACAAAATTATAGCAAAAGTGAGGAAACTCCGTATCTTTGGAATGAGGAGGGCTGCTCATAGCGGAAGTGATACAAGTACTGGAGGGGAAATATTGGGATTCGAAATTCACGAGGTTCTGTAGCTGTAAAGGTCGCGAAAAAGAATTGAATGAATTCTATTAGTGAGGGGTTGAAGGCGGAAGGGTGAGGGATTAAGAATGGGCAATTTGTTTCTATAAATTGTAAATATTTATTTCGTTCATTATATATATTATTAGGGTGGTTCAAAAATGTTCGTGAAAATTTGTTTTGGTTCGTGAATCTTTATAAATATTTTTATCATAATAAATAAATTTAATAATAAAATATTAATTAAAAATAATTTAATTGAAATTATTTGAACATTTATTCTTGTATTAATCATTTTAATTTTTCAATTTCCTTCAATTGAAAATTTTATATTTAAATTATGAAATTAAGTCTAATATTATAGCAATTAAAATCCTTATCTAAAAACGTTCCTTTCGTATTAAAAAAAAACTACACAAATTTTCATGTAAAAAAAAAAGTTATGTGATGTCGCATTGAGATTTTATAATGCAATTTCTTATAGATAATTGAAAAAAATTACTCTCGCTTACGTAAAATTTCAACTTTTTTCAAATTTCAAAATTTTGAAGTTCTATTTTGGGGACTTTTTCCTCAGAATAGGTCGTGTTTGGTGTTGTTTGAGAAAAAATTGAATGTAGATTTTAAATCTGTATTTTTTTGTATTCCACACACTTTCCAAGGTATCTGAGAACCCAATTTTGGGGAAGGTTCAGTCCCCCCCCCTCCGATCAGAAGATTTCCTCATTAGTTTGAGCTAATGAGTTTGTATAGGATGTTATTTGGATTCTCTCCAACACTTTTTTATAAAAAACCTTGATTTTAAAATTTTTCCATTCAATTCCTATTTCGGACTTGATATTTATGTACTAATAATTAAGTGTGGATAAGTAATAAATGATAATGAATCGGAATTAACGAAATTGAAAAAAGTCCCGAAATTTCTGGCAAATCGTGACTACACGAACGTTTATCGCAGAGTCTATCGAATTACGCCGGATATTATTTTTATATTCGAATCGAACGATTTTTTCTCTCGTAAGATTCAGCGTTATTTCGTATTTAGCTGTTGAAAATTATTTTCTGCATTTCTCCATTTGATGGTGGAAGGGAAGGGAAGGGGTATTGAAAAATAATTTCCGGCTCTTAAAATTAGCATTTATAATGGCGAAGTACTAGAAAATTAATCGTGGGCGAAATCGTTTCACCGGGTGTCGCGATCGTTCGATAAATTTTCGTCGGACGAAGTTCGGCGAGGGAAATGGAAAAGATAACGAATTCATGCCGGTAGTTGCGAGATGGAGGTAATTTAAATGGACGATTTTGGCGCGGAAACTAATATATCGATCGTACGGCCGCCATTGTTATTACGAATCGAAGTGAAGGCGGTAATGAAACGAAGGAGTTGTCGAGATTGACGTCGGTAAGAAACAGAAAAGAAATTAACGTGGTATGGGTTTCGTTAACCTCGAAAAATTAATGCGAGTTTATTACTCGACGAAATGTTGTTTTTCAACTGGCCGAATGGCATTGGAAAAATTTACGCCGATATCGATGAATTTAAAATTTCGTCTGCGTAAAAAAATACCCGTGAAATAATGATAATAGTTCGTTGGAAAAAATATTGAATTATTGATCGAAGTTATTGAGCTATTGTACGAAAATGAAATAAAAAATTTTGAAACGTGTGTGTGAAGAACATAAATGGTGTCGAGATTTGAAATATTTTCATGGTGAAAACCGAAGAGAAGATAGGTAACGCGAAAATAGGTCCGTTCATGGAAAAAATTACCAAGAGAGAAGAAAAAATAAATAATGAATTCTCGTGCGCTCTCTAACCGCCAATAATGTAAACATCGTACTCCACCCTATAGAAGTATGCATAAACATCTACGAAGGAGAAATTCAGACGAGCCTCTTTGGAAGTTCGACTCTTCTGTTTTGTCTTTTCTTTGTGTGCATACGTCTGCTGGCAACTTTATCATAGTCTGTACTTGTGTGCTGTGCAATATCTTATCAGTACGTTGTAGCCCATGCTTTTGGTTATTTCAGCGGCTGGTGCTTTTGTTCAACATCTGCGGAGTTTTCAAGTCTGGTACGGTGCTCACTTCTGGGTTTTGCTACCTTGGCTTACTACTCCATCTGGGGTCAGTAGTGCCAGATGTACATGTTGTTAAGGGACACTACAAATAGCTTTACCCAGGGTTCCCTACTCAATCCATTAAATAGTATCGGGTGGTTGTAAGAACTGGGAGTCAACTACGAATTTGACTCCAAATCTAACCTTTGGTTCTGAAGTAAGACCCGACATTCCGTTGAAACTCCCATCTTTAGATTTTAACTTCGATTTTTACTTTTGACTCCAATTCTGATTTTTACTTCCAACTTGGACCTTTTGACTCCTATTCTGACCTCCGACTTCAACTCCTACCGTTGATTTCCGCTCTGACCATTAACTCTGATTCCGACTTTCGATTCTAATTCCGGCTCCGACCTTTGCCTCTGAATCTGACTTTTGACTCCTACTCTCACCTTCGACTCCAATTATGATCTTTGAACCCCGAGCTCTGACCATCAACTCTGATTCCAACTTTTGACTCCAATTCTGACCTTTTGACTCCCACTCTAACCATTAATTCATGTTCTGACTTTTGACTTCAACTCTCACCTTCAACTTTCACTCTGACCTTTGACTATGACCTTCAGTCCAAACATCGACCTTTGGCTCCAACTCCCACTTTTGACTCCAACTTTAACCTTTGACTTCAACTCCAACATTTGACTCAAACTCTTATGTTTGATTCTAACTCTGACCTTTGACTCCTACTCTGACAGTTGATTTTGACTCCAACCTTTGATTGTGTAGTATTTTCCAAACTTCACTTCGGAATAATTTACTCAAATGGACGCCAGCTTTTGACTGTGGCGTAATTCTTCGAATCCGATTCTGACTCAAAATTGACTCCATAGTTACTACTGATATTTGATTTTGACTCCAACTTTTGATTCCATTGCGTTTTTCAAACTTAATTCTAGTTCCACTTTGACTCCGCAGTAGTTGTTCAAGATTTACTCTTGGCTGCAAAGCAATTCCCAGAATTGAACGTTGACGCCATTTTGATTCCAAAGTCATTGCTGAAATTTAACCCAAACTCCGATCTCGATTCTAACGTCATTGGGAAAATGTTAACTCCTGACTGCGGCTTGACTCACGAGTCAGAGTCGCAATTAGAGTCCGAAAACAACTTCGGGTCCATTGGCTTCAATGCTGGTTTTTGACCATTAGATGAGTCGACTTTGATTCATTCTTATTTGTATGGTGTACGAGTGATGAAAAAAGAAACAAGCTAGGTCAGCTAAAAATCTAATACGGACTGGGGTTTTTTTTAATGTTTTGTAACTTGACACCGATCCCACGCTGACTTTGGAGTCTTATGTGAAATTCAAATCCGGAGCATTTCTCTTAACTGGACTCAGACTCTGCTTTGACTCTGCAGCAAATATGAAAGCTAGACTACGGCTCCACACGTTGACTCTGAAGTCACTATTGCAGACTGAAAATCTTGATTTCAAACTCTACTTCAGCACTAAAGTCAAGGTAGGAGTCATTTCGAATCCGTATCCGTACTCGACTCTCATTCTCTTTATGGAACGATTACTCGTGGACACGTTTTCCCTACTTGTTTGTACTCATGAGCCGTGTACTGTAGACTTCTAATGTGGCTATCTTGAAATGAAACATCAAATCGAGCCGGTACTTAGCTTGATTTAACGTGATTGACGAATCATCTCAGTATCTCTGATAGTAATTATAAATAATCAGCCAATTGTTTGAACGCGAACTAAAGAATCAGGTTGAAGCGCTGTTTAAAGCGCATGCGCAGAAGGGAATCATCAAATCAAGTTTTAACCATCGAACTAGCAGTCTGTAGTATGTTGTCAATGCCTGCATTATACTCTTAACTTGTTCCTCATATGGATAGGTGCTTTTAGTATGTTGTTCAGGGAGTTATTCCCTACAAATTCATATGGCAAAATCTTTCCGAGGAATTTGCTCCATTGGAAAGTCCGTATTTACTGGTCCGAAAACAAATTTGTTTCATTACATCGGGGACACTTTGGCATGTAAGGGATGCTGAAATCCGAATGCTTGTTTTGTCGCATCGAGTTTCGAACGTTTATTCGAAGCTTGTTGAAGCTGGGTATTGTGTAAATGATACCCATGCTACATGTTACAATTTGCGACGATCACCTGAAGTATAGACGTAACTGATGTAATTAAACTATATTAGCTGCGCTCTAGCGGTGTACTGTGTACATATGGAGAATTAACGCGTAATGACCATCGGTCCACCGTACACGGAGTTCTCGTGTTTAGAAAGGCGGCGACGACCACGACGACTACGTTACGCGATAAATATTAACCTATTTATATTTTTACGCCTTACCTGTTCGGCTGTGCGGTAACATTAAGCGTACGGTGAAATCATCTGTGATACCGTGGTACCAAGTTTGTCTATCGCTACAACTGATTTCGTACGATTCCTCCGGGATTCGCATCCAGCGAATGCGGGTATGGCAAATCCGAGGCACCTTAGCTAGCTATGGCATTGTTTCTTATTTCTCCATGTCAGAACTATTCCTTCTTCATTTCTCCAGAGACTTCGGACTGCAGTATGTGCGGGAGTAACTGTAGTTACCTGGGCAGGCTTTGCAACTCCGGAAAATCCCAGCTGTAATGGTTAGAATCAATTCGATTGGTTCCAAAGCACACTCTGTTGCTGGGTTGTCTATCCTTTCTCCCAAGAATTCCTCTTTAACCCCTTTTCATGCCTTGGCCACGGCTAAATGCGGTAGCTCATCAAGACGAAAGTTGAAGAAAAGGCTCTCAAGGATTTGTGAGTTATGCTTTGTCGGATTCCTTAATTGCAATTTTCCAGGTACAAAATGGAATCAGATATAATCCTAATAATGAAAGTTGTACGGATACATATCAAGGGCACCTTTATTGACACCGTCCACTCATGTAACTGCTCAGCAGTTCTTGTGTCATCAGCTAAGGCTCCTATGGGTCCCTGATACCTTTTTTTTTTTTTTTTTTTTTTTTTTGCGGGAATCTACCGTATACGACACCACTTGGCCGGGAACTGTTTGTGACATTACTTCCAGCCAAGTAGGGACACCTTAGCAATCAGCCTACGTCTCCCCTGGGTTTTCCTTAGGCAGGTGTGCGCCCTCATCCAAGTTCCACCACATCGGAAGTTCAGCCATTACTTCATCCTTTACTTGAGAACCTACTCCCCGCTGGTGGGTTTCAATCCCCAATTCTTATCTAGGGCTTTGTCTGCGCAATGCGCTCTTTTCGAGTGTATGGTGGTCTCCAACCCTCACACCTCGCCGCATCTCCCCTTCTTTCGGAGGATCCCCGCCGGTTGCCTTTCTGCCTCTTACGGCCTACTAAGCCCGCAGGCGGACCAGAGGTCATACACTCTATGGGCCCTACTTCTGTCTGCGTCATCCCACCTTACTCCAAGCCGGGGTCCCTGATACCTAGATGATGATGAGTTGTGGGATACAATGAGCTATAAATAACCAAAGTGCACGGTGCTTGCTCTACCCCCAATTGGACATGAACTTGAATCGGAATTCTCGAAGATGCCTCTATAAGTGATGAATAAATATCTATGGATTGTATTATACTGTACAGTATACAAGGATCAGATAAGATCTAGCAGCGTGCTCTTATTTCATTGTATTCGCATAAAGACTGTAGAATGTAGCGTGAAATGGTCTATCTTCGGTGATGATGACGATCATACTATAAGATCGTTGCAAACTGATGGAAAAGCCCGCCAACTGAACCGGTTGTGAGGTGAGCCGATGAATGGGATGAGCTGAGCGTTTTACGCATCGAGGGAATATTCGATTTTGTTTGGTTAGTACGTTCTTGGAAGAACGTGACGACATGATGACATGACGACGTGGTAATGTGATCGAATTTCCTTGCGGTTGGAAACACTATCGGGATTCCCTTGTTTTGCGCTCGATCATCCGGAATTACGAGAGCGCATTACTGTAGGGATAACAGGATAATTAAAATTCATCGAATAAGTTAAAATTTTAATTTATTACTTCGATGTTGAATTGGAATTCTTTTTAAAAATTTGAATTAATTTCAAAAAGTTTGTTCAACTTTTAATTTTCAACATTCGCTGAAATAACAACCATCAGAATGGTGGCGAAAAAGAATTCAAAACTGATTGGTGGTTTTTTGATCGCGTCACTCGCTCGAGACTCGATCTTGGAATTAATATTTTAGGAGTGAGTACTAATTGGAAGACTATTGTGGCAATTGCGACGAACGAATGGCATACATGAATAAGAATTTGGGAGTTTGACACCAAATATTTTAGGTTCGAGCATTTCGCAGTGTACATCGAATAATCAGAATTTTCGAAGAAATGATGCAATCCGAATACAGTGGAATTTGAATATCAAATCGACTACTCGAATGAAATTTTTTTGAACGCAGTTTCGAGGGTTCGTTCTAATCAGTATCCAATTACGAACTCTAGGAAAGTAATACTGTTCGAAAATAATATAGCTTGTTATTTTTTATCTTAAGTGGTTCCTAAACTTGTAAACACGACATCAAGAATAACGTAATGCGAGTGGTGAGAGCATACCCACGTTCGCAGCTACTGGAGATGGATTGAGCTGTATGATTTTTGGTCGATTTTTTGAAGAGTAAGAAGGCTATTCCATTCAAGCAGTTTCTTTTAATTTCAGCTTACACGCACATTTTTACAAGCTTCGCTCCTATGAGCGCGCGATTGACACGAAAATGGGTGAAGGTTTGAATTTCAGATTTCAAGGGGATAGACTTTAATGGGAAGTGAAACACTGGAACAATTTGTAATAAAAATTTAGGCTATCGAAGTTGATATAAAAAATGCCAACATAAGGGCTTACTTTAAAAAAAAAGTAAGCAACCATGCCGTATTATTAGAGCTGAGTTTTTAATTTGAGCTTGTTCAGGTTTTCAAGTAATGTTGATTACCCCTTCATGGTTACCAGCCACACTCAGTACCAAATCTGAACATCCCTGCACTATCCCTTCCAAAAACACTTGAAAAGTTAAATTTAGAATGAATTCTTGCAAAAGCCCATATATTTCAGATTTTAGCAATTTGAGGCTCATCAGGTTACCCTCAAATTTTGACGATTGCCCGTTTTTGATCCATTTTGACCCGAATTCAAGAAGTCATATTGTGGTCATCAACTAAAGCTACACACGAAGTTTGACTTCTGTAGGTCGATTTGGTGAGAATGTACCGAAGATTCGTGTAATTTATTGTTGTTATTTGCCCTCCAAAAGCCATTCTTCACTCTAACTCCCCTCCAAATTTACTTGAACAGCTAATATCAGAATAGGCGAATCATTTAGGCTCATTTTATCATATGAGATTACAATAAAAGTTTTTAACCTCTCTCGTATCCCCATCACATTCACAGTTCGATACCCCTCCTTCTCCCCTCTAACATTATGTGTGGATGTGAATTGGAGATATTGTATATTTGTTTTCGCTCATAATCAAATGAGTCCGTATCGATTACATTTTTTTACTAATTTGAGGCTTCTCAGGCTTTACTCAAATTTTGGTAGTCTACCATTTTAGAGCCATTTGGATCTAAGTTCAAGGAATCATATTCTGGTGCTTTTCTAACCTTATACACAAATTTTGACCTTAACTTCGTTAAAAAGTCATTTTTGCTCCAACTCCCCTCCGAATGCACGTAAGAAGCTGAAATTTGGATATGTTGGTGTCCATGACTCACTCATTCATACGAGACCATAAGCAAAACGTTGGAGTTATTTGTCCCCCCTTGCCCCTTCGGAATTCAAGTGATCCGCCATTTTGAGGTCTATCAAAAATGAGAAAAAAGTACTTTTGCTCAGTCACATGTATACTATCGCTCCAAATTTTGAGCAGTATAGGTGCACTAAAAAGTTGGACATTCCCTATATGATAACGAATGGTCTAAAACGCAGCGATTTGAAGACTCTATTTTTGAGGCAGATTATAATAGCTGTCGTTTTTATTGAAAACTCAGCTAAAACAAACTTAAAAATCGCAAAAAATTTTATGTAAAAAATGAAACTAAAATATTCAAAATTTGCTAAAAACTTGCTACATAAGTTGGGTCTTCGAATGGGTTCAACGGTGGCCTTGAAAAATAACCCTCTCCCCTGACACTTCCTTCTTAAAGCGTGTAGAGTGCATTAGCCTTCGTAAGCTTCAGACATTGGACTAAATAGAGAAACGATAGGTTGACATTTTTCTGCTGGGTAAATTTTGTATTATTTTGAACGCATAACATATCGAGTATTTTAGTGCTTTTTTGGGATATATCAGTTTTTTTTTTACATGATATTTAAAAATACTCCTTTAGAGTTACTGTACCCCCTTCCGCTTAAACTAGCTTATAATAAATTGTTGAGCTTATTTTGTTTCACATTTACAGTTCCTTCGTGCCGCTGCGCTTTTTGTAGCCGTAATTTCGCGCTATTTTCAGCTCTAAATTCGGCTATTGGGTTCGAATTTCGAAGGACTTGACTAAAACGACTTCGATATTCAATCAAGCTGGCGTTGCTCGCGACCGCGACACCATAGTGGAGACGGATTACATATGCACGTGGTCGATTTTAGGTCAACAGCCATAATTGGATTGCCCTTGTTCTATAGGCAAGATGAAGTGAGGAAAAAAAAATAAAAAATAAAATAAAGGAGAGACTTACGTAGTGGTAGTCGCGAACGCGAAACAAAGACGGTATCGATGCGACTGTGGCGAGTGGCGATGATTTTTGTCACTCTAATTTGGCAGGTCAGTAGGTCGTACCTAGTACGAGGTGTAAATTTATTCGCTGCTATACGACGGCCGTCTCGTAAGTACTTGTAATTTGCATCAGTATTTAAAACAAGAGGTGCGTGCGTATGTATTAGGAGGGAGCGTAGAGAGGGAACTATCGCACCTGTTCGTACTACGGACGTTAACGATGCGAAATTATCGATGGTTTTGCAAAGAATGATGGAAACGGAAGAGAATTTTTTGTTTGTTTTAAAGACACCTATTCGAGGCCGCGTATTATTTTGGTTTTACGGTCAGATAAACGACGCGAGTGCTAGGCCCGACGAAGGTACGTCCTATTACATTACCATTGTCATCTGCGACGACGCGGTAATTCGATATTCCGCGTGCGTCCGCATGTAGTTGAATAATCTGGCGACATTTCATCATCGTCTAAAATACACGACGTAGCGGAGCAGAAACGAGAAACCGCACGATTAAGCGATAAAATTACGACGTCGTAGAAACGATAAATCCGCCGAATTCTACCGCGTTGGGACCTTGTACGGGTCCACCTACGTTCGCGTTGATATCGGGAATTGACCTGCGATATGCGGTCATGTAATGGTGATTTTTCAAAAGCTTTCAGGGAGAGGGTATTGTGGAATGTGAGCTCGTTCTCTCATTTTGAAAAAAGTGAACGAGCGGTCAGGATTATTGGAGTTGAGTTTTTAATGGGAATTCGTTACTATTTGCGGATTATGTTAACTATGTTTATGCCTCCATCTAGTATAGAAGCGGAAGCTCTCACCTATCCCCCTTTGAAATTACCTGAGAAATTGAATCTAGGGTATGTGAGTCTTGCTCGCAGAAATCACGTGAGCTCGTATGTTTTATTATTCGGCTATTTGAGGCTTCAAAGTATTTCGTAGAATTTTGACGATCCGCCATATTGTATCCATTTGGAATTAAATTCAAGAGGTCATATACTGAGTTGCCTCCAAAAGCATTTTCTTGCTCTGATTCTCCTCCATATTCACTCAGGGGGCTGAAATTTTAAATGTCTTGATCACTTGGGCTCATCTGATCATACGACTCTGTAATAGAAAATCTTCGGATTTTTCGTTCACTTTCATCATTTTTCGAGGACTATTCAAAAGTCACGTGTTCAAGGTGTAATCAGTGTATAGCACACTTCTCACCACTGGTAATCGTACGAGTCGACATTGATAAAATCCTGAGCTATTTGAAGCTTCTCAAGTCTACCATAAATTTTGGGCATCCGCCATTTTGGATCTGTGTACTATAGATTTTCATCTAAATTCAAGGACTCGTGTTCTTGTCCCCAACTGAAGGCACATCAAATTTCAGCTTTGATATTACATTGGGTGAGGGGATATGGATGGTTTGTGAAATTTCTTGACTGGATTTCCCCTCTAATGAACAGGATTTTCTCGGACTCCCCTCCAAACTTACTTAGGAAGCTGAAATTTGAATACGTCTGTCGCTTGGGCTATGTTCAACGAATGGAACCGGAATTGAAAATTCGAGACTTTTGTTTAATCTCCCCTACCCATATTTTTGAAGGTAATACCCCCACCTATTCTCCCCTCCAATATTGCGTTTGGAAATTAATTCGAGAAATTGTACTTGTTTTGTCCACAGTTCATTTTATCAGGTTTGACCAGGTAAAGCTCCCTCAAACTTTCCTCAAGAGTTCATATTTTGATCTGCAACTGAACGTATATTTTACGAAATTTAAGCTTTCCAGATCGACGTAGTGGAGATATTATGGAAGATTCAAAAAATTATATCACTTTAAACTTCCTTGAGAAGCATTTTTTCGCTATGAATCTCCTTCGAGTTCCTTTTTTTTTTACATGAGATCACGAACAAGAATTTCGATGTATTTTTACCTCCTCTCCCCTTCCGGAGTCATTAAAATTTGAGTGAACTGCCATTTTGAGGTGAATGAGGAAACCCCGAATAATTAGTTACGAAGAGTTATATCAAATTTAGAGCAATTTTTATTCACGTTTGTATGTACCAGAATATTGAAAATTCTTCGTATCGTAACGTGGTGACCTACGATAAAAATACTAGAGGGCTTTGCCACATGGTCGCTTCGCGGGCCAACCCCTACGGCATTTCTCGCTTCGTTCGGATTGCCTCTTTGATGTGACTCTTTCGAACAGTGTAACATTAAAGGTGCAGATACACCAGCGCGCCCAACATGCGTTGCGTCTCGAACGCGCCTTGTACGAACAAATTGAAAATTTTTTAGCTGAATTTTCAGCGAAAAAGTAAGCTATTGCAGCAATTTTTTTTTGTTATGTTAAAAAAAATTCGAGGAAGTTCATATTATCATCAGTAGTTAAAATTTGTTCAAGCAAAAGATTTATTCATAAATATTAGTTTTGTCATCTTGTGTCGTGTAACGGACGAACCAACGCGACACGGCAGACGCCACGCCTACAACGAAGCAAGTAGAGTGGAATACGGCAACACGTAACGAACGCGTTGATTTTTATGTAATAGAAAAGGAGAAAAATTGCCGATTAAAATTTTCAATTTTTTTTTTCGCTTGATGACATAATCTGCGCAATTTTTGTGATTTAACCCCTCTGATGGCACACATAAGAGTAATATAAATTAAAAAATGAAAATTGTGCCGAGTCACTCAAGAAATTGAAATATAATATGTTACTGTGCTCGCTAAAATGTAAAATTTCATTGCCAAAAAAATTGCATAATATCAAAATTGAAGGCGCAGCATACGTAGGATAAAATAGAACAATTTTTGAAAATTCATAGCTCCTTCAATATTCAAGATAGGCAATTTGTCCGTCTATGTTTCTTTCTTGCAAATAGTTCGAACTACATTACAAAAAAATTGCATAATATCAAAATTGAAGGCGCAGCATACGTAGGATAAAATAGAACAATTTTTGAAAATTCATAGCTCCTTCAATATTCAAGATAGGCAATTTGTCCGTCTATGTTTCTTTCTTGCAAATCGTTCGAACTACAACATTACAAAAAAAATTGCATAATATCAAAATTGAAGGCGCAGCATACGTAGGACAAAATAGAACAATTTTTGAAAATTCATAGCTCCTTCAATATTCAAGATAGGCAATTTGTCCGTCTATGTTTCTTTCTTGCAAATCGTTCGAACTACAACATTACCAAAAAATTGCATAATATCAAAATTGAAGGCGCAGCATACGTAGGATAAAATAGAACAATTTTTGAAAATTCATAGCTCCTTCAATATTCAAGATAGGCAATTTGTCCGTCTATGTTTCTTTCTTGCAAATCGTTCGAACTACAACATTACCAAAAAATTGCATAATATCAAAATTGAAGGCGCAGCATACGTAGGATAAAATAGAACAATTTTTGAAAATTCATAGCTCCTTCAATATTCAAGATAGGCAATTTGTCCGTCTATGTTTCTTTCTTGCAAATCGTTCGAACTACAACATTACCAAAAAATTGCATAATATCAAAATTGAAGGCGCAGCATACGTAGGATAAAATAGAACAATTTTTGAAAATTCATAGCTCCTTCAATATTCAAGATAGGCAATTTGTCCGTCTATGTTTCTTTCTTGCAAATCGTTCGAACTACAACATAGCATGGTTTTATTTTCAATTTTTGCGACCTGCAAAATCCAATAAATAATTTATATAAAAATTCAGCAGTAAATCTGCCCCTTCAAAAATTGATATATGCAACCAAGACAGATGCCCAAATTGAAGGAATTGTGGTAACGTTCAACTATAAAGGGTGCACAGGGATACACTGGTTACGCCGGAGCGCAGTGAGGTTGTATTACCGATGGGTAAAACTCACCCATGTGTGCCAGCAAAGGGTTGAAAAAAAATCATCGAAATCCGTACACTAAGACAGGCTGGGCAATTGAAAAAGCGTATTTTTGGGCTTACTTTTGTTGTTATTTTTTCTTGTAGCTTTATATATATGTGATGAAGAATATAATCAAATATCGGTTTTGTTAAAATTGATGAAGAAGATAGACGTATCTTCTCGCCGTAGGATTGTGGATTACAACACTCAAACTTCAATTAAAATGAAAAGACGAATAAAATCGTTGAAAAACATTATTCCGGTTTATTACACGAAATACGAAAGAAACATCGTTACAGAGAACGTGAACGCTAAATTACAACAAAACTAAAAACAACGAACGAATAAACGTAATAGTGAATCTTTAAGAAAAATGAATGAACGAATATACGCGGTAGATGGGCTACCTTCATCTTAATGTCAAAAGATTTTGAAATCTGATGGGAGGCGAGATCGATTTCAGATGTGATTAGACATCTGTTACACGCAAAAATAGTAAGACGATATTAACATTTAAATAATACTTTTAATTAATTACGAACGCTATTAAAAACATCGCCAACATACTGCACCAGACGGATGGTAAACGAATATATACGACGACCATAAAAATACAACGATAAGTAATGAAAATATTTCTTCACACGAAGATATTAAAATATAATAACAGAATTATGATAAACTCGAATCGTGCGGGAACGATGGGCAAAGCGAATCTCTTGATAACAGATTTACTCCTTATCTTCACATTTTTCGATCGTTATTTCACACGGATTCGCTTTTTGACTTTGATCCGCATCCTGTTACCGATTTATCGTTCAAAATTCGGTTAATACTGTGCAGAACATTTGAACTGTATTATTAACACGACAAGCCGTGCATGCAGAATTGCAGATATAAATGAAAAGAAAAGTGGTGACTTACCATGGAGAGTAAAAATTTTCAGCAAATCTGACCCAAAGGTTACGGTAATATTCTGGGTTGTGTACTGGGCTTATCGTAGAAGGATCGCTTTCAAAGCAGTACGAAGCATCTCCTGGCGTTCCATCTATCAATTGAAAATGAATTTAAACTTTAAAATTATACATGTAAAATCAGATAAACACTCTATAAAATTACGTACACGTGTATGTATATAAATGTTGACTCCAACATCTTCTTCGATAAACGTAACAGCAAAATGTGTGATGTTTTTCGTTCGCCTTCCGATGATTTCAAGATGATATTTGCGATCGAAATCAAAATTATCGATATCGTTAATGGCATATTCGGGAAGATCGTACACGCAGCGATCTTTTTTGTAAATTAGTGTTCGGCAAAATGAACGATTCGTATGCCTGGAGAATAAATATTTGATTGCTTGAATTCTATTCAGCCGAGCTTGGAATGGTTCGTAATCATGTACAACGGCAACCAACGCAACAGCTCTTTCTGCATTAAAAAATGTGGTCAATACACAGGCGGTCTGGCTTTTAAGGACGCACCGAGAAATTTGAGAATTAAAAGGCGCTTCGCATTTTTTTGTTTATTGTTATTATAAGGGGTTTAGTAGGAAGGGGGGGAGGTGCCAATTTTTCGCTTTTTTTGCTTCAACTCATTTGACAACTATGTTGATATAGTCTACGATGACCTGTTGTACCTACTGTGACTGCGTCAGGAGAAAATTGACATTTTGTGAACACACTTGGTTTTTAATGCACATTTAAGTACATATGTATTTGAAAAAAAAGCAACAAGTACTCGTGTAAGTATAAAAAAAAAACGTAAGCAGCCCTGCCTCATTACTGGAGCTACATTTCGTAGTCGATAACCCCTTCTTTATCTGCGAAGATTTATCCCCAATAATCGTATGAGTTCATATTAATTACATTTTTACTCATTTGAGGCTGCTCAAGCTCTACTCAAATTTTGATTATCCGCCATTTTGGATCCATTTTGACCGAAATTCAAGAAGTCATATTCTGGTCACCAACGAACCCTACCCTCAAAGTTTGACCTTTCTAGGTTTATATGGTAGGGACATATGGAAGATTCAAGAAATTCAAGACTCAATACTTCCTCAAAAAACAGTTGTTTTGCTCAAACTCCTCTCCAAATGCACTTGGGAAGCTGAAATTTGGATATGTTGGTGTCCATGATTCACTCTTTTATGTGAGATCAAAAACGAAAAATTCGAGGTATTTGCCCCTACTCCAGCTCCCCTCAAAATTTGAGAGATCCGCCATTTTGAATTTTTTCAAAAAAAGAAAAAAGTGCTTTTGTCGTATTTGTAAGAAGAGTCTCTCACCAAAATTTGAGCGAATTTCATTAACACCCGCCGGCGCAACTGTGAGCCACAAAAAACAACATTTGCTCAGTAAACCGGTTTTTGCTTGAAGTTCCCTCAAAATGCACTTGGAACCCGAAATTTAGATATGTTGGTGTCCGCGACTCATTCTTTTATATGAGATCGAAAACAAAAAAATTGTAGTATTTGCCCTTTCTTCAGCTCCCCTCAAAATTTGACGGATCCATACCAAATTTCAAATTCTCTGTATTGAAAAATAGAATGAATAAAATTTAGTACCAAAAGCAACTTTAATGGAACCTAATTATCAAAAATCAAAAAAAAAAAAAAAAAAAAAAAATATCAAAAAACTAAGTAGTGATGCAAAACCAATGAACTCGAAAAAAATTTATTGTCTACTTTTTTTCATCGTGAAAAAAAATCTACGAAATAAGAATTTTCCAATTGCTACAGTTCATGACGAATTTCAAATAGCAAACGAGAATTTGATGCTTGGCTTGTCTGGATTTCATTAGGTAGCGTGGTATATGCGAAAAAGTTGGACATATATGTCTGAAACGCGAAGATTTGAAGACTTCACCCTCCCTCAGTCTCTTCGACCCCTTCCCAAATCAGGTAGGCTATAGATAACGTTTGCATCGAAAACGCACCAAAAAAAAGGGATATCGTTATTGAGGGAAATTAAAACGTTTCTCTAATCCTCGAGAAGTTGTTACCGCGTGTTCCGAGCATTACGCCGACTCAGGTCGTAGGCCACATTCATCCGCGATAACGTACGATTTCGGTAACGGGTAAATAACAGAAACGACGACATCCGTTTGGCTTTTATGAAAGGCACGTCGAGTCGTACTCGTACGCGTCCAATATGCTCGCTGCTTCAGGTGCGGGCGGTATGAAATTACGTATAAATTAATTTTAAATGTCACCGCGTCGTTATCGTCGTCGTATGTACGCTGTACAGAGTTTTGCATTCCGATCGACGTCTGACATTTATAATACGTCGTGTTGTAGACACGAAAACATACGACCAAAAAAAAAAAAAAGAGTAAAGCTCGTATATTTGGTTAACCATCGTACACACGTACACCTTCAAATATTTGGTGCCCGTATATCGCGAGAGAACTCGTAATAGCGAGCGTTACCTCGTCGCTAACCTCCGGCCCAATTGCCATCTCGCGATCGTAGCGAAATGCTAGACGACATTTTTGCATACCGGTCGACATTATCGAGGGTCGTAATTTTTATTACGCTAGTTTTAAATATAGATTATACGTTACGTATATGTAATGTATTTTTTTTCTTCATCCGATTCGAACAATAATAAAAATAAAACGTAAGCAGCCATGCCGTATTACTGGAGCTGAATTTTTAACTGGGGCTTGTTCAGGTTTGAACGTTACTAAACCCTTCAAGACTATAGGCCACATCCAATACCAAGTCTAAAAACACCTATTCCGTCCCTTCCAAAAGCACTGAAGAAGTTGAATTTGGAACAAACGTAGTATTTCTTGCTATGAAATAACCATTTGAACACATATTTCTCAAATTAGAATAACTTGAGGCTCCTAAAATTATCTTAAAATTCGTATGATCCCCCATTTCGAATCAATTTTGACCCAAATTGAAGAGGTCATATTCTGGCCATCATCTAATCCTACGCACGAAATTTGACCTTTCTGGGCCGATTTGTTGAGGAGATATGGATGATTCATGAAATTTCCTACTGCAATTAATTTCTTATCCAAAAGCGGTTCTTTACTCAAACTCTCCTCCAAAATCACTTGGGAAGTTAAAATCAGTATAAGTTAGTCACTCGGGCTCATTTTATCATAAGACACGGCAATAAAAAATTTTCGACCTCTCCTCTTTATCCCCTCCAACATCATGTATGGAAGTGAATTGGCGATATTGTATGCTTTTCATCTTCAATAATCTTATAAGTTCATATTAATTACATTTTTACTCATTTGAGGCTGCTCAAGCTCTACTCAAATTTTGATAATCCGCCATTTTGGATCCATTTTGACCGAAATTCAAGAGGTCATATTCTGGTCACCAACGAACCCTACACTCAAAGTTTGACCTTTCTAGATTGATATGGTAAGGAGATATGGAGAATTTGAGAAATTTCATGACTCAAAACTTTCTCAAAAAGCCATTTTTTGCTCTAACTTCCCTCAAAATGCACTTAAGAAGCTGAAATTTCGATATGTTGGTGTCCGTGATTCACTCTTTATGTGAGATCAAAAACAAAAAATCTGAGGTATTTGCCCCTACCCCAGCTCCCCTCAGAATTTGAGTGATCCGCCATTTTAAATTTTTTCAAAAAAACAAAAAAACGATTTTGTTAGATTTTTTTTTCTAAGTAGAGTCTCTCGATCAGTTTTGAGCGAAGTTCATAAATTCCCGCTCGCGCTACGCGTGCTGGGGGGAAAAATACATGTGTACCAAAAAGTTGGACATTTGCCAAATGATCACAAATGATCTGAAACGCAAAGATTTGAAGATCCCGCTCTCCCTCGACTCCCCCTTCGCAAATCAGGTAGGCTGTAATAGCTGTCGATTTTTGGTTAGAAACTCAACTAAAAGCAGAAAGGAAGTCGCAATGACGAATAGTCGAACACTCGTGCATCGCGGTAATGCGTAAAAAAACACATTTTTGAACTCGTTTATCGACCTCGAGCTAGATTACACGGTCGTAGTTGGTTGGCTGTGGCGATGGCGTTTGTAAAACTAGGCTACGAGAGGGAGTAAAATTTTGACAAAATCATCGAATAAATTCTCTAATCGTAAATTTAATTTTGTAGATGATCGTGACGCAGTTTTTCTCAATTCTTCAACCGTCTCAGGCATGTAGAAGAACAGTTGATGAATTTTTTTTTTTTTTTTTTTTTTTTGTTAATAATAAAATCTACATATTATATAAATCATTATGAAGTGTCCAAAAATTATTGGAAAAAAAATAATGATATTTTTTAAATACATGATCTATTTAGCGTTGGCATCTAATAAAGCCTACTGAAACTTTTGCCTGTCGGAAAAATTGAAGGAGTCATGAGGTTTCCAAAATGAAAAATTTCTCCTAATTTCTAAAGAATGGAGATTTGTTCTCTCCTTCCCTCACATTGCTTACGTGATATACATAGAACGGATGAACTGAGAAATACCGGTGCTAAAATAAAAATAAATAAAAATTTTTTGGCAAAATCATCGAGTTTGCAAACAACATAAATATTTAAAATTGGTGTTAAAACTATAAAATTTATAAAAAAAAAAATTAATAAAATCGCCATTTTGTTTTTTGAGTTTTTCCAAATATTCGGGTCGTTCTTCCTTATTTTTTCTCGTATTAGGACGTTTTTCTGTCCTCCATTGGACCATTGATGGCCTTCAAAACTTTATCTTTGGTTGAAAAGAGAAGTAATTGGATTTTGACTTCACTTTGTATGCTAGTATTTGATTTTAATGTACTGCAGAAATTTTGGGCAAAAAATTACCAATATTTTTTATTGAAAACAACTGAATACATCTTAATACTTGTACTTAATGTTACCAAACATAGTTTTTTAAAAAATCAGAATTTATTTCCCTTTAAGATTGGAAATTGATTTTTAATTTTTTTTTTTAGAGAGGAAGGGGGTGTTCAAAAAAAGAATCTATAATATCTAAATTTTCAAGACTAATTAAAATGAATAAACAAGAAACTTGAGGTGATAGTTGTTATCGATGAACTAACTCTATTTTATTTCGTTTTCTATAATCTTAAATAACAGAAATAGTCATCTGGCCAGGTGACCAAATATTATTGAATACAGAAAAAAAAAGGCGCGAAGCGACTAAAATCGCGATCGTTCGCGACAGGGGGGATCTTAAGCCCGAAGGCCTCTTTCCGTACGTGCTCACTGACTAATTCTATGAATGATTCATTACAATTGTTGGATAGTTGGAATTATTTATTTTTATATTTATTTTTTTGTTAATTCAAGATAAAAATTTTCGAGTAGCCGAGGGGAAGTGGGTAGGGGGTAAATATCTGAACAGAATGAAAAATGGATTCTTCACAATCATCACGCCTCAAGTATGCATTGCGGCGTATCCGTCGACGTCGGTTTCGGCGAGAAGGATATGACGTAATGGGCGTTGTAAGCGTATTCGCGACGTCCCATACGAATTACCGTTATTGTAAATTTTTTTGTCATCGTTTACGAGCCGACGACTACTATGTACTTTACGACATACGTTACACTCTGTACGATACCTGGTGGCGAGAAACGTTTGTCGGGAAGCATTTCGAAAACGGTTGCTGGGGGGCGGAAATTGCCGATTTAGCGCGACATTTTCGCAACGAGGATTGAGGTCGAGTTGTGGAACTTGAGATTTCGTTACGGTAGAAACGTCCGCGACTCTTTCGGGTTTATTAAAAAGAATTTCTTTATCGGTTACCGGAGCGTTTGAATAATTTCTTGGACGTTTAAGAGGCATTCGTTATCGCGATACCGGCTTACGCGAGCCCATTCGGCCAAAAAATTCGAAACTTCGGCGTTTTCGCTCCGGTAACGAGATAAGAACGTTCGTGAATTCTATTTTATTACCTCCCCTTTCCCTGTCGCGAGTGTTGATAACATTACCGAGCTTGTATTTCAGACGTAGCGAAGAAAGTTTCGTTTATATTTTCCGGCGTTATTCTATTTCGCGTTTAATAATACGAAAGAGAAGAAATGAAAAGTGAAAATTGTAAGCAGCCGTGCAGTATTATTAGAGGCGAATTTTTAATGTGAGTGCTTTCGCATTTGGAGGTGATGCTGGTAATCACACCTAGTGTCTCTCAGATGCATCTGATAGGTTGATAGGAGTAGAAGGAGTGCGAACCATCTCCTTCGAAACCTTCTCTTTTGTGTTTGAAAGAACGTTTTAATTTTAACATGCAAACACTTTTGGAACCAATATTCAAAAATTAAATTTTTTAACCTACTGAAAATCTTCCTAGTATGATCCAACGCATCGACTCAACAGGCATAGCAGCTGAGTGCAACGTAATGCTATGCCTGTTGTTAAGTAACATCGAAATTCCACGTTATCTTTTGCGAATCGATAATTTACGTAGAAAATTAGTCTCGATGTTATAAAGTGGAAAACCTTACATCTTTGACGCGCAATATTTCATCGAAGTTTCGAAGTTGTGCCTTTTTAAATTACCATGTGCCAATACCACTTTTATTGGGAGTTAGGTAACGTTTGCTAATAAAATATCGATTAGAACCTACCGTAGCCGTTATGGAGAAATAGATGGACGTTATCGCGAAGTTATAGTCAACATAAACGCGGAACGAACGCACCTGCTCGAAAGCCACTTTTTCCCATGATTGGTGCAGTGATGGGTGACGTCATGCTAAATGTGTCGAAATAAAATTTTCAAGCAAATGATAGAAATTTTGTACGGAAAATGTAATACTGGTGGCGAGCATTTTACAGGTATTACTTTTTTTTTGTTGTAATTGGCAAGTAGTACTCAATTGATTAAAAAATTTTTTGATATTCATTCCAAAAAAATCTCAATAAATAATATGAGTAAATGAAAATTTTTGTGAAGAAAATTAACCTTTTTTTTTGAAAACGATATGGTGGAATTTTATGTATTTACCATTGAAAAAGTTATGAGCTGTTTTTGTCTGCTTTGAAGAGTGGAGAGGTTACAGAACATTGAAATTGTCATCTCGCTGTACCTCTTCCAGATTTTAAGGCGGGCAAAAATTTTTGTCGGTTTTTTTGCTAATATGGAATTCAGTAGAGGTACATATGAACGTTTCCACTAATTTTTTCGCTCAAAAACTTTCACTCGAGTCATATTTTTCGATGATTTTTTTTTGTGTGAATTAAAAAAAATTGGTGAAGTGAATAGTACCTGGAAAATGTAAAGGAAACAGATCATGAGCAAAAATTGCTTCATCTGTGAAATTAAACGACGTTTGAAAATCTAAACATTTTTAGAATGTCTCAGCTTCCCTGCTAGAAGAAATACGAATTTTTTGTAAATAAATTTTTTTTGTAATCCGTGAAAAGTATTATATTTTTTTTGTAAATTTTCAAAAAAAAAAAATTCATGCCAATTTTTCCTCCATTCAGAAGTTTCAAAATATTCAAAAAAAGAAATAAGGCCAAAAATATGTTTTTTTTTTTTCAATCTGCCAATTTTCAAACTTTCATTCGATTGTAGTAAGCGTAAATATTAACCCAGAAAGTGGAATTTTTGTTTACATTCGATTGTGATCATTTTGCAACAATTATACTACATGTTAGCTCAATGAAAAAAAAAAGTAAAAATCGACACACACTTCAAGTACCCTAAATTAAAAATGGATAAATTTTGGTTCTATATTCTTTCATTTTTCAAAAGATACTAGTACCTCCTCTCCCCTTCGGGGCTCGCAATTAAAATTAAATAAAAAAAAAAATTATTTTATTAGATAAGTATTGCTACATTCCAAATTGCACAACCCAATTTATTCTTCTTTGTTACCCCCACCAAGAGTTGTTCCTTTCAGGATGGGCTCGCCCCTTTATACCTTTGTATACTACTATTTTAAACAATTTTACAATTTTACCCTTGCTCTTGCCTATGTACAAAGCTTCTATTAAAATTTATCTGTTTTTTTCCCTTTGTTTACGTGCTATCCTTTATACTTTTTATACCTGCTACTCCAAACAAATTTATGACTTGACCATTGTACATGTACGAGGCTTTTATTAAAATTTACAACCTTTTATTCCTTTGTATACCTCTGCTATGCTTTATATTCCCTTTATACCTGCTATTCAGAACAAGGATGCGCGCGCATCTCAAAACCGATTTCATTTTGATTTTAATATATAGAGAGATGAAATAACTATTGAATATAAAAAAATTTTATTTTCCCGAAAATCGTTATTTTTTTGAAATTTATAAATATGAATACTGCAATCTGTAGAAGGGGAAGGGGGCTAAATATAGATCTTGGTATTTTTTTTTTTTTTTTTTTTTTTTACGTGCCATGTACAGCAACAATGGCTAGAGGCACAGTAACAATCTAGATTTTACTTGTTAATCCTGTGGGTTTTAGAAAAAGGAATAATTTATCAATTTGTGCCTGATCATCTGATAGAATGTCCTTTAAAGTATTAGACTTAAGATATTTGGACCGGTGAGATTGATAAAGAAGGCATTCAGTAAGGATATGTGAGACAGTTATGAGGACATTACAGGAGGTACATATAGGAGGTGGCTGCTTGGCAAGGAGGTGTTGGTGAGTTATGAGGGAGTGGCCAGTACGGAGACGAGTAAGAATGGATGCATGTCGACGGTTATGTTGCAGAGAAGTTTTCCAGATGCTTATGGTAGGTTTAATACTTTTGAGTTTGTTTGAATTTGGGACATTTGAGCAGTATGACTGAAATTCTTCGGATAGTATAGACCTTATTGTAGGATCGCCATCCCACGCAGATAACTTGACTGTTTTCCATAATGAAGATATGGCAGGCAGCGATCATATTCCCCAACTGATCTTGGTATTATTTGAATAATAAAAAATATATTTTTTAATTTAACAAATTAATGTTATCGTATATGTATGTTTTTTCTGCGCCATGTACAGCCCAGGGCTATCAACTACATGTTAAAAAATATAATTACATATAATTTAACAATAAAATAAAAATTTAGGGGGCTGAAACTTTTATGAAGTCTTTTTATGATCACTTAGCCACTATTATGACCTAAGCCGGGTTGAGCTAATATGTGACGGAGGCTACTGATGATTTTAGGCCTTCTCAATTTTTGTATTATAAACTTCCCTCACCCCTCATTTTCTTATCAGCATATTCTCTAATTTCTTGTTGAGAATTGATAATTTTTTTTTTTCGAAAAAAAAAAAAATTGTGAAATTTTGTTGGTGTTTTTAAATTTTAAATTTTCAAATTTATTCCATAAAACGTGGACTTTCTTTTTCAAAAATCATGCGTGCAAAACTTGAGAACCTTTGTTCTAATTTTTACTATAAAATTTTTGATTTTTCCCTTGCCTTCAAATAATTTTTATCCTTCGAAATTAAGTATTTTGAAAATCTATCGAGATGTTGAGAATATTATTTTTTCAATATATATCTTTTTTAATCGTCAATTGTTTACAATGAAGTTAATATCAAAAATCTAATACCTTCCTTTTTTTTTTTTTTTTTTTTTTAATGCTTTAATGCATCAGGTTATATTGTCAAAAATCATACATTATGAACGAAATTGGATCCGAACGGCGAAATCCGGCACTTCAGCCCCTAAGCTCTCTTTTAATTCGGGCTTGATTTATGACACCGTTCCCTCATTCTGTTGTATATGTTTGAATAAGTTGTAATGATATGAAAACCCGTGAACGCGCCGAAAAGCTAGAGTAAAAAAAAATTCAATATTTTTAAAATAAACAACCTTCCCCTCCCCCCTTCCGTCATTCTCACTTATTTACGCAAAAATTATTTTATTATCAGAATAATCTTCCTTAATGAATGTCCGAAGTCATTGTCGGTCGTTTTAGGTTATTTGAAAAAACCTGATTTTTAACGAGTGGTTGCCGAAATGTTTTTACGTTGATAATGCAAATTAAGATTTGATGCTTATCAAGGACATCATTATACTGCAACTTGTGAAGATTAAGTTTCTAAAATTGATGGGTCCAAAAAAAGAATTTTATTTATACTCCATCGACTCCGGCACCGAATTGCCTTCCCACCGATATCTCGTTGCTTACCTATTGACCCATAGTGTCGCATCTGGATGGCAATCTCGACGACCTATGGTCGCAGTTCCGGTATGGCCCCCAAATCAGCTTATCAAGGCCTCGACGACACGTCGCGTATGTGATACCGATATGTCGTCGAAAAAAATTATCATAAATTATCTAGGCTGTTTCGCGAGGTCGAGCGCATTTTCGGTCCCATAATGGCGCGCCGATGGCGACCTTAAAATCGTTCGAGCATTTCGACTGCGGCTGGCCAAGCGGGAGGTAGAGAAAAAAATTCCTTTTTAAGAGTTCGCCATTTTTCTGCGAGCCTTGCCGGCTTAGGTTGTTAACAAGTTGGTGTATCACGCGATAAAATCGCGCCGTCCGTGATTGACGATAGGTTTGATATTTTTAACTGACGCATTACACGTTGCCAGGTTCAATCATCGAACATTATCGCTCGATGTATTTACACTACACACGACACGTACCCGGTAGATAAATTACGACGGGCGCGCGCATTTTTCAAACGAACCGCGAAAAAAAAAATTCCAATTTAATTGTCCAATTGCCCTACCCTAGGTTTCAACCTTTTCGCTGTCGCACGATTGGCGAATTCCCGCTTACGCTTCGTTTCTCATAGGTGGCCGTCGGCACGCGAGCCGAGATGAGCAGCGCCCATCGCGTGGACTGAGCCGCGACCCGAAAATTAATTTTGTTAAAACGTTGTGAGTCGAGCTCGACGAATTTAATTTCGTAAATTTCAACCTAACTCCCACAAGGCGCTCGCGTTGTGTCGTGTATCGTGTGTGCTTTGCTGAAACTATATAGCATGGTGATGCCTACGAGTATGTGTACTTTAGTATGTACAAATACTTTCTCGAATAAACATAACGAGCGTAGGAAGTCGCCTTCTAGGCTCTTCTTGTTGCTACGTCAATTTTCTCGAGCTCGAGGATGAATGGTGTTCCTCAATACGAGCTATTTTTAGCTGAATTTCCGATGAAAAGGACTGCTATTGCAGTGCACCTAAGTAGGTCTCACTATGCAGAGTTGGGGTCAGATTTACCGCTTATTCAAGTAAGAAAAAATATACGTGATTTTGAAGGGAATATTGAATTTTTCTTTCTGAAGATATAATGTCAAGTGATGCTTTAGTTGACGAGACTTTGAACTGATCAGTAGAAATTATAAATTTTGGTGAAATTTTACCTCGAATTTGTAGTGATGGGAATATCGACCAAAAAAACATATCGATATCAATATCGATATCAGCGATACGTATCGATATATATCGATATACCAATATCGATATCTACATTTTTTTTGCATTTATTTGCATGAACCTGTGCAATAGCGATTTAAGGTTTTCATTATCAAAAATTAAAATTTCACCATTTAATTATTTTATTAAATTTAAAATCACGTCAAAAATACGTAGATACAAAAACAAAAATTAATAAAAATTAAGTCGATTTTGATGCAGATACTCCAACAATATTTCCAGCTTTTTTTTTGGAATATCGATACATTTTGTGATATTGATATATATCGATATTCAAAGACATCGATATATATCGATATCTCCATTTTGATATCCCATCCCTACGAATTTGACTCTAGTTTTCAACATGTAGCGTGGATTATCAATAGCTACGGAGATGCTCGGCCGATGTTGGGTATTCCCAACATCGTGTCGGCCGTTTACTGATAGGTATTAGAATAGTGATGGGTCTAGTTACTTCCACTATAGCGTTTGACTTGAAAATGACTAGTATATTTTGTAATCTATTGCCAGAGTGGAAAATGAAAAAATAAAAAAGTTTCGTAATTGACTTCTGCCCTCCTCGGTGGAGTCCATGGCAGCCGTGTTATGTGTTTTTAATTTGTTTAATATAATGCCGATGTAAAAATAGTCTATAAAATGTTTCTTGTGATACATGACGCGAATTCATTAAATCGTTTTTTACTACGTGTTCGACGTGCATTTTCTTTTGAGGTGCAAGATAGACCTTCGTTACATTTCATTAAAATGTTCACCAACTCATAGTGTAAACACTTACTGAAGTAAGAGTCGAGTATCGATAATAGCTTTCGGCATTAGAATAGGTCATACTTATTCGACCCACTCGCAGGAACCTCCAATAAATGTTTTTCATGTTCTTCAGGATTTTCACTCTGTATTCATCTCAGACACCATTTTGGACTTGAAGCAATCCCCTTTAAGGGGCGGGGGGAGGGGGTGGATATAAAATTTTTTGGTTGAATGCATACAGTACACAGACGGACATTTTTAAGACTTTTTTATATTACGCATTTTTTTTAAATAAGTTTTTAAAAAAATGAGAAACTAGATTCATTTTAATTTTTTTTGCAAAAAATTTGAAGTCTTGATTTTTGAAAAAAAAAAAATGCATGCAGTTCTCAAAAAATAAAATAAAAAATCATATTGAATTTTTACGATGACATTCTGCGAAAAATATTAACAGATTGTTGGAAAACAAAAAATTGAAACATTAAAATTGTGGGAAAAATACGATTTTTGCTTTATGCCCCGTTTCTAGAAAAACTATGCAACCATGGAGGATCTTTTTTAATAAAAATTATTCAGGAGTACCTGGTCAGTGATTTAATGGGAGGATTTTGTAAAATTTTAGTTTGCTGGTGGTTTTTATGGAATTGACTGAAGTAACATGACATAAATTATGAGAAAGTTGAACAGTTGTTGAGATGAAATAGGAATTTCGCAAAATCCTTGTATTAAATCATTGACTAGGCACTCCTGAATAAAAATTTTTCAAGAAGATCCTCAAGGGTTGCATAGTTTTCCTGGAAACGGGGCATAAAGCAAAAATCGTATTTTTCCCGCAATTTTGATGTTTCAATTTTTTGTTTTCCAAAACACCTATTAATATTTTTCGCAGAATGACATCGTGAAAATTCAATATGATTTTTTATTTTATTTTTTGAGAACTGCGTGCATTTTTTTTTTTGCAAAAATCAAAACTTCAAATTTTTTGCAATAAAAATTAAAATGAATCTGGTTTCCCAATTTAAAAAAAAAAAAATACATATAAAAAGAAATGCGTAATATAAAAAAGTCTCGAAAATGTCCGCCTGTGTACTGTATGCATTCAACCAAAAAATTTTATATCGCACCCCCCCCCCCCCTAAATTCCTATTAGAGGACGTAGTTACTATATCTCTTTTACTCAAATTCATCAAAAAAAAAAATGGTTGATTTCCTCTGCTTTAACCTCACTCAGTCATGTACCTCTAGCGTCGCTGTGTGTTATGCCATGTTGATGTATAGAGAAGAAAAACAAATTGTAATGAGCTCTCTGAGATAAGTCTTCATATCGTAATATTTCAGACTATCATCAGTGACACGGGCAGGGGCTACTTTACATTTATGCTCTATCAATAGCATTCAGCGATGGGACTGAAAATAGTCCGGAAAGATATAAGCGACTAAAAGTGGGAAATCAGCTGCCAACTCGGATTTTGTGATAAACCGATGGAAGTTGGATCTCCTATTCCTCCATCTCCCTTCGAACTCTTTAAGTAGCTGAACCTTTTGAGGCTTTTGATCGAAATTATTAGAGATGAAAACCATTTTTTTTTTCACCTTTTTAAAGTTATCTAGTAGCACCCATTTTGAGTATGTGGTGAAGAATGAAGTGGAGGAATTGCAGACTTTATTCGAAGTAATCTCGAAAAAAGGAAAATATTGCCATTTTTTTAATTATTAAGACTTTAGTCATTTTCGGTGTTTCTACTTCTTTTCCTTTTACTGCGTATTATCTATACATGACTGTTTTGTACTTATGAATTACGACCATTCTGATGATAGCGATGCGCCGTAACGCGTCAATGTATGCTGTGCGTCGGATCGAACTCCAGGAAAAGCGCCAAATTCTCTTCTAGTGAACAATCAAATAAATATAACATGTTGGTTACACTGATTTCTATTGTCACCACCAATCACAACGCATTTATAGCCAGTGATGTAAGATGAAAGTGTTTTGAACTATCATGAAAGGGAATTCGGTATTTGGGCTGTATGGGGCTAAGTCGGAGGCGAGGTATATGTTCTTTTCTAGTATTTTTGTCCGCTTCCATGACTTACTCAATTTTTAGACTCCTTAGTTTAAAAAATCAACAAATTTTCGAAAAAACCAATTTTCAGGTGATTAAAATTTTAGTCATTATTTTTTCTTGAATTTAGAAGATTGGTTATTTTTTCAGTGTAAACAATCATTGGTTGATTTATTGGTCGTGCGCATACAGTGCCGGTTTTAGGATTGCTGCTGGGGGTGGAGGGGTCAGTTCCATGAAGTCAGGTGGGAAAGATAGTAAATTGTTTAAAATTGCCAAAAAGTTGTTATGTACCAAAAAAAGTGTTTTGGTCATTTCCGCTCGTTACATTTTAATTAGAAAAACATCTAAAAAAAAGTCTTGGAGATTGGACAGTTGGACACTCAACCCCCCCTCACCCTTCCAAAACGGGCTATGGCATAGTATGGGCTCAATTTAGGGTTTTCGGATGCAATATGAAAAATATGCTCGATTTATGTTCCATTGGGGCACATTTTATGGAAGTTATCTTGAAACGAAAATGTGTCGTTTTGGCAGATCAAGCATATTTTCTCATTCCAGTCCAAAGTAGCCTCGATAAATCATACATGTGTTGTTTATTTTTTAAAGTAGCCAAAATCGCTACTTTTTGAAAAAATTTAAAAGTAAGTTGTAAAAAAAAAATTAACGACAATTTTTTTTTGGTCAGTGGACAGTGGACAAGATATGACTTTGGAGGTGGACAAATTATAATTACCTGAAAATTAGTTGTTTTTTTTTTTTGGAAATTGAGTTAACGAGCTGAAATATTTATGATACCCTTTTGAGTTTATTTAACAGCTACTCCGACTATTCCTTCAGTTTTCGAACAAAAAATTCAACTCACCCTGTTGCGCAATACACATTTCCACATTTTTGTGCCAAGATAATATTTTCATCTGATATAAAATAATAATAAAATTAGTATTTTCGAAATTGGTCATCACTAAGCCGGTGAAACTGTTTTTCAAACCTTTATATTTCGGCCCCTTCAACTATTAGGGTATACAAATTATTATACATGGGTGTCATATGAATTGACTTGTATGTAGTATGAGGGAGCCCACATTCAGGTGAAATACTTTGCATATATTTTTTTGACTACGACAATCTGTAAGAACATACCAGAGAGGTATTTTGAAGCTGTAAGAATTAAATTTTTTATGGAAAATTCTGAATTTGAAACAATGAAAATAATGTGATTTGAAGAGCACTTGAGATTCTTTAGAAAAAATATATGTGTAAAATGGTCCATATACGCATATACTTAAAACCCTTAAATGGCACACTCTGTGAAATTCACAATATTTGTTTCAACCTTGCGCCTGTGATGATATGGGTATACTAATAGCATTGAACGCAAGGGCGCATGAAAGGATATACTTTGGGAACTTTCTTACATGTTTTATTATTTTTTTATCGAATTCAGGGGTTCTTATACTTGGCCAATCTTAATATTAAAAAAAAAAATCTTAATACGTTAATGACACACTATGTGAAATCCACATATTTTACCCTTTACTAACAGTTTATAAATATAATGGGTATTTTCCCTGGAACATGATATTCTACTGTTGCTTCAAATATTTTGGACAAACTAGGTATTGAATTAAAAAATTATTCAGGGATACTCGAATTTTACGATGCGTAAAAAATCGGGTAATATTTCAATAAGTTGCTAAGCAAAATGAGAAAAAAAGTAATTTCTTCGCGAAAATCGTAACCACTTCATATTTAGTAAATTCTATTTGGAAATAGAATGGATACAAATTTGTGTTGAAGTACGATTACCAGTTTTTAAATTTTGCGATATAAACTTTAGATTGATCGTGTATGAAAACAGCCCCTTCAACATCACAATATGCAACCACTAGAATACTCGTACTAACTTAATTTTGAATTGAATGCTTCGTTTACTAAATAGGTTCCTTTTGTCTATGTAAAGTTCTAAATTTTGCCAGTATATCAGTATTTAAATACTACCCTGTGAATTTCACAGAGTGTGCCATTTATGTGATTTTGTAAGAATGATATTTCAGGGTTAATATAAATTTCCCCCTTATCCCTCAGCGGTATAATTATTAATTATTTTACTATTAATACTATCTAATATGTATTGCATATTATAAGTTTGCAAGAAGGAAGTAATTATTTGTGTTTTAAAAAGTTAAGCGACTGAAAATAAAATCGTTCGAAAGAATCTTAAAGCAAAACTGCCTAATGATCATGGTAGTTGAAACAACCAGTGTAGTAATAATATTAAAAAAAAAAATTATTAATTTTTAGTAACATATTTTTCAACATTTTTGTTCATTTTATCCATTCTTTCGTTTCTTCGAACTTGAAATTTTTCATTTTAATTATATCGCACTTTTTTAGAATTTTGGAATATTTTTTATTTTTAATCATTTTTGAACTTGATAGTTTTGATTTCTTTTGTTATTTAAAGAATTTTTTGTTGAGCTATTTTACCGCTTTAATGCGAAATTTTTTGTGTTTTGGACATTTTCTTTTTATTCAATATTGTGGTATATTGTCTATGTCAAATGAATTTTCCGAAGAAGTTGATGAGAGATTTCGACGAATGCCTGCGAGTATCTGAGATCACATTATATTTCTCCACGTTCATCAGCGTAGTGACTTCGCAGCGTATTCATGTTTGTTAGACTCGAGTTCATTGCGCCTCCGAATATAGAATGAACTCACGTGAACGATAGTAATACGAGTATAATATGTGTAATAACCGACAATACGTTTTTATAACGTAATGTTCATTGCTGTAGTGCTATACCGTTGAATTATAACACTTACAGCCAGTTCTTAAGCGGCGAGCAATTAAAGTTGGACTCGATGTATTAGGACGGCGATGACGACATTATTACAAAGTACGTTCGTCGAGACGCGTGTTCGCTGTACCCACGAACGTGTAAACGACACGATCGCGTGATTGTAGGAGGCGTCCGATGTTCGAGCCTTCATCGAATGGACGTACGAATTATGGACAACGCGACGTGTGGCGTGTGTGTATTTTTCTTTCGAGTAAATAACGCGGGCGTCGTAATTATATGTATGACCGAGTTGAGCGCATTGTTTCGCATAATGAATGACCGATAAGGTGGGAGGATTTGTTTGAAAGTTTTTTCGATGAAGTGAGCTGAGTATGGAATGACATTGAGGTGACCGAATCAGTTTTAGGTACATTGGTCAGCAGTATCGTGCTAAATAATGAACTAAAATGTTCTATAGATTATGTTCATGTATGACAACGAGAGAAGCCTAATCACCCTTGAAAATATATTTTAGGGGGTTTATTTCACCAAGTATCATACTTGGAGTAGAGATGATCATTTTCAAAATTATTCGATTTTTAATTCTAAACTAAAAAGGTTCAGTGAATTTTCTCAGGAAAAGGCTTCCCACGCTTGAAAAAATCGTTTTAATTAATTTTCAAAGAAATGTTATTCGACATTTTTTTGTTATTTTTTGCATCTATTTCGACGAACATGAATTCTAGAAGAAAAATTGTCCCATATAAAATTATTTTAATTTTAATTTTCTGTGAAAAATTTTGATGCATTTCTTCTGTATGATGTTCTCAAAAGTCAGAAAATATTAGTACCTGATCTATTAAATTACACGAATTCAGCGAAGATGTTATACCAACGTTTTGTGCATTTATTTCCGTAATAAAGCACTTACGAGACAAATAGTCAAGTACAAATGTCACCATCTTTCAATTTTCAACCAAATTGGTTCATAATTTTTTTCATTCGAGTGACAAAAATTACCTGTTCTGATAAAACGAGTCAAGTGTTATCAGTAAGGCTAGTTTTCGGCGCTGGTGTACGCTTTAACGAAAACACGAATAAAAGCATTTCTGTTGCAATGTTGCAAATGAAAAGCAGATTCGTTTCTGGTTTCAAATGAAAGAGTAAGTCACAGACATCTACGATCGGAATTTCAGTTCCCTTAGCGCATTTGGAGGAGAATTAGAGCAAAATACAGCTTTTTAAGGAGGTTTTTAGTCATGAAATTTGAGGAGTCAAACTTGATGTGTGTAGCGAGTTGAAAACAGGGCCTGGAGAGCTAAAATCAGCCGAGAGGACAAAAATAATTTTCGGGATCTCTTCAATTTTTTTTTTTTCAATGAAAATTTCTAAAAAATTTAAAGAAAAAAAAATTCGATTGGAGTTATGAAAATTTTAAAATCTAAAATTTATAATTTCGGTATCTCTGAAAAATCCTAGCTCGAGAGCAATTTTCCCCCTGCTCATTTTTCTTCGCCCTGGTTGAATATCAGAATATGATCTTTTGAATTTGGGTAAAAATAGATCGAAAATGGCGTATGATCTTCAAAGTTCAGGAAGACTTGAAGAGCTTCAAGTAATTCAAACTTCGCAAATATGAACTCACTTGATTTCTGAGCGAAACAATTATATTACCTATATCCAAAATCACCTTCAGAACTGAATTTGGAAAAGAGGCGGTGTGGTTATTGTCTTCATGATGTGGTTGGAGGTAAACTAAGCGTCCGAAATGTTTGATAACGGTGTTATATGACTAAGTCATCTTTGATGACTAACATACTCAGTTTCAGCTTCATAAGTTTAATTCCAAGGGAGTATACCAAAAAATTCTTTTAGAGGGGAAATTACGACAGGAAATTTCATAAAACTTCCATAATATGTAGATATTACAAAAGTATGTAGTATAGCCGAATATTACCGTAATATATAAATTCGAAATCTTGAAATTTATCCCAAAAAATGAAAACAAAATTTAGTCCAGCGGTTCACATTGGGGGAGGGGGGAGAGGAGATGAGAAAAATCTACCAAGAATGCCACCACTCTTGTATCTGGACATCATATCTGAGTCTGAAGTTATTGAATGAGCTGCCATCTGAATTACTAGGGGGAGGGGGGAGGAGGAGCATTTCCTCATCAATCGACGTAAAATCATCAGATTTTTATATGTAGGGCTAGTATGGAACCAGAATCTGACTTATTGAATTTGAGTCATTTTTGGATTCAAAAGGGCGAATTATCCGAATTTAAGGGGGACATGAAGTGTTTCAAATCGCTAAAATTTGATTAATGTCGGCTCATATGACTCCTTTGGACAAGAAATACTACATATTCCAAATTAAACCTCTCAGGTGGTTTTGGAAGGCGGGGTTTTCAGATTTGCATTGGAACAAGTTTGAATTAAGAACTTTGCTACAATTATGTAATATGGCTGCATTATGTTTTTTTTTTTTTTTTCAATTCTTGAATTTTAAAACTTTTCTTAAATATTCTGATTTTTTGAAAATTTTTATAAAATTGTTAAAATCTACCAAGTTGATTCCTTATCGAGCTTGAAAACTGATAATTCCTTCGACATCATTCGGTACCAGCTATTCGCGTTATTCTAAATATCGTTCGATTTTAGCTCGTAATTCGATCAAGGTTTCCGCTGTTATAGGTAAATAATCGACGATACGAAAACGAATCGTGCTTAATTTTCTCGTTCGCGATTTTTGTTCATTTTCACTATACGTCACGTATTGGAAAAGTCGATCAAGGTGAAACGTGCGGTGTTCGGTTATGTGGGAGAAGGGAAGGAGTAAAATTAGAAATTTTTTCTGTTTGCATAAAAACGCACGTCCGTGTTGAAGTTGACGTATTTCGATTATCCTTGATGAAGATTGTTGATGTATCGAAAAACGCCAGCGGCAGATTTCGACGACGCGACGCATGAATACCTAAATAAGGGGAAAACTACGCGTTTCATTGTTTATTTATATTGGAAAGAAAAAAAGCGAGTGAGAGAGAAGGCGCCGAATAACAACAAACAGCGTGGTGTTCGAAGGTGTAATATTAATCGGCGTAATTAAACTCCAATCCGAAAGGGAAGGGGGATTGTTAGCGAAGTGCGAGTATAAATTAAAATTCCATGTACGAGTGCGATATAACCGACGCATGCAATAGAAGAATGATTTTTGACGCCTCCACGTGGACATTTTCGTGATTAACGATACGTATTTGGAAGAAATTTCGTTGGTATTCGTTTGAGGACGGAAAGCGTGCGTAAAATCATCCGAATATATTTCCTACACGACGTGGCGTCCGAACGATCCGCGAAAACGACGACGTATATGTCTATAAAATTCAAGTTCAGCCGGAAAACGACCAATGAATCGTTCGTAATCGTATGGTGAATGTAAAATACTCTTAATTTGCGTCGTCGTCGCGTAGGCCAGAACAGTCGACGATTACGAATCGGAATTTTTATCGATCAATAATGACAATGGACGTAGATTAGCTTCCTTCTACCAACCTTTGGCGAGTATTTTTCAAGATTGGGGGGTTATTCTTTTTATGGGAGCATTGTACGTATTTATACGAGATCTTATGATTGTGAGGTTCTATAATACAAAAACTTGTTACTTTTCATTGAATGTATTTGATTTTCGATACATTGCGTATTTCAAAACAAGGTTTCTGTGATTTTGTTTGTCGTATATTACTTCTCAGCTACCCTCTAAAATGAAAAATATTATTTTATTGATGTCTTCGAAATGATAATTAAAAATTTTTAAGTTAGCATTACAAAAACATTTTGCACTACCTAATTTTCTATTATTTCAAGACTGAAATGTTCGAAGGTGTGTGGTCATTGTTGTGGAGCTGATTGCACGAATAGTATGGAGGTGGAAATGAATGATGAAGAGGGAATAGATGATCCCGAACCTAGTTGAAACAAATATTTCAAAGTATATATGTAGTTTTTTTTGTTCTATAATCTAAATCTGGAGAAGGATTTCTAAAGGAGGAAGGGGAGGAGGAATCATCAGGAAAAATTACTTCTTCATCTTCATCACCTACCTAGGTCACTTGATGATAGATATGAACACATGTGAATAAATTGTTCCAAAATAATGTATTTTGGACCCCCCATTTTGGGCCCTTTAATTACTTTTTGGGAAAAGTTTTTCATGTACTCTATAGAAAATTGAACGGGGAATATTTTTCAGTATTAACAATTTTTGCGTAGGACGCACCGTGTAGAAGATATAAACAAAGAAGTGATTTTCGAAAGGGAATTCTAAAAATTGGTATATTTTGACCTCCCCATTTTGGGCTTACTAATGACTTTTTGAGAAAACTGTCTCACTCATTCTGTAGGAAATTTAATGGGGAACATTTTTTAATATAGCTTATTTTGACGTAGAACCCTTATTTTCGGAGATATTAGCAAAAAATTGTTGAAAAACAGTTTTTTGCGGGATTTTAGCCCCCTCCTGGGGTTAGCTCACCCCCTACGGGTGACAACTTTTTATACCTTGTTAAGGACACCATTCTGTACATATAATGTGAAATTCAGCTCACTAACTTTTTTTTTCAGGTTTGGTCAAAAAATGAGCTTATTTCCCTGTACTATTCGGTTTTTTTCCATTGGTAACACTATAAGATGATTCGGTATCTATTTGACAATTTTTTTCTCTTTACATGATATTCGAATGAATAATATATACATTATACATATACAAGGTGTTCCATTTCGATGAAACTCCCCTTGTAGGTCTATATTCATGTAACGCACGTGTGTGATGTTTTGCTTATTTTACATGCTGAAGGAGCAGAGATACGAAATTTTGAAGAATATTTTCGCAGACCGAGTAGTGTGCAAATTTTTAAATCGTTATTTAAACATACGAGATTTATACAAAATATTATACTGTTTGGGTCAAAATGTAGAGTAATAAATGTTGGTCCCAAAGAAGAGCTAAAGGGAGAGGAATGAGGAGTGAAAATGAAAACGCATCTAAATTTTCAATGATAAGAATGTTAAATCAACATCAAACTACTGATTTAATTTCATTAATAATACTTAATAATTAAAATTACATTTAAGAAAGCATATTAATAATTATTTCAGTGAAGCTACGCATGCGTCAGCGCATCTAACTACTGTTGTTGTTGGATTCAGTTTCTACCATTTGAATTAGCAGTCCATAGTATATGGTCGAAGCGATGCCCAGATAGCTGCCTAGATACTAGAGTGGTATTTTGTCCAAGCTGGCATTATAAGTTGATTTTTCTGCTCTCCTCTGCTCTCCTCTCCTCCACCCCCCCCCCATCTTAGTGCGAACCACTGATTTTTTTCATTTTTTGGGATAAATTTGAGAATTTCGAATTTATATATTACGGTAATGTTTGGTAATAGTTGGTAATATTCGGTAAGATTACGGTAATACAATGGTAATATTACCGTAATAGTATGGTAATATTTAGTAATATTATGGTAATATTACAGTAATATTCGGTTATATTATAATATTACACTGATGATATGGCCATGTTGCGTAGCTTTTGGTGAAGGGATTTTCGTACTCTATAGTGTACAAAGAGCATGTAAAAAGTTTGAAAATGCGTATTATAGATTTCTCGGTTTATTACTGTAAAATTACGGTAATTTAGATTTTAATCTCGTCTCTAATATATCTCGATAAAGGTGGCTAGCGTGGAACGTCGTACGGTATCGATTCGAGCTGGTGTATCTGCGATGCGGCGCCAAGTAAAGGCTGCGGCGGTGGCCATCGATCGATCGATCATAGGTGTACGTATACCCGCTGAGACGGTATAAATATGCGTTTAAAATTGTTCTTGACCCGTTTAAAAAAATTCTCGACGGATAGGCGCGTTTTATGAACTGGTTTATATATTCCGAGGTTGCGTATATTACGGGGCGCAAGGATGAAAAAAATGTCGATCGCGTTTCCTAAAAAAAAAACAAAAACAAAAAAAACCAGGTATTCTCGTCTCGATCGATTTCCTATGAGTGGACTAGATTTTCGGATTTTTTCGTATTTTACGGTGACGCAAATCGTGTTATCATCGTAATAGTAGATGCGAACGAAAGAGGAAAAATATCGATTACCTGCGACGCGCCGGTATCGACGTCTGGTAATTTTCCTTCGAGATCGAGAGTGCGAGTAAGAAAAAAGTTAGCAACCTTCTCGATAAGCTCGCGGGGATTTTACGATAATTAAGACGGTCGGAGGAGACGAGGTGGCGGGTGACGAGATGACGGTTAATTTGACTGTGGGGGGAATAGATCGCGATACAGTCTGTGCGTCAGTGTTGACCTGGTGCATCGTGCGATTGGTTGGTGAATACGTCGTAGATCAGCCGGCTTAGCGAGTTACGAGTTAGTCGACGACGAATTTTTCTTTCGGCTAGATCGTTGCGAGTGTTCTTTTCGACGATATTTTCGATCGGGTACGCGTGCGATTGCGGAATATTTGGTGTTCGTGATTGGATAGAGGTTCGTACGAAATGTTTTAATTTATATTTACCATAATACTCGTAGAATATAAGCCGCGTATCGAAATGGAATTTCGATGTAGCGCGCCGATATAATTGACGGTATGTTGGTGGCATGTCGCGTGCCAGCTGTAATGAGAAAAGCTAATAGCGTTTTCGATGCTTCAATTATCGTCGTGTAACACGCCAAGCCGCGTCGCCGACTCGTTGAGTTGTGCATTCGGCATTCGACGTGATTTAGGTTAAATTCGTAATTCGAGGTTTGCGTAATATAAGTGGCCAGAACTTTGAAGAGCGTAAAGTTAATGGAGGATTTTTCGTTATATGTTACAGATCACTAAGCAGCCAAGATGACTACCTTGGTGCATACGATAATCGACCAATACCACGACCTAATGGATAATAAAAGCGGTAAGTGAACGTTACGATACGCGCTTCGAATGGGTGCAGCGGGCAAATATCGATTTTCTTACGATTCCAAAAATTATTCTGCAGACGATCCTACATTCTCCAAATGCCACAAAAAAGTACAAAAAATCCTCCCAAGTCGTACATCGGTGTAAAGTACCATGGTGATTGGTTTCAAGACCTTGGCTCTGATCGTGATGTGATCGTTGCCTCGACCAATAATTAGTGTGCTCGATTCGAGTATAATTTTTTCCATCATTTGCTCCAAAGTCGTCGCTTGTATTAGTAACTTCGAGAGAATTCTCGAATTGTTCTTTCTTTTTGTGAGGGGAGGGGGGTGGAAGAATTGAACTCGCAGTATTAAGTTTTATTCAATACCTCGCCCAGTGAGGCTCCTGCTACAGAAATAGATCAGTGTTAAAATGTGCTAAACTTTTTCATCCAAACCAAACAGATAGTTCAAAAAGTTCCCTTCAAGTTTATCCCTTTTTTGCATCTCTTTAAAAATCTTGACGAAATGCCACTAATGTATTTGATTAGTAGTTTACTTCTTTCCTCGGGGATTTTTGGGACAACGTTTTCTATGAAAGTTGTAGCCCTATTAAAGAGAATTTCAACCGCATATTTGATTCAACCCCCCCCCCCCACCCAACTCCTTGCAAATGACTTTGGAATCGGAAGATGCGTAAGGTTTTCTATTGAAAAAATCATTTATATTTTTGCCGGAAATATATTACGGGAATGAAGAATGTTGTAAATGATTTTTTGTAGCTTTTATTCTTATCTTGGTTCTTGAAAAGAAATTTTGACCCTCGAAGACTCCCTATTCCTTAATCCAAATTCCGTGATTTTCAAAAATTTGTATTCCATTATGTACATTTTCGTTTACATGTGGAAAATAGATGCTACCGTACATAATGAGTGGACTTCAATACAAATTACATCGAATGATGGCTCATTGATAAGTATGTGTCTTGAGAAATTACATAGGAACGAAATCTTCGATTGAGTCATTAGTGAATGATTCATTTTTTGAATTTCGAAACTTCGTTCGGAGGAGATTAGAATCGTTAATTTTTTTGATTAAATTATTAGTGAACGCTTAGTTATCATTTGAACTTCGAAAGTTCCTCTGGAAATCTCGCAATACACGTGCTTTGCGCCCTCGCGAAAGTCACTGTGATGTAATTTTACAGTGTATGTTTTATCTCCAAAAATGATTAAAAAATAAATAAATTTGAAGACATTTCTTCAAAGACGTCCAAAAAAAAAAAATTAAAAATTTGTTCTCTTAAATCAATCTGTTACTGAAATGGCAAAATTCCCCATCAACCATTCACTGTACATTTTCCTTTGAAGGTCGACATTCGCTAGGTAGAGAACGACTTCTAAATCTAATCAGCTCATCTCGCGTACATATTGTAAGTAGGTACTGTAAAAATTTCGTATCATTCAATTCGCAACAATTCAAGTTATTCTCGAACATGAAAATTAGCTTCTGAAAATTTTGAACTTCGAAAGCTCACTCAGGATGAATGTATTTACTCCGAAAATTATGTAACACTGAAACTTTACTTACTCTACCTAACTTATAAATTTGGAGTCAATTCTTTCACTTTCATTGGAGGTATCGTGGACGTGAAAAATCTTGAAAGAAAGAAGCAAAAAAAAAAACAAACAAACTCGGGCGAATGCATAAGCGGTATTTACTTAATAAATTTACTTAAAACAAAAGCAGGAAGCGAAATCTTCACTATTTTTTCTAGAGGTCGAACGATCACTTCAAACAGTTGTTCGACTATTTATAATTTATTTGCAAGAATGAAAAAAAGGCGTTGAAATTTTTCAGTAATTTTTTCGTCTTTTGGTATTGTATTGTATGGCGTTGTATTGTACTGTATTGTATTGTATTGCATTGCATTGCATTGCATTGTATTGTATTGTATTGTATTGTATTGTATTATATTGTATTGTATTGCATTGTGTTGCGTGGCGTTGTATTGTATTGCGTGGCGTTGTATTATATTGCATTGCATTGTATTGTATTGTATTGTATTGTATTGTATTGTATTGTATTGTATTGTATTGTATTGCATTGTGTTGCGTGGCAATGTATTGTATTGCATTGCATTGCATTGCATTGCATTGCGTAACGTTACATTGCATTACGTTACATTACATTACATTGCAATATGACAACCTTGAACCTGGAAACATGAATTTTTGATGGAAAATTCTGAAATCGTGTAATACTTCAAGTTCCCGCTTATCCTTTGAAAATTTGAGTGCATTGATGAGGTAAAGGTTGCATAATTTCTCAAAGATTTGAGAAGTATTCTTTGATTTTTTTTGAATTTCATGAAATTTCAAGTTTTTTTTCTTACTAGATGCCAAATTTTCAGCAATTCAGTGCATTATCTGATACGAATTTCTCTTCAGAAACATTATTAGGTTATTCCGTATTTTTTTTTTTAGTCAGTTCAAATCATCAAAAATTTGAGATTATTGTATATAAAAGATTAATTTTTGAGCAATTACTGCTTTTTTAGAGGGGAGATGGCTCTTAAGGTTGTATTCTGTAATTGAAAGATGTAAAAAAATACAACCATAATGAGATTCAAGAAATTCTATCACTCAAATTCTTCCTCAAAAAGTTGTTTTTTGTTCCAACTTCCCTCCAAATGCGCTTGAGAAGCCAAAATTAGAATATGTTGGTGTCCGTGATTCACTCTTTCATATGAGATCAAAGATGAAAATTTTGAGTCATTGCCTCCACTCCAGCCTCACTCAGAATTTGAGTGAACCGTCATTTTGAGTTGTATCAAAAAAAGTACCTTTTTCGCATTTTCAAGTAGAGTCTTTCACCTAATTTTGAATGAATTTCATTGATATCCGCCGGTGCTACCCTTGGGCGTAAAAATACATATACTAAGGTTATTCGTTAAGTTACACCTACACCACCATATCTCCCCGAATAATCGAGATTGAAAAAAAAAAGTTAAAATATATTAGATAAAGAATTTTATTCGCTATCATGTCATATATTTGGTTTCGACATAATCTCCATTTAAATGGATACAGCGAATCTATCTCGAAATCAACTTTCATATATCCGTTTCGTAAAATTCTCGCTTTTGTTTTCGGAAGAAATTTGTTAGCCCTTGCTTCAGATTCATCGGTTCAACCCCCTTTTATTATACTAGTGATTACAAGTCTATTGAAATAAAATTCGATCGTATTAATTGAGATATTTCGACTAGCAATTTTCGAATGGTATTTTCCCGAGGACTTCCTTATTGAAATGGGTTCAGTTCAGAGTATTTTTATGGAATTTTTAACTGATCGATATTCCAAAAAAAAAAAAATAAGTACATATTTGCATTACTACGAGTGCTGTAATGAATGGTAAAGCGTGTACTTTGTGTTTCTGATATTTACGAGGGTTCGATTTAAAAGGTACGCGTATTCGAGACTAAATGAGCGTAAAATGTTTACTTTTAAATTTTCCACTCGATTAGAACGATCGAGTTGGTAAAAATTCTACGAAAAGTGCAATAAGGGATTTTCGAACTTCGCCGCGGTACGTTGGAAGATCGGAATGCGAGCGAATTCAGGGTCGGTTAAATTTTCCAGCGCGACGTCTATTTGCGGCTGAAAATTTGGCTGTTGGATAGATGCGGTCACGCCGGAAGCTATGAAAACGTCCTAGGTGACTCCGACGATCTAGGAATTTCCCCGGGTTAATATTCGAAGACGGCGACGGCGGTCGGAAGCGTGTGGAATGGGAGGTGGAAATTTTCGTGCCGCGTTTGACGTAACTAATAGGGAAGACGGTTTATTGTGCTCTCGGGAACTCGTTTGACGTTTATTTATTTTGAACGGCCAGATGCGGAATGAAGCCGAAGGCAATGACCGGAATGGTAACGTCGTGACGGTGTGACTGCTGAGGTCGTTGTAATAGCGTGGTAAATCGGCTGGAACTAGTTTCGGGGGTTTTCCGGCTCGCGGAGACGAATCAATGGTGAGCGGTGATATATCGAGGCCTTTCCAGTAACCGGTACCAGTTCGAATTCGAGTTTACCCGAGCTCTCGCCTTTTTTTTGCTAACAAACTCGATGGTATTGGTGACTGGACGGTTGAGGAGTAAACGAGTATCGGAAATTCGCGTTCGGCGTGTTTGAAAAATTCCTAGCAAATGGGAGTCGGCGAAGTAGCGATGTGAACAAAATTTAAATCTTGGTCGGAGCGAGGAGCTGGCCTTGAAAAATATTCCATTGGTAATGGATACCATTGGCTGATATTGGAGGATGTGAGAAATTTAGGGGAAAAAATGCCGAGGAATTTCGACGAGTGTTTACAAATTAATCCCTCATCCTCATCGCTTGTTCAGCTTGTGGTGTAATTTTCATGATATTCTGGGCCTGAGGGGAGGATCAGATCAAATGGAATTGGTTGTTTCGCGCGAATATTAGTATATTTTTTTATTGATGTTATTCTATTGAAATAATAAAAATTTTTAATTATAGTGTTATATTTATATCTTTGAATCTATTAAAGGATTTAATAATTTTAATTCCATTAATTTTTTCTTTAATAATTTAATAATTACTTTTCTTTATGATTTAGGTTAGCCTTGATTTTAAAAAATGACTAATTTGCATTTAACGTTTTGCTATGCTCGTATTTACTTTAGCACCCACACGTGGTTTAAAGTACGATCGATAATGCTTTCGTTTTATTCGTGCATGTGTACGAATGAATTTAGCTAAGTTTTCAACTTGAAAATTATACCTAGCTATTTTAGCCTACCTGATTTATGAAGGAGCGGTCGGGGAGGGGGGGCAGAGTCTTCAAATCTTTACATTTCAGACCATTTGTAATCATATGGAAAATGTCCTACTTCTTGGTATACATCTGGTGTCTATTCGATTCGAGTACTGTTAAGCGCCAAATTCCCAGCTACATTTTCCCATATTATAGGTTGGTAACAATGATGTAATGCGGCTGTGAGGGCTGTGATATATAATAGGCGTAGGCGCGTTCCTGATAACATGATAAGAAATTGTAATTGAATATATTTTTTTCTTTCTTTGTTCTTCTTGTTATTTAATTAATGAAGAATGTTTTACGTAATTTTTTATTAGTTTAGCATTATGATATAAATCTGTTACTCGCTTCGATTGTACATTGATGAACTTGTCCATTTCTGCTCCTATTGGATGCGTGAAGTGAACGCAAAAATCACTGCTAACAAAATCTTCGATTATTTTTAATTCATTTTTAATAACTTTAAACCACCTATCTTTCGTTTTTATCGTCAAAATCGTATCAAAGTACACTTTGTTTAGTCAGATGCAACAAGTTGAATGTGAATCTAGATAATACGTAGCGATAAAAGAATCAAACTAAGCAGCCTTAAATCGAATCGTTGTAGATTTTGTGAACAGTAATGGCAGTGCTGCACCTCATTCATTAAACTATGAGATTTACATTATCTTGGGGAGCATAGAGTTGTTTTTGCGTATGATTATCGCGTGTAAAAGATACTGTCGGAGCTATGTCTCGTTTCGTTTCCTGGATTTAACTTTTTTGATATTCTTAACATTTTTGAAATATATTAATCGCAGTTCAGATTCAGTATCTAATTCCTGATTGTAGAAAGCACTTTAGGTATGAAAAATTTTATGCAAGTTACGCCTTAAAAGATTGTTATTCTCAGAAGGGAAGCTTTGTATTGGAGATTATATCAGCTTGGTGCGTTCTCACGGTCGTACTTAAAGTAATGTATATTGAGCTTGCAGTACAGTTCGAAATTACACATCGTAAGCCTACCGTTGACTTACTACCATACATGGTGTGCCTTGTTATTCTACCCTTAGCTCGATGGTGAACTCGTTGGAAACCAATACGAGGAGTAATTTAGATATTTCGAGATGTTATTACGTAGATATGACCAGTCGAATGATAATATCTCCTAATCTTAAGTAATTTTGGGTTCTACAAGCGTTGTAAAAGTTATTGGTTTTTGAAAAGTAAGTCTCTTCATTTATGATACATTTTTGTCGAGTCGATGGATTTTGGTGACATTGGATGAAAAAGTGGGATGGTCACGTTTTACGATGCAATTATTGGAACTCCAAGCAAAATGGCTGACCTCTGGTGGAAGAAATGAGAAACATATTTGGAGTGAACAAGGAATAAATTTACATTTAATTATATGCAAATTATAAATGAAATGGAGAACGTAATTTTTAAGCTGCGATTTTTTTTGTTTTTTTCAAAAAAAAAAAAACGAAATGTTTATGTCTTTAGCATATAGCTAAGCATTCCCCCTCCCTCCAATTTACCGTAAAGTTTTTTTTTTTTCAGAAAAATGAAAGAAGAGGGAAAATGAGGATTTTTGAGAGGAACAAAGATTTAATGAATAAAAACAGTGTTTTGATGTTTTCTTAACCCTCTGATGGCACACATAAAAGTAATTTAAATTAGAAAATAAAAATTGTGCTGAGTCACTCAAGAAGTTGAAATATAATGTTATTGTGCTCGCTGAAATGCAGAATTCTATCACAAAAAAAATTGTATAATATCAAAATTGAAGGGGCAGCATACATAGGATAGAATAGAACAATTTTTGAAAATTTCTAGCTCCTTCAATATTCAAGATAGGCAATTTGTTCTTCTATGTTTTTTTCTTGCAAATCGTTCGAACTACAACATAGCATGGTTTTATTTTCAATTTTTGCGACCTGAAAAATGCAATGAATAATTTACATAAAAATTCAGAAGTAAATCTGCCCCTTCAAAAATTGATGTATGCAACTAACACAGATTCCCTAACTGAAAAAATTGTGGCAACGTTCAACTATGAAGGGTGCACAGGGATGAGCAGTCGGTTATGCCGTAGCGCAACGAGTTTGTATTACCGATAGGTGAAATTCACCCATGTGTGCCAATTAAGGGTTAAAAAAGTATAATTGATAAAAATGAACAAAAAAGAAAATCTGTTCCTTACATTTTAATCTTTATGAGAACTGCAATTTTAATTTTCAAAAAATTATAAAACATCGAATCACTAGAGAAATATAAAATGAGTAATTTGTGTGTTGTGTCAAGCACGGAGTTTTCTTTATAAGTTTTTCAAAAAAATTCTACGTTGAAAAGTACGCTTACAAACTCGATTTCAATTTGTATATAAGCTTACGTGGTTTTATCCCTTGATCATTCCAAATATCAATGCACACTAGCGCGCTCTGGTTATCTTGAAAATTTCAATTAGTTGTGGAAACAAAGTATAAAAATTTTGAAATATATCGTTGCTCCGAAAAAAAGGACACAAGTTTTTTAGATTTGGTACGATAAGGACCCAAAGTTATTGGAAAGTTGCATCCGTATAGAATTTCCCAGTCGATACAAAACCATAATGCAAACGAATTTTATTCAATTCTTAACTGATAATTAGACCTAATAAACAAGTTGATAAAAGAATTAAACTAAAATAATAAATCCTTAAATTACGAACAACTAAATAATATGTAATCTTATCTTAATTTTAAATACCTTAATAAAATAAAAATGAGGCAGACGCTCGTGCTACATTGTGGGCGCCCGACGTGGAATCCCAATTCATTTCCATGACATTTTTAAACTGAATATCTAAGAGCATTGGATGCTGATCTTCCGTCGTTTTATTCAATTCTCAAGACGGGACATTAGTCGGTAAGCAAATGGGTAGTTGAAATTTGTCCAACAAATACCGATAACTCGTGTATATATATATATATGTGGCGGCATCTGGTAAAAGGGACCTAACGACCAAAAACGAAATTGTTCAGGAGTGCAGTTGAAAGTTTAACAAAATCTAAAAAATTCAAAGTGAAAAACCCAATTTGGTTCCGACCTCACTCGCTGAAAATTGCTATATCTCGCTCGAAATTGACTTTTGAGGTCTGGGACCACTTCCATTCGAATTTTAATGAAATTTCGAATCAGAATCAAAAATAAAAAAATTTTTGACCGTCCTACCCTTAGATCACTTTTGCTGGACGCCTTCACATATGTATATATAATTTTTTTTTTTTTTTTTTTTTTTTTTTTGAAAACATGAAATTAATTGAAGTAAGAATTCAAATATGTGATGAATACGTGGCTTAAAATCTGAACCATTTATTACATTTACAAACGTATTCAACTGTTGTCAAAAAAGTAAAATGATCAAAAAAACATCTCGATTTTCTCTTTAAGATACAGCTACTCCCATAGGACGTAACGAAATACAGTGATTAATTAATTTGTTGTTTTCAAGTATAAGATGTAAAGAGTGGCCAAGCGTTTTCTTCCTTTTCTACTTTAAAAGCTTGTAAATTGTTCAGTTTTTTTAGTCAATTTTCCGAGTCATTAAGAAGCATGTGAAATTGGAATGACTTATTTAAATATTTAAATCGAAAAAAGGCGCACCTACCCGTTAAGTATGATCTGGGAAAAACAACATATCAATAATTCATCGTATTTTATTTTAACCTGCTCGAGTAGTTGTACGTGAGAGTATGATAGTAAAGTGAAAATGCATTTTGTTATTGGTGGAGATGGTTTTTTAATATTTGTTTTGTCGCATTGATAACAGTAAATTGAAGAAACGCGATGAATGTCGTGTTTTTTTTTTTTTTTTTTTTTTTTTTAATTAATGAAAAAACGAAATTCTCAATTTTACATCTGATCGCTTGTTATGCGACACCAGAATGCGTGAAGTCCCGCCTTAAATGATCAACGGACTTGATGAATTGGTTGATAAAAGAGTTAAACTTAAATAATATATCCTTAAATTACGAACAACTAAATAATATGTAATCTTATCTTAATTTTAAATACCTTAATAAAATAAAAATAAGGCAGACGCTCGTGCTACATTGTGGGCGCCCGACGTGGAATCCCAATTCATTTCCATGAGATTTTCAACTTGAATATCTAAAAGCATTAGATGCTCATCTTTAATCGATTTATTAAATTCTTAAGGACGGGCATTAGAGGTGGCTTAAAATCTGAACCATTTAATACATTTATAAATGTATTTTACTGTTGTCGAAAAAGTAAAATGATCAAAAAAACATCTCGATTATCTTGATGTTATTTTTTCAGATACAGCTACTCGCATAGAACATAACGAATTGCAATGAATGATTAATTTGTTGTTCTTAAGTATCAGATTTATAGAGTAGCCAAGCGTTTTCTTGCTTCTCTACTCGAGACCCTTGTAAATTGTTTAGCATTTTTAGTTACATTTTCGAAGTCAGTCATTAGGAAGCGTGTGAAAATGGAATGACTTATTTACTTAAATTTCAAAGCAAAAAATTGGAAAAGAGGCACACTCACTCGCTGGATATGATGCTGAAGAACAACGTATCAAGGATTCATTGTATTTTATTTTACCTTATTCGAGTAGTTGTATGTGAAAGGAGGACACTAAAGTGAAAATACATTTATTATTGGTAGAGATGATTTTTTAATATTTATTTGGTCGCATTGATAACAGTAAATTGAAGAAACGTGGTAAATGTTTTTTTTTTTTTTTTTTTTTTTGTATCAATGATAAAACGAAATTTTCAGTTTTGCGCCTGATTATTTACTATTCAAGATCAGAATGCGTGAAGTCCCGCCTTAAATGATAAATGGACTTAATGAATTAGTTGATGAAGGAGTTGAGTGGAAATAATGTATCATTATAGGTATTACGAAGAATTAAATATTATAATTTTATCTTAATTATGAATATGTTAATAAAATAAAAATAAGGCAGATGCTCGTACTATATCTCGATATCCTTATTCAAATCCTTTTCTGCGTCTTCTTCAGGTTCCCAGTCCAGTTTCAATACATCGTTAGGCTGGATGTTTAACGGCATTTTAATGTCATCTGTTGTAGTTTTGCAGCAATACGCGAAATTATTCGTAATCTCGATAGGGCGTTTATGCGTTTTGAAAAATGATGACATATTCGCCCATTTCACAAAATCGCATTCTGCTCGTTCTTTACAGAATGGGCTTTCTTCTGGTTTTTTGTCAACATCTAAGGTGTGGTGTATGATGAAAGTTATCGCAGAATTTGACATCGTATCGTATGCTTGTATGAGCAAAGTTTCGGGTTCCACAAATTTCACGTTATTGATCATGTGTACTATCTGTTTCTCTTCAAACGCCGGATAAATTATCTTCGCCATGACTGTTATAAATGTATCTTTCTGGAAGTGAAAAAGAAAAAGTATATATCTATTAATGTCACTTTTGTTTTTTGAACTGGGTTAATATTTTGTTTCGCGTACCTTTGTAGAATATAGTTGTAGACGGTCCTCGATGAGATCGATTAATGGCTTAAAGTGGTCCAAAATTGTCACATCTGTTTCGTATGATTGTTGAATCACTGATGCCCATATTGGGGAGTCGCTTTTTGTTTTTGGTACTAAACTTTGTTGCGTTGTTGATCTATTATTCTGAAAAAGAACAATTACGTATTTTAATACTTATAAAGAATGTATTATGGGATGAAACGTATCGTAAGTTTTACTTCATTTATGGAGTAAATTGGGCGTTCAAGCTCTGTCCATGGTGTTATGTTTCGTTGTATCCAAGAGACTCTGTTTTGCTCAAGGTCTTGGCAATATCGATATATTTCTAGCATTCGTGTTTCAATGTAAACATCCGATACCTGGTGATAAAAAGCAATTGATCTTTAATCGGATGAATTATTCTACTTGAATAACGTTCTGGGCAAAATATACCTGAATATACTTAGCTTCTAGTTCATAAAATACGCTGAGCATGTCCGTAACCCTATACGTGTACTTTTCATCTTTGTTTTGTTTGTCTTTGTCTTCGACGTTGTTTTGTTTGTCTTTCTCTTCGTCGTTCTTGTTTTCGTCTTCGTCTTCGTTTTCGTCTTCGTTTTCGTCTTCGTCTTCGACTTGGTTTTCTCCATCTTCGTCTTTGGCGTTGTTTTTTTTGCGTTTGATTTGAACTTCGTATTTTTTGATCATGGGATACCCGAACTAGAAAATGATAATGCTTATGGTTTTGTGCGCATGCGATGTATGCTATTCAAAGGAATTGGAACTTACAAGCAGTCCCTGAGAGAACAACCCCATCGATGGTGCGGGGCAATTTATCAGGTCGCTACTTTTGAAAAACCGAATCCTTGCTATTTTCGGCAGTTCTTCACATACGGTTATTTCCCCTTGGTTGGATTTAATTTCCATATTTAAATAGTTGGTATCGGTGTTAGATGGTAGGTGAAAATAAAGTGTATTCATCCACGGCATGTAAGGGCACAGATGAATTTTTTCTTCATGTGGAGCGGGTGAATAATTATAGCTTACTATTTTTTCGGTGGTTAATGGGAATACAGGCATTGTGTCCGACGCTGTGGCAAATAATTCGTCCCTATTCGCGATTATGATTATAGGATGATAACCTTTAAAAATAACAAATCATAAATCGCCATTAATGAAACATCCAAGAAATCGATACCATACTGCTCTCAGCTTTATGAACCGAGTCGATGGTAGGCTCGTGAAAAATCGGCGCAGCTGATTTCGACGTGTAGTTACATAGGTGCGACTGGTTGAGTGGTAATATTTTATGGTTTTTGTGATTTTGGTTTTTACAAATGCATACGTTAGTTTCGTAAGAAGTATGCGACGAGAACCGTTGAGAAAAGCGATGATGTGTTATATTTTCGGATGGGGTAGATGAAAGATTTTGAAATAGGTGCTATATAGAATTTGTTGAAAAAATTCTGATAAAATTTTACCAATTTTTTGCATGTTGAAGATTTTGAAAAATTTTGCGAGGGATCTCTGGTTGGGTTTTATTTTTTATTTTTTACCTGAGTTTTTAACAAAACGATAGCTATTACAGCCTACCTGATTTGGGAAGGGAAGGTCGGGGGGGGGGGTCTTCAAATCTTTGCGTTTCAGACCATTTGTAATCATCTGGCAAATGTCCAACTTTTTGGTACATATATATTTTTTCCCCCACGCGTAGCGCCGGCGAGTATTCATAAAATTCGCTCAAAATTTGGTGAGAGACTCATCTTGAAAATGCGCAAAAATAGTTTTTTTGTTTTTTCGATAAATTTCAAAATGGCGGATCACTCAAATTTTGAGGGGGGCTGGAGAAGGGGCAAATAGCTCAAATTTTTCGTTTTTGATTTTATATGAAAGAGTGAGTCACGGATACTAATATATCCAAACTTCAGCTTTTTAAGTGCATATTGAGAGGAGTTAGATCAAAAAACAGCTTTTTGAGGAAGTTTTGAGTCATGAAATTTCTTGAATCTTCCATATCTCCCCACCAAATCAAGTTAAAGAGGTCAAATTTTGTGTGTGAGGTTAGTTGGTGACCACAATATGACCTCTTGAATTTGGATCAAAATGGATTCAAAATGGCGGATTATCAAAATTTTGAGTAGAGCTTGAGGAGCCTCAAGTTGGTAAAAATGTAATTAATATGAATTCATATGGTTATTGGGGATAAGTTGTATACTATATCCCGAATTCACTTCCATACATGATGTTGGAGGGGGAAGGCGGGGTTACCAACCTAAAATAGTGGTGGGGGTACAGGAGGGGTCGAAAATTTTTTATTGCTGTGTCATATGATAAAATGAGCCCAAGTGACAAACGTATTTTGATTTTAGCTTCCTCAGTGATTTTGGAGGGGAGTTAGAGCAAAAAACGGCTTTTGGAGGGGAAATTGCTGCAGGAAATTTCATGAATCTTCCATATCTCATCACCAAATCGGCCTAGAATGGTCAAACTTTGTGTGTAGGATTAGTTTGTGACCAGAATATAACCACTTAAATTTGAGTCAAAATGGATCCAAAATGGCGGATTTACAAAATTTGAAGATAATTTGAGGACCCTCAAATAGTTATAATTTGAGAAATATGTGTTCGCATGATTATTTCATGGCAAGAAATACTACATTTGTGCCAAATTGAACTTCTTAAGTGTTTTTGGAAAGGATAGTAGGGGTTTTCAGACTTGGTATTGGGTGTGGCCTGTAGTGATGAACGGTTAAGCAAGGTTATTACTAAATCAAAACAAGCCCCAGTTAAAAACTCAGCTCCAGTAATGCGGCATGGCTGCTTACGTTTTTTTTTTTTTTTTTTTTGTAATCTGATATAGGTCTTATTCTTTAATTAAAGATTTAATTTATTTTTATTATTTTCGTAATTTTTTTTAAATTTAATTTTTTCTCTATTTTTTAAAATAATTATGAAAATTTTAGTGAAATAAATTATTTTGCCACTTCTGATCGTAATGAACCTGAATGATATTTTTAATTTTTTTATTCAATTTTACGATCAATTCCAAATGAATTTTCTGGTTTTAAATTTTTTTTTTCCAATTCCAAAAAAGAGTACAATGGTTGGAAAAAATTAAAACTTGAAAACGCACATTTTCTCAATGAACTAAAATAATTAATTAATATCACGGTTGAGTGGAAAAAAAGGCGCTTCGATATTCATTAAATTTTAATACGTTGTTTACTTCGAATTGAAATAGTTCTGACTAAATTTTCAGTTCTTACTGACCACTTTTGGGGAACGTAGAGGTCGTCAAAGTAGTACAATGCTAATCTACTACGAAGAACATCAGCACGAGTATTCCATTTGAAGCGACTATTGATATTAAGGCCTAGGAACTTGGTTTAATCTACTGATGTTATTTCAACCCCATTCCGAAAAACTGTTGATGGCGAATTCTTCGGGTGTAGGTTGAAATGTATATTGGCTTTACTATAGACGAAGGTAACAGTAACGAGCCCAGAATTGTACTTTAAGGTATACCACTAATAACTCGGCACTGCTTTGAATAGGAAAGCGTTCTTATTAAATTTGTACTTTTACCGATTGAGGTGGATTTTTGAGATGACGGTAGAACCGTGGCTAGGCTTGAACGCGAATCCCATACCATTCGAGTTTATGTTAGAGTTTATCGATATTTATAGAGTCAGAAGCCTCGAATGTCGTCGCAAAATTAATAGCTTGAAATTCATCGAACAGTTTTCTTTTTTTGCTTTTAAATCGTCGTAATATTAATTTTAAATAATTTTTTCATTAATATCGAAAAGAGCGTAAAATTTCCACTTTGAAATGTATCGTGATCGTTGAAATTTTCTAGCAATTTGTACGAGTAGTTATATGTACATTACGAATTATATTCGCAGGCGTAAAAGTATAAGCGAAGTTGCGCGCGCACATGCGCGCGGTCGTAAGAAACTGTGGCGCTTGGTGGATATTTCGCGCATTTTTGCCACACCGAATTGCGGTTTTTGGTTTTTTATTTTAACAGTGTTGCAACGCTCATAGAATTTTGAATGGTCGTTTGAAAATTTCTGAAGCGTGTAGTTATTTGAGTAATTATTCGAAAACATTGAGAATACTTCTATCGTCAAGAATACATGGAAAAATTTCAAATCTATCAACTTTAATTTAGAAAAAAAAAATAATAATAAATAAATAAATAAAAAAAACGTAAGCAGCCATGCCGCATTACTGGAGCTGAGTTTTTAACTGGGGCTTGTTTTGATTTAGTAATAACCATGCTCAACCGTTCATCACTACAGGCCACACCCAATACCAAGTCTGAAAACCCCTACTCTATCCTTTCCAAAAACACTTAAGAAATTCAATTTGGCACAAATGTAGTATTTCTTGCCATGAAATAATCATGCGAACACATATTTCTCAAATTATAACTATTTGAGGGTCCTCAAATTATCTTCAAATTTTGTAAATCCGCCATTTTGGATCCATTTTGACTCAAATTTAAGTGGTTATATTCTGGTCACAAACTAATCCTACACACAAAGTTTGACCATTCTAGGCCGATTTGGTGATGAGATATGGAAGATTCATGAAATTTCCTGCAGCAATTTCCCCTCCAAAAGCCGTTTTTTGCTCTAACTCCCCTCCAAAATCACTGAGGAAGCTAAAATCAAAATACGTTTGTCACTTGGGCTCATTTTATCATATGACACAGCAATAAAAAATTTTCGACCCCTCCTGTACCCCCACCACTATTTTAGGTTGGTAACCCCGCCTTCCCCCTCCAACATCATGTATGGAAGTGAATTCGGGATATAGTATACAACTTATCCCCAATAACCATATGAATTCATATTAATTACATTTTTACCAACTTGAGGCTCCTCAAGCTCTACTCAAAATTTTGATAATCCGCCATTTTGAATCCATTTTGATCCAAATTCAAGAGGTCATATTGTGGTCACCAACTAACCTCACACACAAAATTTGACCTCTTTAACTTGATTTGGTGGGGAGATATGGAAGATTCAAGAAATTTCATGACTCAAAACTTCCTCAAAAAGCCGTTTTTTGATCTAACTCCTCTCAATATGCACTTAAGAAGCTGAAATTTGGATATGTTAGTATCCGTGACTCACTCTTTCATATGAAATCAAAAACGAAAAATTTGAGCTATTTGCCCCTTCTCCAGCCCCCTCAAAATTTGAGTGATCCGCCATTTTGAAATTTATCGAAAAAACAAAAAAACTATTTTTGCGTATTTCAAGAAGAGTTCCTCACCGAATTTTGAGCGAATTTTATCCACACCCGCCTGCGCAAGGCGAGTGACACAAAAAACGCAATTTCCTCAAAAACAGGTTTTTGCTAACTCTCCTCAAAATGCACTTAGGAAGCTGAAATTTAAATATGTTGGTGTCCGTGACTCACTCTTTCATATGAGATCAAAAACAAAAAATTTGAGCTATTTGCCTCTTCTCCAGCCCCCCTCAAAATTTGAGTGATCCGCCATTTTGAAATTTTTCTAAAAAACAAAAAAACCGTTTCTGCGCATTTTCAAGAAGAGTTCCTCACCAAATTTTGAGCAAATTTTATGAATTCTCGCCGGCGCTACGCGTGGGGAAAAAAATATATATACCAAAAAGTTGGACATTTGCCAAATGATTACAAATGGTCTGAAACGCAAAGATTTGAAGGCCCCACTCTCCCCCCACCTTCCTTTCCCAAATCAGGTAGGCTGTAATAGCTATCGTTTTGTTAAAAACTCAGCTAAAAAAACGACACTAATCAGATAGGCTGACATTTAGCGTGCTGTTAGTGAAGCCGGTCTCTGCAATTCTGTGTAGCCATGAAAGGAATCGTTGCTTGGAATTTTACTGTGCTACGAACTGTGGAACGGGATACGGATCTCAGTTTTCAACTGTCAATGCTGAATATCTCGGTTCCTCAGAGTCGTACAAAAATCTTCGGTATATCAGTGAAATAATAATTAAATAGGCTGACTTTGTTACTGAAGAACTTTTTAGCTGAGTTTTTTTTACTAGAGCCCAACCATAACCTGAGAAAGTAGTTCGAAAGTGTAATGTGGTATTGTAAAATTTTTTATGTTCAATTTAAACCTGTATTGTGGAAAAGGTAGAAGGAATGGTGAATATGCTATATTATTCTGAGATTACACTTCTCATAAGTAATCTGAGCCTTCATTCTCCCTTCTTCCGTGTTTTTAAGGAGAGTTATGAATCAAAATATGAGAAAAAATAAGTGGAACACCTGAATCAGGTTTTGCTATTCGATCTCAAAAATGAGGTAGGAGTTTGTGACTGAGAAAAAGGTCCTCTGTCGACCACGTATCGCAAAATTTGCGTACTTTTCAGATGCAACTCTCACGCCGTTTTTTCAACGATAGACGAGAATGGGTTCAGTACTCTGAAGGTTTAATATGCGTGGATTTTTTTGCACCAAATTTGGTGTTTTTGATTAGAAAAAAAAATCCCAAAAAATCATAATTTTTAATATTAAATACAAAAACTTTCGTGGGGTATCGTAAATAAATTAGCTTATTGTAATCCTAAAAAATTGGCAGATTTTCACGAAAAAGAACTGAAATCCTATTGAAGGATTTTATGGCGAAAGTTTAACGTAGCAAAGGAGAGATTTTGAGGACCGAAAGCCCTGACCAGAGTCAAGTTTTTTTTTAATTTTTATATGTTGTGAATATTTTCAATAATAACGATCGTCTGGCGTACTAAAATGGACTCCTCGAGTTACAAATAATGAGAAACCAGTTTTTCATCTTTTATTGACTGTCGATATTTTTTCATTGTTACGAATTATTACAAAAAAATTATTTACTAGAATTACGTATTGCATTAGATCCGAAAATTTCTAGTAGAATGAAAAAAGTTTATGAAAAAAAATTACGCTGTTGTTCCCTCTCCCAATAACACTGGATTTAGATCAGAAAAATGTATAAAAAATACTTTTGAAAAGAAATCAAATTCCATCTCACTGATGGATGTTGGCAATGACCTTGAAGTTTAGTAGAAATGTAGTGTTTAACTGGCGGTTTTTTTTTTCCTCCCTCTAGAAAATAGTACGAAACCATACAAAATGACGAAATTATTCCATTTTTTGCGACACAGACCAGTCTACCGTTACTTCTCAAATCGATGTTCTCCATTGATTTTCTTATTTTAGTCGAAAAATTAGTCGATTCACCTTCGGTACATCGCGTAATGCCGGAAAATAGCCTTTTCTACTCATTGGGTATTGTGGTCGAAAAAACGAGGTAGTTGAATCGTAAGTTACGGGCCATTGGCAATTACGGAAATATTCAACTAGGTACCTAGATTTTTCGTTATCATGATATTGTTTAGGAAAAAGTAGGTAAATTTCTTAATTGATTTTGGAACATTTTGTACGGTTTTCAAAAAAATTCAATTAAAATGGAACAAAATATAATTAGTTGATACTTCTTTATGAACGAAAAATATATGGGAAAATATTAAAAATTTTTGTTTTTCCTTATTTAATCAACAAAGATGTGAAAAATAGAGAGATATTACGCCATAATATTTCATTATGAAGTATTTGCAAGTCTTAGAGTAGAAAACAATCAATTCTACTCGGTTATTCATTTTTGAGCATCGACCGCAAGCCCTAAATCGTACTTTAAATCATTACTGCCGTGAAAAATGCGAAGAAAAAAATTTTTCTCCACTCAACCATATCGTTTTTTAACATTTGCGGTACAGCACGTTGGTTAAATCTCCTAATATGTTAATACTATGCTTGGTAAGAAAAATGCTTACCCAAGACTATTGGTACAGTCTCATCGTTTTCGGATGTGTAGTTCGAAACACTGGACGTATCTTCGGATTCACTGAATTTGTCATCAGTTTTGGACTCTCCGCATATGCTTATATCCTCACAATCATCGAACTCACCGGCTTCAAATATGTGATAGCAGTTGAAAGCGAAGGCACCGAAAATGAAGGCAACGAATAATTTCAACACGGCCGGAGTGACCGTAATTAACATAAAATAGAATAAAATCGAGTTAGTTAATACGTCTGTATAAGCGGAAATTATGCCGGAAAATAGGTATTTGAGATTTTTGTTTTTCTTTATTTAATCGACAAAGCCGTGAAAAATGGAGGGATATTGCACCATAATTTATCTCATTATTGAGTGTTTACGAGTTTTAGAGAAATAAAAAAAATAAATTCTACTCGGTTATTGATTTTTGAGCATAGACCGCAAGCCATAAATCGTACTTTTAATCACTACTGCCTTGAAAAATGCGACGAAAAAAATTTTTCCTCACTCAATTTTATCGTTTTTTTAAATTTGCCATACAGCTCGTCGGTTATATCTCCTAATATGTTAATACTGCGGTTGGTAAGAAAAATGCTTACAGTTGGTTGTACTTTCTGCATCCTCTTGTCTTATTGATACTTTGTCTTCATCGTCTTCATTGCATTCTTCTTCATGGCATTCGCTTTCGTCGCATTCGTCGCATTCGTCGGCGTCATCGTTTCCGGACCCACCGGCTTCGAATATGTGATAGTATTTTAAAGCAGAGGCACCGAAAATGAAGGCAACGAATAATTTCAACACGGCCAGAGTGATCGTAATTGAAATAAAATAGAATAAAATCGAGTTAGTCAATACTTCGTTTTAAGCGAAAATTATATAAGGGAAAATATTTGAGATTTTTGTTTTTTCCTATTTAATCGGCAAAGCCGTGAAAAATGGAGAGATATTACGCCATAATATTTCATTATCAAGTATTTGCAAGGCTTGAAGAAGAAAAAAAATCAATTCTACTCTGTCATTCATTTTTGAGCATCGATCGCAAGCCCTAAATCGTACTTTAAATTACTATTGCTCTGAAAAATGCGACGAACAAAATTTTTTCTCACTCAATTTTATCGTTTTTTTTTTTTTTTTAGCTGAGTTTTTAACTAAAAAACGACAGCTATTACAGCCTACATGATTTGGGAAGGGAAGGTCGGCGGAGGGTGGGGTCTTCAAATCTTTGCGTTTCAGACCATTTGTAATCATCTGGCAAATGTCCAACTTTTTGGTATATATATATATTTTTTCCCCTACGCGTAGCGCCGGCGAGTATTCATAAAATTCACTCAAAATTTGGTGAGGAACTCTTCTTGAAAATGCGCAGAAGTGCTTTTTTTGTTTTTTCGAAAATTTTCAAAATGGCGGATCACTCAAATTTTGAGGGGGGCTGGAGAAGAGGCAAATAGCTCAAATTTTTCGTTTTTGATCTCATATGAAAGAGTGAGTCACGGACACCAACATATTAAATTTCAGCTTCCTAAGTGCATTTTGAGGAGAGTTAAAGCAAAAACCTGTTTTTGAGGAAATTCGTTTTTTGTCACTCGCCTTGCGCGGGCGGGTGTGGATAAAATTCGCTCAAAATTCGGTGAGGAACTCTTCTTGAAAGTACGCAAAAATAGTTTTTTTGTTTTTTCGATAAATTTCAAAATGGCGGATCACTCAAATTTTGAGCCGGGGCTGGAGAAGGGGCAAATTGCTCAAATTTTTCGTTTTTGATCTCATATTAAAGAGTGAGTCACGGATACTAACATATCCAAATTTCAGCTTCCTAAGTGCATATTGAGAGGAGTTCGATCAAAAAACGGCTTTTTGAGGAAGTTTTGAGTCATGAAATTTCTTGAATCTTCCATATCTCCTCACCAAATCAAGTTAAAGAGGTCAAATTTTGTGTGTAGGATTAGTTTTTTTGACCAGAGTATGACCTCGTAAATTTGAGTCAAAATGGATTCAAAATGGCGGATTATCAAGATTTGAAGATAATTTGAGGACCCTCAAATAGTTATAATTTGAGAAATATGTGTTCACATGATTATTTCATGGCAACATATACTACATTTGTGCCAAATTCAACTTCTTAAATGTTTTTGGAAAGGATAGGGTAGGGGTTTTCAGACTTGGTATTTGGTGTGACCTGTATTCATGAACGGTTAAGCAAGGTTATTAGTAAATCAAAACAAGCTCCAGTTAAAAACTCAGCTCCAGTAATGCGGCATGACTGCTTACTTTTTATTTTAAATTTGCAGTACAGCTCGTCGGTTAAATCTCCTAATATGTTAATACTGTGATTGGTAAGGAAAATGCTTACCGTTGGATGTACTTGCTGCATTCTCTTGTTTTTCTGATACATCTTTATGAACATCCTGCGTTGGCTGACTAATGGCGTCCTCAACGCCTTTCCTTTGGCTCCCTTTGGTTTCGAAACCGACGTTAGTTTTGTACTCACCGGCTTCAAGTATGTGATAGCAGTTGGAAGCAATGGCAGCGAAAATGAAGGCAACGAATAATTTTCACACGTCGAGAGTGACCATAATAATAATAAAATAATAAAATCGAGTTAGTCAATACTTGCTTTTAAGCGAAAATTATACGGGAAAATATTTGAGATTTTTGTTTTTCCTTATTTCGTAATATTTCATTATCAAGTATTTGCAAGTCTTAAAGAAGAAAAAAAATCAATTCTACTCTGTCATTGATTTTTGAGCATCGATCGCGAGCTCTAAATCGTACTTTTAATCGTTACTGCTCTGAAAAATGCGACGAAAAAAATTCTTCCCCGCTGAACCTTATCGTTTTTTAAAATTTGCCGTACAGCTCGTTAGTTAAATCTTCTAATATGTTAACACTATTCTCGTTAAGAAAAATGCTTACCGCTGTTTAACTTTGTATACTCTTGGTTTTCGAATGCATCGTCTTTAAGAACATCTTGCTTTGGGGAACCAACGAGTTCGTCAGCGGCTTTACTTTGGAACTCATCGGCTTCAAGTGTGTAATAGCAGTTGAAAGCGAAGGCAGCGAAAATTAAGGCAACGAATAATTTTGACATGTCGAAAGTGACCGTAATTGAAATGAAATAAAATAAAATCGAGTTAGTCGACGCTTCCTTATTAAGGGGAAATTATGCGGAAAAATACGTATTTGAGATTTTTGTTTTTCTTTATTTAATCGACAAAGCCGTGAAAAATGGAGGGATATTACACCATAATTTATCTCGTTATCGAGCGTTTACAAGTTTTAAAGAAGGAAAAAAAAAATCAATTCTACTCGGTTATTCATTTTTCAGCATCGATCGCAACCCCTAAATTGTACTTTTAATCACTACTGCCTTGAAAAATGCGACGAAAAAAATTTTTCTCTACTTAACCTTATCGTTTTTTAAATTTGCAGTACGCATCGTTGGTTAAATCTCCTAATATGTTAATACTATGCTTGGCAAGAAAAATGCTTACCTTTGGGTGTACTCGCTGCATCTTCTGGGTTTCCTGATGCATCCTGGTTAACAACATCCGGCGTTGGGTTACCAGCACTAGAAGTACCTTCGTCAACGATCTTGCTGCTAGACTCACCGGATTTTCCGTGAGTATCGGCTGCAAGTATGTGATAGCAGTTGCAAGCGAATGCAACGAAAATGAAGGCAACGAATAAATTCGACATGTCGAGAGTGGCCGTAGTGCACGTATACCTTCGTTGTTTCAAACAGAACCGTTTAAATTTGCTGAATATCGTTGTAGGAACGAACATTATTCCGTGATTTACAACCTTAATACTAACAACTTGACATACTGAACAAACACTTTGCTCGTTTGAGTTATGAATTGTTGTTGGTGTTGTTGTTGTTGTTGTTATTATTGTTGTTGGTGTTGTTATTGTTGTTGGTGTTGTTGAAGGAATATATATACTTATCTATCGATGAGTCGTTCAACAGGTGCTGCTACGAGCTTTTTCCTCCATATTAAGCGATTAAGTGGCAGCATAACGGATTAAATTTTGCGATAATTCGTTTCTTCAGACGAAATGTCCGCGTTGAAAAAACGATTGAGAGGAAGTGATGCTGAAAGCGACCAATTCCTATGCAACCGCCTGCTAGGCTTATTGATTCCATAAATTGAGTCTGATTTGTGTTATTGCTCGAATTCATGATATCGTATGGAGAATGTGTCGGAATAAGGGCTTTTTGTTATTTTCCTTCAAAAGAACTTTTCGTCGTTTTGCGAAGAGCAACTTTTGAATTGCTATTTGTATGATTATACGAACGAAAATTTAAGAAATTTTACGGCATTATTGTCAGTGGTGCCGGTAGTTTTGATACTCAAGTCACCAGCTTCAACGATTCAACTGCGCAGTGGCATTTATGCGCCTTAGCGTTGCCAAAAATCGCCCATCTAAAATTTTTCGAATTGTATGATTGGATGAGTAGGTCGAAATGAACGACGAGAGTTTTTCTATGGATTCGTAGCGTAAGAGGTGGAGAATATTCAGAGGATATTTTAACATTTTTGCATCCTTGATTTTGCTACTTTCGGAGATATGGATGAAAGTGTTTTTTTTTTTTTTTTTTTTTTTTCACCATGTATGAAAGTTGAAAAATTGGTAAAATGTATGTTCGCCTGCGTACGCTCGCAGTGTAACGGGTTTCCAAACTGGTATCTTATAACGAATTTTACGCTCTTTTCGTTAATGTGAAAAAAAAAATATATATATTTCCAATGAAATTAAGAACCTATTGTGGAAAAGTTTTCCGTGAATATCTACCTATTAATTTTTGTTGTTGTTGTTGTTGTTGTTGTTGTTGTCGTTGTCGTTGTGGTTGACATAAAATCGAAAATTTACGACGTTAATGCTGATAATATGGTATACTGAACAAACACTTTGCTAAGTTGAGACTTAAGTTCTTGTTGTTGTTGTTGTTGCTGCTGCTGATGTTGTTGTTGTTGTTGTTATTGAGGGAACGTGTGTGCTTATCTACCGATGAGTCATTCTACAGGTCCTATTACAAGCAAATTATGTGGCGCGCGCATGCGCGTCTTTTGTACACCTACAACTAGGACTCGTAACGTTTGATTGCAAATTGTCGAAAAATTCACCTACCACATAGGGGTTCCTAACTTGTCTATCGTAGAAAATTTTACGCTCTTTTCGTTCTTTTTGTATGTGATGATTACCTGAACGATCATTTTGTCGAATGAATTTGGTCTGGAAATGATTTGACGTTGATTGTTTCAAAAACATTTGCGAATTAAAATTTAAAATATGTAATATGCCTTGCCTTAGTCATATGAGCCCATATTTTTCAAATTGTAGCTCTTTGGGGCTCCTCAAGTTATCCTTTAATTTTCATAATCCGCCATTTTGCATCTATTTTTGCCCATATATTCAAGTGGTCACATTCTGTTCATCATCTTACCCCGCATACAATGTTTGACCCCTTCGGGTGCGTTAGTTGAGCTTATATAGAAAAGATTCACGAAGTTTCCTGTTGTAATTTCGCTTCCAAAAGTCAGTATGGGTTCATTTCATCGTAATACGACTTCGCAATAAGAAATTTTTAAACTCTCTTGCATCCCATCATATTTTGAGGTTGAGAACGCCTCTTCATTCCCATGAATCGTACGAGTCCATATTGATGAGATTTTCATTTCGGTTCCATTTGATCCAAATCCATCATATTATATTCTGGTCCTAGACGAACCCTACGCTTAAAGTTTGACCTTTCTAGTTTGATTTGACGAGGATAATAGAAAATTGAAGAAATTTCATTATTCGGAATTTCCTCAAAAAGTCTGTTTTCGTACTAACTCCCATTTGAATGCACTTAGGAAGCTGAAATTTGGATAAGTGAGTGTCCGTGTGTCATTTTTTCATTTGAGACCAAAAACGAAAATTTTGCGCTATTTGCATCTACTCTAGTCTTCCTTAAAATTTGAGACGTCCTTCATGTCTCACTAAATTTTAGCGATTTTCATCTTCCACCGTCCTCCTCTCTATGCGTGGAGGGAAGAAATATATGAATATATCTTATACATAAAGCTGCAAGGTAAAAAGTCGAAATTAATTCTACAAAAAGTCGAAAAAAAACTCCCATACTTTTTCTATTGCACCTAGAAAGTTAATTTTTTTTTTAATCGAAAGCTCATAACGTGTGCTATTAGTAAAAAATCCGAAACTCCGAAAAAGTAGACCCTAAAGCCCATAAAATTTTAAATAAATTTTGAAAATTTTGGTTTTTTCAACGTTTTACCCTGTATGTCCGCCAATAATAAAGTAGTCGCGTTTTTCTACATGCCATTATAAAGAGGATGAAATTCTGAACATTTCGTTCGCTTATACTTATATTCTAGGACTTGAACTTTCTGAGATATTATGGTTCAAAGTTTCGTAACACGTTCTTTTTGTTTTGTTGCAAAATAACTCGAAAAATACGCATCCTAGATACCTACTATATTTTTCAAATTGTAGCTCTTTGGGGCTCCTCAAGTTATCCTCTAATTTTCATAATCCGCCATTTTGCATCCATTTTCACTCATATTCACGAATTTCATTTTTTGCTCCAACTTACCCTAAATGGTAGATTTGGTGAGCTGATACGGAAAATTTACCAATAGGTCATCCCTTAAAACAAAAAAAAAAAAAAAAAAAAAAAAAAAAAAAAACTAGTAACACTCGGATGAAGATAAATAAAGTTATATACTAAAGATTTTTCGAATTTTTTTGTGCATAAACAGCGGATTTACGAGTGTGCTAGGAATTTCTTCTATTTTCACTCGCGAAAATCATGAAAAATGTCGATCGTTTTTTTCAATATTTGACCGTAGAGCACAACAAAAAGTTTTTAAAAACATTCTAGAAATGCCTCCCTGTCCCCTCAAAAAATATTAAATTTTTTTAGAAATTTTCGATGATGAAAATTGCAACATTTTTCATGAAGCCTAGGCAGAAATATTACACGTCAGTACTTCACCATAATATGAACCGCGTTAACTGCAGAAGGGATGGAGTAGGGATTCAAAAATTGGGATGGGAAGTTTTCACACCAAATGTAACATTTTAGCCCACTAAACGCGAAATTTCAATCAAAGTCTGTTTTTACCATCTTTCAGGGGGAGCCCTCTCATGTAGTAATTTCTCTTCCAAACGCAGTTTTTTGCTCGAACTATTCTCCAAATTTACTTGGTAAGCTGAAATCAGAATGATTCACTCTCTTGGGCTGATTATATCGTATGACTCCGTGATAAAAAATTTTCGACTTTTCGTCTGTTCGTACCGATAAACCCTCCTTATCCCCCTATAATCATAATTATTCGTCCATATTAATCACATTTTTAGTCATCTGAGATGACTACAAATGGTCTGAAATGCAAAGATTTGAAGACTGCACCCTTCCCCGAGCCCTCCTTTTCAAATTAGCTGGACGATATAATTTTTCTTGGTCGGAATGGGGAAGCTGGCCTTGAAAAATATTTCGTCGGTAATGAATATCCGTGGCTGTTATTGGACGATGTGAATGTAGGGAAAAAGATGCGGAGGAATTTCGACCAGTGTTTACAAATTGATTTCTACCCCTCCCCTCCACCGCTTGTTCCGTTTGCGGTGTAATTTTCTTATGATTCGGTGTCTGAGAGGAGGATTAGAGGAAATGGAATTGGATGTTCCGCGCGAACGTTTTTCGCGACGTAACTTTTATGTACTTCAGCACCCACACGTGGTTTAAGGTACGATCGATAACGCTTTTGTTTTATTCGTGCGTGTGCCCAAATGTTCTTAGCTGAATTTTCAACTTGAAAACGATAGCTATAATGGCCTTCCTGATTTGTGAAGGAGACGATGGAGTGTTGAAATTTTTGCGTTTCAGACCATTTGTAATCATCTGGCAGTTGTCCAACTTTTTGGTATATGTATATTATTTTTCCCCAACACGTTGCGCCGGGTATTCGTGGAATTCGCTCGAAATTCGGTGAGAAAGTCTTCTTAAAAATGAGAAAAGAACGCATTTTGTTTTTTCGATTCGCCTCAAAATGGCGGATAACTCGAATTTTGAGAAAGAGTGAAAGACGGGCAAACAGTCTGAAATTTTCGTTTTTGGTCTTAGATGAAAGAATGAGACACGGACACCGACGTATTGAAATTTCAACTTCCTAAGTGCATTTGAAAGGAAGTTTTAAGTGATTGAATTTCTTGAATCTTCCATATTATGTCCTTACCAAATCAACTTGAAAGAGTCAAATTGTCAAAATTGGAGGCAGTTTTTCAGGATCCTCATAGGACTAAAAATATGATTGATATGGACTCATGTGGTTATTGAGGATGAGCAGTGTAAATCGCAAATTCACCTTCGCACATGATGTTGGAGGGGGGAGACGGGGTTATTGGCTTGAAATGTAGTTGGAATGCATGAAAGATCAACAAATTTTTCTTGCCGTGTAATGTGATGAAATGAGTCTAAATGACTAACCTGTTCATATTTTAGCTTCTCAATTGAATTTGGAGGGGAGTGAAACCATAAAAGCGGTTTTTTATGGAAGTTCATAGTTACAAAATTCCTTGAAACAGAATATGGCATGTTGTCGAAATTTGAGGAGATCTTGAGGAGCCTCAAATAAATAAAAATGTGATTAATATATGTTTACACGATTAGTGCGGATGAAAAGTATAATACATACCGTGCGACTCATCAGACCTCGAGCGCAAAAGGGTCAAATTCTCTGCTTCGGCAAAAGAAATTGTGATTAGGTGTTGGTAACACTGTTCTGTGGTGAAGAGCAACGAACAAAAGCGAAGTTAATTTTTAATTTCTCTTTTGTTCGTTAAATTTCACTGAGAAACAGTCTTACCTACATCCAATCCCAACATTTTTCTTAGCTTAGGGAATTTGACGCTTAGTGCTCGGTGTTCGATTGGTCGCTCTGTAGATCCTAAATTCACTTTAACACATGACGTTAGAGAAGGTTAGAGATGAACAGGAGGTATTCAGCCTCAAAATTTGATGTGGTACACGAGAGACGGAAAATTGTTTATTATGGTATCATATGATGAACTAAGCTGAAATAACTAGCCCGTTCTAATAGTGCTATGAGGATGAAAAGCTGTTAGGATTTAAGTTGCATCTCTATGGAATATCTAAATCAATATGAATCCATAATGTAAAATAATGCTGATACAACTGAAATGTATTTTATTCAATTCATAATGATAACTTCACACATAACAGAAATAATGTATCTTTAAATTACGAACAACTGAATAATTTTATCTTAATTTTAAATATTTTAATAAAATAAAAATTAGGCAGATGCTCATACTACGAGTACATCATGTGTGAAGACGGAGAATCGCAGTTCTTTTTTATTAATTTTTCAATGTCTATATCTTCGAACGTTGTAAACTCAGCTTTCGTTGTTTTATTTAATTCTTATGGCGAGACTTGAGTGAGTAATCAAACAGGTAGTAGAAATTTATCCAACAAAAACAGATGAGCCATTTTTTTTTTTCTTTTAAAAATACGAAATAAAGTGAAGTAAAAATTCAAATATGTGATGAATACGTGGGTTGAAATCATAACAATTTAATACATTTACAAATTTATTTCACTGTTGTCAAAAAAGTAGCACGATCGGAAAAACATCTTGATTTTTTTTATGTGGATTTGTTGTACATATATCTACTTTGATACATTTTTTTTTGAATCGGTAAAAAAACGCAATTTTCAATTTTGCATTTGATCACTGGTTATGCGACATCACAAATCATGAAGTCACGCCTTAAATGATAAGTGAACTTGATGAATAAGTTGATAAGAACGTTAAACAAAAATAATGCTTAAATTACGAACTATCAAATAATATAATTTTATAGCTGAACAAGCAAACATTGTTTTGCCATAATTATAAATTATTTCTAATTCCCCGCCGAATGCACTTGAGAAGCTGAAATCAAGGAAGTTGAGTCACTTAGACTCATATTATCATATAACTCCACAATAAAAAATTTTAGACATCTCTTGTACCCTACCACATTTTAAGTTCGATAACCCCTCCTTCTCCCCTCCTAACATCATGTCTGGAGGTGAATTAAGGATAGTTGATATTAATTACATTTTTACTACATTGAGATTCCTCAAGTTCTACTCAAATTTTGATAATATGCCATTTCGAATCCATTTTGATCCAAATTCAAGAGATTATATTCTGGTCACCAACTAACCCCGCACACGAAGTTTGATGTGTTAAAGTTGATTCGGTGAGAAGTTTCAGGAAATTTCATTACTTCAAAAATTTCTCTAAATGATTTTTTGCTTTAACTCCCCTCAAAGTATACTTGGAAAGCTTAAATATATTGATGTTTGTGATTCACTTTTTTTACCAAATCATAAAAAATTATAAAATATTACTTTTGCCCAAAAAATAATATGGAAATATTTGAGGTGGACCGCTCTTATCACTTAGTTATAGAAAAAATAATTTACGTTCTATTCTCAGATGTACTGAATATACACACAGAATTTCAGAAGAATCTCCCAAGCCATTTTGGAGGAGTTCCATTACAAACACTGTGATACTAAAATTTTATATATTAGGAGATTTTAATTTTAAATACTCTAATCAAATAAAAATGAGGCAGATGCTCGTACCACATCGTGGGTGACAACGTGGTATCCGCATCCGCCTATGTGGAGGAACTCGGAGCGGAATCAGAGCCAAGAGGCCTGAAAATAGTTCTTGTTGTTATTGTTGTTGTTGCTGCTGTTGCTGCTGATGTTGTTGTTGTTGTTGTTGTTGAGGGAATGTGTGTGCTTGTCTACCGATGAGTCATTCCACAGGTGCTACTATACGAGCGATGTTACGGCCACAACTATGACTCGCAACGTTTGATTGCAAATTTTTCGAAAAATTCACCTACCACATAAAGTTTACAATTTTTTTTCTCGTAGAAAATTTTACGCTCTTTTCGTTTGTATTGAAAAAATTATTTTACATTTTACATGATACGAAAAATGTTGCTTGTTTAGGTTCCACGTTTGGTGAATTTTCGTGACATAGGAGCCACCTGCCTTTTATCCCTCACACCATTTCCGTTTTTGAAAAAAATAAAAAAAACGTTTATTTTTTTGTTTATAGCTTTAAAAACATTTTTAGCTGAGTTTTTAACATAATAATGATAGCTATTTCAGCAGGGGCGTACTGAGGACATTCTTCAGGGGGGTGGGAGAAAACCAAAAATTGCCAACTTATACCATGAAATTTTACCAACTGTTGAGTTTTTTTTTTTTTTTTTTTTTTTTTTTGCTCCGCGAATAAGATGTTAAATAATATGTCACAGTCTTCTTGTTAGTCTTCAAAAAATGATGTAAAAATAGCTGTAATAATACTGCGCAAGTGGTCAAATTTACCAACTTTACGTTAAAACTCCAAATTTACCAACTTTTCAAAAGCCAAGGAGGGAAGCTCCCCCCTCCCCCCTTTCGGTACGTCCCTGTATTTCAGCCTACCTAACTTTTTTTTTTTTTTTTTTAATCTAAAAAATTGAGAAATGTTAAAAAGTAAAATTTGAGAAAAGGCATAAAACTTGATAGAAAAATTTTAAAAAATTTTCTTGCCTCAAAAAAATTTTAAAAATCTAAAAAATATTTGAAATGATGAAAAGTAATAAAAATTGGAAAATATAACTTAATGAATCAGAATTAAGAAAATAAGTGAATTTTAATGTTTTATGCAGTTTTTTACCTTTGAATATTAAATGAAAAAATTCGTTAATACTTCATAGCTGTGCTAATTTGTTTGAATATCTTGATGTATTGGGCATTTAAATTCGATGAAAATTGCCGAGTTTTCGAATATATTTTTTTAGGAATATAAATTACCTAGTTTTTAAAATTCCGAGTTCTCAGTGTAAGTGAGACTTCATAGATAAATAAGTCTCAGATGAGATGTCATTTATTTAGCTAATAAAAAAAAAAAAAAAAAAAAAACGTACTGTTACTCAACAAAAATTACGAAGAAGGAGGAATTCGCATCGCCGACATTTCCCCCCTCCCCCCACCAAGGAAAAAAACCCGACTCCTCGATATTTAATTATCAAACGAGGCGCAGCTTCGGTACATCGGTAGCGTAAAAAGAAGCGTTTCGCAGTCGTAGCTTTTCTCTTCGTTCGCGTGAGCTTTCGTTTTTGACGAATTTAAACTGTTATTTCGTTTGACACCCGAAGCGAAAGTAATTCGATTAAGTTGGCGAGCGAAATTAGGCGACGAGACGCCGCCAACGTTGATGGTCTCGCGAACGGGAATTGAGAATTACTCGCAAGGTACACGCCCTAAAGGCAACGTTAGGTTAGCGGAGGGTTGGGTGTTTTGCGCGACGTATCAATCGTACGGTTAACGATCGAGCTGCGAAGTCTCGATACGTAATTTTAAAGTGGAAAAAGTTTTTACGCGTCGAAGACTCGAGATGGCTAATATGATAGGTGGCGATTGGTTGAAAGTGGTACTCGACGACGTCGTTCGAGCACCATAATTAGAGGTGATTAAATGCTAATGGAGGGTTGAAATTTGAAGAGTGTTATGGTATCGTGACACGAAGGGCGCCAATGAAGAGTTAAATACGAGTATGGTCGAGTATTCGGTTCGTGACGTGGTATTAGATGTTTGGAAGTGACGTTTGTTTTTCTCATTTTGAACGTTGGAACTGTCGGATGGATCGATTCGATCGAGATATTTTTAGATTGATTTTGAGAATGTGTAGAGTGAAGGTTCGTTTGATTGACGTATTGATTGAAAGTATTCGAGTTACGTAAAATTTCTACTTCGAATTAGGTACCACCTGAATTTTAAAATTATATCGCACGATGATTTGTTGATAAAAATGACCGAATAATGTGATCTTAGATACGTATACCAGAGTATCATGCTAAATAAAAAAATTAGATTTTCTCTCGATCGTATTCAAATATGCCCCCTAAAAGAGCCAAATTCCTTCCTCCAAAAATGGGGGTTTGATTTTATATTACTAAATATTAAATTTAGAATATAAATTATCATGTACAAAATTAATTCATTTTTAATTCGGTACGAAAAAGGGTCTATCCATTTTTCAGAAAAACCACCACCAAAGGCCAAAAGAATTCCTCATTAGCTTATTATTCATCGAAGTTAATTCAACTTTTATATTTTTTGTTAGATTTTTGTATTGAATTTCGATGAATACGAATTTTAGAAAAAAATCTCTCCTTTGCGAAATTATTGTAATTTGATCACTATAAGAAGGATTTCGTCGTATTTATTTCGTTAAATATGGTGTTCATTTGAAAAATTGTTTATTCGAAATTAATTAGCTTTTAATTTTCAACATATTTGATTCTGTTCATCTTTTCTCTAAAGTGTGCTCCAATACCATGAACTACCCCTGTACTTATAAAACTCGACTCGATCCATCAGAATGTGTGCTTTCAGATCTTAACGACTGAACAAAAAAAAAAATGGGAAATAATATTTGTTTAAAATTAAAATTTCATTACGTATTATGCGGCCTCTAGCACCAAAACAACTCCTTTTCATGAAATAATTCAAGTTTAAGATTGAGGATGGTTTTTGGCATTAGAATGAATGTTACCAAAAAAATGAATAGAACTATTTTTGTTGAAAATGAAAAGCTGATTAATTTTGTATCCAAGTATTTTCCTTGTAATTACTATATTTACCGAAATAAATGTCTATAATGTTGGTGAAGAAGTTGATGCTATAGCACGTGCATTTTCTGATCTTCGAGTGCGTCGTGTCCGAGAAATCGATTAGATCTTTTTGTTTTAAATTGAAAGTGAAATAATGGTATATGTCATAATTTTTATTTTAGAAATCTTGCTTATTGAAATAAATGCCAAAAAGTTTTAAAAGTGTGTCTCTTAAATATTATTCGAAAATGAGTTATGAGATTTGGCATTTTATCCGTAAAATAAATAGGACCTTTTTTGTTGAGAATAAAATCAGTGTTGTAGGAACGAACGTAAGTTTGTTCTTATTCCTGTTCTCATTCCTGGAAAGACCCAGTCATTTGATCCTGTTCCTGACTCGTTCTTATTCTCAATGCTTCAATTGTCCTCGTTCGGTTCTTCGTTCTTTGAATTCTTTATAATCTCGTTCTTGTTTTGCTCTTCGTTCTTTCAGTCCTTTATGGTCTCATTCTTGTTCGTTCTTCTTTGTGTTCTTGTTCTTCATTCTGTTCTCGTTCTTTAGATTTTTTTTTTTTTTTTTGATGTGTCTACTGTTTGTTGTTGTTGAAATTGAAAATTAATTAATTAATTGGAATTAACTAATAAAAAAAAAAGACTTATATGGGTATGCGTAGCATTTGCGCGCTTTTTTCATTTTTTTATTTTCTCTTCCCCTTCATGATTTCTATTAATTTTATGATAAACCACGAACTTTCAAAAGAACAACCAAACATTACATTTTTCTTGTTCTCGTTTCGTTCTTCGATCTTTCAGTTTGAAAATATTCTGTTCTTGTTCTGTTCCTTGTTCTTCAAGCATATCAGTTTTATGTTCTTGTTTTTCGTTCTCCTTTTTGGGGTTTGTTCCTTCAACGGTGAATAAAATGTACATGATCATTTTTTCGATGAGTGTAGTATTTACTGAGATGAAAGTCAAAAATATTGTTGGGGACATTTTAACTTTTTTGCCATTCATACTTGTAAATGACTATTTATAAATGATTGTACGGTATATTATTTAGCTTGGTATGATTGATGTATTTACCAGCAATTGAATTCCTTCAGTTATTATTTCAAAGTTTTATCATTTTATGAGGGTGCGAGAGAAGGAGGGGGTGCTGGTCATACTTTTTGTATCTCATTAGTTATTTGCGTGATATCTTTAACAAAAGTGCCAAAAATTGAATTTTTCTATTGATTTTGAGATTTGGATCCTTCGGAATTATTACTGATGTATATGACAAACATTACATTTTTTTCATTTATTGAAGTTGGATTCCTTCCATTGAAAAGTCATAATTTGTGTATGTTACTGTTTGAGATGTATGAAATACTGAATTTTTTCCATAATTTTGAGGTTTAAAATTCCTTGGGAAATACTACGTATGAACTTGTTAGCCAAAAAATAACATTTTTAAGTAATTTTTAGAACTTGATTCCTGTAAGGAAGGAAGAGATCTACTACCGTGTAGAATTTAGGGTAGTACGTTTGACTAATACACTAAAAATTGCGTTTTTAGCTAAGTTTTTAACAAAACGATAGCTATTACAGCCTACCTGATTTGGGAAGGGAAGGTCGGGGGAGGGTGGGGTCTTCAAATCTTTGCGTTTCAGACCATTTGTAATCATCTGGCAAATGTCCAACTTTTTGGTATATATATATTTTTTTCCCCCACGCGTAGCGCCCGCGAGTATTCATAAAATTCGCTCAAAATTTGGTGAGGACTCTTCTTGAAAATGCGCAAAATTTTTTTTGTTTTTTCGATAAATTTCAAAATGGCGGATCACTCAAATTTTGAGGGGGCTGGAGAAGGGGCAAATAGCTCAAATTTTTCGTTTTTGATTTCATATGAAAGAGTGAGTCACGGATACTAACATATCCAAATTTCAGCTTCTTAAGTGCATATTGAGAGGAGTTAGATCAAAAAACGGCTTTTTGAGGAAGTTTTGAGTCATGAAATTTCTTGAATCTTCCATATCTCCCTACCAAATCAAGTTAAAGAGGTCAAATTTTGTGTGTGAGGTTAGTTGGTGACCACAATATGACCTCTTGAATTTGGATCAAAATGGATCCAAAATGGCGGATTTTCAAAATTTTGAGTAGAGCTTGAGGAGCCTCAAGTTGGTAAAAATGTAATTAATATGAATTCATATGGGTATTAGGGATAAGTTGTATACTATATCCCGAATTCACTTCCATACATGATGTTGGAGGGGGGAAGGCGGGGTTATCAACCTAAAATAGTGGTGGGGGTACAGGAGGGGTCGAAAATTTTTTATTGCTGTGTCATATGATAAAATGAGCCCAAGTGACAAACGTATTTTGATTTTAGCTTCCTCAGTGATTTTGGAGGGGAGTTAGAGCAAAAAACGGCTTTTGGAGGGGAAATTACTGCAGGAAATTTTATGAATCTTCCATATCTCATCACCAAATCGGCCTAGAATGGTCAAACTTTGTGTGTAGGATTAGTTTGTGACTAAAATATAACCACTTGAATTTTGAGTCAAAATACATCCAAAATGGCGGATTATCATGATTTGAAGATAATTTGAGGACCCTCAAATAGTTATAATTTGAGAAATATGTGTTCGTATGATTGTTTCATGGCAAGAAATACTACATTTGTGCCAAATTCAACTTCTTAAGTGTTTTTGGAAAGGATAGGGTAGGGGTTTTCAGACTTGGTATTGGGTGTGGCCTGTAGTAATGAATGGTTAAGTAAGGTTATTAGTAAATCAAAACAAGCTCCAGTTAAAAACTCAACTCCAGTAATGCGGCGTGGCTGCTTACTTTTTTTATTTTTTGTTAGCTTTTAGTCTCCTTCTGAGGTTAGTTCAACATCTAGATGGAGAACATCTTAGTATGTTGTTATTGGGAAGCTTATTGGCAATAGTATTTCCGGGTTGGATGTTCTTTTGGCTAAACTGTGGCGCATAAATTTGATTTGGGAATTTAGATGTATTACACGAACCCTTGTCAAATATCCATGTTACCTTTATTCATCTCGAAAAATTAACGAGTACCATGTAACCATCTATTGGAGAGTGTGCCTTCGGAGAACCTTGTTCATTCGAATTCATCGGGCATGGAAAATATTCTGTTCAGTTGCTCAAGTCGAAAAGTGAATTTTTCATGGAACTACTTGCAGCCATAATGTGGCGTATTTATGCAATTCTAAGCTCGAAAAAGCCATAAATTGAAAGCGAGAATGTTGTCGAAACCGGTACATTATGTATGACGTGAACAATGATGCGAGTTGGCGAATCTCGCTTATTAGGAACCGTTTCGGAAAGAAGGCGTCTTTGGATGGTGGAAGATTTTCACCTCGAGCCATACGAACGGTACGAGAAGCGAACCAGAGAGGATACGAGTATTTATAAACACGCGTAGCAAACTTGGAAATGCCTGTCATTCGTAGGTTCCTGTGTCGGTCGGCGAAAACCTTGGAATTGGTTTTTTATGGTGGCGATTTTCAAGGTTTCGAGTCGACGAGCGTATACCGATTGTCGACACGGTATTGGTGGATGTGCGCTTGCAATACAGCGTAGCGTGGAAAATGTGGCTTTATAGCCCCGGTGTTCGGTTACGATTCGATTATAATGTATTACTTTCTTTTATCGAAGAAGAAAAATATTGCGAGAAGCCTCGGCAGTTAAACGGTCATCGACTAAGAGGTTTGCCAGTGCGAGTGTGGAAAGCCGAAAGGTTTTTTAATGGGTTTATCGCGTGCGCGAATTTCTATCCGATTAGATAAGATTTCACCATAAACGCCCGTTCGCGATGCCGGACGCGCGAGGCGGCGATGAAAGCCCGAGCGACCGAATGAAAAGCTTGAGGTATCGACGAAAGAGAGCGGGCGCGCTGTGCCGGAGTTTACCACAGTCTCCATGGTAACGATGAGCCCGAAAATCGGCGAGCTCGACGGTTCCATGAATGGGAAAGGTGTAGGAAAAGCTGAAAGTGAAATTCGCAGCCGATGACCTTTCCCTTTTTCCTTCCTCCCGAACTGCCTTCGTGGCGCTTTTCCGCTGGGAAAACGTCATCGAAGGTCCGACCGATATCGATGAGTTGTAGTTTACGTATTGAGCGTGTTTTTGGTTTTTTTTTCTGTTGCAGATCCTCGAGTTACATCATGGCCGATGATGTCGAGTCCGTTTCCGACTCTGTTCATATGTTTATTTTACGCGTATTTTTCAAGAGTCCTAGGTCCGGCTATTATGGAAAATAGAAAACCGTTATTATTAAGGCGAACTCTTATTTGGTACAATGCGTTTCAGACGTTGTTCAGCGCGTGGATATTTTACGAGGTAAGTGCGTTCGTAGTTAGCATTGGAGACTAGATTACGAGATTAGATTGACGATATTCCAACGTAAGAAGAAACACATCTCATAAACGAATCAAATTTCATGTAATTTGATGGGAGATGGATAAAAAACAAAAAATGAAAAAATATTAACGAAAGTGACTTGAGATAATGAGGTATTTATGTATGGACGTTATGTCCCTCTTTCCAGCTTGTTGATATGTCATTACAAGCGTGACGTACGACCAATCAGAAAGCACACCAGTTACCTATATAGGTAGCTTGTTAGAGAAATTCCCGAGGGTGATGTAGGCTAGCCACAAAGGCATCCCTTTACGTGTTAGAAGTAATGCTCAAGCAGTTCCTGTCACGTATAGTGTAGTGTGCATGGAATTTAAACCCGAATACCGTGGAAAAAAAAATTTGTTCAAGCTGGAAAAGGGAAAAGTTCTAGACATAAAACACACAATTTAGAGACTTCCTAACCACGTATTCCTGAGTATAAGAAGGAAAAATACTGTCTGTCCAATATAGCTTGAGACTTTTTGACAGCGCAAAGTTAGGCAACAATTTATACATGGTTACTCAAAATGTGGATTGTGTTACAAAGTAGGTAAATATGTTATTACCTATTAGCTCATGGAAGTTAGCAGGAAACATATTCACAGAATTTTTTTGTGCTTTACTATTTCGACGATTCGATCAGCATTCTCAATTTGAACACATTTCGGGTAGTAATGAAATCGTGAAATTGTCGCGCTTTTTGCCTAACTTTGCGCTGTCAAAAAGTCTCAAGCTATATTGGACAGACAGTATGATTCTGACCTTTGACTGTACAGTATATGAGCTCATTGACTTTTATGTATAGACTGCTAATGTACATTAGCTCAATTGTCCCCGACATTGAATTTTTTAGAAGTCGCGATATGCATTATGCGCATGCGCGAGTCTTGAATTTATAAACATAACATGTTATGACATATTGTTATCAGTTTTAATCGTCAATTTTGTTTCAATATGATTTACTGGGAAATACCGAGATTAGTTGTTGTCCAAGCAAATATAATATTTTTATATTGAAAAGAAAATATTTATTTCAAATTTTATGGTTCATTAAACACTAATGAGCTAATTTATAGAATCTTCATAGAAAAAAATCTCATACCAACTGTGTAAGATTGTAAACTGAATGTCAGTAACTGTAAGAAAAACGAATAATAAATTCTTTTCTCGTTCCTAAATAGTTAAGTTTCAGCAGGTTAACGTTTACAAGCGCTTTCATTTTGATGTTTGTGAAAAGAGAGAAAAAGAAAACACTTGGTATGACTTCTGGATGAGGATATTTTTCATTTTATTCTTTCATCTATTGTAAGGTAGATGTCATTCACTGCCTGAATTCTTAAGTATGATTGGAAAAGAAGTGCAAGATCGCGAATCATCAGTTTATTGTCATTCTTCTTAATTAGTGTCCATTTGGAAGTATCGAGTTGATATTAATTTGTCAATAACACAATATAAAGCCCTACCACCAATATTACTAGCATACGTTTGTTATATTTCGATATTTAAAGTTGAAAGATTTTAAATTTATTTCTTGATCAAGTTTCTCGAAAACCTTCAATTTAGATTTATGACGATTGTGAGTGCCTTTAATGATTTTAAAATGTATTCCTTTTTGTAAATACATCTCTTCGTTGCTTGAGACAAGTGGTGTTTTAATGAAAACAGAAGAAACATAATTCCATACCTTACATCTCACGATTTTTAAGTGTGTTAAACCAGATTTCATATCATATTTTTATTTGAAATAACAAATAGTTACAAAATAGAAATGAACAACCAACAAAAGCAAATTCAATTGAAGATTAAATTTAAACTAATTGCTTGAAATTAGTCACTTTTCTCGTACTCTTCTGGTAATTAGCAAATTTCTAAGGATTTATAAAAAATTATTATCAACCATATGATAACTGATAACAAACTTCGCGCATGCGCACTACGCATTTCGAGACTTGTATGTTGGGGACACCGTTTTACATTACACTGATGCAGTCATTAGCAGTCTATATATAAAAGTCAATGATATGAGCTACGCGTTCAAAAAAAAATTTTCTATCTCTCTATATATTAAAATCAAAATAAAATCGGTTTTGAGATGCGCGCGCATCTTTGTTTTGAATAGCAGGTATAAAAGGTATATAAAGGATAGCAGGTATACAAAGAAAAAAAGGTTGTAAATTTTAATAAAAGCCTTGTACATGCACAAGGGTAAGTCATAAAATTGTTTTGAGTAGCAGGTATAAAAGGTATAAAGGATAGCAGCTATACAAAAGGATAAAAGGTAATAAATTTCAATGAAAGCTTTGTACATAGGCAAGAGTAAGGGTAAAGTTGTAAAATTGTTTAAAATGGCAGGTATACAAAGGTATAAAGGGGCGAGCCCATCCTGAAAGGAATAACTCTTGGTGAGGGTAACAAATAAGAATAAATTGAGTTATGCAGTTGGGAATGTTGCAGTACTTGTCTGATAAATAACTTTTTTTTCTTCATTTAATTTTTATTGCGAGCCCTGAAGGGGCGAGGAGGCACTAGTCAATATAATAATCAAATGTAATACGGAAAATGCATCTGCGCATGCGCGACAACAGTTAATGTTATAGCTGTGGTAATGAACTAAGACGATTGCGGGAACAAAAGAGCAGTGAGGGGAGCAAATAGACGCAGGTAAGCTGTAGTAATGTTGGCAAAAATTCAAACTGTTGTGGAAATGGAGTTCAAGTGGTCCATGTAATATATAGTCGAAGATTCTGACACACCATATCAATATGGCATTACGAAAATCTCGAAAAACTTCGTTTTAAGTCGAACAGTTGTATATGTTGGAAGTGTCACCGGTTGGTTAAATGATAACGCGATAGTATGAGACGATTACGTGTATTGGTTATTAAGTATGGAGTCCAGCAGGCATCCGCGGCGTCCGATACTCTTTGTAAAGCGCTTATTGATGAAAACAAAACATATACGCTGTGTGTATGTGTATCGATTACGGAACGACCAAATCCTTATATAGTACTTCGCACACCAGTTTATCTGCGAGAAGTAGTTGGGAAGCGGAGTACTGCAGAAGCATTCAAAAAAATTTTAAACGTTAGCCCAGACTTTCTTAATGGATAAATTTTAATGGAGTCGAAGAAACTATTTTTCGAATATTTGTATCTCTTCCCCTTCAGCGAGTGGATAGGCTGAGGATAGAAGAAACCCAGCGGTTGCATCGATACCGATCATCCAGTTTTGATAGGGCTATTTGAGCCCCCTCAATGACGAAATCCCGTGAAGTCTCGGGAATTTTCAGATTGGACATTGAAGCTATAGTAATGGGATTTAAATTATTGAAATTCGTAAATTATTACTTTGTGAGGTTAGGTACGTGAAAGAAATGTTTTTGAATCGTTTATTTGTTAAAAAATGACGATTCCCATTCATTTAATGGAGATGTGTAGTTTTACAATGGTATATCAATGGTCCATGTTCAACAGTTGAGTTCCTGATGTCACTTAAAATTCAACCACTAACGAAAAAATTCCGTCTATTTATTTAAATTAAATTAACGTTCGAGATGATCATTATCCTGATATCAGTAATCGCACATACTCTCATGCGACAGTACTGTCAACTTCTAATGGCAGTGTAACTAAATTGGTAACTACGTAGCATTCATGAAATTTTTACGCTGAGGAGTGTGTGTTTCCATTAGTCACTTGGTGTAGTATAGACTCACGGCTACAGGTTCTTATTGGTATGAAACTTGCAAATAACGAGTGTATGTTTATGAATTATGTTATAGTTGTTGGCTTCAGTGATTAGTATAATCATGCTTTGTACCCATAGGAGTCTAGTAAGCCAGCTTCTTACCAATCTCATTTCGCTTGGATTCCCTTCTTTCCTATTTGGAGCTGGTGACGAGCATATAGGTGACTGTGAGAAGGCTTCGATTGTTTATAGTCTAGATGTAATCCCTTGGTAACCCTAGTTTTGCCTAGATTTCCTCCTCGCTCCCTCAGGATGCGGAACCTTATGAATACCACCTAAAAAGTAGAATTTAGGATATGTAGTGCTTCTTGCACGCAGGAATCAAATGGGTCTTTATTTATCAAATTTCTGTCCATTGCGGCTCTTCAAGCTGTCTTCAGAATTTGACCGTTAGTTATTTGGATGCAATTCTGGCCAAATTCAAGGCTTCCTATTCTGCCCTGCAATTAACTGTGCATTCGAAATTTCATCTTTCTAGGTCGATTTGTTGAGGAGATATGGAAAGTCCAGAAAATTTCATCGTTCAAAATTTCCTCAAAAAGCCTTGTCTTTCCGTTTCAAATTCCCTTCTTGACTTTTATATGTAGACTGCTAATGACTGCATAAGTGTAATGTAAAACGGTGTCCCCAACATACAAGTCTCGAAATGCGTAGTGCGCATGCGCGAAGTTTGTTATCAGTGATCATATAGTTGATAATCATTTTTTTATAAATCCTTACACATTTGCTAATTACCAGAAGAGTACGAGAAAAGTGACTAATTTCAAGCAATTAGTTTAAATTTAATCTTCAATTGAATTTGCTTTTGTTGGTTGTTCATTTTTTCCATTTTATTACTGTGTGTTGGTTTTATACATTTTATAATCATGAGATGCGGGAACTTGGGTTAGCTTTTTTATGTTTTAATCAAAACACTATTTCTCTCAAGCAAAATCTTCGTATTAGTGTTTAATGAACCATAAAATTTGAAATAAATACTTTCTTTTCAGTTTAAAGATATTATATTTGCTTAGATAACATCTAATAAGTCTCGAAATGCGTAGTGCGCATGCGCGAAGTTTGTTATCAGTTATCATATGGTTGATAATAATTTTTTATAAACCCTTACAAATTTGCTAATTACCAGGGAAGCTTAAATTTAAATCTCTTTCATAAGAGACCCCAAAACGAAAATTTTGAGTCATTTTTGCGCTCTCTAGCTCTTTTCAAGATTTGAGTAAACAGCCATTTTGAAAGTGATAAAAAATGCGTAAGCAGTCATGCTGCCCTACTTGAACTAAGTTTTTAATTTGGACTTGTTTACATTTGCAGATCATGCTGTCGAGTAAATTTTTCAAACTTGTTGGCCACCTACTTTCATTACAGAGTCCAAAACCCTAATCATATTCCTCACAAAAACACCTAAAAAGTTTAATTTGGAATTTATGGTTCTTTTTGTTCATAAGAATTAACAAAAGCAAGTATTTTTCAAACTTTATCTGTTTGAGACTTCTAAAGCCTGCCTCCCCGATTTTTACTTGATCCATATTGACGGACCTGAACTCAAGGGGTCATATTCGGGTCCCCATTAACCTCGCATGCAAAATTTGATCTTTCTAGGTCAACTAAGTGAGGAGATATGCGAGATTCATGAAACATGTTGTTATGATTACCCATGAAAAAATCACTTTTTCCTCCAACTCCTTTTGATATCAACTCAAGAGGCTAAAATTGAAATATTTTAGTCACATGGGTTTATTTCATCAGCCGACGCCATAATGAAAGTTTTTCCATATTTTGGTTACCCCCACCACATTTTGAGGACATGAAATCCTTCTCCTCATCCTATCTAAGATCTCGTGTGAGAGTGAAATTTGTATACAGCGTACTTCTCATTGTCCTTATTTATAAAATCTGAGCCATTTGAGACTCCTCAAGCCGTCCTCAAATTTTGGCCATTCCCCATTTTGAATTCATTTTGAACCAAATTTGAGAAGAATTATCCTAGTACCTAATCAACTTCATATACGGAGTTTTACCTTTCCAGGTAAATTGGGTGAGGAGATATATGGGAGTTCAAGAAATTTCGTGAATGAAAACTTCCTCAAAAACCCATATTTTGCTTGAACTCTTCTCCAAATGTATTTGAAAGGCTGAAATTTGCGTATATTGGTGTCTGTCAATTACTCTTTCGTATGAGATTAAGAATACAATTTTTCAGCCGTTTACCCCCTCCTCACCCGTTCTCAAAATTTGAGTGAAACGCCATTTTTAGGTAAATCAAAAAACAAAAAATGTAGTTTTGCGGAATTCTACAAAAAGCCTCTCCTCAAATTTTCAGAAATTTCATTCGTATCCAGCGGCTACGCGTGGGAGAAAATATGTTATATGTGTGTACAAAAAAAATTGGGCACGTGCCATATGATGAGAAATGACCTTAAACGCAAAGATATATGATATCCGCTATTCCAACTTCTCTTTTCCAAATCTGATGGACTGTAATAGCTATGGTTTTCAATTGAAAACTCAGTTAAAAATAAAAAATTGTTTTTTTCCTTTTGTATTTACATTTGAATCTTCTCATAAAAATTTGAGCGATTTTCGTCCATAGTCGCCAGTGCTAGGCGTTATATGTACATATATATATATCGTAGTGGACATTGAACAATCCATTGCAGATGGTTTGAACCACAAATTTATGAAATACACTATCACTCCCCAGACTTCTCCTTCCCCAATCACGTACCTGTAATAGCTTTCATATGCTTTAAAAATTTGCATAAAAATTTCAAAACGTTTTTCCTAGCCTGTTTAAATCTTGAATCATGCTCAGTGAATTCATTTTTCATTTAAATATGAAGGAATGTTTTGAACAGTGTTGGGTAAAATTAGAGACAATTTTTTTGCGCAGGGCTGGACATTAGGCGTAGAATTTTGATGTATATTCGAAGTGGAGGAAAGCATACTTGCTCCGAGAAATTCGACTTTTCGGGGCTAATTAATGAATTATTTTTTATACCGGTGAAATGAGAAGGTGGTCGCCATTTGGAAGTAAAAGCGGTATTATAGAAGGATGCTAGCAAAACGTTCGACGAGCTCAGCGATGGGCGTTGTTCGTCGACGTTTTTTATATGGCAAAATGAAATTCCTTCGTGTACCGAAGCGTTTCTTATCGGACATTCGACGGTGTATTTTCGCATTGAGGGTATTGCGAACTAAGCGCAGAACAGATGGACGAATCTACTTTATTATCAAATTCCGGATGTCCGGAGTTACCATGGTTATGAGATATGGTGAGGAGGGTACGAGACGAAAATCAAGAATGATGGTAGTTCGAAGGAATATTTTTGTCGGCGGTTACGTTAGATAATAAACACGCGAATCGATTTGTTCGTCCAACGAAGCTGAGAAATGATGGCGACGGTTTTGGGAAAAATTCTACGTTAAAATCAGGTAACTCGGTAATAGAGGTATAGCGGAAAAGGCTAACACGACCGAGTTTTTTACTAGGCTAATTCGACGGCGTACGAGTACTGTGTAGATCGCGTCATGACACCGCTACCTAATTAACTCGTAATCGAACTAAAGTGAAAGTAGTTTGCGAAGTCGCGTATACGTACGAGCCTCGTGCGAGGAGTGGTGACGCGGCTGGGCGCAACGTAAACGAACTCAAGATCAACGTTTACACGTACACGCTACATACCGGCCGCGTGTGTGTCGGGTGGAACGAAGCCGCGAAGAGGTACTTGATTAGTGGAGCTTCGGTACGGCGAAGCGGTGGACAATTTATGACGCGCGGAAATGATCGGATTTTCTCTTTTTCGTGTTACGCGACCTTGAACTCGTTTTTTTTTTCCCGACGTATTTAGCATACCATTCGGATGGTCGCGGCGAGTAATTCACGCTGTGCGTGGATTTTTCGATCTTGTTACCGGAAACGATGAATGGTGCGATTTTCGCGTATTGTACGAACTATTTGAGACGTGGCCGAGGGGCCCGATCACCCGCTTGACTTTACTTTTAGCTGAATTTTTAATTTAAAGCGATAACTAGCGCAATCTTCCTGCTTTGGGAAGGAGGGATCGGGGAAGAGTGAGATCTTTAAATTTTAACGTTTCAGATAGATTTGTTATCCAAACTTTTTCAGTATACAACATACATATTCGTACCTCCCCCCCCCCCACGATAGCACAGAATGGGATGAACGAAAATTTGGTGAGAGATTCCTTGTGGAATTTTGCCAAACAACTTTTTAGCTGAGTTTTTAACAAAACGATAGCTATTACAGCCTACCTGATTTGGGAAGGGAAGGTCGGGGGATGGTGGGGTCTTCAAATCTTTGCGTTTCAGACCATTTGTAATCATCTGGCAAATGTCCAACTTTTTGGTATATATGTATTTTTTTTCCCCCCACGCATAGCGCCCGCGAGTATTCATAAAATTCGCTCAAAATTTGGTGAGGGATTCTTCTTGCAAATACGCAAAAATAGTTTTTTTGTTTTTTCGATAAATTTCAAAATGGCGGATCACTCAAATTTTGAGGGGGCTGGAGAAGGGCAAATAGCTCAAATTTTTCGTTTTTGATTTCATATGAAAGAGTGAGTCACGGATACTAACATATCCAAATTTCAGCTTCTTAAGTGCATATTGAGAGGAGTTAGATCAAAAAACGGCTTTTTGAGGAAGTTTTGAGTCATGAAATTTCTTGAATCTTCCATATCTCCCCACCAAATCAAGTTAAAGAGGTCAAATTTTGTGTGTGAGGTTAGTTGGTGACCACAATATGACCTCTTGAATTTGGATCAAAATGGATTCAAAATGGCGGATTATCAAAATTTTGAGTAGAGCTTGAGGAGCCTCAAGTTGGTAAAAATGTAATTAATATGAATTCATATGGTTATTGGGGATAAGTTGTATACTATATCCCGAATTCACTTCCATACATGATGTTGGAGGGGGAAGGCGGGGTTACCAACCTAAAATAGTGGTGGGGGTACAGGAGGGGTCGAAAATTTTTTATTGCTGTGTCATATGATAAAATGAGCCCAAGTGACAAACGTATTTTGATTTTAGCTTCCTCAGTGATTTTGGAGGGGAGTTAGAGCAAAAAACGGCTTTTGGAGGGGAAATTGCTGCAGGAAATTTCATGAATCTTCCATATCTCATCACCAAATCGGCCTAGAATGGTCAAACTTTGTGTGTAGGATTAGTTTGTGACCAGAATATAACCACTTAAATTTGAGTCAAAATGGATCCAAAATGGCAGATTATCAAGATTTGAAGATAATTTGAGGACCCTCAAATAGTTATAATTTGAGAAATATGTGTTCGCATGATTATTTCATGGCAAGAAATACTACATTTGTGCCAAATTCAACTTCTTAAGTGTTTTTGGAAAGGATAGGGTAGGGGTTTCCAGACTTGGTATTGGGTGTGGCCTGTAGTGATGAACGGTTGAGCAAGGTTATTAGTAAATCAAAACAAGCTCCAATTAAAAACTCAGCTCCAGTAATGCGGCATGGCTGCTTACATTTTTCTTTTATTGTTTTGATTAAACTCAAATTTTGAGCGACAGAGGAGAGGGGGCAAATAGCTCAAAATTTTCGTTTTTCGTCTCATATTAAAGAGTGAATTGTGGACACCCACATATCCACATTTCAGCCTCCAAGTACATTCGGAGTCGAATTGAGGGAAGAAATGACTTTTTTGAGGAAATTTTGAGTCATGGAATTTCTTAAATCTGCCATATATCTACCTGGAGAGCTCAAACATAGTGTGTGGAGTTAGTTTAGCACCGAAATATGACCCCTTGAATTAGGCTCAAAATCAATGCAAAATGTCGGATTATTAAGGGTAAACTAATGGTGAAAAATTTCTTAGCCTCTTGAGCTTATATGAAGGCTACTAGGGGAGTTGGAGCAAAAAACCGTAAGAAGTTTCTTGAATCTCTCCGCAGAAAGGTCAAACTTTGTATTGGGGCTGGCGTTGGGGGGCCAGGTGATTAGTGAGAGAGCGCAATATAATACCTTGAATTTCGGTAAAAAGTGATCAAAAATTGATCTAGAATAGCAGATGGCCAAGATCCTTTGAAGAAGTGACCGTTGGCTAGTGTGAAAGCACATATAAATGACTTTTACTAGAGCTAACAAAATGAAATGATTTATAAAGAAAATATGTAAAAAAATTCAATTTTAGTTTATTTTTTCAAAAACTCCATTTTTATTTATTTTTTATTTTTATTTTTATTTTTTTTGACGCCGTGTACAGCCCTGTGGCTAGAGGCGTTTTTATTTTGGATATCTTAAATTGTGAAGTATAGGGAAACAGATTGTAAGAATTTAATTACGTTGGTGATTTTTGCCGGATCATTAGCAAGGATGATTTCCATTTGAGGTTGAGGAAAATAAGTATTTCTGTAATTGCTAAATTTGAGGCATTCTGTATTCTTACCATGCACATATGGTGAAAATTCTTGCTTTGTCTGAAAAAATTGACTTTTTTATTTTTTTGAATGCTGTTTGAAACAATTTTTTTTTTAATTATTTCAAAATAAATCTCTTAATTGAATTTATCGAAATTTGAGTGAAATGTGTATCCCTCGAAAAGAATTGAGAGAAATTCTTTGATAGGTAATATTGTTTAGGATCATTTCTTATGTGGCTATAGTGTTACTTGAAAAAACATTTTTTTGGAATTGAATGTTTCACTCCTATTCTTGGGAACTATTAGGATGGTTTTTCAAGATGTAGAGAGAATAATTATGTAGGAAATTATTTTTCTGAAATTGTGTTTTTTTTGTTTGTTTTTTTTTTTGCAGCCTTTTTTTAGTTGGTTATTTTTGACAAGTCCTAACAGGTTATAAATAAGACAAGGTGAAGGTGACGTTGGAACGAGATAGTAATTACTTTTTTTTAGATTTCTTTTGCGTCACTTAATTCGAGTATTTGATGAAAAATCTAAATGGACCGGTACCCGAGGTATATATAATTCATTCGCGGGGAAAGAAATCGAGTCGATTGAGAGCAACTAATAATTACGAATTTACTCAAAAACAAGTATTACGCTTGAAAGTAAAGTTAGCTAATTATTAAATTTGCGTAAGCAATAATCATTCGAGTTTCCTTCAGGAAGACAAGACCAGTGAGGGGACACGGGTATGTTTTTCTACGAAATTAATACACACAAATTAAAAATAAAATGCTTCCTTTCCGATTCCGAAACCGAGAAAAACAAATTTCATCCCATCTGGAAGAGCAATTAAGGTGAATTTGAATCGCGTATAGTCTCAGCCTCACTCTACGTGAAGGACTTATAATTTGTGGCGTTCTGTAGTGAGGGAAGGAAATTTACGACGGATAATTAAAACGAAAAATTTGTTATGGTTCGGCGTGGACGTCGGAAAAACATGATACGAATACATTAAGCGGAGCCTTCTCGTTAATGTAGCGAGAGTGAGAGAACTCGATCCGTTTACCTGTTGATAAAACAACGGGGAATTTATAGAGCTCGTTTGTTTAGCGTGGAGAAAAAACTTATTATCGTGAATTGCCGGTAGAATTTCCCATGTATGTTCGAGTAATGAACTGTGCATTAAGTTTACTTATACCGATCCAGTGGTAGTGGCGAGTGGTTGAGCTGTAGGTGAAGGGTAATAGGAGCGAAACAATGTGAAAATTAAATTTTTTTTAGAATTCTAAATCGAATTATGGCGTGTTTTCGAGTAGATGAACAGGAGTCATCTGTCGATTGGAACCGAATAACGGTTTGATAAAGAATTGAGTCGAAGAGCAATGACCAATGAGTGAGATTCGGTGATATGACGATATTAGACAAATTAATGAGAAATAAGTAACGTTTGGGATATGAGCTTGATGAAATGTCGGTCGTGTTTAATGTATTGAGAACGCCTTGCCAATATCGGAGTTATTTTATGGAAGTATAAAAAATTTTAAATCAGCAGAAGTCTCTGAAAATACTAGAATACATAAATATAATGAATTAATCGTTTTCATTATTGTCCCTTTAAGTAACGATTTATTCGTAAATTTGCCTTTGATTGATGAAAAATGATTTTTTAAATTTTATTATCATTATAAATTACCTCTACTTTTGTCATTATTTCTTCATCGTGTAGTATATAGTAAATTCCCTAAAATGTGAGTAATTACTGTAAATATCCAAAATATAGAGAATTATGTAAATTACCAAAAAATATAGATTATTACCATACATTACCAAAAATATGTATAATTGCTATAAAATACCAAAAAATGAGTATTGACCGTAAATTACAAGAAAAAAGAAATGTTGGTAATTATTGTAAATTACCAAAAAATGGATAATCACCTTAATTTATAAAAAATATGGGTTATTACCGTAAATTACCAAAAAATAGGCGCTGTAAATTACAAAAAAAATTGGTAATTACTGTAAATTACCAAAAATATGTTTTATAATATATATTACCAAAAATCCGCAATCATCTTATATTTTCTCAAATTTGTTGTGTATGATGAATTACCTATGTAATTTACGTACATTACCAAAAATTTTGTAATTCATAGTAGCTTACCCGGAATTTTGTACTGAACAATTAATATTACTGAAAATTCCTGAATTTAACGCGTATTATTTGCTAAAAATTTTGAAATAATTGTCAGTAAATTATGACATAAATGAGAGGTCATTGTTGGCCATGAAAATTGTGACGCAGTTCGTGTAACGGAAATTTATGATCCAGCACCATTTATGCGGGAATTAAAAAATTGTAATACCGACAGAATAACGAATTTAAAATTTATTCTTGAATGTTCCATTTATTCTCGAATTTCCTTCCCCCAAATCTTCTAAAAAATTTTAAAATGCACGAGTTCTCTAAAAAACGAAATAACAAAAAAGACGGTTGTTCAACTCGAAATATCTGTAAAAATTTTCCATTTCGGCTGACTTTGGGCTTTAGACGATGCTAACCCGTACACGTGTCGATTTGAAATCCGTTGGAATCGGAATTCATTACACCTGTGTGGTATTCGGAGGCGCGCGCATACTTATGCGATAGCGATGTGGACGCTTAATTCGATGCTCGGTTATTATACCATAGGTGTATTATAAGCGCGATTCGCGAATAATGAAAGATCGCGGGGAGACCTTGAATCGGTTACTTTGACAATGACCGGTTTTGGTCGCGGTTAATTCGCTCAAGCGTTGTCGCTGTAGCCCAGTAAGGAAGACGGAAAAATTCGCGTTCGAAGGTGATCAGCAGCGACGATGGTAGAGTAGGCTTTCGAAAACGATGCGGCGTATGTAGTCGATTCATTGAGTGGCTGATTGCGCGACTTTTCACGTTTTGTTCCTTAGACTCGAGTACGCGATACGGTGAAGGATAATACGAGATTTTTTTCATCCTTCGACGAGTTCTCTTTGTCTTTAATTATTAATTTAATCGATATGGTATAGAAAATACTTTATACAGGATGCGGACACTTTTTAAGAGAACAAAAGGTGCTGTAGATGAAGTTGGTATGAGATAACTGCGTATCGAGTGATATCATTTTAGACGCTAGTTTCCGAAAGTTACGACTTGAAATGTGTGGTTCACCTACTTTTTAGCACACGATCGCAAGTATATAGGAAACGAACGCGTTTAGGAGGAAAACTATATAGTCTCGATGAGTAATTATTGGTACGGTGGAAATAGGTGTTATCGTTGAACCGGCGGTGCTTTCGTGCGTCGCCTCCTCGGACACGTCATCGCGACGAAGTAGGAAGAGCTGTGTACGAGATGCGGCGACGATGATGTAAGGAATATGGGCTGTCGAGTTAGTGATGTAAATCGGTCGACCGCTGGATCGGCGGGAATGAGTTTAGTTGGTTCGCGAAATCGACGAATTACCGCATACCTAGTTTCGAAGTTTGAGCCAGCCTCGTTCGGAAGTGGGTTAGAATTTTAGAGCGAGAAATTCACTACGATGTTGCAATGTAGGGAGTTATGAGTACTGATTACCGGAACGATCGTAAGAGCTCGAATGGAACGTGTACAGTAATAAGTAAAAGGTTTATAACATCTACGAAGAGGAAAAAGAATTTGGCATGTCAGTTATATTGTAATTGAACGAGTGTATCCAGAATGACTGTATCTGTGCCTAACCTATGATAGAAGATTTTTCATTGTTATATGGGTAAAATTGTATCCGTAGATAAAGAAGCAGAATATTTGTAATAAAAGTACACAGTCTACGACTCCCAAAAGTAAGTATTTATGTTGATGTAAGACTTAAGACCTTTAGATGAACAGACATAATATTTGCATGTACTTGGATTGGAAAATAAAATGAAATGAATCGATAGTGTATCCTTGTTTGGGCGCCACATGAAGTTCACTTGTAATGGAAGTGGGCAGGCTACAATGATACATTTGAGATCACAATACCCAATTTAAGTATTTCATGTTAACAGAAGACTGAAGTCATACTCCTAGATAAACAGGCATAATATTTGTATACCAACTACAAAATGAAATGAATCGATGGTCTATCCATATTTAGGTGTTACAGCGAGTTGAGTTGTAATGCAAAAGGGCAGCCTATGATGATTACATTCAGGATTACAATACCAAATTCAAATATTTCATGGTAACATGCGAGATGAAACTAAAGTCATACCCCTAGATAAACAGGCATAATATTTGCATAATAATTACAAAATGAAATGAATGTATAATATTTCCTTATTTAAGTGCTACAAGAAGTTGAGTTATAATGAAAGAGGGTAATCTATGATGACTATATTTGAGATTACATTACCAAATTTAAGTACTTCATGTTGATGGAAGACTGTAGTCATACCCTTAGATGAACAGGCATAATATGTGCATATCAGTTGTGTGTCCTTATTTAGGCGTTTCAGATATCTGCTATTAAAATGAAGAATCCAAGTATTTTGTGATAACACCAGACTGTATTCATACCTATAGATAAACAGACCTATTATTTGCATATCATTTGTACCATCAAGTAATGTGATGCTGCGGCCTTATTTAGATACTATACAAATCAAGTTGTAATGGAAGAGACCAGTTGTGATGACATGGCATTACCATCTCTGATCAAAGTATAATTTATGTTTACATGTAAATATATTGAATTAGAATCGTAGAATCATACCCTTAGACAAACAGGCATAAAATTTATCATAATATAGTGATTGTAAAGTGGAATGATTCAAAGGCGTGTCCTTGTTTAGGCGCCATAATAAGTTGTGTTGATCGAAGTGAACTATCTGTGATGACTATATTTGAAATTAGAGCTCTTAATTGAAGTATTTACGTTTATATTAGGCTAGAATCATACCCTAACAATCAAATAATTGGAGTGTGTATCCTTGCTTGGACGCCACAACAATAACCAAATCTAGAAATTACAAATTACTCTTGGATTCAAATATCTCTGTGATTATCAGTGTTCGTGTATTATATAACTAAACGAGATACCAAATAGAGATATGAGCGATGGACAATAGTTGTTTTGGTTTTCACTTTCGTCAACATAGTATGAAAAAATAATGAAATTGGATTCCAAAAGATCGCCTCATGTGATTTATTCTGTGGTTGTTTCATTTAGATATAAATTTTCATTTCTACTTAAGGACTTGAGGTTTCCATAGATGGCTTCGAATTTATTTTGCTGCTCCTCTTTTGGGTCAGAATCAGAAGTTTGGTATTTTAGAATAACTTGCGAGTTGAGAAGAGTTTGGCTGATGAAGGCAGGATTTTCGAGGCATTATGAAATCAAATTAGAGACGAATTAGAAGTCAAGTGAATTTTTTAGACAACTCCTGATCTTCGCATTACTCAGCGAAAAGTATTCAGCTGCGGAATGATTGATGTTCCGTTATAATGTACGACGTATGCCATTTCTAGTTCAAACTAGCTGGGGCGAGATTTATCGCGCACGATGCGTACGATATTCGTCGATTATTAGCTCACACCTATTTTCAAAAGAACAGACTACATCGTTGACAAGAATTGAATGAATTGAAGCCGGGCAACGGCACGTGGAAATTATTAAGCTACAACGTACGGACACGTAGCGCGCCGAGCGGATGTTTTTGAAGGAATTTCGAAAAGCGAATCTCGTATTATTATAACCGGGAATTCGCCTTCGAGAGAAAGTGGTGTACGGCGAGTAGGCCGATTAGAGCGACGAATACCAGTGCATTATATAAAACACGCAAGCAGGCATAGGTATACGACCTGCATACTTGATGCGGTGCACAATCGGAAGATTCGCGCGTGTGTGATTATTATTAGGTCAGTGCGCGGGTACGACGGCGTGAAAATAGAGACCCCTTTGGCCCACGATATGCAAGAATGTCCGGTTCATTCGTAGGTTGACATATGCTTCGAACCTGTAAGAAGAAGAATTTACCGTTACGGTGACCTTGTGAAAACACACGATGGTAGCTTATGGAAAGTGCGATGTGCTATCGAGATGTTATGCAGTAGCGATCAGAAGCAATTTCTGATGTAGCTAATGATTTAATGTAGAGATTTTTTTTCCGTTCTATAAAAAGAAAACTGTATTTACGCAGCGACTAGCTCAGTATGGTATAACAGAAGAAAAATAAAACAGAAAGGAAAAATTTTGAAGGTCATACGATGGAACGAAGGCATTAATATTCTGCCTAGTAAAGCCGGCTTCTTGTATCCATTCACAACCACCATCTTTAGCATTTCCATTCGGCATTCGAGTCGCGTTCCACGATACGGTGAGTTTTTATTACGAATTCGCAACTGATGTTGATTTGGATAATTAGGTTGGCTTCCGCGTAGAAGAAACTATAAAGGTGTTGTTTAATTGTGGAGGTTTATTGAGAAGTTGGCTAAGGTAATTTGTATTCTATGTGGTTACCTTCGATCTCATGCGATTTTAGTGTTGCGAAAATGTCAGAAGATTAATCGAGTCAAATTAAAACGCAAATTTAAATGATTGAAGGCGAGCTTTCGTAAAATGTTAGAATGTAAAAAATTAAGGAATGAAGGACTAGAATTCAATTATAAATTTGACTCCCACTCCAACCTAAGTATGGAGTGAATTTTCACTTCGGTACCATGTCTGAAATTTAATTCCGAATCTAGATTGAATCGTGACTCTACCTCGACTTGGAGCAATATAGAAGCTTGACTCTAACTCTAGCTTGACTCTGAGGTTAATCTGGAAGCTTTGACTCTGGAGAATTTTTCTAAACTAGACTCCCGACTGTACCGAAGCGATGTTGATTTATTCTTACCTAGTCTGATAGGTAGAAGTAGGATGGGATGACACACGGTAAATAGAACTCAGAGGTGGATCGACCATGAGCCACTCAATAAAGTTACGCACCACGAATCAAGCTTCTGGCACATAATGCTCTTGAAGTAGATGCCGATGCGTATCAGCTCTATGGAGTAGATAAGTGCAATGCTCGAAAGTGGCCGAAGATAACAAAGGAACTGAAATGACCCACCAAAGTGGCAAGAATAAGCGCAGAAGTAAGGAGAAGCAATATCTGGATTTCAGATGCGCTGGAACTTATCTCTGAGTTATTAGTGAAATTTGAAGTTGTAGTCTATGTAATTTCTGTAATTCTGAAACAATTTTTTGACTCTGGTGCTGGAATTCTCAACTACTTTATTTAATTTTTCAAGGTATCAACTGATATTATGAAAAAAGGTGCTTCCCACCTGTTGGTAACACTGTCAAGTTGCGACGTGGTTGCAACTAAGCAGGTGTTTTCGGAATATAAATTAACAGACGGTTGAACGCAAAATGTGGTATGTAAGCTGTGTTCAAGTGTTAAAAATAAAAAAATTAAAAAAAACGACCTCTACTCGTAGTCAGTCAAGAGTCTTATCACTGACTGCGAAGTTATTTCGCACATATTAAAATTTGACTTCGATTTCGAACTGACTCTGAAGCCTTTTTTCACTCCGCGAAGCACCCTTTCGTAATTGACCACTATAGCTGTGTGAGAGTGCACTCATAAATATTTTTAAAATAAATAAATGAATGTCTAAACCAGACTTACATTCCACGTTGACCCACACTTAATACTGAAATTCAACTCAGGCACCAGAGTTGCTCTGAAAAACAAAATTCCGTTCTTCGATTTGACTCTGTAGCGGCTCTTGCGATTAATTGAAGTTGTTTCCGGAACAGTCAGCCAAAAAGATCGAAGTTGGTCCTAAACATCTTACTCTAGCTCGGTAATATGGATTCAGGGGGGTATCGCATAAGTAGATCAATTCTATTGAATAATAAAATCCACGATCCCGTACTACTCGAGAACATTAATTTTCATGTCCTTGCTGTACTGATGAGAAAGTGGTTCCTTTTTAACATTCTTCTTTCTTTTGAATTCAGTGATAACAGATAAATGACCTTTTCTTTTTCCTTTGGAGTTCTCGAGCAATTCTGTGAGTTTCTATAAATGTGATTATACGAAACATGTTATTTCAGTTGAATCCTCATGATGGTGAATTTGAAAAAATAAAAATTTAAAATAGGGCTAAAATTTTTCCTTGATCTCCTTAATCTTACATTGTCATTTTTGGTATATTCGCGGTAATTATAATAATGAAATGGAGAGTTCATAAAACCATCAGTAATAGGGTAAAGAATTGATGGCAAATTGATGATAAATAATGAATCAAATTTTTGACCTAATAACAGTTTGTGAAAATGAAATACGAGCCGAGATCATACCAAGATTAAATTTTTCGCCCGTTACGGATGTTCGAATGTGAAATATGTTTTTCCGGTTGAGCAGCGGCCAAGAAAAGGTGTTTGTTTTATGGCAAAATCGTTCGCAGTATCGGGTCCCGGAATCGTTTCCTTTCTCGAACACGCGTTCGAACGTAAGATATGGTATTTTTCACGGTGCTTTGATAGCTGGCAATGGAAGGACGACGACGAAGTTCAAGTTCGACGACGAATTTCATCGACCATCTCGCAATTGGGTTTAATGTCATTGAACCTGCGTTCGAGACGGCGCGCGGGTTAGGTTAGCGACGCGATGCGAAAAATGCGAAACTCGCAACGAGATTCAGCCATTCAGCACATTTTGCTTGCCGAGAATATTAACATACGGCGACCAAAAATTCTCCTCTATTGCAGAGGCGTTGTTATTTTAATTTCTAAGAGGGCGATTAACGCGTTGAGAATTTTTAGCTGAGTTTTCAATGAAAACGATAGCTGTTACAGCATATATGATTTGTGAAAGGGGGAGAAGTCTTCAAATCTTCGCGTTTCAGACAGTATGTAATCATCTGGGATATCTCCAACTTTTTGGTATATGTACATTTATATTTTCACCGCAAGCGAAGCGCTGGTGGGTATTGATGAATATCGCTCAAAGTTTGGTGAAAGACTCTTCCTGAAAATGTGAAGAGGTCTCTTTTGTTTTTTCGATACACCTCAAAATGGCGGATCACTCAAATTTTGAAGATTGGCTGGAGGAGGGCAAATAGCCCAAAATTTTCATTTTTGATCTCACATGAAAGAATGAGTCGTGGACACGAACGTTTCCAAATTTCAGCTTCCTAAGTGCATTTGGAGGGAAGTTGAAGGAAAAAATGGCTTTTTGAGGAAGTTCCTAGTCATAGAATTTCTTTAAACTTCCATATCTCCTCACCAAATCATTTTTTTTTTGCTATGGGGGTACTGGTACCCACAGCACGTTACTCTGCTCACCCGAGAACCACTGGCCCCATTACTTCCATGTGAACAGGGGCCTCATTGTGCACGATCCTATATCTCCTGCGAGGATACTCCAAGTGGTACACGGCCCCATCTTGGATCTAACTCTTTGGAAGTTCGCACGTCGCCTCCTCTATCTTCTACAACCTACCTGGGCTGGAAATGCGGTTTTGGTGCCATTACCATCTCGGCATTATCACGCTTTTGCGCTTCCTTCTCACCGAAGTTTGGTCCCACAAGCTAGGTCCTAGTGACTTTTCAAGAGCTTGAATGAATTTGGAGCGGAATTTGCTGCAGGAAATTACACGAATCTTCCATAAACTCGCCACCAAATCGACTTGAAAAATGCACCCCTTGTATGCAGGGTTAGTTGATGGCCAGAAAATACCCTCTTAAATTTGGGTCAAAATTGATCTGAAATGACGGATCGTCGAAATTTGAGGATAACTTGAGGAGTCTCAGGTTGCTATGATTTGAAGAATATGGGTTCTTATGATTATTGCATGGCCAGAAATACTACATGTATTCATTTGAAATTCAACTCCTCAAGTGCTTTTGGAAGCGATAGGATAGGGGTTTTCAGACTTAGTGTTAAGTGTGACCTGTAGGCATGAAGGAGTTAACGACTCCATCCGCAAACCCGAACAAGCCTCAATTAAAAACTCAGCCATAGTAATGCGGCATGGCTGCTTACTTTTTTTTTTACCAAATTGTGCGGAAAAAAGGAAAGTTGAAAATTGAAATGTGGCGTAACTCTCGTAATTTCAGTTATGTACAGATAAAGCTCGTTTTGGAAAAAATGATATCAGAATGCTCGATAATGGTGAACGTTGAATATGCCATAGACTTGTAATTAATGTGTGGTCTAGTTTATTATTATTTATTTCTTTCGTCTGCTAGTCAGCAACATGGCGCACTTGTTGCTTGTCAACGCTTCAAAATTAATACTCATACTCGTTTCGCGAATTTGCAGACACGAGACCGAAGTTATCTGTAAAAGATAGTAGTAAATTTTCTCGGAACGCTCGTTCAATATTTAATCATTACTCGAAACTGTATGTAAACGCATGGTTACACTTGAATGTCGTGGCTTCGAAAAGTAGCGAGAATAAGGAGGTAGCTGCGATCGCGTGTTGAATTAATTTCGCTGTCTTCGTTATGCGAATAATCGACATCGTGTGCCCTACGAACGACGAACGGGAATGGGGGCGTTGCTGGATACGAGATTAGATTTGAAGTTCGAAGCAACAAAGTTGTTTGAAACAGATCTCGAGTAAAGTTTTCATTTTGGTAACGCTCGTTAAATATTTATAATTTAATCATTGCTCGAAACTGTACGTAAGCGCACGTTCGAATTCGATATTGATCGGAGAAAGGGGATAGGGAATTCGTAAAGTGTCTATTGAAGATGTAATATATTTTGCACTTTGCCAAGGTCGATACGGTGTGACGTATGTTAACTAATTAGAACGATATCCTAGTCGTGGGTGAGTTACGAGTTGCATTCGTTATCTAATCACTTTCCGCGTGCTGATTCGAAAACGTTGTATTTTATTCATTTCCTTCCGAATAGCCGCATCAATAGGAAATTTTCATTTTTGTGTAGAATGAATTGAGCCTGAAGGGAATTTTTTGCCTTAGATTTTGTAGTGGCAACACTGCTTCGAAGTTTACTTGGTGAGGTGTTACTATACCCCCAGCTTATTCTTAGGTTGGCTACTAAAGAGTCAACATGTGTTCTGCTGGAGTTCCATTGGTCTTGTGTGAGGAGGCTGGTATTTTATTGATGTATTTCTATCTCGTATAAATATGAGGAATAAGGTAGGTGTATCCGCAATAGTAAATTTGTCAGCTGGTGAGTCAGAATAAATCAAGGTTTTGAAATTTTCGCCATTTCGTAAAATTTAAGTTTCACCTCGTCGAAATGTATTTGTGGAAAGCAGAGAATTGGAAATTAATTTATATATTTTTCGAATCGTAATTTACAAAGTTTACAATTTTTTCGACGTGTAATTTATTCAATACAAAAGTAAATATCGATTAGTGAATTCGTATAAATTGCGTATCATGACTTCGTGATTTTTGTAAGTTATCTATTATTGTGAAGCTATTATAACTTGTAATCTTCATAATTCGAAGAAATAATAGCGAGTGTTAAGTTTCTTAAAAATTCCTTATATAATCATCAGATTTTCCGAGAAACTTTTTAATTTTCTGTTAATTACCTACATATTAGTAGAAATTACAAAATTATTCAAATTTAGGTAAATATCATAATCGCAGCGTATAATTCCATGCATTCTTCGGTAGGTGTGATTATTATGTAAATTTCTTAATTCATCAGTAATTACGTAATATGGATGTAAATTTTGATAAATTACCACGCTCGTAATTACAAATGATTTTAATTTGAAATCACGATAATTACCAGTAAAATACTACGATTACCAGTAATTAACCAAATTTGTAATTAAATATTCACAAATTATTAGTTGATGGGTGTTGAATATAAAACCTCTCAATAAATTTATAACTTCGATTTAATTCGAATGGTAGCTGGAAATAGTAGACGACTAGAAGCATTTTCGCGGCTCAACTTCCTGCTGTTCTTACCTAGTTCAAAAATTTAGTACCTATTTGGTGTTTGGTATTTATATTTTTGATGGTTACAAACGAATATCAATATTACTATGATTACAAGTAAATTACCATACCCAACCTCTGTGATAAAGCTTGACTTGAGCGTAACATTTGAAGCTGAAACCTAATTTTAAAGTTTGAAATTTTCTGAAACTTGAGGCGATCTCAACCTATGTGGCCCAAGCTTACATCTTGAAGCTTAAACGTGAGGCTTCAATTTGAAGTTTTAATGTCGTAAATTTTGGAATCACAGTTTGAAACGTTAAAAAATGTTAAAATTCGAAATTGAAATTTAAGAAGAAATTAGTTTTGAATTTTTAGTTTCATTTGAGTTAGAAAAGAGAGCTCACACTTGAAACTCACGATAAATCAGAAAAAAGTTTGGCTTACTACTTGAAACTTGAAGCTTAAGGCTGACTTACTGTCCCTGATAATGATATTGATTGTTATTAATGATTTAAAAATTACGAAGTATTTTTGTAATTTACGAGAAATTACTTTATTTTTCATAAATTACTGTAATTTCCTGTAAATTACCGTAATTTCCCGTAAATTACCGTAATTTCCTGTAAATTACCGTAATTTCCTGTAAATTACCGTAATTTCCTGTAGATAACGGTAAATTCTTGTAAATTACTGTAAATACTAATTTTATTATAATTTCTAGTACATTACTGCACGTTAAAGTGAATTACGACAATCTTCGCAAATTACCATAATGTTCACTCGATGAGTTGTAATTCATGGTAAATTACTGTAAATTGCCATAATTACTCATATAACTGAAACTTCTAGTAAATCGATGCAATTCGCATTAAATATCCGTAATTTCTTATAAAATACCATAATTTCTATTGTCACCTCAATTTTAGTAAAATACTGTTATTTACCATAAATTTCTACCATTTCTGGTAAGTTAGCGTAATTTCTATTATTATAGTGATTTCCAGCAAATGACTGTAATTTTTGGTAAATTACGGTAATTTCAGTATATTTACCGTAATTTTCAGTAGCTTATCATAATTTCCAGTATTACTAGAAGTTCCAGTAGATTACCGTAATTTTAATAAAAATTTTCGTAATTTCCAATAAATTACCATAATTTGTATTATCATTCGAATTTCCAGTAAATTAACATTGTTTCTGGTAAATTACCGTAATTTTTGATAAATGTATGTAATTTTCGGTAAATTTCCATAATTACCAATAATCATAAAAAATTGTAGCGTATCAAAAAATTACCATATTCACCTCAAAGTACCTATTATTACAGTAATAACTAGTAAATTATAAATTACCACAATGATAATCTGCCCCATTCTATTTCTTTTCTATAGTGCTGACCACGAAACTTGAGACGTGTGATAAGCGCTATGTTGTCAGATTTAGCAGCGACAAGTTAGGTTATGAGAAATTAAGGGCCATATATTTTTCAATGAATGATGTTGGAAAATTATGCAAATTCATTCGAATGCATGATCAGCTGATGTGTTTTTCCGGAAATATGGCAACATAGTAGATCTTGGATGAAAAATTTTATTGTTTGTTTACAAATTGCTAGTCTCAAGTTTCGTGGTGGGCACTATAGTCCTCGCTTCCTCGTAATCACCAGTTATTGTTCGTAATTTGTAATCAAATTTTATCTCTCGCTTCATGGATTCATGTTACTAATCGCATTAAGCGTGGTAAATGTGAAATAAATTTTCTGTATTTCAACGATGAATTCGTTTCGTGCAAGCAACGTGGAGTTTTTAAAGGGGGAAATTTTGTCGATTTTTATGAACGCGGCGAGTACATCGAGACGGTTCTCGAATCCGCGATATTCTCGAAGCCGCGGTCTGCTTTTCTCTTCTCGCTTCGGGTTGATGTCTCGACTGGCGGTGCCAAGTAGTACACATGTACCGAGCGAGCATTAACAGGCGTCGAGTCGTACGCGACGTGGGCGAAGAATTTTTATTATTACCGCATCTGGCTGATGCGAACGAGAACGAGCGCGCGGTAATAAAATGAAGAAGTAGCGAAATTAGGAAGAACGCGGCGAGAAGAGCGAATCTATTTGGGCTAATACATAAAACGTGCGGTAGTTACCGAAAATGCGAATCTGATTCGAGCGTAGTTGGGTGGAAGCGGAGGAGAGCGACGTAGACGTCGAATATTTCGAACGCGTTCGATGATTACGAATGTAAAAAAAGAGCTTTGTTGGAGCATTAACGTACGAGTGGGTGGCAAAGCAGAAGATTCGATTATGTAGTTTACGGCGTTATTATAGTTGTAATTTTTTTCTGGTTGGGGAGGGGTATTTTTGACACGATAATTTGGATCGTGTCCAGCGTAGCTATTGCGGTAACGTTACGTGCTACCAGTGATTTAATTAATCGATGCATTTTTCGCTTTCTGTTTCAGTATTTGATGAGCGGTTGGGCGACACATTACAGTTACCGATGTCAGCCGGTAGACTACTCCAACAGGCCAGAAGCGCTAAGGGTAGGTTGAAGGATAGCGGAGTGTTGGTACTCGGTGTGCACGGACGACGACGAAAATATTACGCCCGGAAGTGTTCGCGAGAGAAACTAAAAAACAATAAGGAAAAAAATAACCATATACGTGTATTTCGAATACGAAAATAGTCGGCGGCCGGAATGGTTTGCGTGAAATATCGACTTTATATTTTTTCCGGTCTTTCGAAACAGGAGCGTAGTACGAAACGAGTCTTACGACCCTAAGACGTCTCGAAGGTAAACCGGGTAGCGCGAAACCAGTATAATACGATCGTACGTTGTATTAGTTTCGCGTGCGTAATTCTTTCTTTCCAGTGGCGGTTGTAGATTACGTTCGTCGTACCCTGATTGTGGCGGTATTTAAAGACTTCATGAAAGGGCGATTTTTTTCCTCGTATTAAGGAATCGATGTCGATTGCTGGATGAAATCGGCTTTGCTTATTCTATCGATTTTGGAATCGTTCGCTCGTCTGTTTGATTAGGTGAAAATAATAATCGCCTCGAGTCTTTATCGCGATGGTACATACAGCGTTGAGGAAGTAAAACCGATGTAGTGTTTCGTCGTCAGCCGGCAACACCGAGATGAGTATTGAAGAGTCGATTGAGCAGAAGTATTTATACCTCGATGCGTTAACAAGCTTAACACGTAATAAGCGAGGTACTTATACTTGCGTGATTGATTTTTGTAATGACATCATTTTAACGGTATGTATGTTTTTTTTTTCAGATGGCGAGAACGTGTTGGTGGTATTATATTTCGAAGTTTACCGAATTTTTCGATACGGTGAGTACAAGAAGGATGGATGGATGGTACATTCCGAAAATCAAAGTTGAAATCATAATTTAGAAATAGAATCAACATAAATGAACGTATATTAAAGATAGCCAGCTCAATGTTAAAAATTGATCGCCCATAGTTTTGAGCTGATGATACGTATTTCTGGAGCTGTCACTCAAAGTAGTTGATCATTGTATTTCCCTTTACCCTTCTGTAAAATTCGATACCCATCGATGCAGCACCGTGCAGAGAAAATTAGGGCCCGGGACAGGAGGAAAAGTCATAAGAGAGAGAAGAAAGGTCGTGAAGGCCGGAGGGGTAAAAACGGAATTTTAGCGCCGATGTGTCAATCGCGGACCCTCAGCGGGCTCTGGAAAAAGCTCGGGCCCGGGAGAAAACTCTTCTATCTGTTCAGGCTTGCATCGATGCGACGGTAGGCAAGCAGGTCATTGTTTAAATAGCAAAAAAGGTTTCTTTAGTATTTTTGTACAACCTAAAAAAAAAGTAAGCAGGCATGCCGCATTACTAGAGCTGAGTTTTTAACTGGAGCTTGTTCAGGTTTGCAAATAACGTTAGTAACCCAGTCATGTCTACAGGACACACTCAATACCAAATCTGAAAACCTCTACCTTATCTCTTCCAAAAATACTTTAGAAGTTGAATTTAGAATAATTATGGTATTTTTCACCATGCAACAATCCTATGAACCCATACTTTTCAAATTATAGGAACTTGAGGCTCCTCAAGTTATTCTTAAATTTTGTCTACTCAATATTTTTGATCCAAATTTGAGAGGTCATATTCTGATTATCAACTAACCCTACGTACAAAATTTGACCTTTCTAAGTTGATTCGGTGAGGGGATATGAAAAATTCGTGAAATTTCCTATAGAAATTTCCCCTCTAAAAGCCTTTTTTGCTCCAACTCCCCTACAAATACGGTTAGGGAAGAAACATGAAAATAGGTTATTCACTTGGGCTCATTTCATTATATGACACCACAATAGAAAAATTTCGAATTTTCTTATGCTACCACCACATTTTGAGGTCGATAACACATCCTTCTCCCCTTTAATATCATGCATGGAAATGAATTGGGGATATAGTATACTTCCTATCCCCAATAATCATATGAGTTCTTATCAATTACATCTCAAATTTTAATAAACCACCATTTTGAATCAGGGACCTACCGAAGACCTTCTTCAGAGGGGGGGGGGGGGGGAGAAAACCAAAAATTGCCAACTTTTTTTTTTTTGCTCCACGAAAAAATACGATGTTACACTCTTGTTAGTCTTCAAAAAATTTAAATACTGCGCAAGTGGTCAAATTTACCAACTTTACGCTAAAACTCCAAATTTACCAACTTTCCAAAAGCAAAGGGGGGGAGCTCCCCCTTTTTCGGTACATCCCTGTTTTGAATGCATTTTGACCTAAATTCAAGACGTCATATTCTGGTCACCAACTAACTATACTCTCAAAATTTGACCTTTCTAGGTTTATTTGGTGAGGAGATATGGAAGATACATGAAATTTCATGACTAAAAACTTTCTCAAAAAGCAGCCTTTTGCTCTAACTCTCCTCCAAATGCACTTTGGAAGCTGAAATTTAGGTATGTTGGTGTCTGTGATTCACTCTTTCATATTAAATCAAAAACAAAAAATTGAGGTATTTGCCCTTTCTCCAGCTGCCCTCAAAATTCCAGTGATCCGCCATTTTTAATTTTTTTGAAAAAATAAAAAAATTTTGATGGGTGGGTGATGGGTCAAGTATGTGATGTGGTATAAAGTACCTACCTGGTTCCAGTTTATAAGGTTTGTTGTGGTCAGTTACTGCTCCAAATTTACAAATTTTTGGGCTCTATGTTCCTCGATGTTAAAGGAGGGCTTCCCAATTTTGAATGAGGTTTAAAATTTTGAAAGATATAGTTTACGGAGATTTCTTCAGCATATTTGTGATTTTGCGATGAATTGTGTAGTCGAACGAATACGATCATAATTTGCGCATGGTCACGTGGAAGGTTCACGATTTTATGCCCAGCGAATGTCTATTTTCTTGACCAAAATTAGATACAAAGCAGAAACGGAAATCACCGTTCATCGATGCGCATCATATTATGTGTTTAGTTCGGAAATATTATAAAAATTACCACAAACCCTATGAACTCTATATACCTCGTTGCTGCTTTCTATAAACCTTCGAGCAATGGTTATATTTAATTACTGTTTGTAGTACGTGTTTAGACGTAATGGAGCAAACATATCATCAGTTTATCATACTTAACAATGTAGTAACTGAAAGTTCGATCGGAAAATATCTTTTATTTTATTCGCTATTATTGCAGGCAAACAAAATCATGTTGATTTTATTTAGCAACTTAATGGCTATTGAGAACTTATGAGGATGGTACTTCACGAATAATTCTCTGTTTGACTAATCGAGCTGTGTTTTATGTGTTCACAGTTGTTTTTCATATTAAGAAAGAAATTCTCGCAAGTATCGACATTGCACGTCATTCATCACGGTATTATGCCAATGAGCGTATGGATGGGAATGAAATTCGCTCCAGGTAATTACTCACACTCATCATCTCCATATCACCTCTATCTCTATCTCTATAATATTAAAATCAAAATAAGGCATATTTGAAATGTCAGGTCCAAAGTTCAACCCAATAATTTTATTAAGGTACTTAAACCACAATATAAAGCTAGATATACCTTTTGAAGGCCATAAAAAATTTTTGAATGAACGAAGTAGTACCATTAATGAATGAAAAGACTACCTGCGTTGCATTGAATAACAGAAAGAGAGGCAATAAATTCCTAGGGGCTTATGAGATATTCTGGTATCAAACAAAAGGTTCAGCTAAAAGATACAAGCAATATAATAAGCAATAAAAAATTGATAAATAAATGAAGGTGCAAGGGAGAGAAGAGAAGACTGCTTTTACTTCGTGTTAGTCTCATAGCATTTTGAATTACTTGTAGTTGAGCTGTATCAGTGGCACCTCCTACATCTATATAACTTGCATCAGTACTATCTCTTTAATATAACGTTGTATCTGCTCTGCTTACTACTTGATGTATTATAGTATCTATAGAGTTTCCTACTTAGTATGCATGTTTATTGGGATGTAGAGGCTCATATAATAAGGTCTACAACTCTAACACCTATCTAAATGTTCCATTATCCTTAGCAAGGAGATAAGGCTTTGTATCTACTCTTTACTACTTGTTGTATCATAATATCTATGGAGTTTCCCACTTAGTATGCATGTTTATTGGGATGTAGAGGCTCATATAATCTACTATATAATTGAGGAGGGTAAAATTTTGTCCGAGGTGAAGTCGAGATACACGTAACGATGAAAGTTGCGAGTGGTTTCATGTGATAGGACTGAACGAGGAGATCATTCGTAACGCCTCAGGCACTCACGAAAAGCTCCATGAAGCTCGAAAAAAAGCTTTAAAGAAACGTCCAGTAAATGGGCCGAAGAAGTTGTAAACATATCTATGACGCTCGACCAAACGTCATTCCACAGCCCCGAAGAGTAGTTAATAAATTATCCACCAGGATCTCCCTATGATGTGCGCAACTTTTAAATTTTGGACTTGGAAAGTGAGATTGTGTGACCTCACGTTTCATTGAACCAGCTCACGTTTCAATATTATGGAGTAAAATTCTATATATGTAGTAGGAATGTGAGTTTGTGTGAGCTCACGGAAAAATTGAACCGTGAATTAGCGTGATGGGGCATGAGTCAAGGTCTTTTAGTTCGCAGTTTTTTAGTGTTGCAGAAACGTGAGTTTGCGTGACCTCACATTTCATTGAACTGTGAGTTAGTTTGATGGGGCATGAGTCCAGGTTTTTTAGTTTGCACGGAAGGTGAGTTTTTGTGACCTCACGTTTCATTGAACTGTGAGTTGGCGTGACGGAGCATGAGTGGAGGTATTTTACTTCCCACGCGATAAAAGGAGCAAAATTTTATGAATGTAGCCGGAGGTGAGAGGATGTCCTCAAGTTTTATTCAACCAGCTCATGTTCTAATATGGAGTGCACTTTAATTGAACCTGCTGGAGTTGCAATAAAGTAGTGATGTGGTCATTTGTAATATGGAGTAAAAAGCATAAGGGTCCCTCCTCATGGTACCTCACGTTGAATGATTGGCGAACGAAATAAAACCTCAACTTATGAATTGGAATGGCATCTTATGCCGAATGGTTGACTAACGAAATTATTATTTTAGACATTTTTTCGCTGTTTATGTTTTGAAATAATTCAACGAATTCCGATGTAGATGTATCAATGTTTGAATTAACTTCAATACCTAGTAGTGTAGTAGAATCTTAAATTTGTAAAGAGCAGGGGATGGTAACTCAATCGCTAATTGTTAACTGTTAGCTGCCGAGTGACTGAGTGAATATTTATACCTTGAATGTAATCTAAACTGATTGAGTACCTGATAGGCTCTAACTAACTTAATTGCAAATTGCTGAATTCCTGCGCTTATCATTGCTCATTCATCGCAAGGAAAACAATTCAAGGTGTTTTAAGACGTGTTGAGGAAAAGATAAAGAATTAAAATTACATATTCATTGAACTATGGAGCAGAAGATTATTGGGCACATATATTTTTTATTGCCCTCTTTATGCTCCCATCTCTGTACCTCACACCATAGAGTAAGAAATTTATTGAATTTGCTTTTTTTTTATTTCCCTCCTTGTGCTCTAGTTTAATGATATGATAAGAGTAGCGCCCTCAAAACCCCACAAGAGGCATAAACATTTTTATTGCATCGTAAACGAGTGTTTAAAATTGTTTACCAATCTGAATTTGTCATACATGAGTGATTTGTTTGATAGATTGTACGTATTTAGTTCGAATCAAAATTTATAATTTTTTTATTTATTTTTAGGTGGACATAGTACATTTTTCGCATTATTAAACACGTTCGTGCACATCGTCATGTACTTCTATTACATGTTATCCGCTATGGGACCCGAATATCAGAAATACATTTGGTGGAAGAAATACCTGACTGCCTTCCAGATGGTGAGTAACCAATTTTGCTACCCAACGAGTCATGACTAATGATACTTATTTGCTTGATGTTATTTCTTTGCGTTCGTATTTCTGCATTTATCTATTTATTTTTATGTAACTTCTCGAAATTCGAGATGAAACGTTTGCAAACTATTCGTACGCAGTGTTACCAATCTAGATCTGGCATAATTCGAAGCTTGTCTAGCATCGTGATTTTCAGATCTAGCATCAGCATAATGGCTAGCATAATCACACTTCATTTTGGCATAATCAGCTATAATTTAGCATCTTTTTTTTTTGAATCTGCATTATTTTTTTGAATCTGCAAGCAGTGCCCCATGCAAGAAATTATAGAACTTCAAAATCGTTAATTCGGTTGTCTGTACAATACTCATCTGTGGAAATAGCCGCTGCCGGTCGGTCTGAGGCATGTAAACAATCAAGAATACCAAGCCAGCAACTTGGAAAAAAAATTTAGCGTGATTTGCTGGCATAATCAATTTAGGTTTCTAGCATAATGTAGCATAAATTTGTATTGTCAAAGTTTGCCGCAAAACATCACACCTCCTTGAAAATAATAAATTTTAAACATAGACTCACGGACGTTAACTATAATATCTGGATATTTGGCTGATCGCAAAACGTTGCGGTGGTGGTGGCTTATAATTTTGAATTTTAATACTGTTTAAAGCAACGTTGCGTTGGGCGCGGCTTATATTTCTATTTCAGAGCCGTTTTATTTGCACGCAGCCAAATATCCAGGTATTATAGCGAACGTCCGTGCATAGACTACTAAAGATTGGGGAAAAAAATCTGGCATAATTTATTTAGCTTTCTGGCATAATCTAGCATCGATTTTTGCTCAATCTAGCATAGAAAAAAATTTTTTATCGGCAACACTGTTCGTACGTTCGATTGGAGACTGATATTCAGAGCTGATTAGTTTTGGTCATTGACTTTTATGCATAGACTGCTAATGACTGCATAAGTGTAATGTAAAATGGTGTCCTCAGCATATAAGTCTCGAAATACGTAGTGCGCATGCGCGAAGTTTGTTATCAGTTATCATATAGTTGAAAATCATTTTTTATAAACCTTTACAAATTTGCTAATTACGAGAAGAATACGAAGAAAAATGACTAATTTCAAACAATAAGTTTAAATCTAGTCTTCAATTGAATTTGCTTCTGTTGGTTGTTCATTTTTTCCATTTTGTTACTGCGTGTTGGTTTTATACATTTTAAAATCATGAGATGCGAGAACTTGGGTTATCTTTTTTATGTTTTAATCAAAACACTATTTCTCTCAAGCAAAATCGTCGTATTAGTGTTCAATGAACCATAAAATTTGAAATGAATACTTTCTTTTCAGTTTAAAAATATTGTATTTGCTTAGATAACATCTAATCTCAATATTTCCCAGTAAATCATACTTATTAAAACAAAATCGACGATTAAAATTGATATCAATATGTTACAACATTTTCTGTTTATAAATTAAAGACTCGCGCATGCGCGTAATGCAAATTACGACTTCTAAACATTCACTGTAGTCTACCGTGCGGACAACTGATCTGTGCACCCCTCAACGCCAAATTCCCTTGTGGAAAATAAAAACTTCAAATAATTCAATTTCTCTCGTTCTTTTTTGTTGGATCAAGAAATAAAAACTCAATTATTTCGTTTTCCAGCCATTCCGAATGATATTTATCAAAATTATGTATTTTATTCAACTTTTGATTAATTACTCATGTTCACTTGGCAACACTGATTCTCGATAAAATTGGCTGAAATCAATTTGTGATGAAAAAATAAAATGTTATAAATTTATTAATAAAGTATTTATAATGACTGGTCTGTGTTCTAATTGGTCATACGTCACGCATGTAACAACTAATCAGCAAGTTGGAATGTGGTAAATTACCACGACTAACTCGTAAAATAAAAACATACATCAGCTGATGATTCAAATCACGAACGAATTTCAGTCGTTAAATGAAAACTGAACGATATTGTTTAGGAAGGTAGAAATGAAACTACCTATATTTAATCACATTCTAGCCTTATGATTGGTCATTATGTGCGTAACATATGCCCAATCAGAACCTAGACCAGTTATTATAATAACTCTATAAATATTATGATAATTTTGATGAATTGCTATCGCATAAAAAACCAAAAAAAAAAAAAAAAATGGAAAATTTATGTTCCGTTTAGAAGTAGGGAATTTCACGCTGATGGGTACAAAGATCAGTTGGTTGCTCGGTATAATTGTGCAATGAATCTGAGGGAGTGTGACTCGACGTGTGAAGTAGTGGTATTCATATTAGGACCCGAACAACCGCTTGAGCGCTATAGTGCGGTCCACGAAACTAGACCCTTATGTTTATACACAAAAAACAAAATTTTTGCGTTCATAAGAAAGACGTTGCCAAATCTCTTAAAATTAACCAGCTATTTTATGAAATCGAATTGTGATTCGCATCAGAGGTTCGCTCATCATTCATTTTAATAATCATATGTTGGATAAAAAAGAGAACGATTTCGCACTTTCTTAAATAATTACATTTTTTTCAACCAAAAAACAGATGGCTACCATATTTTTATCTCTATAATTATTAATAATAGATATGGCAACAAAGTGCTTATCAGGAGGGTCTAGTTTCGTGGACCGCACTATAGTATTTAGTGAGGCTCTATGGGGCATGTATGATTTTATCAATAGTTTCAGGACTGTAATAACGGTAACGGAACGTAACGGAATAACGGAACATAACGGTCAATTTTTTCCTTTCAGTAATGGAACGGAACGTAATGTAACGGAACGAAATTTTTAAGAACTGAACGTAACAGATCAATTTTGTTAGTGTTCCGTTATTTTACATTGTTTTCATTTTTGAAATTTGAATGCTAGCAAAATTGTTCCTACCTTCCAAGCCCAATGCAATGTACATTTTTTGATGTGAAATTTAGATTTGATTATTTTGAATCAACTTCCGTACCTAGTAGTGTAGTAGAATCTTAAATTTGTGAAAAGCAGGCGATGATAACTCAATCGCTTGTTAACTGTTAGCCGCCGAGTGACTGAGTGAATATTTATACCTTGAATGTAATCTAAACTAATGAGTCATTGTTTGAATGTTTATGTTTATTTTTCAATGTTTTTTAAATTTTTAATTTTTTAATATTACCATCATCAATTTAAAAACAAATAAAAAAATAAAAAAAAAGATGAGACTCAAACTCATAACTTATATCAACTCGTACTAAAAAAAAAGTGTAAAGAACGGAATGGAATAGAATGGAACGGAACGTAACAGAACATCCAAAGTTGGAACATAACAGAATGACTCAAGAACGGATACTGGAACGGGAAGGGAATGAAACACGATCCGTTATTACAGCCCTGAACATAACGTAACGGGAACATAACAGAATGACTCAGGAACGGATACCGGAACAGGAATGGAACGAAACACGATCCGTTATTACAGCCTTGAGTAGTTTCCACCAATCAGACCAAGGTTTATGAATCACTTTAAACACGTAGCCAGCAAATTTTTCTAAATACCCAAAGAAAATGAACACAATTCATGATAAAAATTTTCATTGTTTATGTTTACATTATACATGCCCCATATAGCCTCATTTGAGTAGTTACACTTTTTGCCACCAGATGTCAGCCGCTTTGCGTTCGGGTCCCAATAGGCAATAGCACTCAGTTGGGACTAAAGTCGTTCGCGAACGATTCATATATAAAACGTTTGTATTTGTCCCAGCATTGCATTGGATCAAAGTCGTTTACGAACGATTCATTTGTAAAATTTTGATATTTCTCCTAAACCAAATTTAAGATGAGTCGTTCACGAATTATTCGCATTTCGAGTGTATCGAACCGTGAGTCGAGTGTTGACTCGATTGGTACGAAAGTCGTTCGCGAACGATTCATACATAAAACGTTTGTGTTTGCCTCAGAATTACATTGGGCACAAGTGGTTTGCGAACGCCAATGTGAAATTTCGATATTCCCGCAAAATTAAATTTGAAATGAGTCATTTGTCAGTTATTCATATTTCGAGTCCATTTAATCGGTGGGAGTGTTACTCGACATATGAGATCACATTTTCGGCTTAAAGAGGTTCGCGAACGATTCATATATGAAATTTAGATAATATTATTCATTTGTGATGAAATTCAACATTGGTCGTTCGCGAATGATTCGTGTGTTTGATTGAAAATGGGTCTTAGGTGATTAGGTTACGTTTTTTGTTTGAAGTGAATATTTGAGATCCTGAAACACATTGAATATAACATGAAGTTCGCGAACGATTCATATATGGAATGCTACTACTTACGTAGAATTGAGTTCGAAAGGGAGTCGTTCGTGAACATTGATTTATAAAATGTTGTTATTGAGCTTTAGTCGTTCGCGAACGATTCATTTGTGAAATATTGATATTTGTTTATTCAACTAGTATAATTAGATAAAGTCCGCTATTGAGATACTCGTAGCGTATTGGCAGTTGATTAATTTTCGTCTCTTTCTCGCAGGTCCAATTCATTTGCATCTTTATCCACCAATTCCAATTACTGTTCATCGATTGCGATTACCCGAAAAGCTTCACCGTATGGATCGGACTACACGGCGTGCTCTTCCTAGTATTATTCTCCGGATTTTACAAAGAGAAATACGTGAAACCAGAGAAGCCTTCGAAACTGAAATCATCGTCGAGCGGCGCTTGCATGGTATGTACCGCGGTCCATACAAGGTGCTGGCTAGTGAAGTATATTTGTTTGTAATTTTTTTTTTTTTTTCAACGCAGTCTATGGTAGAAGAGACGACGAAGAATTCGACGACGTCGCAAAACGGTTACACGAAGCCAGTATCGAACGGTACAGCTGGCTATACGAAAACGGCCACCGAATCGGCGTACAGCAATGTTTACTATTCGAACGGCATCAACAACGGTTTCATGAGCACCAAACCGGTGGACGGAGAGACCAGTAGCAGCGGCGAAACGAGAAAAACGAAGTAGCGCGCCCACCTGTAGTGTACCTGTTCATTGGAGAAAAGCGAGAAAAATAACCGGAAAGAAATCAGTCATTTCGAACTTACATTTTCATTTCTCCGTCTCTCTGAGTGTATGTGTATTGTGTGCGTGTGTTTGTAATAATTTGACTCTTTGATTTTTTTTTTTTGTTCGTACTTTTTTTCTCTTTTTGTGTTTTTATCTATTTTTTTTTTCTCCTTGTTTATATATTTACGTATATACGTTGTACTTTTTACTGGCGTTTTCGATAATGAGTTAAGTTTGTATGAAAAATTTAGTTCGTTGCTGGTGTACTCGGCTTTGGTAGTTGATATGGGCGCGTGTTTTTCAGTTCGACTACGAATGCTCGGAAATATACAGTCTCGTTTAAGCTAGTTACCAGAAATCGATCGTTTTACCAGGCTCGGGCCCGGTGAATTTTAACGTAGTGTAAGTCTCGGTATGGTGTGGTCGATGTAATTTTTTTTCTGTCTTCTTTTTTTTATTCGAGTAAAAAAAAGACATTCCTAAAGTTTTGTAGTAGACGAGACTATCGACCAGCAAGGGTTTTTCATTTTATAATTTATTTTATTTTTAGTATTATTATTATTACAATTTTTTTTTTTTTTTTTTTGGCTGAAGAAAAATATTTAATGTTATTTTAAAACGTTGGAATAGCGACGAAAAAATGGCGGAACTAAAGGAATGGATGGATGTTTCGATGGTTTTTTTTTTTCGTTTGTACGAGTATTTCGTTGCCGCCTTTTTTTCGCGTTTTCGTTCAAGTAACGATATAGTTAAGCAACGAACAAATGATTTTTACAAATACAAATGTGATACGTATTTTTAATTAAGGACTTGTAATCAAAAAAAAAAGTTTTTTATTCGTGTATACTGTATAGCTTGTATTTGTACTGTTGTATAGATATGTTAATTGTATTTTATCTGTAATTCAATCGATCGCGTCGAATATTTTTGTAATAAAGGAAGAAGAAAGGGAAATCGTCGTATAAGAAATTAATATACTCCGGTGCGAAGATAGGCAGCCCGTAAACGCTTCTGATACATTTTACATAGTTTTGCGCTCCTAGCTTGATTTTATTTTAAATCTTTTTTTTTTTTTTGGTTTTTTTCATTTCTTTTTGTAACGTATGGTGGCCCTAGTGGCTGCGTATACGTGAAGGTGAGAAGATAAGTTTTGAGATCTTCGTTGGCATATACTGGTGAAATATGGTGACGTGCGATGTCGAAACGTGGATTTGTTGCGAGTTCACCAGACACGCTTAAATGAGGGGGAAAATACGCGACTAGAAATGTAGATGGATGACAATTGACAACCGATGATTAGGTTATAAGATGCATCAACGTATTTATCAGCTTTTTAATTTGGGTTACCAATGTAAACGCTGCTATGTAAATAAAGGTGATACTTACATTTTCGATGTTTTATTTTATTTATTTTTTTTTTACGTGCCGTGTACAGCAGCTATAGCTAGAGGCACTGTTTTATTTTTAATTCGATGGTATGATTAAATGGATTGATATGGCTCTTCTGAGATTTTGTGCAGTCTAGGTATTGGTAAAGTCGCTAGTCAGGCTTTGTCGGAGAATAAATTCACATCTTCCATTCTGATGGTAATATTGGTGACGTTGGCAATTCTATCATATTCTATATTTTACTTTCATTAAATAATGTAGGAAACTACATTTATGCTTTATTTCTCCTTCATTGTTCCGTACGTACGGAATTGCAATTATTGAAGTATTTCACATGAACTTGATAGTGTGTGTCATTGTTTCAATTTAACAAAAAATAAAAAATGGATGCTTTCGACTTCCAGAAAAGAAAGGAAATTTATGTCTCTGATATTCTCAGGCTTTCTCTCCAAAAAATCTCAGACAAATTTCAACTTCCCACTGGACAGCTCTGCAGCCAGTACTAAATACAAGTTTTATCTCCTGCAATAATTCTGTTTCTCAGTAGTGGCCATTGTTAAAGAACGATGGTGAAAAAAAAAGGTGATCGAATGATTAATCTCGCTTCTCTGGAAAAAATGACGAATAGAAGGGAAAGTTGTCTACATAATTTTATTGCTTGATGAGATGGATCTCTAAAAACAATTTTATTACTCTGCAAGTCCTATTGTGTAGCATCGATGTAAAAGAACTATAAAACAATTTTAACCCTGGTGGAGAAAATGAATAGAAAGGAGAGTTGTCTACATAATTTCATTGCATGATGAGATGGATTTTTAAAAACAATTTTATTACTCTGCAAGTCCTATTGTGTAGCATAGATGTAAAAAGACCATAAAGCAATTTTAACCCTAGTGGAGAATAATTAGCAAACAGTTATAAAAGATAAGAGAGGTTTCAGTTACTTCAGAGCAGATTTTGGACGTTGCAGATTCATTTCGAGTGAAGCAGTCCATATTTTTAAAAAATGGATGGTGATGGTGGTGTTTGTGTTTTAATGTAGTTAGTCATACTAAGGAATTGGAATGAAAGGCAATTATTCAGAATTGAATCTTTATTGGATTTGGATAGATGTTTTGCAGGTAAGTAAGTGCACTTAATTCATAACTTTAGCCATATTTCATCCCAAAAAAAATTTAATGCCAAATTCTGTAGGTTTGTTTTTTATTTTATTTATAATGTTAGATAGGCTGCTTAGTTTTAACTTCCTTCATATCTTTACTTTCGAGATAAGGAACTTATTCTTCATTTAAAACTTATTCAACAACTAAATCATTTTTTCATTTTTTTTTTTCACTTTGAATAACTTCCTAAATTATGAAAATTTGACATTAATTGTCGAATGAGTATTTTTAACCTGCAGGGATTTCCATGCCACATATTAGTCTTCGAATTGTAATTTGTAAATATGCCTCTTTAATCAAGCAATTTATTCGACATCAGTAATTTTATTGCAGTGTAATTTGATTTGCATATTTTTGAGTTAGAAGTTAAGGAGTTTAGACAACTTCAAGGGAGCAATTTATTCGACTTCAAGTGTAGAATAATTTGCCGTACTTTCAATTGAAGGCATGGAGTAGGAGTGTAGAATAAACTGCATACCTTGGAAACTTTTTGTTTATAATTATTTTTAAATCTCAATCTCTTCAGGCTGTGTAGTCTGTTTTTCAGTTGAAAGCGTAGAGTTGATATTGTCGAATAAACTGCCTGCCTACGAGATTGCATACCTGCATTACTTCCTACACGACCTTTTCGGAAGCCCACTTTCTCGCAATATCAATTGGTAATTTGGTAGTGTTTCTTAAAACATGGAATACCGAGAAAAACATCTAGATTTCATATTTTACATTTCAAAAAATGTAGTCAAATAATTATCAACAGTATTTTAAAGCATTACTTGGATGTTTTAAATTCGCTCTTATTCAATTACCATTTCGCATGACAAGCGATAAAACGCATATTATAAGCTTCTAAATTTTGAAGCACGAGTCATTTCATATAGTACTGATTTTGTAAGCGCACGAGCGGGCGTTTCTAGTTCAGCAACATGCATGTGATAATGAAAATTATTCGTTTTAGTAGTAGGATTCAACAAACCTATAAGGGCGATCAATGAGGCGCACAATTTTATTATGAATTTTTTTAATTTGCCGTCGAACAACTTAGCATTTGTAGAATAGTAATGTCCTGAATTAGTGAGACTTTCAATGAATAAATCAAACAATCGTTATATTGCAAAATTTATTTTTCGCAAAATATAAATACAAAATACTGCAGGGCTGGCCTAAACAAGATCTTAAGTGATATTTTATCTAGAATACAAGCATAAACATTCGGAAAGACATTTTCGATTTACAAAATTTGGTAACTACTTGCATCAGATTCGATTCACAAGTTGCTGAATAAACATGCTTCAAATGTATTATTTCATCGGTTAAAAATTGTTTGAAACATCTTAGTTATACTTCTGTGCAAGAATTTTGTTGCTGTTGTAACCTCTTCCTCTAACATCGTTTCAAATTTAAAAAATGAAAAAGTATCATTAATGTCTTAGCTCTATTCCCATTTGTGTTCCAACCAATCGCTCCGTCAATGGTGACAAAATCTATATTAATTTGAAATTCAACTTTTTTCATTATATTCATTAATAAGAAATAAGATCACTTGTCGACTAGTCCAGCTCAAGCGATTTCTTTTCCTATAGTGCGGTCCACGAAACTAGACCCTTATGTTTATACACAAAAAACAAAATTTTTGCGTTCATAAGAAAGACGTTGCCAAATCTCTTAAGGGGATACTTCATGTTTACATTTTGATGAGACGTTTTTGAACGAACTTGCGCGATTTTAATGATCGTTCAAGATTTTGAATACATCAAAGAGTTGTACTTATAGCGAACGATTTCGACCAATTTCAACAAAAATTTCCAATTTTTGATCAGCTTTTTCTTGATGGAAATTCAACTTTTTTCCAATTTCTTTTTTTAAATACCTTCTTTAGAATTAGATTAAGACTTGTATTTCGAGAAATTTTCGATATGTCATTTCTAAAACGAATGATTAACGTTTAAAATTTTGCCATATCTCGCGAATTCTCACCCACTTAACTCTTCTTAAATCAAAAAGAAAGGAAATATTCGAAAATATCTCAAAAGTCAGGTCTTTTTAAAAGATTGATAAATAAAATAAAACTGGTCGGAATAAATTATATCGCGTTTTCAGGGAGAAATAACCGATTGAAGTTGACGTTCAAAACGAACCTCTTCTTGTCAAAATGTAAACAAAGAGTATAGCCTTAAAATTAACCAGCTATTTTATCAAATCGAATTGTGATTCGCATCAAAGGTTCGCTCATCATTCATTTTAATGATCATATGTTGGGTAAAAAAGAGAACGATTTCGCACTTTCTTAAATAATTACATTTTTTTCAACCAGAAACAGATGGCTACCATATTTTTATCTCCATGATTATTAATAATAGATATGGCAACAAAGTGCTTATCAGGAGGGTCTAGTTTCGTGGACCGCACTATAGAGTCTTGGTAATGATGTAGTTATGCCTTCCAACTCACTTCTCACCAACTTGTATATTCAAGCAGAATTACATCCAACTCATTTCGCAAGCAATGTAAGCCAATTCAAAATCGAAGGTGGCATTTATTGCTATGCTTAGAAGTTTTTGACCAGATCAACATTTGTTTTGTTCTGTTTCACTTAGCTTTCTAACAATCGTTTTAGATTTTTCTCGTATAGAGTAGTTATAGGAACTGGCCCTGATTCTGATAAAATCTAGGTAGTTTCATTTCTACCTTCCTGACTGAAATTCGTTTGTGATTTGAATCATCAGCTGATTCATGTTTTTTATTTTACGAGTAAGTCGTGGTAATTTACCACTTTCCAACTTCCTGATTGGTTGTTACATGAGTGACGTATGACCAAGTAGAACATGGACCAGTTACTATGACTACAACTCCATATTTTTGCCTTTTTGATATTTTCGGAGGGGCTCTGGGCTTCTAGAGCTGTCCTACCTTTGACTCGTAGTTGCATATTTTTTCAAGTATGAAAAATTAATGCAGCATCGTACCAATTTCATTTATGGAATAGGTTTTCCTCTTGTATAGCCTCATTCATAATGATGGTATAAGAAATTCAATTTCACTTGCTCCAATTTCTTGAGTGAGATTGCCTAAGAATATAAGAAGGGAATAAAATGATTAATTCTTTTTCTATTAATACTGCTAATTAGTAAAAAATGATCTACTCAATCTATACATGAAGTAGAAGGGATATTTTTGATAATGTCTTCTAGGAAGATATTAAACAGCGTACGAATGTCATTTAGAGTGTAGCGGTGAACCCACCAACGCGCAAAATAAGATTTGTATTCTTTCGAATAAGTACATGTATAGTCATGCTGAGGAGTAGGTGGATTGGTAGTCATTTTGCTTTAGGAATTTTTGAATTCAGATTGATGTTCTGTAAGTTCATAAATACTTTTTTTTTCAATATAATTACTTTAAAATGAAATTAAAGATGTAAATTTTCAAATCCTTGAAGTTATCAAATACGCTCAGTTATCAGATATTATGGTTTACTTTTTTATTTAGGTATGACTTACATTTTTACCAAAACAGTAATTTTAAATGTAACTTGGCTTCGTGAAGAGTTTTTAAAGTTATCTAAAATCTGTATGGTTGAAGGGTTTACCTACTGCAAAAAGACTAAATGACAGGTAAATGTTGTTGCAGTAAACAAACTGTTAAGAGAGCTAAATTTAAAATTACGGATTTGAATATATAAATATTTTCTTGATGTGTTTTCAAACAAAATTTGTAAAACATGAATAGCAATTTTACTTATCTCTCTAGCAGTTAAAATACTTACCAGTATCTATGAGAAATGAGAGTAATACCAATAAGTAGATATTTCTACGAAAGTTTTTGGAGGATGTTAATAAAATGGGCTGAGGCCTTGAGGAAAAAATTCAAGTATACTTGCTAGCAAGTGACACTGATAGGTACTGGTAGGAAACCTACGTAAGTATACACAGCCCTTCACGATGAGATAATTAGCACAATAATCTGAAGGTTGCCATAATTTATATTTACCTGCAAATTATAGTAGAGGAAATCATTAAGTGGAGAATTTTCGGTTTGCTCAGGTACTAGGTTTCCCCTTTATAATGGCTATGGAAATTGGTCGCAGTGGAAACACGACGCGACCATTAAAATCCAACCTCAAGGAGGTCAAAGTTTCAGCATTTATATATCTCACCTGAAATCGTGGTACAGAGATTTGGCCTTTTCTTATTGTGCCTAATTTACCTCATTGCGAAGGCTTAGTTATATTAGATATGTAAGTTCAGTCGTTCAACTGGGTAACTGGCACATTGATGTTGGAGTGTTGTATCGTTCGTGATAATATTGAGGTTATTTGATTCCAATTTTTTCTTATGGAGGTGTAAATGGAAGGATTGGGACACTATTTTGGGTAGAAGATTTTTTCTGGCAAATTCAAAGGGAGACGAGATTTCATAGAAAGAAAACCAAATACGATGATATTTAATATTATTTCTTTGCTGGCAGGCTTCTCGACATTACTTGTAAGTTTAATGTAGGTTATCTGGCAGTGGACGAGGATACTCGGTATTGGAGTTGTGTGCGATGGACAACGACGACATCGCGCCGCTACAATGATCGGGTCAAAAATAAAGTTTTCCGATACGCGTAAAATATCCCCATAGAAAATTGGTCGCTGATGAATTCAAAGTGTATTTGGTGGTTGGTGGAAGTGGGTTTGAAAGAAAGGTTCTCGTTGCTGAGTGAAAACGGCGTGACTCGTGCATCCGATGTTCAGTACCCTAAGGGATGTGATGCGGATTGCGTATCAATGCCATTTTCATCCTGCAGACGAGATCTCCAATCACGATTTGGTTTATTTCCCGTGCCTAGTTTTACCTCGTTGAATAGACTTAGTTAAGAGTAAATTGGTTTGACGGAGTTTAACGAGAGACCTCTACCGGAGAGTCACGTTAACATCCGTCATAAAGGGTAACAAGACTCCTACCGGAGAGTCTCGTTAACCTCCGTCAAATTTTGTGGCTTCCAGGCGGCGGATCGCCGGGACGCAGGACTGCACAAGGCTGTTTAGCTGATTTTACAACCTCGAAAATCTACAAGTTTCTGCAAGAATTTCAACTATTTCGAAGGAATTCCAAAAATTTTAGGTATGCGTGAGAAGTTGACCTATTCTCTGGCATACCTGAAATTTTTGGAATTCCTTCGAAATAGTTGAAATTCTTGCAGAAACTTGTAGATTTTCGAGGTTGTAAAATCAGCTAAACAGCCTTGTGCAGTCCTGCGTCCCGGCGATCCGCCGCCTGGAAGCCACAAAATTTGACGGAGGTTAACGAGACTCTCCGGTAGGAGTCTTGTTACCCTTTATGACGGATGTTAACGTGACTCTCCGGTAGAGGTCTCTCGTTAAACTCCGTCAAACCAATTTACTCTTAACTAAGTCTATTCAACGAGGTAAAACTAGGCACGGGAAATAAACCAAATCGTGATTGGAGATCTCGTCTGCAGGATGAAAATGGCATTGATACGCAATCCGCATCACATCCCTTAGGGTACTGAACATCGGATGCACGAGTCACGCCGTTTTCACTCAGCAACGAGAACCTTTCTTTCAAACCCACTTCCACCAACCACCAAATACACTTTGAATTCATCAGCGACCAATTTTCTATGGGGATATTTTACGCGTATCGGAAAACTTTATTTTTGACCCGATCATTGTAGCGGCGCGATGTCGTCGTTGTCCATCGCACACAACTCCAATACCGAGTATCCTCGTCCACTGCCAGATAACCTACATTAAACTTACAAGTAATGTCGAGAAGCCTGCCAGCAAAGAAATAATATTAAATATCATCGTATTTGGTTTTCTTTCTATGAAATCTCGTCTCCCTTTGAATTTGCCAGAAAAAATCTTCTACCCAAAATAGTGTCCCAATCCTTCCATTTACACCTCCATAAGAAAAAATTGAAATCAAATAACATCAATATTATCACGAACGATACAACACTCCAACATCAATGTGCCAGTTACCCAGTTGAACGACTGAACTTACATATCTAATATAACTAGGCCTTCGCAATGAGGTAAATTAGGCACAATAAGAAAAAGGCCAAATCTCTGTGCCACAACACACATGAAAAAGCAAGAGCGCAAATAACCTGTTGCGAAGGCTTATATAACAATACAGAATACCTACCATGACCTAAGATCTATAAATAGAAAAGAAATTTCCAACAAGAAGTGTAATAATCGCTAATCAAGCACTCGCCATCTTCAGCTATTTATAGAACTACTGGTAGATATTCTTTTATCCAGAGTGAAGAAATTATCTAGAGTGCAGAAACTCATCTTTAATTATTGATTTCAACACTCCAGAATGAAATACTTACTTTGATGCTTGTAACTAGCACTATCTAGACACATATTCTTTAGCGATGACCTGAAAATACTCATAATTCTAAAACAGTAAACGGCTATTAACCATATAACAAATATTCTAATGCATATGATTTAGAAGTAGGTAAATAAAAAGTAAATACATAATTACTAATAATAATGATTAATGAATTCACAACACAGTAAAGTATAAATTGTTTGACTACATCTACTTTAAATGTAAGCTTAAGTATAATTACACACAATATAAGATAATCACTAATGAAAAAACAATATATAATGAAATTTACACACATCATAAACGAATAAACAAAAGGGAAAAACTACATCTTCAAACAGACATTCCACCCATTCCTCACATCCTCTACAGGTAGATCATAACTGAGTGTTTCATCTATGTATGGAGAAGCTCCGAAGTCACATTCATCCTATTGTTTCAAGGTTTAATCAATGCGCTATAAGTATAGGGGTAATTTTTTGAAAATGTCCATATTTCGATGTCTTTATTTTTCTGAAAAAAAAAGTTGATATTGGGAATTTTTTTGATTGGGATAGTGAGTATATGTGTCCTTGATGTCATTTATGCCATTCGGCTCAAGTCATGTCCCCCTGGGGGGTAGGGGGACTTTTTGAAATTTTATTACCCAAAACCTAAGAACTTCTTAGGCCGTGGCTGTTGATTCTCGATTTTGTGGCTTATTGTAACTCAGACGTAAGACGTCCTAGGAACTTGAAACATAAGGGATATCGAAGATTAGTAAGTACATATAATATTCACCTATTCAATATTCTCTTAAACTGACTGTTAAGAGCTCCTTAGTAAATTTTTGGCGAATTCTCTCAGGTCGTGGCTGGTTGGTTTTAATCTTGAGCCGTGGCGAAGTGTCTTTTTATGACCATGGCCTAAGAACTAGTGTCTTTTTTCGAGAGACAGCCATTAACACCTAAATTAATAACATCTTTGTTAGTGTATCCCCATTAAAATTGATTTAGAATGGCAAAAAGACACTAATTCCTAGGCCGTGGTCGTAAAAAAAAACACTTCGCCACGGCCTAAGATGAAAACCAACCAGCCACGGCCTAAGAGAATTCGCCAAAAATTTATTAAGGAGCTTCTAACAGTTAATTTAAGAGAATATTGAATAGGTGAATATTATATGTACTTACTAATCTTCGATATCCCTTTTGTTCCAGGTTCCTAGGACATTTGATGGCTGAGTTAGAATAAGCCACGGCCTAATACCACAAAAACCGGGAATCAACAATTTTTACGAATTTTGCTTTCCGACTGTGATAAATAAATGACATTTCACATTTCGAATGCTGGCAGTGTATTCTCATGATGTCAAGGAAGCATTGTAACCGCAAAGAAAAACGAATTATAAAATCATTGCCGCAGGAGAAGCAAACAAAAAACGCCACGGCCTAGGAGTGTATAAACCATTTACAGGTCTTTGAACCTTCCTGGAGGTCAAGCAGGGAAACTTTGGACATCATTTTGAGCGTTAACATACACACTCAACTATCCTGAGCAACTTTGCTAAGTTTTTCCTCAAAAAAATATTAATTTAATATCATTTATCTGACATTGAAAATTCAAAACGTGACCATTTACATGCCACGGCCTAAGAACTTTTGACCTTTGGGTTGAAAAAAAAACCATTTAGGGGGGGTGGAGGACAATTTCAATCGATGGGAAAGTTAGAGGAGATACTCATATAAATATAGAAAAAAAAAAAAATTCAATTGTAGCGTAATTCTTCAAAAAAAACATCGATTACAGAAATATGGACATTTTCAGAGAATTACCCATAGTTTTAATAGACATTTATGGTCAGCCTACCACAATAGCTGCGAATTGATCCAAAACCACATTTAGTTACATTAGTTCTACTATTTAGGTACTTTCATGTTGTTAAATTTCAAAATGGTAAAATAATAATTGGAATTTATTTGGCTACACTGGTCATAAAAGGCACCTATCATTGGTGATTGAACCAGTATTTCTTTGCACTATTACCCTTATGAATAGGGAAACCCAGAAGGTAAGTAGGAAGTAGAATGACTCACACATTTTTGAACCCTATTCTATGCATGTATCATTATTGCCATTATGCTTGTTGACGCGATGAGGATATGTCCAAAAATATACCTTTGAGTTGTTCGTGTTTAGAGTTGAATTTTTTTTGTTACCAATCGATTTTGGAATTAAACATATTTTTCTTCGTGAAAATAAACACATGTTCAAGGCTACAAGGTTCAGTCCTAACAATCATTTAGAAAAATCAGAAAGATCTAATAACGAGATCGTTCAACTCTTCTTTAATGAGGTCTAAAGACTTAGAAAGTGCATTTTAACGCAAATTAAATCACATAATTTTTCTCTTCTTGTAATTCCTCATTGGTCTTGTAGGGAATTAATGATAAAATTTGAGAAGAGCAAATCATGTAAAAATTTAGACATGCGTAAAGAATGAAAATATTTTTCTAAGAAAACACAAAATCAGCAACGGTGAAAACAAAGGTTTTTAGGCTATTAAACTAGCGTACTGTAAAAATGAAGTTACTTTGAATTCCTAGAGTGACTTTAAATCAAGGTTGGAAAGAATTTGAATCAATTCACGACAGGCAAAAAGAAATTTAGATCGTGATCCTAGTGATATAGGGTTGCCACATGTTCGGTATCTTACCCCAGTGGCGAAATTAACGGACCAATATTTTGCAAAGAAATAAGAATCTAGAAATTCTTCAAGTCAATCGATGAAAAATGTAACTTGTTACGGCATCATAGTTTATATGATTGTATGAAAGATATTTTGAAACATTGCAATTCGCAGAATTTGGCAACCGAATAGCGAACAGCTCTCAATAAAAGATATGGTAACGATCTGCAATTAGATATGAGAATAAGTTGGATCGAGCTTAAATGTCTACGAGCGCTTGAACATTAGGTCCTTGTAGGCATTAATTTCTCGTATCTACTGAACAAGAGATAGTAGTTCCTAAAATTGGGTGAAATGACCCACAACAAAGTACCAGGTGACTAAGGGTAAAGCTACCAGCAGCTCGTTGACAATCAACTGAGCATAGTATTTGCACTATTGCACCAAGTTATTCTTATCTATATTCCCTTCTCACCATAAGAAGAGAATAAAAGGCTAATTCAGCATCTGAAAATTAAAAGCAAAAAAAAAAAAGCTCCGATGGATTATTCTTAGGTGCTTTCAAACAAACTGAACTGATTTTAAACACCACCGAAATAACCGCATTCCCCGAAGGGAGCAAACGATACTTAAACTCGATCCAACTTGACTAAATACAAACAGAGGAAAATAAATCCGCATCCCAGTAGATTCTCTGTTGCCTGCAACCTTGAAATATTTATGGCATTAGCAAAACAAATTAACCCGACTTCTAACACCATCATCCGCCATTTAATACCATCAGAGAACAAATGAAACAAGAAATTGCGCTATTCATCCTTCTAGCTTTAATTATGAAAAATAATCTTTCTTCAGTTTTTGAGCCCTTCCACACCTAGGAGAATATGAAAAACACTCGTGACTAAATTCTAAATGCGCATACGAAAATTTATTTCGCGCTAAGAGTGCGGCGAGGGGACATCGACAGTACTGCCTAAAATCACAATAACATGAATGTGATAAAGGACTTCAGGCATGCGCAAGATATAAATTTGCAACGAGTGTTCAGACTCTGATGCATGTAATGTTTCACCGCAGTTTCCCTACACGTAGCTCGGTCCATCTAGTATATAGTCAAAGCAGGAGCTATAAAAATAACAATGCTTTGCACAAAAGAACTCCACCAAACAAAAAACACAAAAAACGAGATACTAATTTACGAAAAATTCCTTTACTTCTTAACTCAAAACACGGAACTACTCACTGTTCGCCTTCTTGCACTACAATGGACTAAACTTAATTCCATTATCAATCAAAAAGGAATCCGATCAATCACCAACTCGAAGTGGTGTTTCATTTTAATTGACAGTCACAGAATACAAAATTTGCCATTATAGCTATGAAAAATTCTTATAAGCAAATGAAAAAAGTAACTTTATTCTAGTACTTACTAAATTTCATAAACAACGTTGTACCTTCAACAATAATTTTTTAATCACTATCACTTTATATCACTCTATAATATTACAACTGAAATTTACCAAAAGTGAAATGCCAGAGTTATTGTTACTCTGTACACCTCCTGGATCTTGATGCATTTATTATTGCCTTACCTAGACAATACCAAAAAAAAACCCACGATCTATGTCAGGCTACACTACTTTCACAACACATAGGACCCCTACTGTGTGAATAGGCTGGAAAAAGGACTGAGGTAATAAAATTTTATAAACTTTGCAGTTGTAAAATTTTAGGACACTTGTAGCGAAACTTCATGTCCTCCCAAGGCCTTTTCAATACTTTCAAGTGGGAGAACAATAAACCGAAGGCAGATAACCTTCACCACAAAGGTTGTAAAATTTCACATTGACAAGGGTCATAAAATTTTATTGCTATGGTCCTTTCTCCAACCTTAAATCTATTTTAAGGCCACACATATCTTATATTATATGCTTCATTACTTGACTTTAGAATAAATCGGTAGTTAAGCAATAAAACCTAACATACCTATAAGATGTATAAGAACAATGGTCATAATAATTTATTGCCTTGGCCCAAAAAAAACTACACTATTTTAATATACGGATTTTTTCAACTTTAAGAACTGATGAAAAATATAAAAGTACAAACTAAAACTGAGGTTGGGCCGCAAAGTGGGCAGTGGTGGAGCCCTTAGTTTGATATTAAAATTAGAATTTTATACCAAAAAGCAAAATGCCAGCGTTATTGTTACTCTGTATGCCCGCTGGGTCTTGGTTAGTTTATTATGGCCTTACCTGAACAATGAAAAAAACCTCCATGTCAACGCTATAGCACTTTCACAACAAAAAGGACCCCCTGCGTGGGAATAGGCTGGGAAACAGGAACGAGGTAATAAAATTTTATGATACTTGTAGTTGTAAAATTTTACGACCCTTGTGGTGCAAATTCAAACATTTAGTTTAGTATTCTTTGATAATGAAATTTTATAACCTTTGCGGTTGTAGAATTTTACGACTCTTGTGGTGAAAGTTCGCTGGCGTTTGGTTCATTGTTCTTCAATATCAATCATTGTCATTCTTGGACATTTCTCCAACTATTCAACGCCACACATCCCTTCCCGAGAAAAAAGTTCTGATAAAATTTGATAAAAAATAAAGATACAATTTGATCAAGAATTTGTCTCTATCAAATTTTATCAAATTTTATCAACTTCGATCAAATTTGATATATTTATATAACATCATATAAAAATATTCCAATTCTTATTAATTTATAACTTTATAAAGTTGTGCTTTTCAGCTTTTTTCACGCGCAAAATAAGTTTTTCTCAATGCGTTGGGATAAATTTAAAAAATTTGACGAGAAAAAAATTATAAAATTTCAAGTCCCTGCGGGGACTAGAACCCTCAACCTCTACGTTTAGTAACTTAAACCTTATCACTACACCATCACGCTTCAGGCGTATTTTAAGTATTCATATACATGCATTATTGATTAGATTTGGACTTAGAAAAAATCCAGTATAGAATAATTTTTAAAAGGGTAAAAATGATGTTAAAAAATGACAAATTGGCCCAATTTTTGGTCAAGTACAATGTGTAGGTCGACACATATTGCACGGGACTGATCTAAGTATTTTTCATCATTTTGAAAATGTTCTATATATTTCCGAGAAAAAAATTTGATAAAATTTGATCAAAAATCAGATCCGATTTTATCTACTTATATAAAACTTTACCAGATTTGATCTAACTTGCTTCCATAATTAGCTGTGCATTGATAACATTAGATAAAGCTTGATCAAATTCGATTAGGTAACTCATTTTATTAAATTACATATAGTAATATCCAATTAGATCAAATCATACATTATAAAAAATTAAAAATAATGATTTTGATACAAGTGAACCAAATGAGATGAAGTCAGGTATAATTTGATCAAAGAGTTAGATCGAATTTATCTTTTTTTTATCAAGTTATGCATACTTATATCAAACAGTTTTATCGAGTGATAAGCAATTTTATCTAATTAGATAAAACTATATGTAATTTAATAAAATGAGTTGATCGAATTTGATCAAGGTTTATCTAATTTTATCAATGCACAGCTAATTACATAAACAAGTTAGATCAAATCTGATAGTTTTATATAAGTAGATAAAATCTGATCTGATTTTTGATCAAATTTAATCATAAATTGATCAAATTTGATCTAAACTTTTTTCTCGGGTTATATTATATTTTATTACTTGACCTTAGGTTCACATAAGATCTAAGAGCTAAGGTCATAAAATTTTATTGCCTTGGTCCTTGCTCCAACCCATTCAACACCACCCATCTTTTATATGAAGTAAATTCCATTTTTGTCATTTATTGATTGATGAATATTGAATAAATCAGAAATCCAACAAATGATGTTTATCAAGTAATGAAGCGACACATTTATAATGAATTCCGAGCATGATAAATTCTCCTCGGCTGGTGTAAGGTATTGTTCTACATTTCAGCTGCACCGATAATGGTAAGCGTACAAAGTAATTTAAAATATTGCTGAATTCTTTCTACTGCTTAGATAATGTTTTAAAAGTTACCTATACTATTGCCTTATCGCCCCTTCGGGGCTCACAATAAAAATTAAATGAAGAAAAAAGTTAATTTAGCGACCCAACTCCCACAGCATTCCTCACTTCGCTTAGACTGTCTCCTCGCCTCTTTGGAGCTCGCAATTTTGCCCATGTATGAAGCTTTTATCAAAATTTATCATTCTTTTGTATATCTGCTATTCAAAACAAGGATGCGCGCGCCTCTCAAAACTGATTTCATTTTGATTTTAATACATAGAGAGAAGAGAGATTATTACATGACAAATTCTCATCAAATCTACTGATGATGCAAACGCTCGAGACAGTTTCCTGTCAATAAATCTCACATTACAACGCCATCCTAATGTAAGCACTAAAGATACAAAGATGATCACCTGTCATAGTACACTGTTTAATGCGAATTTCTCTATTAAAAATGACTATTGTCTAAACAATTTGCGCAGTTTATACACATCGACTGAACATTGTAATTTGGTGTTTAGGAGATACGTCGCACTTCGTGATCTAATTTTATAACTGGTCTATTTCTTTATACAAGGGTTTCACAACCTATCATGACTAACATAAGAATATTTTACCTGGAAAGAGATCCTTATCATTTTTGTTCGATACTCCCAGCACAACACACCAATAAAACTGTTCACAGTACACTCGAAAATGATACCAATAAAAACAATGACAACACGAGTAAAAAAAACACTACTGCATTTCTGAGTTAAAACAAACTTATTCCAATAAAAATGCAAAAATAACACAAATCGAAAATAAGTATTAACTTATGGTAATACTGTTCCATAGAACACACTTGTCAGTTCTGCTCTAAGCATTTTTCAAATGTTCGCCGGTCAATTCATGAATGGGTTTAGGTGGTATACCTTCTTCTACTTCTTTAGGCCAAGGATAAGTGGCTGGAAGGGGGCAGTCGTAATTATAATCGTACATCTGTTCTTCGATAAAGGCTCTCTTATCACTGGGTTCTGGATATACTGAAGCTATTCCTATAGCCAAATATATAATTTCAACACTATTTCTTCACATTCAAAATTTTATTTCAAAGACAGCGAAGCAATACATTAGCGCAAAGCAGCCCTGCGCTAGTTTCCAATTTCCCATCATGTTGAAAAAATTTACCTTTAGAATAAGCGTATTCGGCTATTTTAACGGCTATATCGATTGAACAACTTTTGACTTTTTTTAGTGGCGGATACAAACTACCTTTTTTCAAATCTTCGTCTGTTACAAAATCCGCAACGCTCTGTATATCGTGAATAAAAAGCATTAAAACCACTCTATCGACTTTCAATGTTAAGATCTTAAAAACCTACTTGAGCTGCGATTAAAAATAATTCCTCGGTAATATGATGAATTCCAGTGGCAATAACACCCAACGCTACTCCCGGGAAGATGTAAGCATTATTTCCTTGACCAGGTTCGAAAATCTGTCCGTTCAATTCCACAGGGGGAAATGGTGAGCCGCTAGAGAATATACATCTGCCCTGTGCCAGTGAGAAAACAATAATATCAATTCCTTGTTTGGGAAGAGGGTAGGGGGGGGGGCGAGTGAGGTGAGAGAGGTTCAAGAATTATTTTATGCACCTCTGTATGAATATAGGCTTGTTCTGAAGTACATTCAGCTTTACTGGTTGGATTACTCAAGGCGAATATAATAGGACGTTCGTTGTTGGCTGCCATGGTTTGTAGAATTTCTGGTGTGAACGCGCCTCCTACAGCTGAAGCGCCTGTAATGAAGAAATTTTCTTCGACTATATATCATAATCATAAAGATTGAATATGTTAGCGCCTAGAGGACGAGATGCCTATATTACTGGTAGAGTATTAATGATATTCTATGTGTGATCTTTTTATTTGAGCTAGCTACTCTTTATTTTTCAACATTTCTAATTATCTCAACAAAACAAAAAAAAAAAAAAAAAGAGAAAGAAAGAAAGAGCAGCCATGACGCACTACTAAAGCTGAGTACATAATCGAGACTAGTTCAGGTTTGTATAAAATGATAACGTCGCTAAGTTCTTCATATCTACAGACCACACCAAGCACAGTCTTTTTCTTTTTGCGGGAACGTCAGCTCTACTGCATGCAATGCTACCTGACTAGGAGGAACCGCTTGTGGCATTACTTCCAGCCAGGTATGGGCACCTTGGCAATAAGCCTACATCCCCCCCCCAAGAGTTTTCCATCAGTGTGCTGGCTTACACGCCAGGTATTCTCCTCATTAGAAATCAGCTATTGTATTGTCCTTTTTTTCTAGTCACCCTACTCCCCCACTAGTGGGTTTTGGTGCCTATTGCTGTCTCCGGTCTTATCTGTGTAGCTGCGCAGTCCGAAAAACTTACCTTATCTCTTCCTAAACTACTTCTGAAGTTAAATTTAGAGCAAATATGGTACGTATCTTTCTTGCCATACAATAACGATATGAACCCACATTTTTCAAATTACAGCAACTAGAAGTTCCTCGATTTATTCTTAGAATCTTATGGTCCGCCATTTGGATCCATTTTGATGCAAATTTAAGAGGTCACATTCTGGTCATCAACTATCCCTACATACTAAGTTTTACCATAAATCGGTTCGCTGAGCTTTCCTCAAAATTCATTTTTTTTTTTTTCAATATATGAATCATCATTCCCAGCTACATCCCACTGGGTAAGACCAACTGATTAGCCAATTAATCATATACAAATAATTACTCATTAGCTTCTGTCTACAGGATTTTAACGCAGTAATAATATAATAATTAATTTCACTAAATATAACTACATGTTATACACTCTACTCAAATTTTGATAATCAGCCATTTTGAATTGATATGTAAAATAACTTTTGGGAAATGAAGTTTCAACAAAATACGTACCGATTAATACTGATGGCTTTACTTCCTTCACAATATCGGCAAAATTTTTCACTACGCCATGCTCTTTGGCGTAGTATTCTTTATGGCCTGTTGAATATATCTTGGCGTTGATTAATTCAATTTTTAAGTTTCAAATATACGAATATTAACTAACATACCTTCTAGATGTCCTTCGGGTCGGCCTTTAGCTAATAACCCGTCGATATCCATCATCCAGATCTTATCTCTAGCATCTTTAATGGATGTACCTTCGGTTTGCATAGCACGTACGCATAGGTCAGCGATGCCAATGGCTGCCTGAAAATATTACAAAATTATTAAAGAAATCAAGAGCAAGAAACAATTTTCCATTATTATTATTATTATTATTATTATTATTTTTTTAAATCAAATTTTCAATACAGAAAATCAACGTTCCATTTTGAAAATTTGTTAAATTATTAAATAAAAAAAAATTTGTTTTAGCTTTGATACTTTGAGATTAAAATGTATATTTTACCTCTCCGGCGCCTAAAAACAAAAATTTGCTATCCGATATTCTTTTGCCAGTTATTCGCCTGGAGGCCAATAATCCGGCCACAGCAACGGCAGCGGTTCCTTGTATATCGTCGTTGAATGTACAGTATTTATCTCTATACTTATCCAAAAAGCGAAAGGCATTATGATTACCAAAATCTTCGAACTAAATTTCACAAACGAAGGAACATTAAAATAAATCCGCGCGGAAGTGAAACTGAGTGCAACACTGGAGCATACTTGGATCAACGTATTCTGGCCATATCTCTTCACAACAGCTTTCATAAATTCGTCGATAAGCTCGTCGTATTTCTGTCCAACCACTCTCTTTTGTCGTAACCCAATGTACAAAGGATCTTCTAGAAGTTTCTGCGAATAAATAAAGATCAAATTAGTTACTTATCGGGTACAATACGGGATGCATTGATGCTCGATGAATATGAATTTGTCGATAAACATGCACACGGCCTACTTGGTTGTTAGTTCCAACGTCGATGGTAATGGGTAAACATTGATGAGGTTTAATTCCGGCCAACGCAGTATACAGGGAAAGTTTACCGACTGGTATACCCATGCCACATGCTCCCAAATCGCCCAATCCCAAAATTCTTTCACCGTCTGTCACTACAATCGCACGTACATCCGGTTCCGGCCTAGCATGCCAACAACACCACCAATACTACATTCATTTACAAATAACCAACATGCTATGCCCGTATATCACTACATCATGCAATCGTATGACACCGAAACCTTTCTTTCATGCTACGTTTATCGTACGTACCAATTCTTCAATAAATCGAAACAATGTCCTTTATCGTGTATAGTTATGAATAAGCCTCTAGGACGACGATAAATTAGACCAAATTTCTGACAGGCTAAGCCAACTGTAGGGGTGTAAACTATTGGCATAAGGCTTTCCACGTCTTCGGACAGTAATCTGAAGAATAATCGTTCATTTCGATCCTAAACAGAAAATGGAAATGAAATAAGAGCGTAGGTGCATAACTGTGATCCAATGATGCTTACCTGCAACTCGGACAGGTAGAGGAATTTATTCAAATCTTCGTTATATTTATTCACGCTGAATCGACACACTTCGATTTGTTGAGCCTGAGTTTTAAAACAAGCCGGCATCAATCCGTGAATACCTAATGCCTGTCTTTCTTCCAAAGTGAACGCTAGACCCTATAAGCGCATACAAATATTGATCACCGAACGCTTGAAATTCTAGGTTACCTATATGAAAATCAAAGGTCACCTTATTCAAACGAGAATCACGGATGTGATCGATTCCTTGAACCATAGATGGGCAAATTATATCACCGGTTACTTCGTGGTACATTCGTTGACTCAGAGCTGTACTGGCAGCTCGTAAAAAATTCTTCACGTTGGACGGCATATTGTAAATTGACAGTGCTCCGTATTGAACGTATCACAAAAGTATGATGATGAACACGCCTTATTTAAACGATAATACGAATAGAACTAAAACGCATCCGAAGTACTTGACTTTTCGAGTACTTCACGAAGAGCCCTATGACTAATGTTGAAAACATCCATTGAACATGTCTCTCTCGTGTCGGAAGTTTATTGTGAAAAGAATAATTTAATACTTACTCTACGATCCTACATCTTATCGTGAAGAAAAATTAACGGAAACTGGAAAATCCAAGTAGGAGACCTCGAGATCTTTGATCAATAGCAAGATAACAACAACCCAGAACGTAACCATGCAAGACGAAGTCTACAGTGAAATCAAACACAAACTGTCTAACAACGAACGAACACTCACAATCAGCTTCGTTATAACCAGCAAAAAAGTGTTTGGCGCAAAGCGCTTATGCGCATGCGCTAACGATGACATCAGTATAAAAATATGCGATTCGCTCTAGCGTTCATATTTTGGAACAATATGGGATCATCATCATATGGAATTCCCAAACCTAAATGTAAATGTTGGATTCTTAGCTCTCAGCTGAGGTTGAGGTTTTATCATTCGAGCTGCATATTCACTTTCGAAAAAGCTCTACAGCACGGACATCATTATGGTGGATCTTGACTAAAAAATTCCCATCTTTGAATGGAATATTGTAATGTATAATTGTTAATAAAATATCAATTTTGTGACGTTTTTATTTCAGATGAGTGGTTTTTATGCATGTTGCATGAATTGCAGGTATTGAATGAATAATTGTTCTTTGGAGAAATACATTGTATCCCAATAAACAATTCATTTTATTAGCCGCCTACATATGTATAATCTATGTTATTCAGTTCGAAACTAGGGATGGGATATCAAAATGGAGATATCGATATATATTGATGTCTTTGAATATCGATATATATCAATATCACAAAATGTATCGATATTCCAAAAAAAAAGCTGGAAATATTGTTGGAGTATCTGCAACAAAATCGACTTAATTTTTATTAATTTTTGTTTTTGTATCTACGTATTTTTGACGTGATTTTAAATTTAATAAAATAATTAAATGGTGAAATTTTAATTTTTGATAATGAAAACCTTAAATCGCTATTGCACAGGTTCATGCAAATAAATGCAAAAAAAATGTAGATATCGATATATATCGATACATATCGCTGATATCGATATGTTTTTTTGGTCGATATTCCCATCACTATTCGAAACACCATATCAATTTTTTCTCAAGTTTATGAACATTTATTATGAGATTATCCTAACATTAGAGTTGAAGAAAAATTAAAGTTACCATTAACCATGGATTATAAATCATGATATTCATGATACATTATGTAGATTACAGCTGTTTAGTAGGTAAATCAATAGGTGATACTTTTATCAAAACCTATACATGATTTTCAAATTTACTGATCGAATCAAAATCGTGTGTTCTCCACATCGTTTTTTTTTTTTTTACAAATATTAATTGTCTGAATTTTTCTAGCCCCTATACCCCAAAATATCGCAACATTTACATCTTGCGATTTTATTTTTCAACAGCTCAAATCATGGAAATTATAGTAATTTCATAAACATGAACAAAACTGATATCGAACTTCAAAGCAAATATTAAAGTGAATTTCTCATTTTAGAGATGTTCGAAGATCATTCGGACACAATGTATTTCATCGCAGAACAATTTTTCATTCAATGCCATGCAGAAAAACTACTCATATACTTTCTCGTTTTTTTTTTCAACGATTATTAGTCATAGTCACAATATTCATCATTCAGAAATGGGAATTTCTCAGTCAAATATCCACTTTAATGATAATCGTTAATCATTATGGGCCTTAGTCATTAATTGTATGAGCAATAGTGTAGCTGGGTTTTTTTATAATTCTAAATTTCATTTCTCACACGGACAGGGCTTTAGCGCCCTTAGTTTGTAGTTTTTAGTTAAATTCTGAATTTCTAATTTTCAAATAATAAAATGGTTTATTGTTATTGTCTAAAATTTAAATGACGAATCTAATTTTACAAAACAAAGAGACATGCAATTGTAATGAAAATTTTTGTTTCAATATTCTTCCTAGAGTGAGAAGAGAAATAAACTGGTCGAACAGAATGAATGGGAAAGTTTCCCAACATCTTCAAAATAACACGTGGATATAGGTGTAAATATTTCCTTGCAAATTAAAATCCACATCTACGATACGACAAATAAAAAAAAAATAAAAACACAGATAAATGTAATAATGAAAACGATCGTTCTCAATGTAGCAAAAAATCACCACAACAAGTGATCATTTACAATAAATGTTTATTTCAAATCACATTAATGAAAATAAAACACGACCAATTAAATTTGTTACTGCAGGGTAATCGTTAATAAATAAAGTTCCATTCAATTCTTCCAACGAAGACTACACCAATGTTCGAACCACATCTCTTAAATACTTACGAAATTACTAAACACAAAATGAGCACTTATACTGGTAACATCGTGTAACTTGTTTTGAGCATTAGGTTACGAGCATATGTAAGGTACATATCAAAAATACACCGCAAAGAAATTAATAAATGAAAATTACAAAACAAAAAAAAAAAAAAGAGGAAGAAAATGGACAAATAAATAATAATTTAAAAAAAAAAACGAATACAGTATTAAGTAATAAATAATACCAGTCGTTATGAAATTTAATACTGATAACTATCCGTTATATTTTCACATACGTCTCACCGCATTCCGGTGATCGCATTTAATCAACCATTCGGCGTTCGGGTTTAATTGATATACAGCCATCATTTTGGCCGTCGGCTCTAAACATCTTTGTCCTTCAATATCGAAAATCAATAATTTAATAAATATTTCCATAATTCACCTACACCAAGTATTCGTAATCATTACCTATATTGCCGCCAATTTCGTACAAAAAATGCGTCCTCAAAGCAGTCTCCGCATCTGCAGTAGCCAACAAACAAGATAAATTACCATTCGGAGCCAACTCCGTTAATACCCTCTGTTTGATGTCTTTTCTGCGTACTTGCTTATTGTTTACATTTCTGGGCGAATTTCTAGACCCGATTTCGGTAATCCTAAAACACGTCTAATCGTTAGACAGTCGCTTACTCGATTCCTTATCGTTGAAAACCCGCCGATTATTACCTAAGAACCACGTCTCCGGCGGTTGTATCTTCGTTCAATGCTATTGGAATGTTTGATAAATTAAATTGCGGAGCGTTGACACGAATTACGCCTTCTTGGAAATCCACTTCGTTATCGATTTTTCGCATTATCACTTCACCCCTAATACCTTTTTTGTGGCCGAGGAATTTGCGCATCTAAATCGCAATACGCGAGAAATTAAATTTTACTCACACTACCGTAAGCATCTACTTGTATAATTTCGTTAAACATCTAATTTTCTGCAGGTTCATTTCGAGTTTTAAAAAAAATAACCTAAAGTGCAAAAAATAAATTCACCAAAACTCCACTTTAAAATATATACCATTTTTTTTGAAAAAGAAGTTTTCAAAGATAGAAATTGTCTATGTCCTTAACCTAACAGATGGTCAATAAGATATCAAACACCATCACTCACTTGTTTGGAAATTAATCAAAAATACTACACTCAATAACATACAAAAATTTCCGTATAACATTTAAGGAAGAGTGAACCTCCTCAAAAGTGGGTTTTTGGTATTTATCTCAGTTACTATGACACTCACAGAAAAAAATGAACAAGAACAATATTAACCTTCGCATGGTATCATGATGAGGGAATCCCCGCTTACACATGAGGGAAGAACTAATACTAGCAGCGCACTCTAGAAGGTACAAATATAAGATACCACACTCCCCCCACCCATCCCTGTTGACGGGGATTCCCTCAGCATGATACCATGGATGTTCTGAAAATTTATTTTTTAACTTAGATGGTATCTTTTTTGAAAATTTTAATAATTTGATTACTCATTTATTTAAAAAAAAAAAAAAGAAATTTCGATTAATTTAACGTTTCGATTCACATACGACATCAACTATATGATGGAATCGCTGTATTTTCGAGTGAATTGTTGGCGAGGATTCCCTCACCATGATACCATTATAGTATTTTTAAATTGACGATTGGCGGGGTTTCCCTCATCATGATACCATTTACGTTTGTGGCGGGGATTCCCTCACCATGATACCATTTATGGAAAATTGTGACACGATACCATGCAAAGGTTAATTATTTTTAGCTGAGTTTTTAATAAAAACGATAGCTATTACAGCCTACCTGATTTGGGAAGGGAAGGTCGGGGGAGGGTGGGGTCTTCAAATCTTTGCGTTTCAGACCATTTGTAATCATCTGGCAAATGTCCAACTTTTTGGTATATATATATTTTTTCCCCCACACGTAGCACCAGCGAGTATTCATAAAATTCACTCAAAATTTGGTGAGGAGCTCTTCTTGAAAATGCGCAGAAGTGCTTTCATTGTTTTTTCGAAAAATTTCAAAATGGCGGATCACTCAAATTTTGAGGGGGGCTGGAGAAGAAGCAAATAGCTCAAATTTTTCGTTTTTGATCTCATATGAAAGAGTGAGTCACGGACACCAACATATTTAAATTTCAGCTTCCTAAGTGCATTTTGAGGAGAGTTAGCAAAAACCTGTTTTTGAGAAATTGCGTTTTTTGTGTCACTCGCCTTGCGCAGGCGGGTGTGGATAAAATTCGCTCAAAATTCGGTGAGGAACTCTTCTTGAAATACGCAAAAATAGTTTTTTGTTTTTTTCGATAAATTTCAAAATGGCGGATCACTCAAATTTTGAGGGGGCTGGAGAAGGGGCAAATAGCTCAAATTTTTCGTTTTTGATTTCATATGAAAGAGTGAGTCACGGATACTAACATATCCAAATTTCAGCTTCTAAGTGCATATTGAGAGGAGTTAGATCAAAAAACGGCTTTTTGAGGAAGTTTTGAGTCATGAAATTTCTTGAATCTTCCATATCTCCCACCAAATCAAGTTAAAAGGTCAAATTTTGTGTGTGAGGTTAGTTGGTGACCACAATATGACCTCTTGAATTTGGATCAAAATGGATTCAAAATGGCGGATTATCAAAATTTTGAGTAGAGCTTGAGGAGCCTCAAGTTGGTAAAAATGTAATTAATATGAATTCATATGGTTATTGGGGATAAGTTGTATACTATATCCCGAATTCACTTCCATACATGATGTTGGAGGGGGAAGGCGGGGTTATCAACCTAAAATAGTGGTGGGGGTACAGGAGGGGTCGAAAATTTTTTATTGCTGTGTCATATGATAAAATGAGCCCAAGTGACAAACGTATTTTGATTTTAGCTTCCTCAGTGATTTTGGAGGGGAGTTAGAGCAAAAAACGGCTTTTGGAGGGGAAATTGCTGCAGGAAATTTCATGAATCTTCCATATCTCATCACCAAATCGGCCTAGAATGGTCAAACTTTGTGTGTAGGATTAGTTTGTGACCAGAATATAACCACTTAAATTTGAGTCAAAATGGATCCAAAATGGCGGATTATCAAGATTTGAAGATAATTTGAGGACCCTCAAATAGTTATAATTTGAGAAATATGTGTTCGCATGATTATTTCATGGCAAGAAATACTACATTTGTGCCAAATTCAACTTCTTAAGTGTTTTTGGAAAGGATAGGGTAGGGGTTTTCAGACTTGGTATTGGGTGTGGCCTGTAGTCATGAACTTGAATTTAGATCAAAACAAGCAATTAAAAACTCAGTCCAGTTGCGGAGCTGCTTAAAAATGTAATTAATATGAATTCATATGGTTATTGGGATAAGTTGTATACTATATCCCGAATTCACTTCCATACATGATGTTGGAGGGGGGAAGGCGGGGTTACACCGAAAATGGAAAAAAAAATTTTTCTTTTTTTTTGGCAATGTAACATATTTAGTTTGTTTTGAAATTTTTTATAAACCCACTCACCTCACTCTGTCCCCACCACATACCGTGGATAAATGCTATGTAATGTAGTATTAGTGGCAAATAACTTCTACAGTAAAAAGAAGTCGAGAAAATAATGAAAAAATTTTTCATTTGTCATAATTATTATTTCTCAGGATCTAACTTCATGCAGAGAGTTTCCATGAGTTTATTTTTTGCACATTACTTTTTAGCTAGAGTTGACCGTCTAGAGCACTTTTTTGCCCACAGAAAGTTGACTAAATGCTTACCGGACTATTTTCTTTCAGTCTGTATTTATCTAAATCGTTGATATGACGTAACTGAGCGATTAGCGAGTAAGGAACTTTATTCAAACGGTTGTAGCAACTCATCAACGTCTCTGTAATGCGACAACTGATCGCCGCCAATCCTAATTGAGCTTGCAAATTCGACGTATTTTTGTCTATTTGGATATATCTAACGAACATCACAAATAATTAGCTAAATACTAAACAATCGAGAAGGTTAGTCTTAATTCGACCAAAGCGAGTGAGATGTTTATTTGATAGCCCATCACCCATATTTATAACATTTCGAGGATTACGACAACTACGAAAAAAAAAAAAACCTCTCATATCACCGCATACCTAGGTGGAAAAATAGAAGGAGCTAAAATCATGGCGACATTATGCTTGCTCATTTTATTCTCGTCTTCGTGCTCCACTAATTTATTCATAAACGAAATAATCGCCAACAACGTCAACCTATTTTCGACCGGTAACAATAACACCAACAAATTCAGCACCTTTTCGCATTCCGGTAAATCTAAAAGGAAAAAAAATAATCTCTCGAATTACCCACTTTCTGGCCAACAATCTAAGAGAATCGTTCCAAATACTCACTGTGCGATTGATAAAACAAATTTATCAACTCGTTCGTCAACACGGGTTCCGGTAAATCGCGCAGCAATTTTTTAAACACCGCTGTCAACTCATGTATGGCACTTCGTTGTAGCATTTGATCGATTTGCTGCGGCTCGTTGTAGAAATCCTTCTCTATGGCTTGACATAACGCGTCTATTTTCGCTTTATTGCCGGCCACTCTGAGCACGCCTTTCTCGCGCAATCCGCGTTTCTCTAATTCGCCGAGTAACTAGAATTGTCGCGTGTAATTTTGCCATCAGTGATCATCGTGTAAAATGAATTCAACGTTTCGTTGGTCAATTTACCATCGTTACTAGAGCGACTTACCTTACGAAATATAAGAGGAACGTGGTGTACTTGTTCTTTGGTTAGGGCGGCATCTTTTTCCACCAAAGTAGATAAAGAACAACCGAAAATATTTCCTTCTGTATTAAACGAACATGAAACAAAAATACAGAATTATAATTTAATTTAATTTTCCCTTAAAACGTATTTGTTTATCGTATTCGTGCTATAGTTGATGTATCTTTATTTTTTTTTTTTTGGAATTATTTTCACATTAAATTTTTTTTCCAATCATCCTAATTTAAAAAAAAATCACAAAAATACTCATTCATTCGATTTTGCACTCGAAGACATTTAAATACCATTACATACTTTTAGATCAGGAGCTGAAGAGGGATCTATTATTACTTCGGGAATGGAGAAGAGGGAGAAGGGTGGGGGAATTAAATGTTACCTTTTTTAAATGTTTTTTTTTTTCAATTTTCAACCGCTGATAGAAAAATATGACATTACGAATTTTTATTCATTCATATCAACACTGAGGTAAATAGCGAGGGAGGGGAGTTAAGGTTTAACCACGTCATTTCAATTTTTTTGTGTACTATTCGAGTTATCTAAGTGGATATCTGCGTAAAAAATGAATAATGATTTCAAATATGTAAATTTGTCGTTAGTTGTTGTTCAACAAGTTCAGTTTTTAGCTGAGTTTTTAACTAAAAAACGACCGCTATTACAACCCACTTGATTTGGGAAGGAAAGGTCGAGGGAGGGTGGGGTCTTCAAATCTTAGCGTTTCAGACCATTTGTAATCATCTGGCAAATGTCCAACTTTTTGGTATATATATATTTCCCCTACCCCCCCGCGTGTAGCGCGGTCGGGAATTCATGAAATTCGCTCAAAACACAGTAAAAGACTCTACATAGAAATCTAACAACACGAGTTTTTTTGTTTTTTCGAAAAAATTCAAAATGGCAGATACCTCAAATTTCGAGCGGAGCTGGAGTAGGGGCAAATACCTCAATTTTTTTATTTTTGATCTTTTATGAAAGAGTGAGTCACGGACACCAACATATCTAAATTTCAGCTCCTCAAGTGCACTTTGAAGGAACTTAGAGCGAAAACTGTTTTTTTGAGGAAATTTTGTTTTTTGCGGGCCACGCGTAGCCCCGCCGGATACTGATGGAATTCGCTCAAATTCTGGTGAAAGACTCTTGTTACAAATACGACAAAGGTATTTTTTTATTTTTTTTGAAAAAATTCAAAATGGCGGATCCCTCAAATTTTGAGGGGAGCTAGAGTACGGGAAAATCCCTTAGATTTTTTGTTTTTGATCTCATATAAAAGAGCGAATCATGGACACCAAAATATCCAAATTTCAGCTTCCGAAGTGCATTTGGAGGGGAATTAGAGGAAAAACCGATTTTTCGGAAAGTTTTGAGCCATGAAATTTCTCGAATCTTCCATATCTCCTCACCAAATAAACCTAGAAAGGTCAAACTTCGAGGGTGAGGTTAGTTGGTGAGCAGAATATGACCTCTTGAATTTGGGTCAAAATGGATCCAAAATGGCGGTTTATCAAAATTTGAGTAGAGCTTGAGGAGCCTCAAATTAGTGAAAATGTAATTAATACGAACTCATATGATTATTGGGTATAAGAAGTATACTATATCCCCAATTCACCTCTATACGTGATGTTGGGAGGGAAGAGGGAGGGGTTATTAAACTTAAAATATGGTGGGGGTACACGAGAGATCGAAAATTTTTTATCGCTATGTCATATGATAAAATGAGCCCAAGTGACTTATTTTTCTTTTTTTTTCTTTTTGATTCATGTGCATTTCTGGAGCTGAGGGAAGCATAAAAGACGACTAGGGCACCAATATTTGAACCCCTCTCCCTTCTCTAGGACTTCCTAGCTTCGCTGTGGTATACCTGTGCATTTTCCAATGGAGAAGAAAGAAATTCAAAATATTGGCGAATTTAAAAATTTTTCGACAAATGATATCGTTTGTTACTGCGAAAATTTTGGGACACCAACGTTGTCAAATTTTCAAGTAAAAAATTTCTGGACTCTCCCGAATACTAAATTTTCATTGCTTCGTTTAAATATTTTTTATTCATTTTTTATCGTCGAAGTTTCAATTTTTCTGTATTATTATAATTATTATTATAATTTTATTTATTATTTTTTTTTTACCATAATATTTTTCATTTTTGATTTTTATTTCTTCGTTAATTTAAAAAAAAAAGCTTTTTTCATTTTTTTTAATTTTTCTGCTCAAATATCAAGAAAATTCAGCTCCAATAATACGGCATAGCTGCTTACGTTTTTTTTCCTCAATTCCATCATGTAAAATTGTCATCATAAGAGCGTAATGAAATGATGTATATTCCATCACCACCTTTCACCCACCTTGTTTTCGTTTTCTTTTAAAAGGTTTGATTTTAGGAAACGGATTGGCAGCCTTATCAAATATCGCCGATAATTCCACAAACAACAACGGTCGCAGTTTGACTAGATCATCCTCGGATAACGTGTCCACCCAAGTGCAACCGACGATACTCTCCTCCTTGCTCTGTTCGCTATCCTGTTCTTCCTGCGAAACCGGGTAACAAAAAATACGATAAAAACGTCGCCGAAATGAAAATACACCTGCTTCGAATATCATCGAACCTCAGTTTTCCAATCATTAGGTTGCTGCCACATATTCTCGAATCCCAGACCAACGAACTGGGTGTTATCTTTATCGGTATTTTCGTTCGCCTCGTTTTCGTTCGTCGATTCGCTGGTCGTGTTTCTGAAACACCTATCAAAAATTAGCTTTCCAAATAAGCAAATTTATAACCTTAAATCGATCCTTCTTACCGATTCGTTTTCTGGGGTTCGTTGGTCGCCGAAGCGGTGGCTGGGTAACTACTTCTTAACGGATTGATATCTCGAACGGTACCGAATCTCTGGAAGGCCAGCATTGTGATTCCATCGGCTAAATAAAGTTACAAAAAATACACGCTATAGTTTAACGGCGTAATTTTTTCTCATAAACGGCGAGTCAAGTGGAACCCAACCAGTTCTTATGATAATACGGGCGCGTATGCGCAGCTGATTTATGGAGTGTAACTAGGTGGCCATAAAATTAAAACTAATTAACCAAATGAACCGGAAAACTCGTATAACGATCTATTGTAAACACCAGGAATCCGTTGAAAGAATTTTCGCACTTATAATAAATCGCGAAACGTACCACTGGGTTTGGAATTGACCTCGAAATGATATACAGACTACAATCGACCAAGGAAAAAGTGTTCTAGAAGCTGATGAGGAAGTGAGATAATTTTTCAAGATATCAAAGGTGACATTGCGAAAAAGGTATTTTAAAATTTTTCTTCTTGACAATGGGGGGGGGGGGGGTCAAAAATTATTTTTGGGGGCTGCGTACGGAAACTATTAGCTTTTCATAAATTCTTTAACACAAAGTCATTTTAAATGGAACCTAAAAATGCCAGTACAACACGAAATAATCCAATCGTGTAGTGCAACATTAATTCTCTCACATTTAAATTTTGCTGAGAAACGATTCTTCAAAATTTTTTATTTTTTAGTATAAAAATAAACGGAATAATTACAAAGAATTCCAAGTCAAATATTATTAAGAATGAAAATGAAAAAATAAAATGAATAATATAAGAATAAATGTTCGAATAATTTCAATTAAATTGTTCAAAATGATTTAAAATTTCGCCTTGGATTCTAAAATTTTATTAATTTTCAATTTTACCTCCCCCCTTGGTGAAGTTTTATCTTTGAGTGAATTTATAGGAGGGGGGGGGGGGGGATTGGAAGAGTTTTGTACACCGTACAAAAATATTATGCAATGACTTTTCATTTACTCACAAAGAAGCATATAGGAAAAACTTTCTTCTGCCCCTCACCCCTTTCCATAATTGAAGTTCTGTTGCAAAATTTTTATCCCGAATATACACTTGTGATTTATCAAAATGCTTTGAAATGTCACGCTCATTGCAAATTTTTCGCGAATTCTCAATTTTTGGTCTCTCTCGGAGAAGTTCCAGCTTCAAAACAGAAATGAAGGAAGACGATGAATTTAACGTAAAACTTCATTAAACATTTTTAGTTGGTATTTTTCCCATAATAAACATCGTTAATGTAATACATCAGATCGCAAGAATGTTTCGAAATAATATTTGTTTGTTCAGCGTCGATGCGATGTTTAGCTGAGTTTTTAATTTCAAACGATATAGTTAAAAAGTAAGCCATCGCAGTCTAACGTGTGCCTTGCTTTACAAGTCACTTCTAATTGATTGCGCTACGTGGAACTTTTTTAGCTGAGTTTTTAATAAAAACGATAGCTATTACAGCCTACCTAATTTACATGGTATCTAACGTTTTTTTTTTTTTTTTTTTTTTTTGGAAAAATCACTACTTTTTCACTGCTTTTTTCACTATCTTTTTATCAATTTTTCAGAAACCTCTCAAATCGAATCCACCTCATCCTCTCAAAAACAAAAATCAAAAAATCAACAAAGTCAAATTTATCGTAAAAAATTTTCAAATTCGAACTCCAGACTGCCATACCGAACTGATTTCACATATTCCGACAGTGCTGCCAATTTATAAAACATTGCTAGTATTTTATCAAACATTTTTTTTTTCTTTTTTAAATGAACAGTTTTCTGTAATTTTTTCAAAAATAATATAAAAAATTTCGCGTCTTAGGGTTTTTTCATTTTTTCAATACTTTTTTTTTGAAATTATGACCGCATTCACTACTTTTTCACTACATTTACTACCTGTTAGACACCATGATTCAGGAGGGAGGAGAGGGGGAATTTTAAATTTTCGCGTTTCATTTTCAACATTGTGACCAATGGACGCATATGTATATTAAGAATTTGAAATTATATTCGGCCCATACTACAGCATGGAGCGAGAGCACCACACTAAATTACTTCCCCCCCTCCTCCTCCTCCTCCTCAAAATATTTTGATTGAAAACTGAAAATTTAAATTCTTAAAAACTAAACCAAGTCCCTCATTCATCCATACTGGCTATGTCCTGGCGACATTATATTAAAATTTTCATCCTCCCGTTTCATCCCACCACATTTTCAAGACAATAATCCCTCCTCTTCCCCTCTCAATGATACGTGTGAAAGTGGTTTTAGCGTATAGTATAATTCTTATGTTTAGTATCCAAAAGAGCTTCTATTCATCAAGTTTGAGATATTTCAGGCTCCTCAGACCGTCCTCATACTTCAACCATCCGCCATTTTGGATTCAATATATGGCCGTAATTCAAGCGGTCGTATTTTGACCCTCAATTACTCCCACATTTAATATTTGACCTCACTAGATTAATTTGGTGAGAATTTATGGTAAGGAATTTCGCGTCCCCAACCCCTTCAAAAAGCTTTTTTAGCTTCAACTCCCCTCTATATTCACGTATTTGATTTCCATTCATTCTAAACTACATTATACGGTTTGTTTTTTTGGTTTTTTTAATGATTTTTGTTATTTTCCCTAATTTTATAAATGCGTTGACTGCCCCTCCCCCCCCAACAAAAACTTCGGCAACTGAAATTTTTATGATGAGGTTACCGGGTGAAATGCTTTCCATTGTTTGATCGAAACTGGTTATTTACGATTTGGAGGATTACCACGTTAGATCGGATCATAGATCATTCGACTTGAAATGATCTGATTTAAAGATTACAAAAAAAGGTCAAGATCAAATTTTTTCATTTCTTTTAATGCGCATGCGCGAACAAAGATGTCATTTATATTTTCACTCTAATCTGTTACAGAAATTCCAACTTTCGGTTCGTAAGTTTGAAAAAGTTTAATCAATGAGTGAAAAATGAAACGAACAAAAGAACGCAATTCCCATATGTACCCACGATGAAATTAGAGATCGAAGATCCTCATTAGACGTGAAATTCATATTACTAGGGATTCGAAAAACAGAAATTGATCTTTGATGTTTTTAGCAGAGTTTTTAACCCAAAAACGACAACTATTGCAGCCTCCATGATTTGAGAAGGGAAGGTGAGGGGAGGGTGCGGTCTTCAAATCTTGGCGTTTCAGACCATTTTGTAATCATGTGGCAAATGTCCAACTTTTTGGCATGCATATATAAATTCGCCCAAAATTCGGCGAGGAACTCTTCTTGAAAATGCGCAAAAGTACTTTTTTTGTTTTTTCGAAAAATTCCAAAATGGCGGAACAACTCAAATTTTAAGGGTGGCTGGAGAAGGGGTGAATTCCTCAAATTTTTCGTTTTTGATCTCGTATAAAAGAGGGAGTCACGGACACCAACATATCCAAATTTCAGCTTCCAAAGTGTACTTAGAAGGGAGTTAGAGCAAAAACCTGTTTTTGAGGAAATTTCGTTTTTTGTCACACGCCCGGCGCAGGCTGGTGTGAATAAAATTCGCCCGAAATTCGTTGAGGAACTCTTCTTGAAAATGCACAAAAGTGCTTTTCTTGTTTTTTCGAAAAATTTCAAAATGGCGGAACAACTCAAATTTTAAGGGTGGCTGGAGAAGGGGTGAATTCCTCAAATTTTTCGTTTTTGATTTCGTATAAAAGAGGGAGTCACGGACACCAACATAACCAAGTTTCAGCTTCCAAAGTGTACTTAGAGGGGAGTTAGAGCAAAAACCTGTTTTTGAGGAAATTTCTTTTTTTGTGTCACACGCCCTGTGCAGGCGGGTGTGGATAAAATTCGCCCAAAATTCGGCGAGGAACTCTTCTTGAAAATGCGCAGAAGTGCTTTTTTTGTTTTTTCGAAAAATTTCAAAATGGCGGATCACTCAAATTCTGAGGGGGGCTGGAGAAGGTGTGAATTCCTCAAATTTTTCGTTTTTGATCTCGTATAAAAGAGGGAGTCACGGATACTAACATATCCAAATTTTAGCTTCCTAAGTCCATATTGAGAGGAGTTAGATCAAAAAAGGGCTTTATGAGGGAGTTATGAGTTGTGAAATTTCTCGATTCTTCCATATCTCCTCACCAAATAAAGTTGAAGAGGTCCAATTTTGCGTGTGAGGTTAGTTGGTGAGCAGAATATGACCTCTTGAATTTGGATCAAAATGGATCCAAAATGGAGGATTATCAAAATTTGAGTAGAGCTTGAGGAGCCTCAAGTTGGTAAAAATGTAATTAATATGAATTCATATGGTTATTGGGGATAAGAAGTATACTACATCTCCAATTCACTTCCATACATGATGTTGGAAGGAAGAAGGCTGGGTCATCGGCCTAAAATAGTGGTGGGGTACAGGAGGAGTCGAAAATTTTATGGCTGTTTATATTTTTTTAATATTTTTATAATCTTAAGATGAGATCACGTAATTTTTTCAAAAATGACCATCTCAATATCGTGAACTATGACTTAATGATTATTGTGATCTAGATTTTGTTCACTGATGCTTCTATTCAACAGCGTTGAAAGTTTGAATTTTGAACACTCTTTCCAATAAAGAGAGCATGCTTAAATACTCTTAAAATTTTACATATTCTTATAAACGTAATATTAATAATTTTAATTCGTGTCTCAAATATTATCATTCTTTAGATGTAGATCATGAATAAGATGATATTACAATATTCAAAAATTGAAATCATCAAAAAGCGATATCTCAAAAAAAAAAAAAGTATTAAAAACCAAATTCAAAAAGGCCGAAAGATTACAGGAAGGAAACGACGAAGTCAATTATATAGTCATCGATAAATTCCGTACTCATTATTATTTTCTTTAATTAAAGTAAATTATTTTAGCAGCTTCAACATTATGACGGATGAAAAATGCAACCAGTGGTTTGGCTATAGAGTTGTTATAGTAACTGGTCTGGGTTCTGATTGGGCATATGCTACATGTGTAATGAGCTAGTGACCAATCACAAGGCTAGAATGTGATAAAATGTAGGTAGTTTCATTTCTACCCTTCTAAATAATATCGTTCCGTTTTCAGTGAACGACTGAAATTCGTTTGTGATTTGAATCATCAGCTGATTTGTGTTTTTATTTTACGAGTTAGTTGAGGTAATTTACCACATTCCAACTTGCTGATTGGTTGTTACATGCGTGACGTATGACCAATTAGAACGTAGACCAGTCATTATAAATACTCTATGATGGGTGTGCGTCATATCACTGATACCAGGATAATACTTCATCTCAAGCGTTAATTTTATTCAAAAAAATGTACGCAATTTCTCATCATTGGTTAAACGTTGAGTGACGTCACAAACCCAACTGTTGAACACGAAGTAGTGAAGTACCCTTGTAAAACGAGTAATACTACACATCTCCGCTATGTGAATCGGAATTACCTCTTTTTGATAAATGAACGATTCAAAAATATTTCTTTCCCACATCAAACGTCACTAATCAATAATTTACGAATGTTAATAATTTAAATTCCATTATAGCTTCAATGTTCAATCTGAAAATTGCCAAGACTTCATGGAAATTTGGCGCTGACGGGTGTGCGTTTCCGTTAGCCACCTGGTGTAAAAGTAGTGCAATCACAGAGCTGAGACTGAGCAATATTTTGTTAGAAAAATATATATTTTGAGCAAATTATCTGAAGTCTCCACGAATCGCCCAATGTAATTTTTATTCGATAATCTTAGTTCTCTTATGGTGACTACTTATCGCTCAATTTGGCAACAACGCATACTCCAGCATGGTTTAATCGATACATAAAAATAACATATAAAATTAATTTAACGCAATATGGATCACTCCAAATGAGATTCTTACCGTTGCCGGAAGCAACCACATCTTTATCGGTTTTCAAAACTCGCCGAAAGATCTCACGTCTAGGGGTAACCGGGTCCTCCTTGGCTTTGGTATCTACAACACTGGACGAGCAACTGCCAACAAAAAAATCACCCGTAAATAAAACTCACCGAAAGCTCGAATTAATCGCTCGACGATACCCACTTACCTCAAATTTATGTAATCCGGTAGCGACGAGTAGGGCTGATACTGCGTATGATCATCTTTCGCAATCTTCGCTTGCTGCCTGCTCGCGATCTTCGCATCGATGGCTTTATAATCCTGTCGCAAGAAAACAATCGTCAAAATCTAGCCACGTAATTCGCCGCTCTCCCGACACCAATTCTCTTACCAACACAAAATCGCACTTAAAAAATTCGGCAGCCGCGCCGCACAAATTTCTCCCATAAACCATGCCCCTCGAAGTGTTCAAACTACCCCCCCAAATTGGCGCACCACCGAAGCCCGTTATTCTCGTACGCACCGTTCGATCGAATGCGATAAACGATTCGTTGTTTATTATTGAGCGCATAATCGTAAACACCAACGTTCGAGTTGTACGCGATATGGATACCAATACGCGATCCAATAATAAACAATACACTGGCTACTTATAGGTGCTCGCGATTCGATAACCAAACGATGCTCGGTGCACAATTCGCACGTGGCGAACGTGGTTTCGAGTCGCGCCGCTTCGCCATCGCCATTTCGTTACGTGACCAAACCGGCGCCTAGTATCCATAAATGTCTCGAAAAACCTAATCAACGCTTATCACTTCGGATGCACATTTACGCGTCAAATTTCTAGAAATACGTCTACGAAAAATTATCTTCGTCGAGAACCGTTAACGAACTAAACACTGAGTCGCCAAACCAGCGGAAATTATGCTCGGTAATTAAACTTCGAAGTTACGGATGCTTTGCAATCAAATAAACGGACAATACCAATGTTTTTTTTTTTCATTTTGACGCAGAAGTAATGTTTACTAACGAAGGTAATATTATTTTTATGTTTTTCATCATTTTAATTTTTTTTTTTGCGATAAGAGCAATTTTTTTTTTTGCTGAACAAAAGTAACTTTTTTTTTATTCAATTTTGGTTTTCAAGGAAAATTTCATTTATTTTATTTTTTTTTTTTTTGTTATAAAGGGCATAGAAGGATAAGAATGACGAATCAGGCCCGAAGCCCAATTTCGATGAAACTTGGGTGGTAGGTAGGTACCCTTTAGAAACTTTCGTGGCCAAAGTTTCAGACCCCTCGCCCCCCTCGTTTTTGAGAAATTAATTTTTAATCGAAAAACCAATTCGAATTTTTCTTTTACGCTATAGTTGACTGATATCTATCACATTCGATACTACTCATGGGTTGATAATTAATTACTATCATATCATAATTATTTTGAAACTATCAAGAGGTATACCAGATCAATTTTTGCGAAATAACAAAATTTGTTCTACCCTCCCCCCGCCCCTTGTAGTCATTGGCACGATGAGAACATAAAACATTATCATAACACTGTGGTTTATATCAAGCATCGCGCTATGAGCCTATGTGCAATGTAAGTGGGGCGTTTCAAGCGCGTTTTCTCGCGATTCTATCAATTTGGGCGAAAATTGCGTAATAATATTTTTCGTTGGAAATCTGATCAGCGTAATTTCTTAACTGGATTTTTTCTCTGTATCTAGATTAGAACGCGTGTTATTTGCGAAAAACTAGTTTTGGGGGCACAAATGTGGATTTTGGGGGAAAAGCAATGGCGCGATTTTTGGGAGAAAGTTAGGTGTTGTTACGGACACTATTGGCTACAAGTTTCCTCAGAAAAACTTCGGCCCACAATTAGTCTCGATTGTAATCATAATATGACTGGACTATTATAGGTACTACTTTAACTTCATCATCATTATGTCGAATTTTATTTATTCTCATTGTGAAATCCTCAATCAGAAGTTTGCCACAATAGTCGAAAAGTAACTCGCCTTCATTTCCAATGTTCATTTTCTATTTATTTATTATTTATTTTTTCTTGTTTAGTCCTTACTGATTTTGCGATAGTGTAATACATAATAATTATTAGTATTAGGAGTAACTTTGTAGTCCCCTATCTTCTCCCCTAATGGGTATACGAAAAAAATTATAAGACCCTTTCTTATAGAGAATTTAATGAGAAACATTTTATTACTTTACTACTTTTTCTCTAAAACGCGTTGTTCGCAAAAAAAATGCAAAAAAGTGAATTTAGGAGGCGTTCTTGTTACACATTTCATTTTTCTTGACCAACTTCCACCCCCCTTCAGGGGGTTGAAAATATTATCACGTTGTACCTTAGAGTACGAGCTAATTATGGAAAAAAAATCAGCCATGTACCCTCCTCAAAAAAAATTTTTACAATTTTTTGAAAATTTCAAAGCCTAAAAAATTTAAGAAAATATAAATCGAAAATTTTGAAAAAATTTCCACAAATGTACTTATATAATGCCTATCAATGGTGAAATTTTCAAAATTTTTCATCCATCCCATCCGGAATCAAAAAATATTGAATTTTCGACATATGGGAGTCGATTTTTCAGGAAGGGGTGGGGTGGAGGGTCAAACATTTTTTGGGGAGTTTTTTCATCGAGGGCAACATTTAGGACCACTTTTGATCGAATTTGGGTCAAGGGCCGTTTTCACTATCTTATCAGGAGAGACCCAATTTTCACAAATTATACGTAGTACATGTATGTTCGTACGATAATTTTTTGAGATTTTTTTTTGAAATTTTTTTCTCATTTTTGGGATGGTTGAAAATTTCAAAAAAAAATTAAAAAACATTTTGGGGGGTGCCTTCGCTGAATTTTTTTTCGTAACTTCGCCATACCCTTAGGTACAACATATAATTTTTTCAATGTCCCTTTAGGGGGGTGCAACATGCTGAAAAAAAATGAAATTTTTTTTTTCCACCAACTCATTGTTCTTTATATATATATATATATACACATATAGTTTTAGTCATAGTGGTGCCCGTTTTAAGCATACGAAGTCATTGTGGTGCCCGTTTTTAACGTTATGGTGCCCAAATTGGGCACCACAAGGTTTTTAAGCTAAAAACTATCAGAAAATGATCGTCTCACCCCTCTGGGTCCACAGCTGAAGTTTTAGAGGTGGGCACCACAATGACTATATTTATATATTAGAAATTAAAACTCTTATAAATACTGGAGTTTATGGTATATATACCTTGTGGTGCCCGATATGGAATTGTCAGAAGACACTTTCTTTGTGGTGCCCGGCATATGGCTGGGCGCCTCATAGTTCAAAATATACAAGGGCATCACAAGATATTGAATACGTATATTCATATATATACTATTTTTTTTTATTTTTTTTTTCATGGAACGAAAAATAATTTTTATTTAATTACTCTTTTCGCCAAATAAAATTAAAAAAATTTTTTTTTTTTTTGAGGACAAATTTTTCAAAAACAAAACTTTCTCTTCAAACAAGGTTTTTTTGAAATTGATTTTTTTCGAAAATAAGGTAACTTCTTAACATTTGTTTCCCTTTTTTTAAAAGTAAAAGTAATTTTTTAAAATGTTTTTTACCCCCCCCCCCCAGCCCTAGTTGCTGCACAAAGCGATAAAAGAAACTCTAAACAAATTCATTTTTTTTTTTTTCAAGAACTAAGTTTTTCTATTTTTTCCATGTTCAAAAAAAATAAATAAATAAATAATAATATTAATAATAATAATAATAACAATAATTATATGATTATATTTATTTTTTCAGATTATTTTCCATTTTTTGAACAAAAATTCTCATCTTTTTTCGGTGAATTTTCAATAAAAACGATAGCTATTACCAGCTTATTTAATTAAGGAAGGGGGACGGGGGATCTTCAAATTTTGCGTTTAAGGCAATTTGTGATTATCTGGCAAATGTCTAACCTTTTGGTATATATATATATATATACATTTTTACCCAAGCCCAGCGCCGGGGGGTATTCATGAAATTTGCTAAAAAATTTAGTGAGAGACTCTTTGGAAATGCAAAAAAGGTACTTTGTTGAGAATCACTTTCATGGCATTATGGGGTGAAAATATAAAAATAAAATATGGCTGACGTGCAATTCTCAAGCTCAATAATTTTAAAATGATTTTAATACGTAAAAACTCTTTTCGAAACAGACTACATGATTTTTCAATTTTCCAATGAAACTTTCAAAGCAGTATGTATGAAACAAAAAAAAATGTTTTTTGTTCTTGGAATAAGAAATGACTGGTTAAAAAAACTTTTAATTTTGATGCAAAAAATACTACTTACATCTCATCATTACAAATTACAGACTTGATAAGAGGTAAACATTAAAACAATAGCATGAAAGAGCAAAAGTAACATACGTTGTGTTTTTTTTTTTTAATCAAGAATTTCTTTGTTTTTTTGGACAAATTATTCCTCTTTCAAGAACAAAAAAATGTTCTTTCCGTTTTTTATGGATAAAGATGACGTTTCCTTGCCGTTTTTGCATCCTTAAAATAAACGCATTTTTTAAAATATCTTTTTTATGAACTAATTTGATCCATTTTTTTTTCTAGCACCTATTTCTTTCTAAATATCTTAGCTACGCGTTAAAAGATTAGAATAATAGTTCGAACTTGAAATCAAGGACATTCCCATTTTGATGATAAATAATCAAATCAAGGACATTACCATTTTGATGATAAATAATCAACATATTTTCAGCTGCGAGCTATAACAAATGAACAATCGATGGACGAATTCATCGGTATTTCTCGACGAATACTTTACCAAGTTGAAAAAGAATTTTCATTACATCTCCAAAATAAAAACGAACAATGAGTATTATACTTCGTGCTCATTTCCCTGTCATGTTATCAATTGGCACGCGATACGACGACTCACCTAATCCGCAGGTAACGAGGATGTTCACCGAAGCGACCAAAAATGCGGCGCAAAACGATAAATCACGAAATTTCATTAATCCAAAACCGTTATAGCACATCGGATCGAGGTTTTTATCACTTTCTATGCTCGCTAGAGTATACCAAACAATTACGTAATTTCCTGACGTCGGTATTTAGCCGGTTATAAACACAAACAAAATAAACGAGGCGTAACGCGAGCGCAATTTTAATTAAAAATGTAAAAAGTGAAATTCCAAATACTCTTGGTTTCCTTAGACGAACCACTGTGAATGATAAGATACACCAAAAAATACCAACTGACCTGGAGTATACATGGTACCATTATAAGGCTTATATTCATATCGCCGCCGACCGTACCGTTCGAATGAAATCATTTCAAAACGGCGCGTACCAATGTGCAATTAAAATGCTCGGTGAAATGTTGAAATACAAACAATTGAGTAAGCTTATAATTTTAACTCAGCTAGATTAAGTAATTCAGATATAATCGAGTATACAATGCAATAAAAGCTAGAAATAGTAACAGAGAACAGACCAGCGTATTCTGCAATACGCTCTACACTGAAAATATCAAATAGAAATACCTCGATGCTTACTTCGACATTTTTGAAGACATCTCTTATGTCTGGCTTCTTCTGCTTAGTTTTCGGTCGATGCTTGATGGTTTGATTCAACGAGTGCACCCGTCTGCGTACCGCATTCGCTTGATGGAGCGATAACACGCTCATCACAGGTTCCAGCTCCGTTTCCTCGATCTCCTGTCCTCGCAGATAGGAGTCGGTTAAATGAGACAGACCTGCCAATACCAACCATTCCGCTTCGTCTAATCCTTCGTCGTCCGATTTCAGCGGCGAGCTATGATCTTCGTCTGATGACTTTTCTTCGTACGTTACTACTCTATATTCGTTCCAATAATCTTGAAAATCTTGGCTAACGTCCGCCTCCATTATACTTCACATTCGATCTACGCACAAATTTGCGACCAACTATAGTGCCAACTTGACAATGAAAAATTATGCGCGTAATTAAACACTTGAAACTACTTCATGAGTCATCTTGAATGATGCACGATCGGACGAGAAAAGGTAATACAAGTAAAACTAAATGTAACATTTAATACCTGTATTATTACTCTCTGAAAAAGCAGCCGAGCTTGATTTATCACATATTCCAGCATTCCTGGGATTCTTTAGATAACATAGGTAAACAGTACTTGAAACAATAGCCCATTACTGCCGCACGTTCGTCACAAAATTTTACGCCGATAACTATACCCGAAATATTGCGTTATAAATATGACGAACATATCATATTCCACAAGTGTAAATTTAGTATTAAGAAATTCTTAACGAATTACGAACGAAAACATGAAATTATTGGAATAAAAATTGATGACAATTTGACTAAATAAACACACAAACAGGTGGAACACCAAAGTAACGTGTACCGTTCAACAAAAGGTTACATTACACATGCATCACGTGGTTCAGCGCGCAATGACGTCATTACAAATGTACCAATCATATTGCGTTTTCGTTTAATTCGCTTCATGAAACTTTGAAAACGAGCAAATTATGCTAAAATTTAATACGCAAAAACGAAAATTACGACGATTTCACAATTCGCAATATTTCTCTTTCATCGATGCGAAATTCTCGGATTAAGATTATCTTATTAATATTATAATTTTCGAGGTTGAATGACGATAAAACTGAAGTGACATCGTGTAATTATGGTTTATTCAGTGGCGAAATGAGCGCATACTTGTAAATAGGACCAAGGAAATCCATTTCTACAGGTTAAAAACGTAAGGAAGCGAGGGAGTGTATTTTATTCACACTCAAAAATCAAATAAATACCCTATGATGACCTCCCTTTCCGCTACATGAAAAAATTATGGGATGCATGCTAATAATATGAAATATAAAATATCCTGATAACACAATTTGTAAAAAAATTTATAATTACCATAATCCTCAAAACAAATTATTTTCAATTTTTATTTTTGGTCTTTCAAAAATTACGTAATAAGAACAATTTTCTTGGACTAGAAAAATAAATTATTTGGAAAATTTTCAAATAGTTTTTGTGGATTGAAGTATACAAATTATTCGTATGTGAAATTTTTAGGAAGTTTTTTTTTTAATTGTGTGGGCTAAGCGATTTCCAAGATGGTCCTGCTCGGCTCAAACTACCAGCTGATTACTACAGCTCATTTCATACATTCAGCACACCCAACGACTTCTTTGATTCAAAGCTTTAATATGAACATTCAGTAACAAACAACACGAACATTGATTATCAATAAACACTTAAAACATAATTACATATCACACATTGTTAATTTGAAAAAAAAATCCAACTATAACATAAAATGTACAAATACTGCATTACAAAAATTCAAATAAAGAAATGTTTACAAAATAATTTCATTATAAATGATTGTGTTCTGGCTGAACATGAAAACGAAAAGTGACCTCATATGTATTCAGCGTATAATCCGAGTGATTTGGGCATCGAAATTGTGACAACTTCATCAACGGGTTAAAGCGTGTTTCCATCGTAACAATACGCCTTCATGTGATGTAATTAGGATTAAAAAATAATAGGAAAAAAAAAACGTGAATTTTGATTTCTGTTTCATATAAATACTGAAAGTTCAAAAATGCTATGTACTGAGCTATGGATACAGTATACCATTACGATAATTTTCGTTATCACACAAATATACGCGAGATGATGAATATAATTCCACAATAAACCGGCAACAGTTTTATAAAAATTGGAACAATATTGAGACAATCATTTTAATTGTAAATTTTAATTTCTCGTTTAATTTGTTGTTTTATGAATATGTAAAAAATATGAAAAATATAAAATTTATTATTTATTTTGAATATAATTCGATAACTTTAAAGTTTTTCTTTTGAGGAATACAATTTATGTCGAAAATCAGTCTTTTTAAAAAATCTTAAATATGAAATTGAAAACGTAAATGAAAACAAAAAATCGACAAACGCTGCTTCATCTTTTCGATTATTTTAAATCGTAACTCGATACGTGAACTTTTGAATACTTCGATTTTTTTTTAATTTAAACAATTATGCTTAAAATTACATCAGCGTATTAATGAATTTTAGGGTAGTTTTTCATTATAGCATTGGCAATTTCTTTTTTCAAGTTATACAGTCAAGATAAGCGTTTAAACGACTTGATATTATGGGCTTTGGTTTACAAGCGGAACATTTCCAAAAAAACAAAAAAAAAAAACAGATTATAAATAGCATGTTCCAAAACGACTAAATTATAGGTACCTATAAGCTTTTCTCATCGCATGAATTTTTTTTCACTATCTATCTAATTCTATAATTATGTACACTAGATATGATATTAAAAAGAAAACAATCAAAAACAAATCTATACAGAGTTTTACAATAAAAATCTATCTTCAAACTTCTACATCTAATAAATCGTATCTTATTAAAAAATGAATGAATAAAAAATAACAAACTAAATTCGATCACAAACTAAGAAATACATAATTAATTCAGGCTCTCATCTACGTATTAGATAACTATTCACGAAAATGAACTGAAACCACAGGAACATCGTTAGTAAATGTAAATATTTACAATAGCACACTGACATTCCAATAAGAAAAATTTGGGTACACTTTACCTACAACTGACCCGAAATATTTCGAAAAAAAAAATCATATGATCTGATATATAAATGCAAAATGCGTGCTTAGAAATAATTTAAAAAAACAATTAAACGAGACAATTCGAGTTCTTTTTTATACAAAATAGTAATTGAATAAACAGCTGTGCCTAAGATAAATGTACTTCGTGGATATAAAACACTTTATAATTATACACAATACTTAAAAGATATAAAAAAAGTTTAAAAACAAACGAAATGAAGTTTCACTTTATCGATATCGTTAACTGGAAGATAAAAATTTAATTACGAAGCAACCAAAGTAAAAACAATAATTTATATACTTTAATAAAAATTCATCAACTTTATGATAAAACGATTCGTGATTCCAAGCACCACGTATAGGCGTAACATCGATAACACAGAACATAATTCTGACAGAATCATCAGTCGTTCGAATCCGCCAACTGATACAAGATATAACAGAAAAAATTGACATTCGTGATTTACTTGTGAGTACTTATGCGTTGAAATCTAATTTAATTACCAAGCACAGGTATATATATATTCGTACTAGACTAGAGGGAGGAAAAATTGGAAAACACGTGTTATAATTTTACAGAAAAACAAGCGTACTGAATTCCATAAATAATTAAAATTTACAACGTTCGATCTAATAGCACGCAACTCATCAGTAAATCAAACTGCCCGATAGGACGGCTAAGCGGGTAAATTTTGAACGCGAGGGTGAGTTAAATACCGCAACGTTAATTTCGTTCATCTTACACGTATAGAAATATAAAAACAGAATATATGTACCAAAATGGCGTCCACAGCTTAAGCGCGTTTTGTATTACGCAGTATAAAAGTATAAAAAAAACACATTACACCGTAGATTGTCGAACCATCGCGCATTCGAATTAACCAGGTACTTTGGTGGCGCGCTTAGAGTTGCGTTTCGTCGAACTTCACACCACGCTGCCTTCTCAACGACGCCGCTCTGCTGGCCGTCGACGTAGCCGTCGGAACGCTACTGGTGACCGATGTATTAACGGCGGTCGCCAGTACAGGCACAATGACCGGAATAAGGGCCACTGGCTGATTCGTCAGTAGCGGTGAATTAGCGGCTACGTTTATCAACGATACAGGAGACATATTAGAATCTAGTTTGGGAAATTGCGAAAAAATCTGTAAAGACTGTTGAGGTTGAATTTGCATTATCTGCGTTTCCGTCTTGGAAGAAGTTCTCGGTAACATTGGCTCTTTTTCATCGTCTTGCGACGTGTTGCTATCTTCTTGCTGCCCGATGAACGGGCATTCGGCGGGGAATTGACTGGCCACTAAAGGTAACCAGCACTGTTGCTGACCCATCATAGGGGACTCGGCTGTAAAATCAATAAAAATCGGTGATACAATGAAAAAAAAAAAAACGTAAGCAGCGATGCCGCATTACTGGAGCTGAGTTTTTAATTGGAGCTTGTTTTGATTTACTAATAACCTTGCTTAACCGTTCATGACTACAGGCCACACCCAATACCAAGTCTGAAAACCCCTACCCTATCCTTTCCAAAAACACTTAAGAAGTTCAATTTGGCACAAATATAGTATTTCTTGCCATGAAATAATCATGTGAACACATATTTCTCAAATTATAACTATTTGAGGGTGCTCAAATTATCTTCAAATCTTGATAATCTGCCATTTTGGATCCATTTTGACTCAAATTTAAGAGGTTATATTCTGGTCACAAACTAATCCTACACACAAAGTTTGACCATTCTAGGCCGATTTGGTGATGAGATATGGAAGATTCATGAAATTTCCTGCAGCAATTTCCCCTCCAAAAGCCGTTTTTTGCTCTAACTCCCCTCCAAAATCACTGAGGAAGCTAAAATCAAAATACGTTTGTCACTTGGGCTCATTTTATCATATGACACAGCAATAAAAAATTTTCGACCCCTCCTGTACCCCCACCACTATTTTAGGTTGATAACCCCGCCTTCCCCCTCCAACATCATGTATGGAAGTGAATTCGGGATATAGTATACAACTTATCCCCAATAACCATATGAATTCATATTAATTACATTTTTACCAACTTGAGGCTCCTCAAGCTCTACTCAAAATTTTGATAATCCGCCATTTTGAATCCATTTTGATCCAAATTCAAGAGGTCATATTGTGGTCACCAACTAACCTCACACACAAAATTTGACCTCTTTAACTTGATTTGGTGGGGAGATATGGAAGATTCAAGAAATTTCATGACTCAAAACTTCCTCAAAAAGCCGTTTTTTGATCTAACTCCTCTCAATATGCACTTAGAAGCTGAAATTTGGATATGTTAGTATCCGTGACTCACTCTTTCATATGAAATCAAAAACGAAAAATTTGAGCTATTTGCCCCTTCTCCAGCCCCCTCAAAATTTGAGTGATCCGCCATTTTGAAATTTATCGAAAAAACAAAAAAACTATTTTTGCGTATTTTCAAGAAGAGTTCCTCACCGAATTTTGAGCGAATTTTATCCACACCCGCCTGCGCAAGGCGAGTGACACAAAAAACGCAATTTCCTCAAAAACAGGTTTTTGCTAACTCTCCTCAAAATGCACTTAGGAAGCTGAAATTTAAATATGTTGGTGTCCGTGACTCACTCTTTCATATGAGATCAAAAACGAAAAATTTGAGCTATTTGCCTCTTCTCCAGCCCCCCTCAAAATTTGAGTGATCCGCCATTTTGAAATTTTTCGAAAAAACAAAAAAAGTACTTCTGCGCATTTTCAAGAAAAGTTCCTCACCAAATTTTGAGCGAATTTTATGAATACTCGCCGGCGCTACGCATGGGAAAAAAAATAAATATACCAAAAAGTTGGACATTTGCCATATGATTACAAATGGTCTGAAACGCAAAGATCGGAAGACCTCCCCCTCCCCCGACCTTCCCTTCCAAATCAGGTAGGCTGTAATAGCTATCATTTTTATTAAAAACTCAGCTAAAAGTCCTTTCGAGATATGTTCCTGTCATGAGCTTACTTTCAGAATGCGTCGAACTTTTCCGAATTTTTTCAGCCTGCTTCCACGCATTCGATCGAACGTGACCTCTGGTACCGGTGTCGACGGCGTCAACGCTTACGCTGCGATTCATCGAGCGTCGCCAATGGTCTTCTTTGGCGGCTCGTGATAATGCCTCCGTTGTGCACATTTGCCCGATTTGCTCGTTTAACGAATACATTTTGTGAGTGATATCTTTTCCTGTGTAAAAAGCTTAGAATTAGCTACACAGTACACAGTCGACATATGCAATGCGTGATCCGACATACCGATTAGATTGTTAAGAATGAATGCCACTTGAGTTCTGTGCCTGAGAATTCTATCCAACTTCAAGCGTGACCACGTCATGAATAAAGAGTCTTCTTCAGCTGTAATAGTAACCTGAAACCATCGTAGAAATAATTCTGTGTAATTATTATCAACTTAATTGAACGCAGTTTTATACGAATATATTCCAGTTTTAAATTATTGCTTTATTTAATTTTATCAAAGTATAAAGATATTTAATTAATCAATAATCATTTTTTTTTATCATAAATTTTCTTTTTTTTTGGGGTAATTATTCTATTATTTTATGGAGTACTGAAATGTATTATTTTTAATTTATGGATTAAATTTACCTAATTCTTAATTTTTCACAACATTTTTTCATTTTTTTCATAAATTTTAATTTTCATTAATTTTTTTTATTAACATCGTGGTTTTTATTCAATTTCTACAAAGTAAATTTTTTTTTTCCGAGAAATTTATTTTTCAGTAGAAGTGGACTGAAAAAGCTGAACAGTTTTAAGAAAGTAAGAATTCAATAATATGTAAGATTTTCTTGGCCAAATATTGAGATGTTGACTTGGGTTAGAGGACTGTGAATAAAATATTAAACAACTTATTCACTAACCCTAACATGTTGACTACATGGGTATTCAACGTACTGAACTAAAATCATTTACCAAAATTCGTATGTTGTACAAATGTTGAGCAACTTGTTGATTAAATATTCAAATATTTAATCAATTGAAAAAAAAAGGTAAGCAGCCATGCCACATTACTGGAGGTGAGTTTTTAATCGGGGCTTGTTCAGATTTTCATGTTTACCGGTCACACCCAGTACCAAGTCTGAAAACCCCTACCCTATCCCTTCCAAAACCACTTAAGAAGTTAAATTAGAACATTTGAAATACTTTTTGGCATGCGGTAATGAAATGGACGCGTATTTTTCAAACTATAAGTAGTAGAGGCACTTCAAATTATCCTCAAATTTTTACAATCCATAATTTTGGATCCATTTTGACCCAAATTCAAGAGCTAATATTCTGGTCATCAACTAACCCAATATACGAAATTTCACCTTTCTAGGTCGATTTGGTAAGGAAATATGGATGATTTATGAAATTTCCGGCAGAAATTTCCCCACCAAAATCGGTTTTCTGTTCCAACTCCCACCAAATTCACTTTGGAAGCCAAAATCAGGAAAGGTCAGTTATTTTGGCTGATTTTATCATATCATATCATAGTAAAAAATTTTCCATCTTGTACCATGCTTGTACCCCACCACATTTTGAAGTCGATAACCCCTCTTTTCCCCACCACCATCACGTGTGGAGGTGAATTTAGGATATACTATACGTCTTATCGCCAATAATTGTATGAGTTCATATTAATTATTTTTTTACAAATTTGAGGCTCCTCAAGTTCAACTTAAAATTTGGTAATCGGCCATTTTGGATTGATTTTGACCCAAATTCAAAGCATCATATTCTACGGTCAAATAAACCCTACACACAAAGTTTGACTTTTTTAGATTGATTTGGTTAAGAGATATTAGAAGATTCAAGAAATCTCATGACTGAAAACTTTCTCGAAAAACCGGTTTTTCTCCAACTCCCCTTCGAATGCACTAGGAAACCTGAAATTTGAATATGTTAGTGCCCGTGATTCACTTTTTCATATAACAGCAAAAATAAAAATTTTTAATTATTTGCCTACCCTCCTGCTTCTTTCAAAATTTGAGTGATCCGCCATTTTGAGATGTATCGAAAAAACAAAAAAATGCCTTTTTCACATTTTCAAGAAGAGTCTCTCACCGAATTATAAGCGGATTTCAAAAAGTTGCACATTTGCCAGATAATCACAAATGGTCTGAAATGCAAAAATTTGAAGACCCCTCTTCCCCTTCTTTAATAGCATAAGTTGTAATAGCTATTATTTTTACTAAAAACTCAGCTAAAAACGATGAGAATTTTTGTTCAAAAAATAAAATGTGATCTGAAAAAAATATGCATATAATATTATTATTTATAATATATTTTTTGCATATGGATAGAAATTGGAAAACATTGTCCTTGAAAAAAAAAAAATATGAATTAGTTTTTGTTTGTTTTTCATTGTCATACACAGCAACTAAGGCTAATTGGGGTAAACAACAATTGAAAAAATCATTTTTACTCTTGAAAAAACAGAACGAAAGTTGAAGTGTTACTATCCCTCCCAAATCAGGTAGGCTGTAATAACTATTGTTTCTATAAAAACTTGCCCACAAAAAGGTTAGTATGGATACTGAATAAAAGACAGTTGATCAAATATTAAACAATAGCTTGACAGAATATTTAAAGTATTCATTTCTCTTTCTTTCACACAAAACAATTTCTCACATCGACTAAGATATGAATACCATATGTACTTTATTCAGTTTGATTTCTTACTTGAAATCGAGTCCCATCCGCCGTCAAATTCGCCTGCCACTCCGGAGAGTCTATAAACTGGTAACTAGATATATTATGGAGGAATGTATCGTTGCAAGTTACCTTCAACCTGTTCAAAAGTGAAAAAATTCCATTATATCGGAGTACCTTTGAAAATGAAACACTTTGTGAACGAGTAACCGTCATATTTCGCATATATATGAGGGAAAAGAGCAGGGAAAAATTTGTAATTAAAATAAATACAACTAGCTCGCGTGACAGTTCAAGGAGCATAACAGTTGTACTTGGGAGGATGGAAAATGACGTGCACCACGACCGTTTATTTTACTTCATAACACAATTCTAATAGGTAATTACTTTTATAGGGGTTGCAAGAGTCAACTGCAGTATCATGCAATTTTTATACGCGTTGAAAAGGTGGGAGAAAATTTTAATTGAAATATCATCGATTTTTTATGGAGGAAAAATTTTGTTTTTATTTAATAATTTCAAATTTAGTGAAAATTGATAAAACATTGATTGATAAAAAAATTTTCAACTTTTATTTTTTCAAATTAATCAATTTTTTTGTACTTAAAAACCATTAAATTGACTAAAAAGCTAATTTACAAAAAAACAAAAAATAAAATAAATCCTAAAATCAAAGTATAAATTATTTTTACAATGAAATAAAATTTTATATTTTTCGTAATATGTTTACGACTGTCTTGACAGTTCTTACTTTCAACCCAGATAACTTCCCTTAATGGAAGAATAAATTTCAGACCTTTAATTATACCTAGCGGATTTCCACAAAGATAAAGAAAAGGATTAAGGGTATATACACACACCAGTCATATAGAAAACCGCAGTTAGATCGTCTTACCTGCCCCTCAATAAAATAGAAAGTCTTTCGTCGGCGGGTGTTACATCCTCGATAGCGTACGTCTCGCCGGGAGCCAATCGCAAAAGGCACGCTTCTTTGGTCAACTCCTTGAAGTGCTTTTTGCTCACTTTCAGCGGTTTAAACATACGTATATACAATTCGGTCAATTCTAGCGACAACGCTGGCGGTAAGAATTTAAAGGTGAGTACAACCGCGTGCACGCTATTTGTAAGCGCCAATCCTGAACTCCAAATAAACCAGTCTAAAGCGCAAAAATGTACTCCGGCCCAAATAGCCGATATGACGAAACTGACGGTTAGAAAAATTCTGCAACAGAAAAAAAATCAACGCTGTGTAAACAAATTACAACGATACCAGACAAAAGGAGAGTCAAAAATTCACCCTATAGGTGCGGCCTCCCTTTTCTACGAGTATATAGCTTTCTAGGTCACCCACGCGCATTCCATTTATAATCACCCCTTTATATACAATCGGCTATTTACATTGACGAGTTCGCCATATTACTCGCGACGCCGATAAATTGATATCTACTTCAAAGACGACCCAACCATCGGTGCTTTTCGAACGGCTAATTAAGTCGTTCGAGCCCCAAGCGATAATCGAAAAACAGCGCCAAGGGTTACCGTTTTTTTTTTTTTTTTGTATCTTACGAATGTATAAATAATCCGCTACGCGAATTTTCGACACGCAAATTATACTCCGTTCTTTTTGTTCCTTTATAATTAAAAATAGGGCTTTAAAAAACTCGTCGATAACTTTTTTGAGGTATGGAAAACGAGAGAAAAAAATCTACATTAAAAAAGTGCCAAGCTTATTTTACCATAATTTCAAAATCGAATACAAGAGCCGCCTTCGTCAACTAGCTTCCACATGTTGACATCGTCACCGCATTCATAAACCCAGCTGTCGCGATATACATGTAAATCCCTATAATATACGTGAACCGAGGCAATTACGAAATTACATGCTTCGCGTGAAAAATTAATCTTCTATGGCGTTTATATCGGGCGCCATATTGACAGCGTAATGTTATTTATAACGCCCTAGCATTTGATAAACGATCAAAAAAGTGGCGTAAAAAAGCAACGAACAGCCTAAAGCGAATCCCCTAGAGATAGGCGTTCGCTAAAATTGATAAAAATTCCACGATTTGAGGACCTATATTCACCCGTTGTTCGCTTAATGACGTGAACTCTCGTCGTCGACATTTAAACGAGAATGCCTTGTCAAATATTCACGAGTGGGGCGAAAAATCTTGATAATCGCGAATTCGTAGAATTTTTTAAACTGACTCTATTTCTCGTTCATATATTCGTAACCATGATAGTTGATTTTCTGGGGAAAATTTCATCTTTATTGAATTAATGAGAAAGATTTAAAAAAAAAACCTAAGCAGGTATGCTGTGCGAAGATGAAATCTGCCACCTATTCGTTTCAGCAAGCATAATATTTTTTACCCCTAAGAACTATGTATTGAAAGCAGCTTCAAATATACCACAAATATCTACATTCGTAGGTGATGTTGGAAAGAAGAAAGGAAGGAAGGAAAGAAGGAAGAAAGGAAGGAAAAAAGAAAGGCAGAAAAGAAGAATGAAAGAAAGGAAGGACAGACAGACAGACAGACAGACAAACTTTATTTATGATGTTACAATATAAATAATATAAAAATAATAATGTATGTACGGCCACTAATACCCGAACACGGGTGAGCGGATGACTGGCTCCTCTCAAAAAATATAAATTATTTGGACATAATGTATAAATAAAAACAAGAAAAAAAAAACAAAAACAAAAGAAAAAGAAAATGGGGATGAGCGGCAAGAGGAAGGGGGCTCTACACCAGACTTACAAGTATACAATTTCTAATCAAGCACACCATCATGGACAATCAACCAAGCAAATAATCAATTCAATCATCCATCCACGATGGTCAACACATATTAAGGAAGGAAGGAAAAAAGGAAGAAAGAAAGAAAGAAAGAAAGAAAAGAAGGAAGGAAGGGAGAAAAGAAGGAAGGAAGGGAGAAAAGAAGGAAAAAGGAAGGAAGGAAGAAAGAAAGGAAGGATGGAAGTAAGGAAGGAAGGAAGGAAGGAAGAAAGAAAGAAAGGAAGGGAGGAAGAAAGACAGGAAGGAAGAAAGAAAGGAAGAAAGGAAAGAAGGAAAGAAGGAAGGAAGGAAAAAAGAAAAGAAGGAAGGAAGGAAGAAAAGAAGGAAAAGGAAGGAAGGAAGAAAGAAAGGAAGGAAGGAAGGAAGGAAGGAAGGAAGGAAGGAAGGAAGGAAGGAAGGAAGAAAATAAGGAAAAAGGAAGAAAGAAAGAAAGAAAGAAAGGAAGAAAGGAAGAAAGGAAGAAAGGAAGGAAGGAAGGAAGGAAGGAAGGAAAGAAGGAAGAAAGGAAGGAAGGAAGAAAGAAAAAAGAAAGTTCGAGTTCACTAGCAGGTCTATCTCATTTGATCATAGAACACTAAGATCAAAAATTCAAACGCTTTTGGAGGTAATTTCAGCTACTTGTAACATTTTAGTGAGCTAAAAATCTGAAAATATACCTCAAGATCTCTAAATGAACGATATTTGAAAAAATTTGAGTAATTTTCATCTATGATAACGTGAAGTAGAAAAAAAACGGATACGAAAAAAGTCGATTTGCCTTATGATTACAAATGGTTTGAAAAACAAAAGTTTGATGATTTATGCATCCTTTAACCTCTCCATCTTGAATGAGATAGAGTGTAAAACGATTGTTACCAGAAAAAACCCAGCTAAATTATTTTATTACTCAAACAACAGTATCATCTATACTCAGTTGTAAAACTGAGATATGAATTTTGAATTTTATTATTCAAAAATCCATCAATATTATCGAATGCGTCTATCGGTGTTTCAAAATGTCGCCCAAACATTACGTTTCTCTCAATTCCAATTTCACAGGAACGAAAAGAAAGGGAAGTACCTTGGTCGAACGACAGTATTACAATTTGGTAAAGTCATTCATCAATCTTTATCGACATATCAAAGTTGAACGACAATGAAATAATTTTAGATTACTCGACTTTATTCCCTTCCTGCGACGTCGAACAAGATGAATAATAAGAGCGGAATGTCGAAAGGCGATAATCCTTGGGCTGTGATACATCTACATTTTTTTTTTTTAATACATTTTTCAGTTGGTAATACTTACGGTGAGATTTTAGCCTAATTTTATCAATTTGTTTTTAAACATGAAAATGAGAGAATTTAAGGAAAAATCCTCACGAGTCTAGTCTTGATAGTGATTAGGAAAGAAATAAGAGAAATATTCATCTCTCAGTTGTAACCTACAACCCTGCTGGACGCATGTTAACATCAAAGTCGGTGAAAAAGTGTTTGTTTGTTTGTTTTTAATATAACAACAACTTTTTTTTTCTTCGTTTTAAACAAAAAACACACATACTAGAAACTGATGTTTAAATATAAATATCTAAAAATTGAAAAAAGAAATTATTATGAATTCAGTATGACAAGTGGCAACACTGCAATTTTTCAACTTTTTCTTGAGAAGTTATGAGTTTATTTTCAAAAATTGAATGGTCTTTATTTCCAAAATCTTAATTTTTATGCAAGTTTATCAATTAGTCATCTTCTACTTCAACCTTGATTCAATTTAAAAAAAAAAAAAAAAAACACACTTTAAATGACTTATTTTCAAACAAAAGCGTTGTTGATAATGCAGGCAACTGGTTGGCTTTCTGATTAGTCGTGCATCACGCGAGTAACGACCAATCATAAGGCTAGAATACGATAAAATGTAGGATATTTCATTCCTACCTTCCTAAATAAGGAATCGTTCAGTTTCCAATGAACATGAGTTGAATGACTGAAATTCATTTGTGCTTTGAATAAGCAGCTAATTCATGGTTTCATTTCAAGAGTAAGTGGATGTAACTTACCACCTTCCAATTTGCTTACTGGTTGCGACACAAAAGCGGAGCAATCCCCTAGATCACTTTATACATGCGTCCAACGTGGCAGTTGCGCACTTTGATTTACAAATAACTGAAAACTGAGCCGGCGTACTCACCTAAAAAGCAATATACTGGATTTGTAATTCCTCGGTATCACGAACGCCGATAGAAAACACATATTAGAAAACTGAAACAAATTATGCTGCGCTGCTTCCCACTGGCATGTTATCTTCCCATTACCATTGGCTGTAGCGTTCGAAACATTCCATAGTGATTCGGTCGCATTGCTGTAGCTGTTAAATGGAGAAGACGAATAATTGAGGTACTCTTCCGAGGCCCACGAACCGGTCGTATAATTTCGTAAAACGTCGTTGGAAGACGAATTTTCCATCGTTCGAATAACAACACTATTCGGCGTACTAACTATCCGCGCTGTGGAGGTCTCTTCACTTTTGTTCGGCGGCGGGAATTTTCGATTCTTCTCCATTACCAGCACTGCTGCAGACCGTTCGCACGTGTCTCCGTTATCGTTCCTCAACCGGAGTGTTCAGCGAGTGGCGCTGCATTCACCTGTTCGCCTGTAAAGTCAATAAACGTGAAATTTAGCCGCTCATTCGAAACAATAAAGTCGCTCAGGTACGCGTCGATATAGGTTTAAATGTCGTTACAAGCGATAAGAGGGCCTTTAATTTATGTAAATAGCCCCCGCGTATCGACGTTACGCTTTTATACCTTTCGTGTATGATGCGAATATCGATTTCTTACCCTTTCATTTCTTTTTATTTGCCCTCCCCCTTCCACATTTCATATAGAGGTGGAATGCCGCAATTTCAAGGTTGAATCGTAGGCACCCAAGTCGAGTATGACTGGTCATTCTTCAGCGAAGTTCGACTAAATTAAAAAGACATTTGGACGATTTACTATCGAGATTTAGTAGAAAATTCCTAAAAACTGCGTACAATTAGCTTTCACGATATTACTCAAGCACTAGTTGTTCATAAAACAGGCCGAAATCTCCAAAAATAAACTTAGATTCGTAATCAGCGACCTTGAAAACCTTTTTTTTTTGCGGGATTTCTCCACCGCACGTAACACTACTAACCTAAGGGCTGAGAACAGCTTGTGGCATTACATCCAGACAGACAGGGAGACCTTGGCGATAGGCCTACATCTCACTAGGGTTTCCCTCAGGTGAGCAAACGCCCTCGCCTTGTTCCACCCCATCGGAAGTTCAGCTCTCACATCTTCCTTTTTTTCTGGGCACCCTAATCCCCTCTGGTGGGTTTCGGTGACTCTGGCTATCCTTGGTACTATCTACGCAGTACCCATATCTTCTCGGGTAAATGATGGTCTCCGACCATAATCCTGCGCCGCATTTATAAAGCGTAGGCGAGTCGAAGGTCGTACATTTTCTGGGCCCTCCTTCTGTCTAAGCCATGAAGCAAGATAGGGGCGGTTCGCAATCAGTTCGGTGCCTCGGCCATGGGGTCCACGTCCTTACAGCTACTCGATTCACACTATGGAACTTGGGACCATGACACATAGCCAGTCTTAAGGTTAAAAGCATTCACTGTCCAACTAACTGTGGGCTATTCATGCCACATTACAAACCTGCCGCATGTATGGCGGGGTGACTAAGGTCGCTCCCCTCGCCCCAAGGTTCTCAGTACTACCGGATGGTTGGACTTAGATGCTACTTGCATCCCACCGTTGTCTTCGTCCTCCTCTCCAGCAGCTTCAGTCGATATATCACACATCCACATTCCGCATCGATTTATTTTAAACTCCCCACCCCTCCACTACTACAACCGTTCCCAAAATGTTTACTATTTACATCAACCTATCTGACGTTATAAGGTAACATGATTTTCATATGAGATACTTAATGTGAAAATATGATTATTAATCATCGATATTGACGTGACTTTTCAATATAATCGCAGAATATTACACATCTGGGAGAGAGGATATGAATATTTTAGACAACGCTAGGCTAAATAGTATATTTAAGACTCAAAGTAAAATTCAAAGCAAATATTATCAGTTTTAGATATCTTTGAATAACCGAAAAAAAGAGGAAATTAAATCACACTACAACAACTCCACATACGACAGGGAGATGAAACCTTCCAATAGTGAAGGGGTGACATAAATCATACAATTCGAATACAGGTCTTGCGACATATCAAAATATATGTTTTCGAGGTCGCTGATTACGATTTCTAGGGTATTTTTTATTTTTAGCCAATGGCAGTCTCAATGTAAATTTTTTCACACATCATGACTATTAAAAAGTTTTTGCTCGTGTAGCCACGAATAAAATACTGCAAAGATTCTCCTACCATGCTAAAAAATCATGACCTAAATATCAACAATTCAAGCACCAATAAAGCCACAACTACGTAGCTTCCATTTCATATCCTTATGATTCGCAACTGCGGAATTTCCGAATCAAATTTTAATCCGAATAAAATGCATTAATAAAGGAATAAGTAAATCCGAACACTTTCCTCAAGAATTTAAAACCTTAATCACGCACGTTCTTTTGCCGTATTTATCTTTTTACCGGTAATTAATTAGATTTACCTTTTATCGTAAACTATCGTTAAATCAAATAAAGTACCTTTAAAAACCACCTTCTTTCGCACAAGTACATATTACAGCTTTTGAGAACGCGAAAAAGTGATCGCAATAATCCCGAAACTCTTAAAACTTTATTAAGAATCGTCGTCGTCGCCGGCGTTAACTCAAACACGCGAGTTCGTGCTGATATTAGCGCGCTTCTAATCGTCGCTTCGATAAACTTTCGCAACATGCAAATTAGACAATTTTAACGATCCTTGTTGCAGTTCGGTGTTTTTTTTTTCAAATATCGAAACGATGTATCTAGGTTTATACATGTAAAAAGGATGGTTTTGAATTGATAATGAGCTAATTTAACGCTACGGCTGCACGCAAATTTAAAATAATTTAACCATTTGATAATAAATTTTACGCCTTATTTAGATAATACTTTTACGTGTAATTATAGCGTCGATGTTACTCCTAAACTTTTCGAGTACCAGAGCTATTTTTCTATACCGGTGAAGGTGGATGGGGTGTTTTTATCCTCTCAGAAATGACAAACAAAAATTGGTTAAATCGTTTTAATGTAAGAAAGATCCAAAAATTGCCTAATTGAAAGAAAGACGAGAAAAGAGGGAGTAGGAGATAAAAGGGCGAGGACAAGTTCTTCAATTTAGTTGTGGAAATCAGCATAATAATCGATAAAAGGATGTTTAATTAATGATATGAACTCCTAAAAGTATTTATATTTTTTCAAGATTACTCCAGTTTTGAAGACGATGGAAAATCTCACATCTTCACTGGTATCACATGAGCCCATATTTATCTAATTTCAGCTACTTGAAGCTCTTCAATCTTCCTTAAATTTTGACCATCGGCCATTTTGCATCTATTTAATCGAAACTAAAGACCTCATATTCTGATCCTCAACAAAATACATATTTCGAACTTTTCAAGTACATTTGGTGAGGAGATATGGGAGATTCATGAAATCTTCAAAACTGATTTCTCTTTCGAAAGATTTTTTTTGTTCTCACTTCCCTCTAAACTCGTTTCGCAAATTGAAATTTAAATACATTGATGATTTGATCTCACCCTTTCATATGAAATTACAATTGAAAATTTCTTACACTTCTTTTACCCCACTACCTTTTAGGAATGGTAAACCGTCCTTCTCTCCAACATCACTTGAGAAGATCAATTTAGAGCATAGCATTCCTTTTATCTTTAGTAATCATGAGTCTATATTTACGATATTTGAGCTCATTGGGATCTGTATTATCAACATCCGCCATTTTCAATCCATTTTGATACAAATTGAAGGGCTTGTATTGTGTTCCTTAATTAACGCCACAAGCAAAGTATGAATTTTTTAAGTCGATTTGGTAAGGAGATATGGAAGATTTAAGTAATTTCATGACCCAAAATCACCTCGCAAACCCATTTTTGCTCTAATCCCCAACCAAACTGATTTAGAAATCCGAAATTTGGAACTTTTGGTAACCGCATTTCAATTAATCATACCGGGTGACTACTTGATTCGAGCACCCCAAGCGCAAAAATCTTTTCCTAATAGAAATAAATAATATATTTGAATGATGTTAGTAAGAATAAATGGCAAAATAATATTTATTTAATGCTTAAAAGCGTTTATCAATGAAATTCAAAATTTTAATTTATACTTTTGTAGTGAAAAATGCATATATGTTTCGAATTTTTTCACCTTTTTAGCTAATTTTTTCGCTTGGGTGCTCGAATCAAGTAGTCACGCGGTATGATATTGTCGTACTTACGCGGTATGAACAAAGCACGAAACCGAAATTTTGATAAAAGGAACAATTTATTAGTATAAAGGACAAAGTATGATAACGGTATCCAGCAGACATCCACGGTTCCGATTACCACTAACGTTATTAGTTAGGTATTAAAAAACTACTAATACATTCGCGTTGTATGTGCTGAATACCGAATGACCAAAACCTTATGTAGTACTTCGCACACCAGTTTATCTGCGAGAAGCAGTTGGGAAGCGAAGCCCTATAATATTAACATCAAAAATTTTGAGGCTTTAAGAGTCCGGACAACTTCCTCCAAAATTTGAGTGACCTCTATTTTGAGTAGCATTGAATCAATAATAATAATAATAATCATAATGATGATGATAAAAAAAAAAAAAAACGTAAGCAGCCATGCCGCATTACTGGAGCTGAGTTTTTAACTGGGGCTTATTTTGATTTAGTAATAACCTTGCTTAACCGTTCATCACTACAGGCCACACCCAATACCAAGTCTGAAAACCCCCACCCTATCCTTTCCAAAAACACTTAAGAAGTTCAATTTGGCACAAATATAGTATTTTTTGCCATGAAATAATCATGCGAACACATATTTCTCAAATTATAACTATTTGAGGGTCCTCAAATTATCTTCAAATTTTGTAAATCCGCCATTTTGGATCCATTTTGACTCAAATTTAAGAGGTTATGTTCTGGTCACAAACTAATCCTACACACAAAGTTTGACCATTCTAGGCCGATTTGGTGATGAGATATGGAAGATTCATGAAATTTCCTGCAGCAATTTCCCCTCCAAAAGCCGTTTTTTGCTCTAACTCCCCTCCAAAATCACTGAGGAAGCTAAAATCAAAATACGTTTGTCACTTGGGCTCATTTTATCATATAACACAGCAATAAAAAATTTTCGACCCCTCCTGTACCCCCACCACGCCTTCCCCCCTCCAACATCATGTATGCAAGTGAATTCGGGATATAGTATACAACTTATCCCCAATAACCATATGAATTCATATTAATTACATTTTTACCAACTTGAGGCTCCTCAAGCTCTACTCAAAATTTTGATAATCCGCCATTTTGAATCCATTTTGATCCAAATTCAAGAGGTCATATTGTGGTCACCAACTAACTTCACGCACAAAATTTGACCGCTTTAACTTGATTTGCTGGGGAGATATGGAAGATTCAAGAAATTTCATGACTCAAAACTTCCTCAAAAAGCCGTTTTATGATCTAACTCCTCTCAATATGCACTCAAGAAGCTGAAATTTGGATATGTCACTATCCGTGACTCACTCTTTCATATGAAATCAAAAACGAAAAATTTGAGCTATTTGCCCCTTCTCCAGCCCCCCTCAAAATTTGAGTGATCCGCCATTTTGAAATTAAAACTATTTTTGCGCATTTTCAAGAAGAGTCCCTCACCAAATTTTGAGCGAATTTTATGAACACTCGCCGGCGCTACGCGTGGGAAAAAAATATATATATATATAGTGATCTATGGTCAAAGTGGCATCACTTTGCACATTCCTCAGAAGTGCATCTAATGTCACGTTAACGACACCACAGTGGCGAACGGAATGTATAATTTCATAGGTTTTCTTGGAAACAAACTTTTAAAGTGATGTCACTTTACCTGTAAACATCAAAAAAATGAGGCTACTACCACTGTAGACAGAAAAAATTTTTTTGTATGAAAAATAGAGAAGACCCCACTCTCCCCGAACCTTCCCTTCCCAAATCAGGTAGGCTGTAATAGCTATCGTTTTGTTAAAAACTCAGCTGAAAAAAAAAAAAAAAAAACAGTTTTACACATTTACATAAGAGTCTTTCATAAAATGCTGAGCAATTTTTACCTGTATGCCGACCCCATCGGCGAAAACAAATACATAATAGGAAAAAATCGGGCATCGATACAAATAATTATTATAAATGACCTATATTATTATGATTATTCGCCCTCCTGACCTTTACTTTCTAAATTAGGTAGGCTGTGAAAGCTAAAATTTCTATTAAAATTTCACCTAAGGGGATTGCAGGTGAAGGAGTCCATCATAAAATGACAAGGTATCACTCGAATATACATAAATGGAAAATTATGATGCTGTATCCGAATGATACGATTGTTTTCAATATATTAATTAAACCAATTAATTAATGGCACATTGAGGGACCTCCAAATGTAAGTGAGCAATCCGTTTATACCGTATTTAAAAATGTACTTATAATTACATGTAAAATACTAAAATGCACAGAACAACTTTTCCGTTTCTCGAGATGGATCAATAGTAACATCACATTCGAAACTCGCGCCTTTCCTTCACCCTGAAGGAACCGATTCGCCACCGCGCCCACGCAGTCACGCACCAACTTTATTGCCTTGGCGGTAAATCTTAGCCATAACAGACACCAACCAATTCTTGATAAATCGCTTTTACGATCGTGAAGTTCATAAGCAGAAGCAGATTTAAGGATAAGGGCTTAGTTGGCAAAATCGACAAAAAGGTTCGTAAGATTGAGATTTTTTTTATCACAATTTTCAACTAATTTCACCAATTTTTTAGATCGACGTGTTATGGTTTAAAACGGACAGGGCTGAAAGCATTATTTTTTAAAAATTAAAAAAATGGACCTTTTGAAAACGTGGGCCTGATTAGGAAGGACAGGTGCTTCCACTGGAAGATTAATTTTTTATGGAAAAGTAGTTAGATCTAATTTTGATTCCAATGGTGCAGTGTCTTATCATTAGCATTGCTAGATCGATTTTACTAGTTGTAAAAAGAAAGATTTCATATCTTAAGGTGCTGTGGAATACCTTGAGGATTGGACTGTAGCGTTTCTAGCTAGATGATCGACTATTTCATTTTCTAGATTTCCATATTAATTTACAAACTTTGAAGACTGTGGCGTACTGGCGTAGACACCGGAGTGTTCTTTTATTCAGTAAGTAATCAATCACGCATGCGTTACAGACGCCCAAGACTGTAATTTAGGACTGCTTAGGTCATACCGTATTTAAAATCCATACCCAAATTAATGTTCTAAGGCGTTTTTATGAAGCGTATATAAATAGGAAAGAGTTTAGCTTCCAAGGACATGAGAAAATTATAAAATGCATATTACATCGCAGGATTACTACGTCCACAAAACGGCGTGTCATTATTTCGCCTTCACGAGCCGAGTAAATATCACAGTTTAAATCTCTTTAACGGCGCGTTTTTCCATTAGCTCTATATGTCTTCTAAAACGATTAAAATGCTACATAAACTATCAAAGGAAAATTGAAATTTGCGGTCGTCTCGAAAATGCTCGCAGTAAAAAGGGAAAACTTTCTTAATTACAGCTTTTCAGCTATATACGCGCCGCGTCAACCTCTATGAAAGAATAATAACACGCTTCGTTCAAATGGTGAAAAGTTAAAATGGGAAAAATACCCTTTTTTATTCGCCGAAGCGATGGTTTGTTTTACACGGACGCGCAAAACGTTAACTTTCTTCGCCCCGGTATCTCGGTCGAATCGAATTTTCGCATTCAATAAGAAATATTTAAATTCGAATTCATCTCCTTCGTCGACATTTCGAGAGGGCCGTGAATTTAAAATCTTTTCTTCCCTATCACACTCCTTTTCATCTACCCTTCGACCAATACGACGCGGAATCAAAGCAGACGAGATTTATAAACGAGTTCTAAAACTGCCATTCGAATTACTCTCGATACGTTTCGTATACGAAATTCTAGCTCCTGCCAACCGAATGAAATTTAAGTGGATTTCCAATAAAGTCGAAATTGACGTGATGCTTGGTTAATTTCGTTATTCGCTTCGAATCGTACCGAAATAAAATATGATCACGAAAAGCTTTCGGCGCCGTTCAACGTTGTCTGGACGACGATGACGGATGAAAAAGGGATATTTCACGAGTTGTCGCGAGTGAAATTCATGCGGCGAGATGCATTACAAATTAGAATAGGAAAAACTTTCACAACGCGTAAAATCGTATTTTCAGTCCATATTTTAGGAAAACATTTTTGTCCACCATTAATATTCGGTAATTTAATTACGATGCGAGATAATGGCGAATAAATAATCGAGACGACGGATTTTTCTAGCTGAGAAATCGAACTTTGGGAAATGCATGAAAATATTTCGAGTCGAGATTCTATTCGTTTCGATAGATGTCGTGGCGATGAGACAAAGTTTACTGACTAAAGACAAGTTCAACAAATTCGCAATGGCCATCGAAAACATTCGCAAATCTCTATTGGTACTCATGAGAGTCAATTTCAGATAAGAAAGGCGTGATGCTCCATTTTAATTACTTAACTGAGTAGGGGAAATGAAAATTTATAAATTGGCCAATTTAGATCTTGCACAGGCATAATTCACCACCATCTGTGTGCTGAACGTGCTTGTAAAGTTGTACGAGGGAGAGGGAAGCTTTAAATGAAAAATGTTGATTGATTATTTAATATGAAATTTGATGAAAATGCGCAACATTTAACAGTCATTGCGACATAACGATTGTGCGAATAAACCTATGTAAACAAAAACAGGTTTATCAGTGCGAGCATTGCATTGTAGAATTGCGGAATATTCCGTGCTCTCATGTCGAATGATCACTTTATATAAGAAACAGTGGAATGTTAAAGATGTGACGAACAACTATTGATGAAATATTGAAAGATTTGTTGATCAATATTCGATATATTGATTTATAAATTCAACTTATAAAAACAAAGATTTTACAACATGTTGACCTCAATTTGCATGTTGGGTAAATGCTGACAAATAGTTGATAAAATGTTGAACAATTTATCCAGTAAAAAATAACATGTTAACTAAGTATTGAACAACTTGTTAATCGATGTTGATATGTTGAGTGAATATTCAACATGTAGGGAAAAAAAATGTTACTCCATGTTGATCAAAATTCGCATATTGTGTAAATGTTGTAAAAAATATAGACAAATTGTTGTATAACGAAGACTAGTTCAATCCAATAAATAATTAATAACATGTTAACTAAGTATTAAACAAACAGTGAATGAAATATTGAAAAACTTATTGATGAAATTTGAATAATTTGTTGACCAATGTTGACATGGTGAATAAATATTTACCTTACTAGATGAAAATATCACAACAAATGTCAACCAAAACTTACATTGTTGGATGAACAATGCGCAAAATGTTGACAAATTGTAGATTAAAATATAAAGAACAGTTCAATTCAATGAATAATAACATGCTAACTAAGTGTTACACAACTTGTTGATTGATGTCGACATGTTGAGTGAATATTCAACTTATAGCAGAAAAATATTACTCTACGTTGATCAAAATGTTGATTAAACAAATACTAGTTTCATTCAACAAAAATAACATGTTATTCAGGTACTGAACAACTTTTGTTGAAATATCGAACAACTTATTAATGTTAATCAATGTTGATATGTTAAGCGAATTAGGAGAAAAATATTACTCTATGTTGATCAAAATTTGTATGTTGCGTAAATGTTGTGCAAAATGTTGACAAATTGTTGACTGAACAAAAATAGTGCAATGTAATAAATAATATGTTAACAAAGTGTTAAACAACTTGTAGTGAAATACTGAACAACTTATTGATGAAATTTGAACAACTTGTTAATCAGTGTTGACATGTTGAAATGAATATTCAACTTCTGGACAAAAATATTATAGTTATGTAGGCCAAAACTTATATATTCTAAAAATGTTAGACAAAATGTTGATAGATTTTTGACAAACTTTTACTAAAATGTTGACCTAAAACCCAATTCTAATGTAAAAATTAAAAAATCCATGACAGAAGTACAGTCCTTCTTGGAAACATTTTTTGAAACTAAAATTATCGACAGAATTTGAAAATCGACTTCAATCTTTTCATAACTACGTATTTGGAAGGCTTTAAGCTTCATCAGCTCGAGAAAAATTAATGGAGTTGCGCAGTTCTGTAGCGGGAGTATATTTAGCTAGTACATAATATAAGAGATAAGATAAGAGAACTAGTCTGTAGTCAGTTAATAAAGTAATAAAGAGCCTTACACTAGTGCATATATGTACGTATTTTCTCGCTACAGTTCTAATTGTTGATGTTTAAATGAATGATTGGCAATGTGGCTGCAGAAATTACATGGAGAGTTCGCCGTAACTATGGAGAACGGCCTCTTTCTTGGTGTATGTATGTTATCGTTTTTAATGTCATGATTTTAAATTCTACCTTGACAACTGAGCAAGTCTCAAGATTGAACCTGAATACAATCGTCTCCACTTTATGCCATGACTGAAAAACAATTTTAAAAACTTGATTTCTATTTTATTCAAACTTTCTTTGGAATCAACCACAACCCTTGATGGATTAACTTCTACAAAGACCATTCTTTAAGGGACTAAAAGTTGTTTTATAATGAAGAGATGACCTACTACCAACCCGATTTTACAATTGGTCATAACATTTTGTTCATTAATTTCGATAGCTATTGACTTATTCTAAATGGTCTGTAATTTTTCACTTTTTGCCAGTCCTATTTTTCATAGATGAGAATTATGTCCAAGTACATATTTCCATCCTGAGCATTAGAAAGTGTGTTATTCCGAAATTAAGACTTTTATTTTGAATTTGAAGGTGCCATTTTAAAAACAAGATTCCGTGACCTTCCTTTGATTTCAATGCGATTAAGGATTTGGATTTAATATAGAGTCATTTTCCTTACGAATCTAAAAAAATAAATATAAGTATAACATTTCGAAAAAATGTCATACCAAGAAAACATCAAATTTCATTTAAATGGGTAACTACGTTTTTATTTTTATTGAAAAAAAAAAAAGTCTACCATAATCACATAGAAAAGCATTCCGCTTGCCACCGGGACCCATACAGAGACGACAAAAGGGCACGTGCCTTGACTGTTAAATAATGTAAAAAGGCTAAACTTCTAAAGCCATTCTTCACACCGTGAAAGACAAGTTCAAGAAAATTGAACTCGGCATCAAATTTCATACCACGAAGAGCTCGGTGACCTCTAGTCCCCTACGTACACGTATCCAACAAAACTGTACCAAAAACTTCGCCAACCTCTGCTCAACTATAAATCGTAATACATGCTCGATAGTAATCGATGAAACATATGAGCAGGAAGAAAACGAAACTTCAAGCGGAACAATCTACGCCCGTTTTCTCTGCTCCGTTGTTTTTTTTTTCGCTTCCAATTTCCCAAGACGTTATTTTTTAGTTGGAAAACGTGTATATACGTGATGGTGAATAAGTGCGATAAATATTTGCGTTTCGGTGCGTATTAGCGTGATGGTAGAAGGGCGAAAGGAGCGCTGCTTTTTATAAATAAATCCCTTATATTGTCGGCGTTTATTTTACTTTTACAAATAAACGAATTTAAGGTAGCTTTGGTTTATTTGCGAAAGCTTTCCTTTCTTTTAGCGTCGTACCAATTCGCAATCGAGAAAGAAATTTCGAGAAATGGCGAAATGAGAATTCATTAACGCCTATTTCTACACTCGAGAGCAACTCGAGTGTTTCAATGTTCCTCTCTTGAGCATTCGAAGGAAAACGCGGCAAAAATCATTTCTCGCTCTCGATTTCCTGCGCCGTATCTAAAGTAGATAGACTTACGAAAGCACGTTACACCACTTCACCCTGGCCACCGACATTTTTGAAAATTAATTTTACTCGTATTGACGTCACTCGGTGCTCTTTGTATGGGATTACGTCAACATGAGCGAGGAAAATGATTCAGAATTTTTGTACTGTTGCGAAGTGATCTCAATAACTCACTAGATAGCGTAGTAATCGCTGTCAACATTAACTAGAAAATGTGAATAATAGTCATTCCAAATGAGTCAAGTAATCACCGAAACTGGATCGATATTCGATTTACATTTTGAAATCAACGATAGCTCAGATGGAAGTGACGACGGCAAGTTTTCGAATCGACAACACATCTCAAATACACTTTTACAGTTATTGTTGGAGCAGAGGCCATTTAGTCCTCAAAAAGAGATTAGGAAAAAGTCAAAAATTTATGATTAGAATTTTACATGATATGCTAAATGTAAATCATCAATACATTCGAAATTTTATATTTTAAATAAATTGGTAAAGTAGGGCGGAAGAGGGGGAGGGGGTAGAAGCGAGAAATGATACTCGAAGAAAAAATCAAGTTAGAAAAATGTTCGAATAGCTCAGTTTGACTTTTTTAGTTCCTGGTTCTTTCCTGGTGTGCTCTGGCTGGCCTTATGCAGAAAATGGGACAACCTTTGTTAAAATGAGTCCATGGTCGCAGCGAACCTACTGTAACGGGGGCCGGTTTCCAAGCATCCGAACCGTAAGACCGAGTTATTAGTGGCAGTAGTAGTGAGGTCTGGCTCTCTGGTTCTAAGCTGCTCTACAAATTCGAAATGTTGTATTATATATATATATATATATTTTTTTTGTAACAGGTATTTGATAATTTTCCTTCGTTGTTCTGTTCTTATTTTAAGATACACATGTAAATATTATTTTATCTCAATTATCTCATTTGTTTTCGTGACAGTTGGCCGCTTACCTCTTGGTAGACCACACCACACATTTAAAATATTATGTAATGTATATTCCTCAATAAACTTAATTTTGAAGTAAAAAAAAAAAAAAAAAAAAAAAAAAAGAATAGCGCATAATCGCATAATTTCTCACCAAAGGTGATTACAAAATTTCCTATGCACCAGTTTGGGGCTATAAAATGAACTTTCATATTTACGACGAAAGGAACTAATATAGCCGCTCAAAAGTTCAAATTCAGTGTGGCACCTGCGGGTAAAAACTACTCTGCATCTTCAATTCAGCTCCTCAAGTAGTTTTTGAGTGAATAGGTAAAGGTATTAGGGGTTTCAACTGTTGTTACTGAGTGTGGGTATAAACTGCAAAAAATTTAATACGATTATACGCAAATATCAATTTGGCCCATTAAAAATTCAGCTCCTGTGATGCGGTACAGCTGCTTACGTTTTTTTTCATTCAAAATATGCGTGGAAGCGCGAATGGAATAAAATTTAGCATTTTGTTGGGTACGCGAAGCGAAGCGACGCTAAATCATTTATATATGGCGGAGGCGTATATCATCGTACGAAAAATAAATCTTATTACGTACATTTTCCCCCATTGTGTAAATACACTTTTCAGCCTATAAAGGTATAAAGTTTTTTATTTTTTCGCTTTAAAAAAAATTCAAGAGAGAGGGTTAGAGAAGACAAAGCATCCAACCCATATTACGTTATAAAAGTGAGCTCTTCACCTCATTTTCCCTAAAGGCACAATAGTTCACGAATAAGCGTATGGACAGTGGGACACCATAAACCACATTATAACCTGATGAACATTTAAACATAACGTTACATGAATTCTTTGTCGCTGATGTTCTCAATTCGGCCGGTACATAATGATGTTACCAATTAAGAGCCCTTTCGTGTTATCAAACTGACCTCAGATCACAAGAGCAGAAAATGCATCAAAACCCTCAACGACTAGTGTTAACAAGTTTCATCCGTCACAAAAACGCTTCGAAACTGTGAACGTAGCTCTTGCGAAAAACTTAATTAAGAATTAGGTAGCGTTTGAACAATAATTAATTACCCAGACGCCGGTGTTCGCGCTTTGATCTAAACGGCTCGCCCACACCTATACTTTTTCACCTAATTCGACAATTCGACGCTTTTACTAAAATTAAAGCAGCTCGCTTGTCTAATCATTTGCATGCTATTATTAACACCATCGTAAACGTTTCCATGATCGTTCAGAATATCTAATTTATCGACGAGTTCTTGTAAAATCGCACCAGAGCATAAAATTCATCCTCATAACAGAGAACATGGCGACTGCATATTTAGTTTTACCATCGTAAAACATCGCGGGAATACATCCTGTACCGCAAAAAACTAATGAATATTGCAATACATTCGTCTCATAGCACAACACCACAATGCGGGCAATGGGATGCGAGCCTAATGAATTAAAAGAGCCTAACAGCTAGAAATATGTACCCAAAGAGTAATACGATATAACAGAAATTCGAATAATCGCGAATTTTTATAATGAACGGGCGATGGATACGTATGTATAAGAAAAATTCCATTAATGTAATGCACCGGTACGAAATATAAAAGGGGAGTCGAAGCGTTTAGGTGTGAAGTGTAAATTACGTCGAGACAACTTCACGCCCATTATTATTTATCTCGCTATACGTTACATGGATACTTAATTTTAATTATTCTAATAGCAATTTATTTAGGCTTCTTTACGTTGTTTATTTAATTTATTAACGTAATGCATCTTCCTTCTATATTACCATAATTGGCGTATCATCGTCTTGACGGCCCTGTTTTTTCGAACCCTTAGTAAGTACCAAAATTAAGAACCACACAACTACTTCACCTTTTCTTTTTTCTTTGCGAAACTGTACAAACAAATTTATCGAGAAGGTGAGGAAGGCATAGTAATACTCATCAACATCAGAGAGGTCAATTCATAAATTTCTGCAGTTCAGTTTACGAATGTTATACAGATATGAAGAAGTACGTTCGTGGGTAAAGCACAAAAAAATATTGCAACAATGTACGACGCAATCGTTTCAACCTTAAACCAGCCACAGGTGATATGAAGGATCTTAATCATATTACCATAAAGTTGCAGCACATATTAATGTGTTGTCACAACGATAAAACAAGAAAATAAAACAAACAAGCAAAAAAGATCACTCGCACTTGAAAAACATTCAATTCATAACGAATTAATGCAGATGCATGCAAAAAAGTTCGCTTTAATTCTTTTCTGTACTTTGACTAAATTGTCGCGCTTCATTTTACAGTTTGCTTATATTTTTTAATGAATTACTCGAGTATGTCTGCCGAAGACAAGTGAAAACATTTCTTTATTGAAGCCGGAATTAACCCTACTAATGCTGAGGAATACGTGAAAAAGTTCATTGAACACAAAGCACAAGATGAAATGTTAGTCTACATCAATGATAATGATTTAAAGGATATGAGAATCATGGCAGTGTTTGATAGGAAATGTATTTTAAAACATATTGAGGAGCGAAAAGGAGCGGCGTCGATGTCAGGATCGTGGAAAGATCCTGGAACAGTTCTTGTACCAAATGAAAATAGTAGCGGATACCTCAGCAGCAGTACAAGACTTGATACATGCAGTAGAAAACGTAAGAGCAAAATTTGTAAATGTCGGAACTTTATAAGAAAGGTCTGGCGCACATTTATAAATACGAAACCACCAATGCCTTATTTCTCTCTATCAATGATTTCAACGACGAACAGAGATCAAGGCTATGAAGTCGGAACCAGAACCCAAAAAACACCATAATGATTCTAAAACTCGAACCACAACTAGAATACACCCAGAACTGAACTCAGAACTGAAACCACCAGATCTTGAACAAAATAACACAGTTCAGCGTTCTCGATCTTTTTTTTTTGGTTTTGTAGTTTTCATATTCTACAATAGAATGAACCAGTGTTGTAGGAACAAACATATGTCTGTTCTTGTTCCTGTTCTCGTTCCTGGAAAGACTCAGTCATTTGATCCTGTTCTTGACTCGTTCTTATTCTCAATGTTTCAACTGTTCTAGTTCCGTTCTTCGTTCTTTTAATTCTGTACAATGTTGTTCTCGTTCTGTTCTTCGATCTTTCAGTTTGAAAATATTCTGTTCTCGTTCTGTTCTTTGTTCTTCAGATATATCACTTTTATGTTCTGGTTCTTGGTCCTGTTCCTCAGGAACAATGAAAATTCTCCTTTCTTGTTGTTCTTCGTTCTCGTTCTTTGGTTTGTTCCTACAACACTGGAATGAACTCTCCTACTTATGATTAGGCTACAAAGCTGGAACTATAACCGAAAACAGAACCTAAAAAAGTTCAAAATGATTTAAAAACTGGAACAAAAACAAACCTAGAACCAAAACCGAAACCAGAACCACAAACTTGGAACCATAACATAATCAAAACTACAAACTAGGAGCTAGAACCGAAACCAGAATCTGAACAATAAACTTGAACCTAGAACTGAAAGTACAACTGGAATTAGCACTATAAACTAGGAACTAGAGCTAAAACTAGATTTAGAACTTCAAATTTAATCAGAACCAAACAAAAATGAAACATGAGCCAGAACCAAAACTAAAACTACAAACTTGGAACCAGAGCAAAGCAACCAAAATTACAAATCTGAACCTAGAACCAAAACTGTCCCGGTTTTGCAGCACTGGTCATAATTTTAGAAACGCCTGAAGAATCTCAAAAAACTCAAACTGGGGATAAGTACGCTACATTCCTAGTGATGTTGGAAGGGCGAGGGGGTTTATTAACCTCTAAATTTAGCGGAGATTAATAAAAAACCAAAAGCTTTCCGTTATGATTTCATACAATACAGTAAACTTAACTGATAAACGTGTTTAAATTTCAACTTCTTGACTGAGCTGAGGGGAAAATTAGAGTACAAGGGCTTTTGGAGAGAAATCATATGGGGAAATTTTTGAATCGCCCTTATGTTTCATCAAATGATCTCAGAAAACTGAAAATTTGTCAGAAGGTTTAGCATGAGACTAGAATACAACTCCTTGAATTTAGATCAAAATAGATCCAAAACGGAGAATCACCAAAACTGGAAGAAAGTTTAAGGAACATTAAATGTCTGGGATTTGGTAAGCTCATATGGTACTAAAGGACAAGACGTTTTATATATCAAAAACTTATCATCTTGGATATTTTTGAAAAATATAGGCTGAAATTTTAGTTTCAATGAGTGGTGTGGGTATAAAGAGGTTAATAGTGAAATTTACAGAACTGAAACTAAAGCTACAAGCCCAGAACCAGAACCAAAATCACTTGAACTCAGAACCAAAACAAAAATGAAACCGGAACCAGAAAAACAAACTCGAAACCAGAACCAAAAGCAGAGCTGGAATTGTCACATCAAAACCATTCCAGTTTTGCAGTCTGGTCAAAATTTGAGGAGGAACTGAGTAACATTAAATAATTCAAACTTAATAAATACAAGTGTAAATAAAGGACTCCATTATATCCGTGAAAAAATTATTAGAAATCATCTTTCTCGCTCCGAAGTATCCTGAAAGTACAGTGCATAATATGAAACAATTACGAGTATTCTCAACTAAATATGGAAGCGTTGAAAGGAGGGCTGTTTTACTAATAAGTGGTGAGAATTTCCAATACAATAATAATTCATTATGATAATAAGTTCATAAAAATATAATACCATTTTCATTTCAACGATTCGTGTCTCAAAGGTGATTACACCATTCAATTCTGATGGTAATTTCTTGGGGACAAGTATAAGGGGAAAATTTCAAAGAATGCTGAAACCTCAATTTGAGAAAGGAATTCAGGAAAACTTGAATATTTCTCATGTACTGAAATAGCTCTTTTTAAATACTCAATTTCTCCAAATTCAACTCGTAACATTCAACAGCATTCTTCAGCTCCCCGCAAAGCACCAAGTCGAAGGATTGGGGTGACATTTGTGAGAACTTAGGTCATTTAAGGGTGCACTTTCGTAAGCTGATATTACACATAAGATTTTCAAGTCACTCTTTGAATATAATGAATGCAATTTTTTACACACTTTTTCAAACACAGAATGTGAATTAACACAGTAAAATTAACATCCAAGTCATAAATTTTACAATTATCCATAAAAGTAAAATTATACCGAAAGCAACGCACTGCGGCGGATACATTTTCATCGTGTTAATTCGTAACAATAACCTTTCCTCATTTGCGGTTATCACTACGCAAACTCCATCTCCGGAGTCTCGACCAACGATGCCCGGAAAATTAAAACTTTCATTATAACGTAGACGAAGGCGAGAGGCGAACCCTACTTAGGAGGCGACAAAATGGAAAATATACGAAAGGAGACTCGAGGGAACATCGTCGCGTTTATTAGATTTTCGTATTCTCGTTTTCTCGGCCACACGAGGGCGTAGAAAAAGGCTACGGTGCTTTCGGATTTAGGATTACTAGCCTCAGGTTGGAATCAACGTAGCTCGACGTACGTATTATTCCATCACGTTTGCGTCTTCGGCGTAAAATGGATTCTAAATAAACGTCTTGTATAGTCGAAGGAATCAAGTTCGAACACGAATCATTTCATCATTCGGCGGAAATTTGTTCGCTTTACCCGTGTAGTCGGTCGAACATAACGATGAAATTATGAAATATCACGAACCTACGATATAACCTCTCGATAGTCCGATTAAAAGACAGTTTCGCACGCGAAGATCGATTTAGTCTTAATGCTGGCTACCGCAGCGTCGTAAATAGTCGAGTACGATCGAATATAGAAACAATACCAGGTATCGTCGATAAGCCCTTACTTCGGTCCTCGCTCCCTGCGGCTTGTACCTTACACGATGGCCTTTTTAAAGTAAACGACTTTTAATAACAGTAATTTTCCGAGGTGTAAAGAAGCGTGTATAGAACGGCATGCGATATGGTAATGAATTATAGCTACACGGTCATCGCGTGCCGCGAATTTTTCGCCGTACAGAACGAGCGATTTTTGCGGCTCGCGGGCGTCAAATCGACAGCACGTGAAATTCGCCAACGTTTAAAACAGATTATTTACGCGTCGTTTAGCTCGTCCCGAAGTAAATGAGCTGTTTGCGCGCAATATGACAAGCGACCGGCGACACACAGACCGCCATATACATTTCATTTCCCCATTAAACGTATCAACAAGTTGGCGCCTTCGTTCCTATTTTCGAGCGGAATTTTTTCCATAAATTTGGCCGCCTTATATTTTATCCGGGCTCGACGTTCGTCTCCCTGGTTTTATTGTAAATTAACTTTTCATTTTGTTTTTGCATCGCCGCAGTTTCCACGCTCGTATGCCCAACTTAGATACACCGATTCGAAGATAATTGATGGAAACTTTTAGTTTCATCGCCGTTTCGAATTTCCCGTCGAACGCGAGTTTAGCGAACTACTGTACCAAGCGGCACATTTATTTTTGCGAATAGTTTCCACAAGAGGTAACTCGAAACCAACTCTTGACTTTCTTTCATTTCGATTCACGCCGCAGATACAACGCGTATTTCATTCAAATCCGATTACAACATCGAAAATTAACGACCCTTAAAAGCCATCCTTCATACAAAATCACACGACACCGACGACCCATACAAATTTCCCAACTTCACAGGATTACACCGCTCAACTTTATTAACGAAAATGAAAAATTATCACTAAACGGTACGTTTTTATGGTTGTTCATATACGATGACCAAACGAGCGTACATTAAAAACGCATTTATCGTGTTTTCAACACGTTTTCCATCCGAGTCGCCGTTAAACTGTCAACTCGAAGTATGAAAAGGGAATCCGAACGTCGAGCAGTTCCAAAATGAAAATTCTCGCCCTTACAAATCAACACTGACAAATATTTTCCAGTCCTTTAAAACCTTAGATTTATGATTCTCGCAAGGCTCACGTCTAGATTGCACACAACGTGATATTTTCTTTCTGGTGAAACGATGTTCGCATTTTTGCACCTAATTAGAATGCCTTTTCGTGGCTTATTAAGGTACGAGGCACTTTACACTCCTACTTTTCCCCAGAACATTTCAATTATGAGTCAAGAAGCAGAACTAGATTACAATCACCCTTGTTTCATGAAAAGTCTATTACGTAGCACTAGCGAAGAACTAATGCAAAAATACGCATTCCATCAACTGTTTGAATAGCTTTAGAATCCACAGTAACATTAGCATTTCCCTTCTCACCCCGCTTCCAGCATGCAAGGCCTATGTTTGCGTTATTTTGCGTTGAGCCTGTGAGTGGAATATTCGCATAAGTGTTGCCATTTTAGCGATTTTGTCGCTAGATCTAGCGATTTTGATGTAAAAAAATCGCCAGATTTTTTCATTTAGCGACTAGCGGTTGTTCTAGCGAATTGGAATTCAATCTAGCGATTGTTCTAGCGAAATTTGAAAATTCAAAGGTTTAGAAAGATTGTTGTTCAATAATTTTTTTCACGCATTTACGTAAATTTACCCTATATATACTTCCAACGTATTTACCGAAGTATTTACTGTCTGTCCAAGTGTCCAATATAGGTTGAGACTTTTTGACAGTGCAAAGTTAGGCAAAAAGCGCGACAATTTTCACGATTTCATTACTACCCAAAATGTGTTCAAATTGAGAATGCTGATCGAATCGTCGAAATAGTAAAGCACAAAAAAAATTCTGTGAATATGTTTCCTGCTAACTTCGATGAGCTAATAGGTAATAACATATTTACCTACTTTGTAATACAATCTACATTTTGAGTAACCATGTATGAATTGTTGCCTAACTTTGCGCTGTCAAAAAGTCTCAAGCTATATTGGACAGACAGTACCAATCACTCAAACTCTACCTTTTTGTTCTTATGATACTTTGGTAAATTGCTTGTACGTAATTATCGTGAACTCATGATATTTTTCATCATTCTTTTATGTGTTTGAATTTTGAATAACTGAAGTAATCATGAAATGAATATGAATTGACAACAAATTATTATTATATCCAATGTTTGATTATTAATGTTTAATGAGATGTTGAATGATGTGTACACAATATAACCTAACGAAGGAACTACCACAAATGACGCGTACGCTGATAGTAGTATGGAGGTGGACCATGATCTCTTTGACGACAATAATTTGGAAGTCTGGTTTTCTTAATATTAATATCTTGTCTTTAAGTTTTTAATTTCCTTCATTCGTGCTTCAAAAAAATAAAAATTACAAGTTTGTAAGTTTTTGTAAAAATTGAATTCACATTTTTAGCGTAAGGTCTAGCGTTTTCTACAGTAGGATTTAGCGACTTTTAGCGACTTTCAACATGCATAACAGCGACTTTTTTCATTTTTGATATGGCAACACTGAATTTCGCATGATGTATCATTTCGAAGTTGTGGATGTACTCTTTACAAGCGTTCGAACATTTCAGTTGTGCGTCAAGAAGCAGAACTACATTAGAATCACCCTCATTTCATGAAAAATCTATTGCAAAGAACTAACGACGCGTTTCATCTACTATTTTAAATAGCTGTAGAATTCACTAAAAGTCAGGAACATTAGAATTTCTCTTCTTCATCGGCTTCTAGAATGCAACGATTACATCTGCATTGTTCTCTGTTGAGCGTGTGAGTGGAATATTCACATAATGAGGCATTTTGAATTTGCATACATCATGGCTATTTGATAATTTTAAGGACAGGGAATCAACTAAAAATTAGACTCCGACTTTACCTTATCGTCAGGCCTTGAATGAACACGTTCTTAGGCAAGGATAGTAAGTCATTCTCGAGTTTCAAGTCATTAGTCATGCTTTTTTTCATTTTATAGGATAAGTTTCAAGTTTATGTTGAACATTATCCAAGCTTTTTAGAATCAGACCGAATAGTTTTGGTAATATGTAACAGTAATGCTGTAACACTAAATTCACTAGACTGGTTTAATTGAAGTTTCCATTAAGCACAGACTTCAATTCTGAGAATCGAGTAGGAGAGTCAAGAATTAGGAGAATTTTAAAACTTTTTTAAAACGTTAAACTTTCTGAAACGTTTTAAATTTATTGGGGAAAATCTTCGAATTTGTTCGAAATGTTCGAAAATCCTCTAGATCAGTTAAAGCAGTGAAATAATTTTTAAAATGATGCAATCTCGTGAAAACTGAAAACTACGTTGAATTTTCTTCAATGAATATTCATCACGCCTATAAATATCATAACCTGACATACTGGCGATATTTATAACTCATATAGGGGTGCAAAAATAATCACTAAAACCGCGAAATAACGACGAAAATGTGTCACAAAACGTCATTTGCCTTTTCAACGTGTAAAGAAATATGGTAACCTTTAAAAATGTTAAAATAGAGAAATACAATGCTGCCGTGGTATTTGAAGAAACAAATCAATACTTTACCGAAATGCTTATCACACTTGCTACATGAATATGTACCTATACTTTTATACCATGGACCTCCTTTAATAATTTATTGAAGTACCCGAGTCATCAGGGATTTCAGGTAGTCATATTCAACCTTATCAAGGTTCGCTTGGATGAAACACGAGAGACTTTCAGAAGGCGAGGATACTTTATATTGCGGTTTTACTTACACTTTTGCAGCAACAAACTCATTAGTTGAAGGAAAAGTAAGTGAAATCCAACTATAATCAAGATAGGCAATCAGTTTCGACCTTAAATTTTAAATGCTCGTAACTTTCTACTTGGAAATTTTTGAAAACAAATGAGCTCAATAAACACTGATATTCATTTTGTTATTACATTCCCATATACATTATCAACCTAATCTTTATTCTGGGTAGAGCATACCTTCAAATAGCCTAAAGGATATTAAAAATTTATAATATTACCTACATCACGGAGTACAGAAATTTTCAGCTTCGAAATAAAGCCTTACAGAGCGTAAAAGAAAATTCCCATCTTGAAATATTTATAATGCTTCATTCAACGAAGAGGTGTAATCGAGCTATATTTTCACTATTTCTGAAATAACCTTAAGCATTGAAATGGTTGTTTCAAATTTTCTTCGTATATAATAGGCAATAACATCGAGTCGTTTATCAGTAGTTCATTTTAACGTACAAATCCAGAGCGTTGTGCTCGTTCGTAAGAACCTATGTAGGCATAATTATTTCAAATCGATAATTTTGCGTGATAATGAATCGTTAGGGAATTTGTACTTTAAGGGGGTTTCATCTCGATTTACCATAAAAATAAATGACTGGTTGAGGTCAATGGTTATTTTAAAATTTAGGTACGAGAATCGATATTTTAGAAAATTAATTTATAAATAAATTCTTTGCATAATGATCTTCAAGCAGGCGCTGATTATCTTGAAAGAGCATAAGATTTTGACTTATGGGTTCAAATTTGGTGATAGGTAATTTCAATTTTGCATGAATAAACTTTTAAGAAATCCAACCAGTCCTCAAGTATCATCACAGATGAAGAATTTATTGAAAAGTTTACAGTCATTTCCAACATTCAACTCAGACTACTTAACTTGAGGTGAATTCATTTTTAAATTTTAACACTCGATTCTAGAGCAACTTTAAAAAATCTATCACCAAGTACAACTCTAACTTTACTCCGCAATCATAAGTCTGACTTTTGACATCATAAGACTTATGGACAACTTTTAATCTGACTGCTGACTTTCTTCTTACATTGGAGTGAATGCGAAAAATGCTAAATTATGTGTAATTATAGATGCATTAGTCTTTTTGATTTGGTAGTATTAATTTTTCTATTTTTCTACAAGAAGAATATTTTAAATTCACAACAAATGCTTCTACGACCACAAAAATGGAATTTAGAAAGGAAGTCATATTTTTTCTTTTGCAAATATATCAGAATAACTCCAAATACAATTACAGACTTATATCAGACTTCTAATTCAAAATCACCGATCAATGAAACTACACCTCCTTAATATGCTTCAAATTCTCATAGCCAAATCCTCGAACATATTGTGCTAAAAATGCTGACAAAGCATCGCGTATAATAATCGCGGAGAAAATTTTTTTGGCGTAAGAACTGAACTTCGTAAACTTCACAAAGGAGCGTTTCGCAAATTGTTGTTAATGTTGCAACTTTCACAAGATTGAAAAAGTTTTAATGAAAAGTATAACTTTTGGTTAGAAATGAAAAACGATAATTTAAACGAGCTTGGCGCGTATAAGAAGACTTAAACGTTTCGAATAAATTTCTCTTTTGAAGGCACTACTTCGTCATAAGCATATACACCGGAGATTAGTACAATAGCCGAGTTGTTTTAAATCGTGTTTTAATTTTTCACAAATTCTTGTTCGCTTCCCAATAGTGAAGATATGCCGCATACATAAGATAAGTAGATAAGTAAAATTTCAACTCGAATTGGCATAACAGCGAAAGGCTAAACAACACTTCTGCAGAGACAGGACGAAGAAAAGGCTTCGTTGATATGGAAAAAAGTTCTTCGTGTTCGCAATGTAGCAAAAAAAAATCGGAGTAATTTTTCATTGTTTACCAGACAATCAAAGGAAAGAGTTGGAAAGATCAGAACAAAGAAATTTGCTGCGCTTCGACCCACTTGACTCAACACGACGAAAGTAAATAAGAAATTAGTTTAAGTGAGCGCATTCGCACCGCAGGCTCCTACCGAGCATTTCTTTAGGAAATACAATGCGTTTGAAAAGCTCTCCGATTCGATACTTTCGAGGCTAAATATCACGAAAGCTCGTTCCATTCGTGAAATGGAAAATTGTAGGTAAAGCTGAAAGTGGTATTACTAAAATTTTCTACAAATCCCAAAGCACAGGAATTTCCCATTAATAATTTACGCACCAGCTTTTACGTTTGTCTCTACCAAAATATTATATCGACTGTAATTCAACAAAGGCGCAATTCAGCTTTGTGGGACCCCCTGGACATTCCCTGGTAAATAAAATGGTTCACATATTGTACGCGAGGATATCAGCGATAAAAATGAGCTTCACTCGAGTACTGCTACGAAGTTGCACTTTTTGTTGAACAGATGAATAAAAAATTACCAAGCAAAATGCGAACATATTCGAACGTGCACTGCAGCCAATCACTTCTTCACGATAGTTTCCTAATAATGTTAAATACGTCGAAACCCGCCCCCATACGCGTACATCGCGAGGAAAACAAAGCCATGCGAAAGGCCACATCAGACGGCCCGGTTTATATGAAATTTAAATCATATAAATCAAAAAATCCGTCTACTCAGCGTCACAAAAGTAAAGCACCTACGCAGCAGTTCTTGTCGTCTGGCGAAAACCCTCTGAGTTCACCTACCGGCCCAACGCCTCGTTTTCAAGAGCTACACAAGGAACTTAAACAAGTGAAAGACCAGCAGGTGCATTTAACTCGATCAATTGAAAAGCTGCAAAGTGAAAACAAAACCCTCAAGGCTCATATTGATACATTAGTTTCGCCTGAAACACATGAGCATCTGAGATCGCAATGGGACGAATCGCAAAAACGATGCGAAATATTACAACAGAAAATAGATCGACTGGCAGCGATCAATGAAACGCAGACCGATACTGTTCATCAGCTCAATGATCAAATCGCGAGACTACAAGAAGGCCAAGAAGATCTGCGCAAACAACTTCAAGTAGAACGCGATCTCAAGCAGCAAAACGACCGAATCAACGAGAACTTCGTACGCAATATCGATTCCTTGAATGAAACTGTGCAAAATCTAACCAACGAAAATCAAACCCTCAAAGAAAAAAATACCCTTTTGATAGACCAAACGGAGGAGCTCAATTCTTACATAGCCACGATGAACCATAAGATAGCTCAAATCACTCTCATAGAAAAAAAACTGAAAACCTACGAGACTGAAGCGCAGCGAAGGGCTCGCGAAAACAAAACGCTCAATGATAAAAACGAAAGCTGTACCAAATTCGTACAGATTTTGGAAAACGACATGCAAACGGTGAAGAAGCAAAATCAATCCATCGTCGAGCAAAACAAACAACTACGCAAACAACTCTCCAGCATGAAAAGAAATCTCGAACGTTTACGTCAAAAGTACGACGAGATCAATAAGGAAAATAAAATACTCAAAGAGAAGGAAGCTCGATATTTACTCCACGAACGTTTCAACGTTGGAAAATACGCCGGTAAATTACCCGAACTTAGCATGAACGAGCCAATCCGTCGACCTGCCCATTCGATCGCTACAGAAGAACAAATGAATAATTATATGCGAGCCGCCAACAACGTTAAAACAAAACGTACCAAAGAGTCTGATCATCGTTATCATTTATTACATAGGGCAGAAGGCATTAGGCATAATGAAACTACAGCAGCTCAGATAAATAAAACGACGAAAACATAAAACTATTTTCCTTCTTTTCATTTTTTTACTGAGACCCTTCGAGCGGTATTTTTTTTTTCTTTCGTTATTTCCATTTTACTCGAATAACATTATAAGGTTTACTGAGAGAACCCAATTCGCTATTTATTTCCTGTACACGGCGTAATGCGGTAATACGTAAGTGCAACTACGACGAAACGTTAGAATACACTACCGTCTGTTGTGACTTCCCCAAGCTAAATGATACTGCAACGCGAACACCTACCCCCACTCCACTACATCAAGGTTTCGAGTAAACTCTCGTTTCGTTTACGTAGTAATGTTTCGTTGCTCGCCAAGCGCTTTTTATTATCTTCTTATTTTACTATATTGCTATTGCTCTAGACAATTTTTTTCAATTTTTTTATCGTTCTTAATATTCTTCTCTACTCGTACTCGTATTTTATTTCTCTAGAGTTCCCTATCGACCTTGAAAACATCCTACGATGAAAGTCGGATTGTCAATAGTAAATCAATATCGTCCTCTCAAATCTCAAAGACTTCAAAGACAACGCAACTATGAGTACAAAGTTTCGTCCATTTTATGCGTTTGAGGCGTATATAATCGAAGAATGAAGCGTGTAAGTTGTAACCATGCCAATTATAAACGTTCAACTAGCTATTACACATATGCTACTGAAGCTACAACGTAAAATAAATGTGACAAAGTCTAATGAAATTTTTTCTCTCTCATTATCGATTACCACATCTCCACAGTAGCAGTATATTCCCTTGAAAAGGTTCTACTTTTCTAATATATCGATTCGACCATTAAAGAAGGAGAATGTTGCCAAAAAAAAGTAGTGCTTTTCCTTGCCACATATTGTATCAGTGAGACAAATATCTTACTACAACGAATTCAAGTAATTCCACCATCTCGAAATCATTTTTTCAAAAAAGAGAAAAAAGAAATTACAGGTACCATAATTAAAAACCCTTTCTCACATTTATATAGCATCACGATTATAAAAATTTTATAAGCTACTACTGGACATGAAGCTGAAATAATTTTGGAATTCCTTAAGGACATTTATTTGTATTTTGGTAATATTTTTTTTCGAAGAGGAAATAAAAAAAAAAGCAAAGACAAAAACATACAAAAAAGAATGATGTAAGAATTCGATATAATTTTTTAATTTACTATTTTTCTCGTTTTAGATACCTACTACTTTATCATTAAACTTTTCCATTTTTTGAATTTTTTTAAGTCTTAATATTTTTGTCGAATTTTTAGAATTTTTGCATTCAATTTTTTGAATTATTTCTTAATTAAAAATTTTTCATTTCCAATATTTTTCCCTATCTGAAGATGAAATTTAGCTGAGTTTTTAATTAAAACCTATAGCCATTTCAGCCCAAATGATTTGGAGAGCAACGGTTATCTTTCCATTCGACGCCATTTAAATATAGTCATATGGCGACTGTCCAATTTTTTGGCATAACGTTTTTCCCCTGCGTAGCGCCACCGGGTATGGATGACAATTGCTGAAAATTGGGGGAGAGACTTTGAGTACAATTACGCAAAACCATTTTTTGTTTTGTTTTTTGATTAACCTCAAAATGGCGGTTCACTAAAATTATGAAAAAATGTGGAGATAGGGCAATTCGTTCGAAACTTTCGTCGAGAACACTAGCGCATCAAAATTTCAGCCTTCCAAGTACATTCTGAGAGGGTTTTTTTAAAGATGTTTCGAATCATAAAATTTATTGAATCTTCCGTATTTCCATACTGAATTGACCTAGAAAAGTCAAACTTTGTATATGAGGTTAGTTGGGAACCAGAATATGAGCTCTTGAATTTGGGTCAAAATGGTGAATCGTCAAAATTTGAGAATAACTTGAGAAACCTCAAATAGCTAAAATTTAAAAAATATGGGTCAAAATGATACATACTCCAAATTAGACTTTTTGAGAATTTTTTGGAGGTATAAGGTGGGAGTTATAGATTTTGTAATGGATGTATGGACAGTGCGCTTAGAAAATTATCTCAACAATATTACCTGCAAATCTTAACAAGTCCTTATTGAAAATTCAGATCCAGTAAAACGGTATGCCCCCTTATGTTTTAATAAAATTGTTGCCAGTATTTTTATTTTTTATTCGTTTTCTGATATTTCTTTCTGAGTTATTCATTTTCAGACATTTCTTCTATTACCTACTTTAATTTTCCAATAAAAAGAAAATTTTATCAGCTTTTCTCTGACCTCTTTTAGGTTTTGCCAACTATTTTTCCTCGACTTCCCTGCTATTATCGATAAATTTACAAAATATTAGCAACAAATTTTTTATTTCCGACATTTCACCATTTTTTCAAATTTTCCAGATTGTGAAATTTTTTTATGAAATATAAAATATTTTTTCATTTTTAGTCTCTCTATTTTTTTCTTGAACTTCCTCGAATTCAATTTGATTTCTGTAATTTCTAATTTCTGGGCATTTCTTTTATACTAACAAGAGAATTTCTCATCATTTTCAATGCAGAAATTCAACATCTCGTCCGAGCTCTTTTAGATTCTACCATTCATTCATTCTCTTTCGACTTCTTGACGATTATCGCTACATTTACATAACTTTAACGACAAATCTTCCAATTCGCGTGTCACGATATCTCCTCTAATCATATACATAAACCATTCAGTCGCGAAATTAAACCAACCTAAGGGTTAGTACCATAATTACACTCGACCAAAACGGGGCGTATCATAATTAAAACCGCCTCGAAGTGCGAAAAGCACGAGCGCCGATACAGGGGTGAATTGGAAGTCATCGTCGAGCTCGAGTCACGCAGCTACAGCTAAAAGAAATCAATGTCAACCGATAAAAACTACCGCGACATTTGTATCGTGTATGTTTCGAATCCACTTAGATCAGCGAGTAAAGTCGTGTAAATTGTACAATGATACCCACGGTTTCCCTTTATATTTTACACGAATCACGTACACAAAGAAATATAATTAGCTGTCGCGTTTGTTTGCTTCCACGCACGTCTAACAGACGTATCCATATTGTTGCTTAGTCTCTGGTGTCTTATACGTGGCTTTTTCAATTTCGAAAAACGCACCATATGGAAGTTCGATATTCGAAAAGTTTTATCGATTATTCGAATCAAAGTTGGTTAGAAAAGACGTTCTAATGCTGGAACTAAACGAGTTTTCACTTTCTATTCGCGATGACTCAGCCGTAGCACTAAAATAACGAGCTTGTTTATATCATTTCTATCATCGTACTGCTTTCGCACTTTATACTTTTTTGTTTTCACGCGCAGTTACGATACATGAAATTTCTCTCAACTCGATCGAATAGAATGAAAATCAACGCCTTCGTTATTAATGATTTTTTTTTTTATATTTTTTACTGCCACATTTTGGAAACTTTAAATTTATTCTGCACACGTATTTTCAATTTCTCGTAATTAATAACGAAAGTTTTTGTAACTTCGAAAATCTACAGAATACTCCACCATTAGTATGAAGTAATAATGGAAAAATAATTTGCCAACTTTTCCAACACACGTGCACTATGAGAAAAATTTCCATGTTCTGCTCTAAAACCATAGACAACTTCACCTTAGATGCACATAACGCAGCGCAATGTAAGTACTTTAAATACTTTCAGAGTTGAAAAATTCGGATATATTTATTTAGAGAAGTAAAACATTAGAAAGGAAATTTTGCCAGGAGGCTCAAAGCTTAGCTACGAGCCTATGGTAATTTAAAACTTAGAAGAATTAATAATCATTTTAATATTTTTTAAACTGTTTCCTACAGTTTTGATGAGGTTATAGGCAGGAGCATGCTCGTTATAATTTGGGCGAAATATTAAAAAAAATCATAAACATGAATATGAAACTATTTTCAAGTATTGCATAGGGCCACATAGTGGCCACCTCACCACGCAGAGGTGATATGTAAATTGGACAATAGGTAGCTCTCATTGCGAATCGGACCACGTTTTAATGAGATTACGTTCAATGTACTATATCGCGTATATGGAGAAATGGAGATTGTCTCGTAGGTATAATACGATCTTATGCTAAGATGGGTTCTGCAAAAACATGCTTTGATTTTACAAAGAGGAATACGATAAGATATAGGTATATATTTCCAAAGGTAATTTTTGTTGCACTTATTCCACGAAGTCGTTCATTAGAAGTCATAGCGTAAACATCAAATTAATTGATCATACAGTGGAAAGTTTTCCACCAACTTTGAACTCCAGTTATCGTGGAAGAATGGAAAAACCTCAATGAATGCCTCCTCATGCAAAACTCACGTCCGATCACCTCGTAAAACTAATCATCTCTCAAACTATTTTACCCTCACCTTCTTTCATCTTTTAATCATTCCGTTCAATTTTTCCCGACTTGTCATGAGAACACAATAAAGCTCAACTCACGCTTCCTCACGCCAACTCATGTTCCATCGTGCTCAAAAATTAATTGGCTTTAATGATCACTAACCATACCCTTCTTCCACCTGTCAGTTCAATCTATCAACTTTTATCGTAGTGATTGCGCGAGAACAAAGAAAGCTCAATTAACGCTTCTTCACGTCCAAAAACTAATCAGCTTTTGAGGCACCCACACTTCCTCTACCATTCAATACACAAGAACCAAAAAAACCTCAACTCACGCCTCCTCACGCAAACTCACGTCCAATCACATCCAAAAACTAATCAGCTTCAGAGTACCACTACCTCATCCTTCTTCCAACTTTCAACTCAAATATAAATTAATGAATTTTTAAATAAAATTATTTATTTTATTTTATTTTTGTATCAAGATTAAATAAAAATATAATTTTAAAAAGTTTAATTAATTCAAAATATTAAAATTTAATACATTAATTTTTACATATGAAAATATTATTTATAATAATATTTTATTATAGGAGAAGGTGTAAATATGAGCCCCTGAGGGTAATGTGGTACCCCGGCTTCAACATCAATAAACTAGAAAAGGTTACCCAGAAACCCGTTTTACGCAAAAAACGGAGAGTCACGTCCCTCTTTTCCACACAAGAAGTGTGACGTCACTTGGAAGAAGATTTTTAGCTACACCTATAGCGTGAACATATTTTTTTATGGTTTTTTCACTTTCATGACGAAACCGTAAACTTTATGAGAAAGTTGAAGAAGACTTAATTCAAAGAAAATAAAAAATGCTCTTTCTTTTTGTTGAAAATTAAGTGATTCACGAAATAAAATATTACTACGTATGTTTTTTTTTTCTTTTTTATAAATTACCTGATTCAGTTTTTTTTTATGTTGGTAACTGTGTAAATCATTCATTTATTTTTTACCTGGTCTTATGTGGTATCGCACATCATCGAATTTTATTTGAAAAAAAAATATATATATATATAAATATACGTATTCAATATCTTGTGGTGCCCTTGCATATTTTGAACTATGAGGCGCCCAGTCATATGCCGGGTACCACAAAGAAAGTGTCTTCTGAGGATTCCATATCGGGCACCACAAGGCATATACACCATAAACTCCAGTATTTATAAGGGGTTTAATTTCTAATATATATATGTAGTCATTGTAGTGCCCACCCCTAAAACTTCAGCTGTGGACCCAGAGAGGTGAGACGATCATTTTCTGATAGTTTTTAGCTTAAAGACCTTGTGGCGCCCGATTTGGGCACCACAATGACTTCGTATGCTTAAAACGGGCACCACTATGACTAAAACTATATCTTTATATATATATATATATATCTTAATATAAAGTGGCATCCCTGAACTTAAAATAATTTTGCTAGTGCTATCCACATCTTTGGTGATTAAGAAGAGTGCTTTCAGGGAAATGAATGATGCTTATTAATTTATTCAATGCTAATTTGTGAAATATATTTTTTTTTTCTAAACAAGTCAAAAAAAAAAAAGGTTTTTATGAATAATCTGTCATCGCATGAATCATTTATACAAAATTACAATTTACATTAACACGTTGAGACCTCGACTGATCGATTAACTTGACATCACAAATACTACAGCCTCACCTTTCAACTGCATACAGCAAATATCAACCAGAACAAATCCTCTTTTGTGGTTTTCAGCACCGATCAAATCATCACAAAAGAGCTAACACCCGAACTACCATTTCAGACAGCTTTTATTACCCGAATAGCCGTCACAAAAACGAGCAATCTGTTTACTCTAACTTGATGGATAACACAAAGGCCAAATCCTACTTTAAGGCCCGTCACCGGTCAGCTTTTTGTGCACGACGAGCTTTCACGGGCAGAATTTTATTCACGAACCTTCCACTAAGACTCTTGACTCGCTTTCGAAATTTCACAACACTCGATATTCGAGAAGGCATTGCGAGAACAATATAGTACATACTAAATGTGCAGAATAATGTGTTTTGGAATCAACGCGAAATTCCATTCTTTCGTCACGCCGCATTAAAAACAATGGCTGAAAAGAACATTATTTTGGTATCATTAACATGCAACGAGTTCACCATCCGGCGTACCTTTTTAACTTGAAATACTCTCGAGAGGGACTTTCCGATTATTATGTCGAGGGTTTATATTCGAGAGTAAGGCTTTGAAAAAAACTCCCCTTCTTCGAAAAACGACGCAACAAAACATGCGTAACGTTGTAGATGAATAATCTGATAATAATCGAAAATTAAACTTGAAAAAAAAGTAAAAATAATAGATGGACGAGAAATATTTTCAGAATGGGTTATTAAAGGTAAAATAATTGTATTAAAATTGAAAAAAAAAATCAGTTCCCCCTCTCCTCATCTTCTTTATACTGACTGTACATACAACGGACTCAGTTGGTTTTTGGTTAAATTCACCACAGATTTGAAGAACAGAGTTGATAATGTAGAAAAACGTTCCCCACGAAGTAAGTATAGGTCTGCAGCCATCCCATCCTTTCAGGGGACTAGGCAAATCCTCAAAGGAGCTTCGACTTTTGTTCTCTAGTTGGTAATTTTGAAATGAATACAACATTTTACTAGGGAGAATGGCTCAAATTTTTCTAGGAAGGGGTTCAGCATGCCCCTACCTCCCCTGGCTATCCTCCGTAAGTGTATTATTTTGAGAAATCTTTTAAATTCTAATTTCAATAAATTATTCATTTCTATTTTATCCTAATATATATCAATCCATAAACGTATGATCGCATAGAATATCTATTTAATGCGCATGCGTAGAAGCAAACTCGTCTTGCTACATTCTCAACTCTATTTTTCACTCTCAAATATCCTTATTAGCAGTCTATTGTATGTAGCCGATGGTTTTCCATAACGAAGGTCAGAGTCGAGAAATTTTCTAATTTTTATTCCCCAAGCTTCTCAAATTGTTTTTCTTTTCAACGTCTAAATCGAATAATTCAAATATTCAAGTTACGCCATTTTTCACTAGAGTAAGTACATCACGAATGTACGAACGAACAGCCAATAGTCTTCAACTACTAATACGCTTTCGATAAAAGCGAGCGTAATGAAATTCCTACCTTAATAGATGATGCAGCGTTTTAATCTGGAATGCAATATTTTGCATATTTGCCATTCTAAAGGGGCAGCAAACATATTTCTTCATTTTTTTTTTCACTTCTTATACATTTTTTTGTACAACTGTTAAATCTCTTTTTTCTAAATACGTACGTAATATAATGATTTTTCCCGTGTATAAATCAAATTCATGGGGGAAGTTATAGATTGGAAACCTTTTTGGTTTTCTAATAATGAAATAACACTGGATCACACTGTCTAAGTGTCTATAGGTACACCTTGTCTTCAATTTGAAAATTTTTCACATCATCATGTTGATAACGACATATTTCATTTTTAACTTCTCATTAAAGTCAAGAAAAATGTAAGCAGCCATGCTATACCACTAGAGCTGAGTTTTTAATGTAGGTAAGTATTTCTGGACTGGTACCACAAATTTGTGTACTAACATTTCGTAATTCTGAGTAGTCAATTTCGATTTAAATATAAATAACTCTTTAAATTTTCGCTAAAATAGACCCAAAATGGCAGATAGTAAACTTTCCTCATGTCGTCTTTTTCACACCATACCGTTTTATCATTCCAAATCCCTCTTTCAGCCTTCTATTGAGTTACCCAGACTTTTCTATGGAATCAAAATAAAAAATAAAACTCATTTTTCGGCGATATTGTCACTTCGAAAACCTATAACTACCTCATAAACGTCATCTGAGACTAATAATTTGGTGAAAATTTCATTAAAATTAAATGAAGTTTTTCTTACTCCAGTGTCCATGTAATTTTAGTATATTTGAGGGTCAAATTTTCAATATCAGAAATAAATTCAATTTACTTCATTTTTTTTCTGTTTTTCAAAAAAAAAAAAGTAAAGATGTTATCGCGTTATTTTTTGACTATTTGTTATCTTAAATTCGCACAATTTTTCAATTTTTAATAAATCATTTTATCACACGTGGTAACACTGAATTCCAATGAAATGTAATAAGAAATAATTTTGGGCCATTTTCGAGTGCAGGGAATTTTACGCTCAACTGTACCAAAATCACTTGAAGATAATATATATATACTGTGTGTTCAGATTATCCACGCATACCCACAGGTTACGACCAAATTAAAAGAATTTTTTCTTTTTTTAAAATCAAAGAGGAAAAAATTCGAGTATGAACTCAATTCAATATTTTAACATCTACATAATTTTGTAGGTATTTAAATGCCATATTTTTACATCAAATGAAGAAAAAAAGAACTTCAGAATTTGAAGAGGTACAATTTGGATACGTGGTGTGAGACTCGGATTTCGGCTACTGTGGCATAAATCGTTGATAATGGAGTATATTAGACGTTTTGCAAAGTTAAAGCTGCTTCAAATGAACTGAACCAAATTTATAATGATATTTGTATTTACGTGACACCCCCCCCCTCCATCATTCAAAAATGAATACGAAGAGTGATACTCGGATTTCGGCGATTATAGCAAAAATTGTCGATAATAGAGTATATCAGACGTTTTTCAAAGTTATACAAATTTACGTTAATGTTCATTATCATATAACCCGAGCCCCCACCTCCCCCTATATGAACAAATTTGAAAAGGAGAAAAATCTATAGCTCCCCGCAAACCTCAAGGGTCAAATTTTCAATATCAGAAATAAATTCAATTTACTTCATTTTTTTTTCTGTTTTTAAAAAAAAAAAAAAAGTAAAGATGTTATCGCGTTATTTTTTGACTATTTGTTATCTTAAATTCGCACAATTTTTCAATTTTTAGTAAATCATTTTATCACACGTGGTAAACACTGAATTCCAATGAAATGTAATAAGAATAATTTTGGGCCATTTTTCAGTGCAGGGAATTTTACGCTCAATTGTACCAAAATCATTTCCACCTCCATACTATTTCGTGCAATCAGCTCCATAACAATGACCACACAGCTTCGAACATTTCAGTCTTGAAATAACAGAAAATTAGGTCGTGCAAAATGTTTTTGCAAAATGCTAACTTGAGAGTTATTAGATTTTAACCTGGTGAACGTAAAATTTCTAATATTTCCCTCGCTTACACTCTATATCTAGGACTTATAGCTTTCGAGCTATGTTCGAAGCTGTGTGGTCATTGTTGTGGAGCTGATTGCGCAAATAGTATGGAGGTGGAAATGAGTGATGAAGAGGGAATAGATGATCCCGAAGCGGGAGTTGAAACAAATATTTCAAAATACATCTGTAATTTTTTTTGTTCTATAATGTAAATCTGGAGAAGGATTTCAAAAGAAGGGAGGAGGAAGGGAGGGGGAATCATCAGTAAAAATTATTTGTTCATCTTTATCACCTACATAGGTCACTTGATTATAGATATGAACACATATGAATAAATTTTTCCAAAATTAATGTATTTTGGGCCCCCATTTTGGGCCCTTTATGACTTTTTAAAAGTTTTTCATGTACCTTATAGAAAATTGAACGGAGAATATTTTTCAATATTAACAATTTTTGCGTAGGACGCACCGTATAAAAGATATAAACAAAGAATTGATTTTCGAAAGAGAATTCTAAAAATTGGTATATTTTGACCTCCCCATTTTGGGCTTACTAATGACTTTTTGAGAAAACTGTTCCACTCATTTTGTAGGAAATTTAATGGGGAATATTTTTTGATATAACTTATTTTGACGTAGAACCCTTTTTTTCGAAGATATTCGCAAAAAACTGTTGAAAAACTGTTTTTTGCGGGGTTTTAGCCTCCTCCTGGGGTTAGCTCACCCCCTAGGGGTGACAACTTTTTATACCTTGTTAAGGGCACCATTCTGCACATATAATGTGAAATTCAGCTCACTACCATTTTTTTCCAGGTTCAATCCTTATTTCCCTGTACTACAACAGTATGTTCAGAAAATTTGTGCTTCTTCAATAATTTTCAAAAAATATGATTTTTCGGTAATACTTGTATTTTATCGCTTTGATGCCAAGAAAAATAATATCATTTTCTACCATATTTAAGGGGTTTCTAAAACATTTTTAAATTCTGTTTCATACATACATCAAATTTTACGTTTTTTCAGGCTAATGTTCTGGGATAATGCTAATGAAGCATTAATTCATCAATATAACGTATATAAGTTCAGCTTAATTAAGCTTAGACGTTATAAAATAAGCAGAATTTCCTCTCTGTGGTTCCCAATATCCCAAAATATATTATATGGCAATCAGTGGCGTAACTAAGAATTTAGCACCTGTTAGAAATAAAATTAAATCCGCGCCCTTCGCCTAATTTTTCCCAAATAATCGTACCCCCTCTCCCAACGCCCTTTTATAATATGTACATGTAACCTTTTACATATTTTGATTTTAAAAATTTATTCAAAACGTATAACATGACACAATAATAATATTAGCTAAGTAGATATAAAATAGCTTAATATGTAACACGTTTTTGGTTGGAGATGAGCTATGATGGTGATTTTTTTTTTTGGATTTGGTATATAGCAATATTTATAAACACTTTTGAGACCCTTGAATATGGTATATTTTTTTTGTATCAGAGAGATTAAACTAAAAATATTCTGTCAAAGATCATTTGCTATAGATAATTTTTTTTTTCAAATATTTGAGGAGGCCCAAATTTTTTTGAAAATTCAGTCTATACAGGAATAATAAATAAATTGGCCTAGAAAGTCAAAATTCTTCGAACAAACTACAAAGGTGCTTCGATAAATTTTCATGCCGCTATCGATTTTCGAAAAAACCCCAACATTGATCCACTTTAGTTCAAACCTCAAGAACAGAAATCACAGTCGAATAAAATTTTGTATATCTTCATGGTAAAAGAAGACTCAACGCATGAAAATATTTGTCATCAGCGATTTAAAATAATAATTTGGTCGACAGTACCGAAAAACAAAATGTCAGTTGATGCTAGAGCTATTTTTAATTTTCCACGTATTCATTCCGAAAAGAGAAAATTACTGTCATGTCGTTGTGTCAATGTTCTATACAATACAATGCCCTCACCTGGGGTACTCCAGCGTTAAGGGCGTATAAAAAGGTGAATAACATTCAAATTCACCATGAATTCTAGCCATACTTGTAAAGCTAACACGAACATAGTATAAAAAAATAAATTCGCGGTTTCGATTAAAAACCAGCTGGTCGAAAATACGCTTCGATTTTCGCCTGTATTTCAAAGAATTGGAAACTTCGCTTACGCATTTATTATTTAAAGTACGAAATACCGCGTTACATTTCGATCTGACACGCATCTAAAAACATTGGTCGTTTTAAATGTACCACGACGTCGGAACGACGCGTACGTCGCGACATACACGTACGAGCAGAAAAAGCGAATAAACGTCGCAAAATATTAATGGGTTTTTATTTCATAGCGCACGATGATAGCAGAAATTTACAACTTTTGGCGGATGAAAAGCAATATAACGGAGAAACTTGATTACCCTTGTCACTTGTTACATTAATAAGGTAGAAGCCGGTACATACGTTACCCACAGGTCGCGATTAGGTCCAACTGGGAAAGCCTTTTCGAGGGGAGAATATGCTCGTATGCTAAATCAAAATTAACAACTCGAGTATCATTTACCTGTAACCGTCGAATAAATAAAACCGTCGAACTTGCAAAGTTCCTTCGCAGGGTTAAAAAAAAAAAACACCTGTTAAAAATATCACCACAATGGCAATCCAGCGGTATCGTAATCGTCGCGATGTTCGATGAAATTTCGCACCATTAAGACACGACGGTCGCGAAAAAATAAGCGAATTTTCGACAAATATCCGAAAGCTCGCCGACGCGAACGAAATTACCGCAAAACATCACATTTCTACATGCTATAGCGTTTCTGTTTACTCGCTCACAGAGGAAATTCTTTACGATTTACATCTCGGTCGGTTTCCCCGAGCTCTTTTGAATTTTCCCGAACCCGGGAATCGATCGATGAAAACGCCCATCGGTGCGCCAACTCCGTACCGCTAGGTGTCGCTGGCGTCCGAGGCCGCCTATTTCAACTGTTACGCAGCGCAGTCTTCGGGGTCAATATCTCCGACCAATTCAAATTATATACATTTAAGGTACCTATGTGAAAAACGCGCCACGCTGCTTTCGTTATTAACGTATCTCTTTTCGCAGCCGCTCCGCACGCCGAATCCGCAATTCCGAGTGCTATAGTACACCGAAAACCTTTCGCAATTTTTTTAATTTTCACCTAAAAATAACCACCTAAGGCCTACGTGCAGCCGTTTACCTATCCCTCGCCTATATCTGGCGCCGAATATTCGTATAATTTATCAATTTCAACGAGTGTCGAGTTCGCTTTTCTTGCGCCAATGATAATGTCACAGCTGCCAGCGAAAAATATATACTCGTCGTTGCGTATAATTTTCAGCACAATTGCGAGTGAAATCTTCTTATGCATTCGTTAGAGTATCTTTTTCTTTTTTTTTTTTTTTGTTGTTTGTTTACCAAGAAATACTCGAGTAAAAGCGAACGAATCGACTTCAGTTTTCGGAGTAGATATTAGTATGTACATTCCAAGCCGAGCTTTCAAAATTCAACATTTTTAGAGCTCAATTCCTATACCCCATCATTTCTTGAAGATCAAAGTTCACGAACATCGCAGAGGAAAACGGGTGGTAATTCGGTGTTGCGGAATTTCACCTTTCACAAATTTTTCATCGAAATGAATAGTTTTCCGGAAAAATCAGTTCGGAGTTGAAAGTCTAGTTATTGGTGCAAAAGGTCTCTCCTGATAAGATAGTGAAAACGGCTCTTGACCCAAATTCGGTCACAAGTGGTCCTAAACGTTGCCCTCGATGAGAAAACTCCCCAAAAAAATTTTTGACCCCCCTCCTCCCCCACCCTTTCCTGAGAAATTGACTCCCATATGTCGAAAATTCAATATTTTTTAACTCTGGATGGGATGGATGAAATTTTTTGAAAATTTCACTATTGATAGGCATTATATAAGTACATTTGTGGAAATTTTTTCAAATTTTTCGATTCATATTTTCTTGAATTTTTTAGGCTTTGAAATTTTCAAAAAATTGTAAAAATTTTTTTTGAGGGGGGTACATGGCTGAATTTTTTTCCATAATTAGCTCTTACTCTAAGGTAAAACATGATAATATTTTCAACCCCTCGAAGGGGGGTGGAAGTTGGTCAAAAAAAATGAAATGTGTAACAAGAGCGCCTCCTAAATTCACTTTTTTGTATTTTTTTTTGCGAACAACGCGTTTTAGAGAAAAAGTAGTATAGTAATAAAATGTTTCTCATTAAATTCTTTATAAGAAAGGGTCTTATAATTTTTTTCGTATACCCATTAGGGGAGGAGATAGGGGACTACAAAGTTGCTCCTAATACTAATAATTATTATGTATTACAATATCGCAAAATCAGTAAGGACAAAGTGAACATGTATATACAAAGCAACAACGCAATCTGGCTGCAACAACGCAACTTGCGATAGCAATTTTGAAAAGTGCGTTAATTCCTAATTTCCTACTCTACATTCATAGCAACTTCAAACTTTTTGGAAACGTGAATGCGTGTGTAAAAGCCAAAAAATGTAACGTTTGTGGTGATAATCATTTTATGTCTCAGGTGAAAAAATTCTTTATGCTATCAGTATTCACACATTTGTTTACAATTGTCAAAACACCTCTCACCCTGCACCGCCGAAATTATCTACTTTTGAGCGTCTCATCGACACCACTCATAAATTTTAAAAAATTTATTTAAAATTTAAAATTAAAAATTAGAAATTATTTTTAAAAATAGAAAAAAACATGAACAGTGATAACAATAACAAGGTGGCGATGTACGTACATAATTATTTATTTATCTAGTTGCTATGCCAAAGCAATGGAATCAAACTATTTTGATTCCATTGCGTTGGTTGATTATTGGTTGCGTTGTTGCAGCCAGATTGCGTTGTTGCTTTGTATGTACATGTACACTAAGTGTACCTGTACATAGATGGCAATTTCTGGAGTTGCTATGATCATGGCAACAAAATCAAATCGTTATAACATGGCAAGTCAACAGCAACAACTCAGGAAGGTGTGTTATCACTTTGCTCCCGCCAAAATATTAATAATTTGTGAATTTGTGTTTTGTTGATAAAAATAATATTAAAATAATGAGTGTTGTTGAGAATGTCGATAATATTGAAGGGGGGGAATGATGCCGTTAAGGAAAGTTTAATTAATTTGGTAAGGGAGAATGAATGTCTTTGGAATATGAGATCAGCCGGGCACTCCACTAGGAGAGCCAAAAAGAAAGATGAATTATGGCAAAAAATTGCCACTGAATTAAATCTTGAAAATAGTAAGTAAAAAATGTATTTCAGATGGAAATTGTTCTATAATACCTACATCTGTCGAAATGCTTTTTTTTTGGGCTTCCTTATAAGCATTCGCTTTGCCGAGAAGTTTGAAGTTGCTATGAATGTACAGTAGTATAGACAAAAATCGCAGAGTTTCCAGCGCAACTTGCCATGACCATGACAACTTCAGAAATTGCCATCTATGTACAGGTACACTAAACAAAAAAAAAAAAAAAAAAAATGAAAAAAAAAATAGAAAATGAACATTGGAAATGAAGGCGAGTTACTTTTCGACTATTGTGGCAAACTTCTGATTGAGGATTTGGCAATAAGAATAAATAAAATTCGACATAATGATGGTGAAGTTAAAGTAGTACCTATAATAGTCCAGTCATATTACGATTATAATCGAGACTAATTGGGGGCCGAAGTTTTTCTGAGGAAACTTGCAGCCAATAGTGTCCGTAACAGCACCTAACTTTCCCCCAAAAATCGCGCCATTCTTTTTTACCCAAAATCCACATTTGTGCCCCCAAAACTAGTTTTTCGCAAATAACACGCATTCTAATCTAGATATAGAGAGAAAGTTCAGTTAAGAAATTATGCTGATCAGATTTCCAACAAAAAATATTATTACGCAATTTTTCATCCATCCCATCCAGAATTAAAAAATATTGAATTTTCGACATATGGGAGTCGATTTCTCAGGAAAGGGTGGGGGAGGGGGTCAAAAATTTCTTTGGGGAGTTTTTTCATCGAGGGCAACATTTAGGACCACTTGTGACCGAATTTGGGTCAAGGGCCGTTTTCACTATCTTATCAGGAGAGACCCTTTAGTGGTACGTTGGCTCGCCTCAAGAAATTGTAAGATATGTCCTCAACTAGGAATCTTGGTGAAAAATTAACGACTTACTAGTGAAGACAAAATTTTCAATAACTTTAGTCATGACCAACTTTTGTGAAACTTTGATAATTTGGGGATGAGAAATGATACATTCGAAGAATTTTCGAAAACTAAAATTCTCTGAAATAGTTGAATTTTGAAATCACAAGGTATCTCGTAAATTACACATATTACTAGGGCTGGATTTAGGAATTTTAAACCATAGAGCCAGATCTCAATGGGGGCTCTCGCAGGTTCCAAGCCCCTATTTTATTCAAAGAGGCAAAAATTCAATAAATATTCTTTTTTTCATAGCCGGTTTTAGGGGTTGGGGGGATGGGTCGGGTGTCTAACCCCCAAGGCTTTCTTTTTTTTTAGGTGTTTAAATCAACTTTTTGATAATTTCAACAATTTATCATTCTGTCCACTTCACTTTATGGAGCTCACTTCCCCCCTCTTCAAACAGGGATCCTAAAACCGGCACTGCTTTTTTTAAACATAAGTTATAAAAAATAGACCCATATTTAGATAAATAATTATAAAAAATTAGAAAATAAAACCTGTAATTAAAATCCTACTTTTCGAGTTTTTCTTTCTGCAAAATTGTTAATTAACGATTCAAAATTCAAGCTTCTTATAATATCTGTTTACACGTGGAGACGTGCTAAGCTCTGAAGGCTTTCTTGCTTCATCGTGGTTCTTAATGGGGTTTTTAATGATTTTTAATTTTGAAAAAGATCTTTCGCGGTGACCATCGTTGTAAGAAAAATTATCAATTGAATTTCTGTATCGGGAAAACTGCATTTCAAATTGTTTTTTATTACAATTCTACGCACAACAAGTTCTAAGCATTCATCATCTGATTTTTCAGGATTTTTAATGAACTCCTGCGATGGATTAGCTCGTTTTCTAAACATGGCTTCGAATCTTTTAGGTATACTTCACAACATTTTGGACTTTAATTTTAATCTCATTTGGTTTAAGTCTTGACATGTGAGATGAGAAGCCGAAACGATCACATACATCTTCATAAGAAGAGAGACGATCTTACAGCGAGATAATCAATTCGTCATAGTTCGAAAAAAGATAATTCTGATAATTTTAGTATTTAAGGGGAGGGAGGGTGCTTTTGTTGTGAGGTTCGTGAGAACACGTTATGAACTTATCACAAAATAGAGCTCAAATTTTCCAAGTTGGGAACTTGTTTGAAGAATTTTGATGAAAGACTGACTTGAAATGTAAATTCTGGATTTTACTTTACATGTATATAAAAAAAAGTATGAAAAATTATGAAGTCGATTTGAGTACAATAAGTTGAGCTTTTGAAAAGTTAGTTTTAGCGTTTAGTTTTTTCTATGATGGATTAACGAAATAAATCATTAGGGAAAGGTCGCATTTTCCCCGAGAAAATGAACTTGAGAGGAACTTTTTTGGCGAGCTTTCGTGGTTCAAAGAATGAGTCGCTCACATTATTTAACTAAAAAGATTAGCTAATCTTCATATTTTTTGCATCTATATTCAAGGTTTATTTTCTTTCTTCTAATTTTAAAACTATGATAATTTCGTTCACGAACGATACGATATTCGAGAATTGAAAATCTGCAGCAATGATGTCGTTCGCTAACGATTTCATATTCTGAAGTGTGCTTTCGAAGTTCAAAGATTAGGGTATGTACGACCGATTGACATATACAATAAAAAAAAAAAACAACCATGGAATTCATAATATTAATCATGCGTTAGTTTTCCAAATTTCGTTCGCGAACGAATCGATATTTTTAAACGAACTTTCAAAATCCAAAGAATGAGTCATGAGTCATTTAAGAGCGATTAAATGAAAAGGACTCAACATTCAATCACGGATCCTTACTCAAAATTTGGTTCGCGAACGATTCAATATTCTGTATTGAAAATCTATACATAATGATGGCGTTCTCGAACGATTTCAAGTTCTGAAGCACGCTTTAAAAGTTCAGAGAATGAGTAATTAAGAGTAACTGAAATATTGAAAGGAAAAGAATCAACATTCAAAAATCAATCATTCATTCATTTCTAAAATTTCGTTCGCGAATGATTCGATATTCTGAAATGTACCTCCAAAGTTTGAAGATCGAATCAATAGATGGGGTGATTCCCGAATTTAAAGAATTTAATTCCTAAGTCGCTATTCGCTGAAAAACTGAATCGGGTTTCCGAATATGCGATTCTTTTCATTCAAAGAATTTAATTCTTTAGAGATTCTTTTGATTTCGATTCAATCATTAATGAAGCAGGACTCCGCACATTAAATGGTCTTCATCAATCAGAGGCAATCACGGAAACGGAATAATTATTGTGTTTTTCAAGTAATTAATTATGTTGGATGTATTTTTTTTTTAATTTAGTTCTAACTTGTAACAGTTGATAAATGATAAATGCGTTGAAAAAGAATCGAATCGCCGAATGAATAATGAGCGTACGTTCCTCCAATTAGGGAATCTGATTCCAAAAAAAGATTTTTTTTATGAATCTGATTTTTCGCGATTCAAAATCGCATCTCTGCCCAATAGCTATTCACGGACGATTACGTGACAAAAATTTAAAAATCAATTCCCTATCCACATTCAAAATTTCGTTCGTGAACGACTCAATATTCTGAAGTGTGCTTTCAATGTTGAAAGAATAAGTTATTCATGAGCAATTCAATAAAAACGAATCAACAGTCATAATCAACTGATTATCTATCAGCATTCAAAATTTCGTTCGCGAACGATTCTAAATCTTGAAGAGTGCTATCAAATTTCAAAGAATAAGTCGTTCGTGAGTTTTGGAACTTGAAAGTTCACAATTTTCGAAGAATCGTACACGAATGATTCAATAAAAAAAAAAGGGCAAATAATCAATCATACACCTTTATTGAAAATTTCGTTTGCGAACGATTCTCTTCCTTGAAAGTGATTTCAAAGATCAAAACTCACAATTTTCAAATAATCGTTCACGAACGATTCAATTAAATAAGAATTGAAAATTAATCATACAACTAAACCTAACTTCAAAATTTCGTTCACGAACGATTTGATATTTCGGAATCGAAAATTCCAAAACAATGTATTCGTTCGTGAACAATTCCCTATTCTAAAATTTTTTACAAAGTTTAAAGAATGAGTCGCTCGAGAACGATTCAATGAAACAGAATCAACAGTCAATCATGCATCCTACATTTAATGATTTCGTTCGCGAATAATTTAATCAATCTAAGTGTTTTCGATGAATCATTATTCATGGTTGTAAGCACTAAAGTGCACTCATTAAATAAGTCAGCATAATGGTTCAATATGAAATTAAAAATTTTTTGATGCCATTAATTTTTATAGTCGTCATTTTAATACTCTTATAGATACTTACTTGCGTCTAAAGGATACTAACGACATAAAATATTAAAGCAAATTTATTCTACCGAAGAAAAAACCTTATGTCGTCTAAACGCGAACACATCTTCGCAAACGAGATACTGTTTCTCGCATGATTTACATTTATTGGCATCACGCAGCACATAAAATATGTATTTCTATGCCACCGCAACTTTCGCCTTGAATCATAGTCTAAATTCGAAGAAAACTTTTCGCCCACTACGTGCGCCACGAGAAGGCGAAAAAACGTAATAATCAGGAGAATCGTACCGAAAGAAGGGAGAAAATATTTTCTAAAATTCCCACCATTGTGACTTACTCATATACTTACTGTAGCGACTACGAATCTTCCGAATTCCTTCCAGGCAGCATGTATTTAAAGTAGAAATAATCATTTGAATTACCAATCAAACCTAAGTGAAAGGAATGAATTAGAAGAATAAACCACAAACAAGTAACATTGTATTTGAATACAGGTCACAAAAAAGTGAAGTTAAAAGGAACGAGGAATAAGCTAAATGCATAATAGTTTCACGGGAATCGATTTAAGCGTAAATACGCCATGACTGGAGGCCATGTATGCATATTAGCAAAATGTATTAAAATAAACTAAAAATAACTATTCACGATTTGCAAAACTAAACTGTCGGTATGTCTTTAATTTTTCGTTACAACTTACGAATATAAGTGATCGAAGAATTTTAGTATAAAGAGAACGTCGATTCAACTCAATTAAATGGTCGATGATAAGACTAAATGGAAAATTTACCATTGTTTACATTACGCATCCAGTAATTCGCAGCTGTGGTATTTAGAGCTGGTATCCAACCAGCTTTCAACTCCGCTAGCACCGGACGTTAAGTCATCCATGGATGGTAGCTCGGTCAAAGGTTCCATTTCGTTTAATTTTCCATTCGGCAGAGGCGAATTTTTCATCCCTTTTAATAACCGTTCTCTGCTACTGGATACTAAGGAACGAGATGAAAATTAAATAACCTTCAGGTTATTGAAAAAAATGCCTATTAATGAGCATCGTGATGGATAAATACCAGAATCTGGCGAGCTTGGACACACGTTCGATAAGAATTCATTATGTTTTCGAAGTAACTTCGCACTTGGTGTGGTTTTATCCCGAGAAGTAGCCAGTGCCGATGTAATACTGGGTAATCGTATATCCAAATGTGATCCCTTCTCAGTGACTATCTACTTTGCAACAATACAAACTGGAGTTAAATTCAATTCACAATATCGATTCATAAAATGAAAATAAAAAATTATCACCTAATTATTCATCATATACAATTTATTAGTAATATCAGTGGCCACTAGAGTAGCCAACACGGTGGCTAAATAGGTTTCCTTAACGAACAAATATTCTAACGAAGATCGCTGCCAATATAAATATCGACATGGAACAGCAGCAATAATAGAAACCTGAAAAAAAAAATTAAAATTAAAAATCAAAATTCACGTAACTACTTATTATAACACCAGGTACACAAAAAAAGCTCACGAACTTTGAATTTATCATCTTCATTAACTCTACTCTCGAATTCCGGCGAATCTAGGAATTCGCATGGCATTATAGGGTGTAAAAACTGATGATCTTGTAACACGTTAACTTTACCACTGAGCAGCAACGCTAACCGATCGGTTCTGGTTAAATTTTGCATAGCGTAAGCTTCACCAGCATGTAGTGACATGATTTGCGCGAAGGGTTCGCTGACTAATTTCTTAAACTGTAGACGAGTCACCTATTCAAAAGAAATTACCATGATGTAATCGAATTCATTGAGAAAACTGGTCTGTTTGTAACACAATCATTTACCTTGAAAGGTCTAAATAGTGTATGATAAGTTTCCTCTAATTCATGATCGAAATTGATAGGTCGCATTTGATAAATAATATAAATTAATTGAAACGTATTAATACATAAGAAGCATAAATTCCAGGTGAAAATATCAGGAGCACACATTACCCTCCAGGCCCAAGTAGTGACTAACATAAAACCTATAAATGTATAACAAAGAATAAATAATTTACGACGAGGTAAAAAATAATCAATATTGAAAATTTTATCGACTTTTACCGAAAATCAGCAACGCATGCAATACAACAATACAATATTTGGTGGTTGGAAGAGCGTAAGCCACCAAGAAGCAGGCATTTGCCACTTGAAATAGCCAGTGTTCAGATTCTCGGAAATTCTCGCAATACGTTCCAGGTATTAAAACTAAAGTCAGAAGAAACACTATAGTCTTAATAATTTACTATTGTACTAATAATTTTGGTGACACGATCATGGGCGAAAGCGCATGCGCGAAATAATGAGGATATCTTTTATTATCCAATCACAAAGCAATATTTCTTATCAATCAGTTTGCCAACCTAGAGAGATAAAAAAATATTAAAATTTAAAATGATAAGAATGAAACGTGTGAGTTTCAGTCGTGTTTCTTCTTTTCGTGTTCTGTAATAATATTACTTTCTTTTCGGTTTAATCAAAATTACACACAGTTAATTTCATTACACAAGCTCTTGAAAAAAGTAAGGTGAATTCTCCGAGTATCTGTAATCGTATGGTCGTTTATCTGTTATTTTAGTATTTTAAAAAGAATAATTCAATTTACAGTCACCTCGTTGGAGTATTGCTTCCGGCTATCTAAAAGAATAATGTTCCATAAATAAACTCCTGGAAATACATTCTCATCTTTTTCATTTGCAGCTTACACATTTCAAAATGGGCGACGAAATCCAAAAGAAAGAACTCATCCTTCGCAACTTGCAAGAATGTCTCGGCGAAGATCGTCTTTCAGCAATCTTGAAAGAAAGAAATTTAAAGATTTACTGGGGAACTGCCACTACAGGACGACCTCATATCGCTTATTTTGTACCAATTTCTAAAATCGCTGATTTCCTCAAAGCCGGGTGTGAGGTAATAAATTAATAAAATTCCTATGTGTTTCACATTTCGAGGCATAAGAATTTTAATTTTCGTAGGTTACTATTTTATTTGCTGATCTACACGCTTACTTGGATAATATGAAAGCACCCTGGGAATTACTGCAATTGAGAACTAGCTACTACGAACAAGTAATTAAAGCGATGTTGGTATCCATTAACGTACCCCTGGAAAAATTAAAATTCGTTCGTGGTACAGATTATCAGCTTTCCAAGTTAGTTTTCATTAGTAATATAAAATTGTATTTGTCGAGATGATGTAAAAATTTCATTAATTTTCAGAGAATATACGTTGGATGTATATCGATTATCCTCAGTTATTACAGAACACGATGCCAAGAAAGCTGGAGCTGAAGTAGTAAAACAAGTTGAAAATCCTTTACTATCTGGATTACTTTATCCTGGTAATTTAATATAAAAAAAAATTGAGGGAATTATTATACTATTCCCACTGGAAATTTTTTATTATAGATTAATGGTTTCAGGATTACAAGCTTTAGATGAAGAATACTTAAAAATCGATGCTCAATTTGGTGGAGTAGACCAAAGAAAAATTTTTACTCTAGCAGAAAAGTACTTGCCACAGTTAGGATATGCTAAAAGAATACATTTAATGAACCCCATGGGTAATGATTTATCATATTTTATCTCTATTTGAATACGTACAAATTATTAAAATAATTTAAAGCAACAAAATATTTTCATCATAGTACCTGGACTGGGAGGAGGTAAAATGTCTTCTTCAATAGAAGACAGTAAAATAGATCTACTCGACAGTGCAGCTGCGGTCAAGAAAAAATTGAAAAAAGCTTTCTGTGAGCCAGGAAATGTCGCCGATAACGGCGTGCTCTCTTTCGCGAAGCATGTAATTTTCAGTTTATTTAAAGAAAACGAAGGTATCTTCTAATTTTTTATAAATATTTTCTAATCTTTACATTTTATTGATGATGTGTTCTTATTCTTAAACAGAATTTTTAGTACTGAGAGACGAAGCCAATGGAGGTAATTTAAAATTTCGAACTTACAAAGAACTGGAACAATGTTTCGCCGACCAAAAATTACATCCTGCTGACTTGAAAGCCTCAGTAGAAGTTTACATCAATAAATTATTAGATCCTATTAGAAAAACATTCGAAAGAGATGACTTGAAGAAATTAGTTGCTGGTGCTTATTCTCCACCTAAAAAACAAAGTAATTAATTTTCCCTCTCATATCCGTTCTGACGATTCATTCCACCTACATCGCTTCGTTTACTTTTAGACGCCAGTGAAGATGAAATTGTACCTCATCGTTTGGATATTAGGGTGGGAAAAATTATTGAAGTCTCCAAACATCCTGATGCTGATGCTTTGTACGTAGAAAAGATTGACGTAGGTTGGTACTACTCTGAAAAAAATAATGAAAAATATATGAATATATGAAATAATGCAACTATATTTTTCTTTTTCAGGGGATAAAGAACCTCGGACCATTGTTAGTGGCCTAGTTCAATTTGTACCGATAGAAGAAATGCAAAACAGATTAGTAGTTGTTTTATGTAACTTAAAGCCTGCGAAAATGAGGGGCGTAGAGTCTTGTGGAATGGTACTTTGCGCATCCATGTGAGTAAAGTATCATTTAACGTTTTTCCATCCGTTATTCTTATTTTTCAATAATATTTCCTTAATTTTAGTGAAAATGATGGAACGAAAAATGTTGAACCTCTTCTGCCACCACCATCCAGCAAAGCAGGTGATAAAGTTTTTGTTGAGGGATATGAAAGCGGTACTCCGGATCCAGTTTTAAACCCAAAAAAGAAAATTTGGGAAAAATTACAAGTATATATCGTCAAAATTTGAAAAATTTTATTCAAAATGAAGTTTATAAAAGTTTTTATTATTTATTTCCAATTTAGGTTGATCTGAGAACATCTTCGAATTTAGAAGCTGAATGGCAAAATAATCCTTTACTCACATCTGAAGGAAAAATCACTTGTAAAACGCTGAAAAATGCTCCTATTAAATGATACTTCACATGCATTTATGATTTTCGAATTGTAAAATAAATGTTATTTAATATTTTTTTAAATAAATGATTGATTACAAATTATTCGTAAAATACATAAGCAGCCATGCTGCTTTACTCGAGCTACATTTTTTATAGAGGCTTGTTCAAATTGGCAAATAATATTGTAAACCTCTTTAACATCACATCAAGTAACGAATCTAAAAAAATGAAGTTATGATTTATGATTGTTACGATTTTTAGTATGTCTTGTTAACAGGAACCATATGAGCAGATATTTCAGCCATTTCATGTTGCTCAAGTCTTCCTTTAATTTTGTCAATCCTCTATTTCGTATCAGAGGTCGTATTCTAGACTCGTGTTAACTCTACATACCATGTTTCAGCTTTCTAAATTCATTTGATTAAACATGCAATTTTCCTTATAATCCCTCACACAAAAAATTCCTAACTTTACGGGAAAATTTTTTAAAGATAAACTAGAAGTTTATGGATAGTTTTCAAGAAATTCTTAGTAAACTATCAGTTTTTTTGTATGAGGATTCCCTTCCGAAATTGTTTTACTGTCTAACTCGCACAGGAAGCTGAAATTTGAATACTTCATTTAGGCTTATTCTGTTGAATGAAAATATGATGTAAAATCTTCTACTTTTCAATTACTCCCATAAAATTTAGGGGACAACGAATCGGATACTCCCTTCAACATTACCACGAATATAGCATTACCTTACTGTTCTATTGCCTGTAATTATATGAGTATATTCATTGAGTTTGAGTTATTTGAGGCTCTTTAGGCTTTTTTCAAAAGATCCACTTTGAGTCCATGATTCAAATTCAATGTGTCTCTTCCAGCCTTCAGTCATCTTTACATAATAAGTTTGAGACTTCAAAGATTTCCAGATCAACTTTGCGAAGAAAATAACTATGGAAGATGCTCAAATTTTTTCCAAAATGACCGCACCTCTTCGGTTTGGCAGCAAACGAATAAGATTCTTAGCGTAAATTTTAAATGACACAAGTGCAGAGGTTATGTTCCAACAAGAATTGCTCCAATTTTTTTGTAATAACATACTTGTTATAAAAATTTCAATTGTACGATACTTTCACATACTTTCTAATTGTGTGTAAATGAATTTATTTTGAAAGAATATTTTTGAAAATAAAGTCAGTTTTGAAGTTTAAAAATGCGCTCATTTGCATCACTTCTTCAATTTTAAGTATCTCGATATTATTTGTGATACCTACATTATCACACAAAATTGAGGTTAAGGTGAAATTACAGAAGTGATGTAAATGCTCACGTTTTCTAATTTCAAACTTGTTTTCTGTCAAAAATATTCACTCAAAATAAATTCATTTATATACAATTGAAAAACTTTTAAAATCTTCTTTCAATTAAAAATTTTCATAACACCATGTTATTTTTAAAAAATCCGAGTAGGTAATTTTCATTTGAATGGAACCAATAACTTCAAAATACGCGCTCAATTATCTTGGTTTGTTTACCCGTGTTTTCCAAACATCCGAGGAGAGAGGGGGGCAGCCATGCAGGAAAATAACTGAAAGTCAATAAAATTTTACGGCAATATCATAATTATTATCACTTTTGTCACAAACTCCACTTCTACGATTAAAAATGAAATCTGTAAGCAATTCCAGCGAAATGTAGTTTAATTAATAAATAATCAAGAAAATTTCAATATCACATCATTAATCTGAAATGGCGGCTACATTATTATCAAGTAAGTTTACATCAAAGTTTTCGATTTCTAAAAGCCGATCACAATATTTATCATGTGTTTTCTCATAGGCATCCACCGGTTAAGCCCAATAATCTATCGTCCTTCAGTTAATAACATCCTAATCGAAACAAGTCGTTCCATATATATTCAGTCATGTTTATTTCGAGCCAGAAGAAGTACCAGGGAACGAAAATTCAAATTATTACAAAAGAGAAAAGCGCAAAAAGCCGCTCTATTATTGAAAAAAGGGCCTGCTCTACCTTACAATAAAGAAAAGTACGCAATAATTCTGCCCTCTTCCCATACATATCCTTCCCAATTTTAACTTTCAATCTAATTACAGGCAGGGAAGAAAAGGTGAGCCAGTCAAAAAGAAAAGAATATCAGATGATGATTTAGAGCCATGTCCGGATGATGTATGGTTTGCCAACATGTTTAAATTTAAAGTTTTTTCATTTGAAGAAGCAGTGAAAATGATACGAGAAGTTTTCCACCCTACCGTATACAACATCCCCAACGCACCTGTTAATGCTTTCATCGAACTAGACATGAGAACCGATAAACAAGTACCATTTTACTACATCAAACGATAAAACCATTTGATTAGATGATTGCAATAATAATCGAATTATTTTATTCCAGACTAAATTCTACGATGGTTTCATAAACGTGGTTCCAGTAAATTATCCATTTCCAAGTTCCGACGATCGTTCTATATTAGCATTTTGTAAAACCACAGAGGAAATGGATGCGGTTACTGACGCAGGGGCATCATTAGCCGGTGGAGTGGATATTATCAAAAGCATCAAGGTTCTAAAATTCTACTTTTCGTGTCATTCAAATTTTGACCGATTTTATAACTATTTTGTTTTCAGAAAGGGAAAATCAAGTTACCTGATTTTCAATTCGTTATCGCTCATCCCAATATTATGACCGATTTGGTCACCATTAGAGGCTTACTTCGTAAAAAATTTCCTACCATTGAAAACGGTATATTAAATTTCTATGTATGGAAATTTAAAATCGATTATAAATCTAATTTGTTTTTACCTACACCTTTTACAGGTAGATTAGCGGTAAATTTACCTCAGTTAGTGGAAGCGCTGAGAAAAGGAGTTAAATATGAGGCTAAACGAGACGATTTTCAATTGGATTATGGTTGGATTGATGTTACTATCGGGAATGTAAGTATCATTAGTGTCCATAAATAATATAATTAACGTGGACAGCTGACTGATTTTAAATTCACATTTTAGTTAACCATGGAAACTGCTCATTTAGAAGATAATTTCCAAAAAATTATTGATGACGTGAAAACCAAAGGACCTAAGCGAAAGAAAAATATGGGAAATTACAGATTCATTACGAGGTATCAACCGGTATCATAGTCTACTCGTCGTATTTAGAACTGAAAAATTAGTCGTATAATTTATTATGAACATTTTTCTTGCAGATGTTTCATTACTTCTCCTCTTCATACGGAGAAATTTATAATACCTATAGAACAATATCTTGGAGAGGAAGAGGCACTTAGTTCAGACGATGAAGATGAAGAAGAGAAACGAAACTAATCAAATGAACGTAATATGATGTTATAGATTCTGTGTTTTTTATATTCTAAGAAAATATAAACGTGTTGGAAAAAGACAAGTGTTCTTTCATGTGTACAAATAAGTACCGTATATTTAGAATTAAAATTCTTATCACAATATTCAACATATCCTTTTTTTCTGGTAATTAATAAATTCTACAATCGGCTCGAGAAGGTACACTTAACATACAGTACTCCTATCATGTGTTTCACTACTAAAAAATGAAAGTGTGAAAAACAAGCTTCGTGATTCACTAACTAAACAATTTCTTCTAATACTCTGAAGATTTTTTTTTTCGAACACAATTCGTTAACGAGACACTTTATCACTGCAATTTTCACGATTTAACATCACAATCAACTCGACTTGATATCTTCTTCTCTCTCAAAAACATTACATCGTAAAGCCTCAAGAAAACATTCAAAACTACACCATATAATCGGTAACTCACTTCATGACTAGGACTTAGCTAACTCACCACGTGAAAAAAAATTCGAAGCACGTAACAATTTAAAAACTAAATACAACCCTACATATTGTCCTCAAGTCCAAAAAATGAAAATCTTAAAAATAATCAGCCAAAATTGTGAAAAATTTAACCACTAAAACAGTGAAAACTACCATCAGCTACGTTGCATTGCTTTAAAAACCTGAAAATCGATAGAAATACGCTGTAATTGACATGTTCGAATTCTCGCTAAATAAAAAATTTATTACACTTACTCGATGCACAAATTATTAAAAAAAGGTGGACCGCATATACAAATATACGGATCCTTCGATGACTTGGAAAGTAAGCTGTGCACAAAATTGTGCGTTATAAGTCCCTTCTCTCCATTCCACGAAGGAGATGGCTGAGACAAGACGTGGGTAACTGAAAACCTAAAAACCACGATTCCAATTAATCTTGTTCTTCCATTTGTATTAAAATTCGGGTTATTACTCCGTTCTGGCTGCTTCAATTACCTGGAATTTTCCGAAGCTAATTTATCGAATTGTTTCCTCCATAAAATATCAATTTCAGTCTTATTGAAATATATTAATTTTACATCCAGTCTAGTCGCGTTTAAAGTCCAAGATATCAATGACGTCATTGGAGTTATACCGGTACCCGCGGCCAATAAAATTAGTTCTAAGCGTTTTTTTAGAATTATCGTATTAAACGTTCCCCGAGGATAGCTCATGTTTATTGTATCACCTACGTCGAGCGAGCATAATTTACGACTTAATTTACCACTACTATACTCTTTGATGAGGAAGTATAAAGTAGGCAGTTCGAAAACAAGATTCGAATTTCGTATTAAAAACAACACCGGTGTATAAGATCGACGTACTTCTTCACCTACGGAGTATAACAACAAACAAAAACTGTTGATTAACGAACTAAAATAAACAACGATCAAAAATAATATAATATAGTCTTTACCATTTATATTATCTTTAATTTGAACATGATGACCCACGTGTACATGATGTAACGTCGGTTCAGTGTATTGTAAAGCGATTAATTTCGTGTCATGAGTGACGACCGAACTATGAACAACTTTCATTTCACAGAACTCCGGCAAGGAATTCGTATCTTCTTCAACTTCGTTCAATTTTTTACCAAAAGTTCCCCATAATTTCGAAGTATTTTTGGTAAATTTAATTTCTGCCACTGTCTGATGAACTTTTAAAAAGCATGGCCATCTTACTTCATCTTCTAGCTCATATACACTAACTTCTTTATCTATGCTTACACGAATTCGTTTATTTTTTTCAAGTTTCAAAGAAACCTAAAAAACAAGAGACGAAAAAATAGTCGAACAAAATAATAAAATTTATTATCTTGTTCAAGAATTATCCATTAAATTTAATCTAAATAATACCTGAGTAGGCGGAGTTAATCCCGAAGGATTAGTTTTCAAATAGAATATCAAAGCCAGCGTACCAATTTGCTGAAACCAATCCACTTTAAAAACACGTTTATTGGTGACATTTGCGGTATTATCATCACCTACAAACAAATCGATTACATAATTTAACATTATAGCTAAAGTGATTAAAATCATAAGAAAAATGCTTACTTGAAGTTTTCTTATTAGCAGAAAATTCCAACTGTAAGCTCGAAACACGATCATTAATTGGTCTCTCAACCGAATCAGTCCATTCACAATTCGATCCCGAAGAACCAACGGTTCTCAGTCTCCCAACGATACAAGACTTGAGTAAAGATTCGTAATTAACCCACGGATGAACCTGTGCAGAAAATTAATCTTGAAATGGAAAAGTTTCATTACATTAATCATTAGAATCGAGGAGATCTCACGTTATTAAACAGTTTAGTCGCATCCGTTCCCGCTCCCCGCATCAGTTCATCATCGCCACCAGGATGAAAAGACATGTATTCCGTAATATTATAAACAATACCTTAAATGAGAGAAGATTTTTGTAATGATAGCTTTCATTATTTGAACGTCAATACGATGCTCGTGTCTTACCCCTGATAGCAAGCCAGGCATCTGTTTTAGTGTTGTGTTTCATTAATTGTTCGTGGCTCACGTTCAATAGAGATCCTTTGGTGCCACTCATGTCTTTGCCAGAATTACAAAGTCTCACCCAATCCATCAACGATCTTCCAGGTGCTAGGGCTGTTTTATTGCGAGGGTTGCCTAAGAAAGATGAACGATGAGTGCAATTTGAAATTTCACGGAATTTCAACATTATTATTTTAACATAATAATTTCGTACCTGTCGCCGAACCTGATGGCTGTAAGGAACTCATGGTTCTTTCTTTCACGATGAATTACGACAAAACTAAAGTAACATGTCTAAGGAAATTTAATATTCGTTTGATCGCTTTCAAGTAGCACACATTGGGGTGTGATAAAGAAGATGATTATTTTCAATATTTACGTTTTTCATGAGGGAAGAAATTCTGTGGAAAATCAAAGCAATTAATAAGAAAGGAAAAATAGTTTGGAATGATGGAGAGATTTAGCTTAAAAATCGAAATATCCTTAAATTTGTTCAGATTTCACTTTTAGTCCAATTTTGAATTCATAAAAAAAATAATGTAAACAAAAAGCCAAGGACATAACGAATGGCAATGCATATTGCATGCATGTAGTACTACGTCATTACTGCACCAACCAATCATCAAATCGCCTAGACTTTCATCAACTTACTCCATAATAGGTAATTATTATTTAAATTTAATTATTATTAATCCAATGGTACTTTCATAAAATTTAATCTAAGTCATGAATTTGTTAAAATTAATGCTCCAATTTTGGATGAATTTTCTTCCCTCAATTATGAGATATTGGAACTAACCCATTGAGGTATAGAATTCATCCTCAGAGGTGAAGGCTTAAAAAAAAGACAGAATTTAACTTTGAGTATTAATATAATACTCAAAGGAACTTTATCGGTTTATCGGTGAACGGTGATCCACAAAATTTTGATTATTGAATTCGATTCTTGGAACTAGGCAAGCTTAACAGTTGTAACTTGCATGGATTCAACACTTACGTAAAGAGTATTTAATATTACGTAAGCATAATAGCACGCAACAAAAAATAAATTTTCTTAACAAAAAAACAAATAAAAAAAATTCAGATACATTTCCATTCGTAAAATTTATTGATACGGATATAAAATACTATTAAAAAACCAACCTAAAGCTACCTCAGTCCCCTTCCTCGCTCATACAGCGCTCCTCAACCTTTGGAATTTTCTACACAAGCATTTAAAAACAACAAAAATATTCTAAAAACAGATAAATAATGAAGAAATTATACAAAATTACCTAAATAAAGAAAATTAATAAAACAAACTGAAAAACAAAATAATACATAAAATGTATCACATCATATTGCAATTATTTGGTTCCATATCAGTAGGTAACGAATTCAACAACCCGTTCATTGGAACCGATGGCAACGACTCGGAGAAATCTTTAGGTGGTTGTCCTAATTCAGTCATATCTTGAAGAAGTTGCAAAAGCTCCATGAAACGTTTCTGCTTTATATCTTCCGGATCCGCATCATCTTCGTTTTCAAAGAGAACACATATTTTGTCGATTATTTTATACTGTTTGTCATATCGAACACTTTCTTCGGCGCTAATTTTACTCCTATTTTCATCCAACCAAGAGGGATACTTGTCTCTAACGGCTACCAAACTAGGGTACAATACTTCTTTGCTCATGATCATTTGGAACATTTGCTCCATCACAGGGAATACACCGTCGTTTTTAAAATCTCCGAAGTCAAAATTACTAGGAAACTGCTCTGTATTCATGGAATCTTTAATTTCTTCGATATTCTCGACCAGCGATTTCACCGCTTCCGACACAGCATCTTCTCCTCCATCCGATGCCTCTGGCTTTTTGCTTTCGGACGACGACGATTCCTGCGTGAATCCTTGCAACAGATCGGTCATTTTATTTGTGAAAGAAGCATCGTCGACGTCGTTTAAAAATAAGTCTTGGAATTTCTGTTCGAAATTTTCGACCGGATCTACAGGCTTTTTCGATGGCTGATGAACCTTGGCTGGGGCTTTCGAAGACGAAGGGCTTTTATCGAAGTCATCGAGAGCACTTTGTAATAAATCGTTTAATTCGTCTGATTCCTTCGTTGGACACGTCTGCTTGTTATCAGCCATTTGTATTTTGCCAACAATTTACCAAACTAAAATAATAAAGGACACGGGAGAACCACAAATTTCGATTTATAATTAAAACCTTAATTATATAGAACGAAAGATTTTCTACTTTTCAATTTTTAATGATTTTAAAATTATTTTCTCATTTTCAAAATTAATTTTCTTTTCCAAACCATTTCCTATCTTGAAACTTGGTAATAAATTCCTTATCACAATTACTTTTTTGACGATTTTCAAAAATACAACGTCGCATCCCAACAGGTCCTTCCAAAAAATAGGTTTGAATTGAAAAAGATAGGTACGCTGTATAATTACTAGTAATTACTAGTAATTTACAAGTAATTACGTTTTATCATCGAATCGCATTAAATTTACGAAATGATGGCGGGAAAAGGCAACGCAAAGGCGAAAAAAATAAAAAAGGAATCTAAATAACTGAAACTCAATTAAAAATGAAAATTTATTGAAAATGTAGGTAAAAAAATGGTATTCATTATTAATACCTTCAATCATAAAGCTATAGCTTGAAAATATAAATTCGAACGATAAAATACTCCTGTAAAAGACTCTATTCGGTGCAATATAAATTATAACGAAAATTGCAACCAACACTTAAGAATGTAAAAACATAAAAAAAAAGCATACAAAATACTACTATTTCAGCGTAATACTTCAATACATTATAGAAAAAAACAAAAAACAAAAAACAAAAACAAAAAATATAAATACGAGGCGAAATCGCATTAAACCGTTCCTATTAAACAACTCATAGATCGTATCGTAAACACGTGAAATAATTCCTACATTTTCCCATCAACTCATTCGTCCATTACTCGAAACTCGACAGACCCTTATCCACCTAAAAAATTCAAAACACCCCGTCAAACTATTCAGTAAAATCCTCGTTCAAATCCTACACTCGACCATAATAGTATTTTCGTTCATCTGTTAAATTTCCAACGCCAATACGCCACTCTTTAATGAACACGTTCTCTGGCGAAAAACTCATTTTCCCAAGTTTTTCATTGACACTTACTCCTCTCACCTTCACCACCGCGTACTAGCAAGAATTTGGAAACTTAGGCGCAGATTTATACCGAAGGGGGAAGGGTCAATAATCGTGAAGGGTTTCCCCTCGTTTCGCTGGGTCAAGTAATACCATCGTTGGCGCGTACGAGATCTCCCTCATTTCATCTTTTCGTTGGCCCAGAGGATGCACACATCCACGTACACTGGCGCACATTCGACTCTTACAAACACACGCTTGCCACTGTACGCAAACGAAATTATTTGAATGCGATCAGCCTCTCTCCGCTGCCGCGTTCTTATTCCTCTTCCCTTTGCGTATGTGTGTTACATTTTACACGTGTCTGTGCGTTTGTCGTCGCCAAATTTCGCGTTTGCGCTGTACCCCCACTTTTCAATACTCCATTTACCAAACATAATAACCAACTTTGGTATTTCAACATGGTTACGCCGAGCAAAAAGCTAGAGAAATTTTCACGAATTTGGTAAATAAGCTACATGCGATAGATTATTTGCTCGATTCGTATTGAAATATTATTCATATTATTGGACAGCTGATCACTTTTTTACGATGGAATCTTAAATGATTAGCATTTGTAAGTATTTACACGCTCTTGGGTCATTTACGTTCCTTTCGAATGAGGCTCTTCTATATAATTTCTTGGAATGATTTTTCAAAATATTCCTCCTATATAAAAGTATTATATTTTCAAAACTCACGTTCGCCAATCAAAATCATTCGCAAATAATCCCGAAAATCTGCCGAATTAAATCCCATTCAAAAAAAAAACCTACCTACTTCCACTCACTATTCGTATCCAACGTATGCAAGTATCATTCGCTGATTAAATTGTTCGCACTTTCGATTACAACGAGCAAATTAATTAATGATTACGAGAACGAACCAATTGTAAAAAATTACTTTTCAAAATAATGGCGAAGTAAAAAAAAAATTAATTACGAAGATGTAACTAAAATAGACCGAGGCAACTAATTAGCGTTAATTTGACGTACCCACTTAAATAGAAATATCGTTAAAACATAGGTATCCTCGAAAATCGTACTTCTTAATTTTTCCACTTAATATCGAAGAGTTGAAATAGAAGAATGAAAAAATTAATTAACAAAAACGAACTGCTGCATTTTTATATTAATTTGGTTCGGTGAATTTTTAATAACTTTCAATTGTACCTCGTTGAAACGGGTTTCTTTTCGTTTCCATATTTCTTTCTATTTTTTTCTCTTTTTTCCCCCTTCCAAGTTAATGAAAAATAAACACGCTTACACGATGATTGCGTAGGAAGAACGATACGAGCAGATATAGAAGTGTCGTTTGTAATTACGACACGACTACAGATAATGGCAGAAACGATTCTCCTAATAAAATACAGAATTAAGAACGTTTACGTGCGAGAAATTAAAATTACCGTCGAATTTTTTCCTCTCGCCTATAGACAATTACATGCACGCGTTGATTATTCGTAATGGTATGCGGTTTAATGTCGACGATAAAGTAAACACAGGGGTATACGTGGTTCGATGTGTACGATAGAAATCGATGAAATATTCCACATAGCAGCAGTAGCGACATCGGCAGCGTCCGACCTAACTTTTATACGCGTAGTGTACGGGTGGAAGTAATTAGGAAATTGAAAATTATAATTCCCATATTTGTCTATATTTACGTTACAGACGACGTATAGAGGAAAACGTCACACAACAAAGAGGAAATTTCGGTGGACGAATTTTTTTCCCTCGAAAAAAAAAAAACAACAACAACAACGTACCAAAAAAAAAAAAAACAACAAAACGAACGCTATACGTTTGGAAAAAGCTGTATTCCAGTTGCTAATCCAGAAAGCATAGGTCCGGAATATTTTAGCGATCCGTTTCCCGGTGCAAAAGTTTTACGTCAGAGGAGATGGCTTTTAGTGTGCGCGAAGAAGTTGCGCTTTGAGTACTCACTTCGAACGCAAATTTTCGTTGCGCCTAAAAAACTGGGTAATTGTGAGCATAGTGTGTAACCGTTCTGGTCGTAAACGCGTAGCTGGCCTATTTATCGGGTATCGGGGCGAAAAAATCTCACTCGATTCGGCGATCGCAAAATAATACAAAATAAAAAATCAAATAAATACAAAATGCATTTTTAAAATGAAATATTTCGCTTTACCGATGGTCGCGTCGCACCGTCTCGTGCGCGTGAAATGCGTTTAAAGTTTACATGGAATGGTGAAAAATGCAACTGGAACGTTTTGAAGTTCACCCCGAAGACGGAATTTTAGTTTGAACGTCGCGACCAGGTCGGAGAAATTTATCTTTCGTTATGTTGGAATTTGTTTTCGAAATAACGTAGCGGCCGTAGAAGCTCAGTGCCGTACAGTACCAGTAGCCCAAAAAGAAGCTCGACAAGCGCCAGGCCCCCGAATATGCCGGCGCTTCGGGGCTATTCTCGTTGAGAAGGCCGCAACATCGAGGGCGAGAAGAAAATCTGGCGTAAAAGAAGCCGTGATCGGTGGCCGGGGAACAATATGGCGGCTGTGGAAATTCCCACTAATCTTGGTCACAGCTTCGTCAAAAAAACTTTCCACCGGCCGACATACTGCCACAATTGCACCGATATGCTGTGGGGACTGATGCAACAAGGATCCGTTTGCGAAGGTAAATCTTTTCCTTATTTTGCAGCATCTCATTCGATAACCTTACATTCGGGCCATTCGTCTAGCTGTACTTATTCGCCATTCCCTGGGCTACAGTGCAATCGTCGTTTCGCAACCTCGTACCGTCAGCTTCGTTCGAAAATCTCGCGAAAATTTCTTCGCTGCAGCTTGTAGCGTATGGAGAATAAATTGGCATTTATGGCATCGTCAAAATTACAATACAACATCCGTTCGATATTCTATAGTTCTCCAATACGCCTCTCATCTTCATTCATACATCTACAACTTGGCATCACGAATTAAACGCCCTCTTCTATATTTGTGTCGTATTGAAATCCAAAACCTACACATTTAGGGTTACAGATAGTGTAACCTGAGTAACAGTGATCTTTTACACGACTCCTTCAAATTCACCCGAGATGAACTAATAGCTTATTCTAATGAAGGGCGTTTGACCAATCTACAATCACCTACAAGCTACAGGGTGTTCCGTCACCATGTTACCCCCTTTCATATTACATGCAGGTATACTCAGGTGACATTCATATATGCTGGTTTGCCTATTCTACTTGCTTAAGGAACAGAGATACAAAAGTCGATGAAATATTTTCTTGCCTTATGCGATGTAAATAGAAATGAAGGAGAGAAGCTCAGATGCTAGAAAAACATAGGTAATTAAAACTGTATTTTTTTGAAGATGAAATGGAAAAAAACAACATAAATGAATAAACGAAAATTGATTATAGGCATCTCAATCTTTACGTGTAAAAGCCCCCTTCTTTACAACTAAAATACCAACTTACTCAAATTTCCAAAAAGGCTGAAGGGATTGAAAAACAACAAATTTGTCAGTTGATCTTACACGATAGAATAATTCAAGAAAGCAATATTTTCAACGTTCAGCACTCTTCAGTTTGATTAGCCAATTACTAGAGGGGCACTATAAAAAAAATACATTTTTATAAATAAGTTGGTATTCAATACCAGGTTAAAATTAAAATTTAATTAACCCTATCTCTCGAACTAGTATGCAACCCTCATCAACCTCATTTCAAATAATACTTTTACATTCCATCTCGTGAAAACATCACTTGAATGGGAACATAAAAAGTTGAAAAATTATTTTTTTAAATCACAAAAACTTGTAAAACTGATTTCAAAATGGTTCCCAGATATTCCATTAGAATTATGCAGACTCTTTCAATGTAAATTATAAGTTACATGCTTTCACTTGGTTTTCATGAGAAATCATTAGCTTCAGTTGCTTCATGCAGCAGAGGCGTAATTGAACAGAATCCTGGGTAGGCCATGACTGCTAAACACTGTTTCTCCTCTCAGCTGGCCTCTCCATTATCATACTAAAGTATCCAAAATATGCTGAGGAATTAAAGTGATAGAAAAATGCAGCGAGAGAAAATCTTGAGTCAGAGTGACTATACGAGTACTTGATTAAAAAGCACAGTATTTTTGGGCCCACTTCCCGGTCGCAAAAAAGTAATCACATTTTCTTAACTTTTTCAGCAACTACGTATTTTATGATTAAAGCTGAGTAATTCGGAATTGCGAATTCTGTAAAAGAAATGACATTGGAGAGCATTATTTTGCTATATTGATCGCATTACGAAGAAGATGCAATAAATCATTTCTTCGATTTCAAACAGAATGAAACAAATTTTTTTGACAATAAAATAATTTAAAAAAAAATTCGCAGTAAGAGATGCATAGATAATTATTTATTTTTTATTTTTTGAAAATTGAGAACTTTGAACCACTAAAACTTCCTCGATGACTTAGAAATACAATTTATTAAAAAAAAGTTTCAATTTCTCAATATTTCAAGGCTCCATTCCTACCTGGAAAAATTGTAATAAACAAGAATAAATTTAATTCTCAAAACTGATGAGGTAAGAGCTTTAAACCTTTTATAAGGATAGTAAGTATTTTTCAATATTTCTTTTTAATCGTGTAAAATTTTCAAACTCTTATCTAATCATGTAAAATATCCTAATTTTCAGCAATTTGACAAGACATTAATATCGTAAATAATTTTGGAAAAATTTTCAACGCTAGAGTTTCCAAACCTCTTAAAACCTGGTGACATTTTCATCTCATTACTTTTCATTTTGAGAATTCAGATGTTTCAATAGGCGGGGAGAGGGAAAAGGGGAAACATCGAGGAATTGAGCAATTCTTTTTTCAATTCCACAAATGGTATTTTTAGGTCATTTTATGATTTTTAAGACTCCGATATCGTCTATTTTCGAACTACCTACTCTCCTTCTCCTTTTTCATAATGCAAAATAAAACAATCCAAATCTAATTTCATCTGCTGAAAAATTTTCAAGTAACACTAGAACAAATTCTACTAATTTATTTTTAGAAGATTAAGCAAAATTAAAAAAAAAAAAACAAAAGTCTTTAATTTATTCAATTACAATATTGTAAAAATTACTAAATTTTACAATGAAATTTATGAAAAAAGTAACAAATATTTAATAGTAACTTTTTAGAAGTCTAATGAATGACTTGAAACACAAAAAATTCTTAAAAACATATCTTGCCTTTTTTTAGTGTTTCAATGCTTCTCAAAATGATGCAAAGAGTTTTTCTTCCTTTTTCTGTCCTATTGAAGGACGAATAAAAATGATTATAAAGTATATGTATGTACAATCTATTGAGATCGATTGATGAGACAAGCTCGGTTAAGACTATGATAATTTGAGTTTCTGAACAATGGTAAAAAAAAAATTGGTGGAAATGGAGAGCGGTGCGTGAGGAGGGAGAGAATGAAAAACGTGTAAAAAACGTGGAAAAATACGATAATTTTCCCATTTTTTTTGTAAATTCGTTACCATTCACATACATTGGGTGTAAGGTTCCAGCGTAATTTTAAATGCTAGTTTTTTCCCCATTTTTTACAATTTCTTCACAGAAATATTTTATCTGAATTTTCATCCTAAAATCAAGCTAAGTAGAAATGTACAGTTGAAGCCAAAATGTAGAGTATTTAATGCGATATCACTAAGAACAAACTGGTGTCAGTGGAAGCATTAGGTGGGGAGAAATTACTAGAAAAGATTTTTTCGTATTTTTTGCAGATCGTAGTTTAATAAATACTGCTCAAGGTTTACTGCAAACAATGGCATAGCCAAGGAAGGTGCCGTGGTTGCGGAGCCCCTTCAAGCTGAGGAAAATTTTCATTTTTCCATTTTATTTTTTTTTTAACTGTGATAGGAAAGATTAAAGGCTAATGATCTCCTTTGTAGAAATTTTCTCATTAGGTTTTTAGAATTTTTAATGAATAAATTATTGGTATTATTATTCTTTTTTTTTTTTTTTTTTTTTGGTGCATTCATTTTTGATTTTTGTCACTCATCATTTCGCTAATAAATTCACATCGAGATTTTAAACTGAGTTTTCAACTAATTTTTTTTTTTAAAGCCATTTTTTTTTGCGAAAAATTGTTTCTTTAGCTCTCCCCCTCCCCCCAAGAAAAAAATTTCTGATTACTTCGTTGGTCTTTTTAAAAACTTGTATACTGTATACATACCTGCACAACTCCCCTTCCCCACTGAGAAGTTTCTGGCAACATCAATAACACGTAGTGAACGAGAGATCGAGTAAAATTTGATATCGATATGATCGAGATCGAAAAGAATCGAAATGATCGAAAAAGAACCTCCCTTTTGGGTTTTAGTATCTTCAACACGCGTATTGAAATTCTTTCAATTAAATGAAAAATTATTCTCACCTTACAGTCCTAATCTAGTAAATCCTAAATCGTAAGTCCAAGTCCAAGTGTAAATAAATGTAAATATAGAATTTATTGAGTCTCGAGAAAAAAAAAGTAACCTGGACCCGTTGCGCGACCTGGTCGCTCGGATTGTAACGCAGTGCGTTCAACATTGAAAATAAAAAATGTATCGATTTCATTATTTATTTTTATACATAATATCCTTCGACCATATATCAAGTTCAGATCATGAAGAATGAAGCGCAGGGGCTTTATTTTTCCAATTTCATTTTCCAATGATTAGGTTTACTGGTTTACGTCCCATTTTTGTAATTGTAAAAATGTGACTATGTATATTCAACGTTAAAATTTAATTTATGTACTAATGTATCATGTGAAAATAATTTTGGTAAAATTAAATAAGTAATATATTTCCTCTTTTTTATTAAGTTGGAGTTGAGCCTTAAGAAAAAAGAGTATTTTTCAGTTTTTTTCATTTTGTGAATCCAGCAGCAATCTTTGACCGAAAAATTATTCACTGATTAGTATCAGTATTAATTGAGCCTAATTATACCTCCTAATCTGTTACTTATTACTGAGCTAACTTCATGTTATTAAATAATTACAATTTCCTATACACATTTCAACCCAGTCGGCTAATATAGTCTCACACATTCAGTACAGCCGATTCAGTGCTTCAAAATAAGTCGATTATTAGCCCACCCTATGTGTATGTACTTAGTTGTACATCACATAGTTGGTTATGGCAGTGCTTCGGAAAATAAGCAGGTAAATGCGAAAAAGTCGATTTTATAATAAAGAAATGAAAAAATTGGAAAAACAAATGCTCCAGTCCCTACATATCGGTACCTACTTTAGTACCTAATATTTATTTCTTTATTTCCTGGACTTCATGAGTTAAGTATAATATGATCGAGTAGATGGATTCTGTCATTACCTATCACAAACTTCAGTCTGATTTAGTTAGGTATGTGTCGCGTTAATAGATTCTGTATTACCTATCAAACTATCACTGAGTTCAGTCTGATTAGATACATTGGTTCCTCGTTTTCGTTGAAGTATTTCAAAGTATTTCATTAGTAGGGCTAGGATTTATATGCAAATGCTTATCTGAATGCGCTATGACAGATACAGTATATCAGCGTTTTTTTTTGCAATTCATGCATTTTAAAGCCGAACTGCAAAATTTTTTAGCACATATTTTTGTCTATATGACCATAAAGGCTTATAAATGCTTATTTTTGACAAAAAATAGCTAATAAACGTTTTTTTAGAGCTTATTTAAGTGGTTTGCGCATATTTGAACAAAAAAAGACAAAAAATCGACATAAAAACTCAAATTTCCATTGTTTGATAAAAAATGACTTGTTAGTTTTTTAAACAAGTTTTTTCTATCTATTTGTTGTTATTGATAAGATGATATCTAATATCAATGAATTTTGATATGTTATGTTTAAAAAAATTGTTGAAATAGGCAAACAATTTTTGATGTTTTTCTCACTTAAATAATTCAATTTGAACTTTGTAGGTAATTTAATCGGATTTTTGCATTCTGGTTGAAAATACCTGTATTTTGATATGCCGCATGATGCATTTTTAAACCGCTTATTTTTGCTTTTTTGACACTTTTCAACTGCTTTTTATAAGCGCTTATAACTGTTTTTTTAGCGCATATAAATCCTAGCCCTATTCATTAACATAAGTCGATTTCAACTCCTAAACAATGTTTGAAGTAAACAATGGATTGGGAACTAGTATCTGTTTTCAATATTTAAATTTATTATTAAAAAATGGGATAAATATTTCAGATTAAATTAATGTCAATCCAAATTAAAGGTAACTCAATTATTGAAAATACAATTAAGAAGAAACACATCATTCTACTCTCCTCTTATAAATATAGTGATTAGGTACTTCTACCTATCTAAAACCCAAAGAAGAAATCCTTCTCAGTTAGGTACCCATAATTTTGTAAAAAAAAAAAAAAAAAAAAAAAAAAAACATCGGGCTGGTTTATTATGTATAATTATATAAATGCATATACACCTTATCATACTATATTGCTATAAAACCACATCTCATGAAAAAAAAAATTATCACTAGCAAAAGTTACACTTTCTCCACCATCGAGATGAACGATTAGGCTTAAAAGAATTGAATTTGACCTATTTTGTTTTTCATTAATTAAAAACTAAAGTCGAGAAAAATGATTTCCGAATTTTAGTTAGATTTTACCATTCTTAATCATATATTTAAAAACAAATTTGCATTATGCTTTTAATGCCTTCTATACAAATAGGGCATAAATGCAGTACTTCAGCACAAGCGTAGCAAGTTAGTGCGTTCCTACAAGTTAGCATTAATATATCCTATCTTGTAAGAGTAGTCATCCGTAAATAATTGAAACCCCGAAATATTGGAATTTTTTCCGTTGTCCCGCGTAACTTACCACTACTTATAGCCTTATAGGCACCACTCATAACCTGCGAAATGACGTGCTTATCATTGCGAATATATCTTCAATATTTTCATGCTCGCTAGAATCTATTAAACGAATAATGGCTAGTAAACGTCTGAAGGTTTATTTTTTGCTTTAAAATCTTATTTTTTGTGACACAAATACCGTACCTCGAAGCGCCGAGTCAACCACCGTCTTAAACTTGTAAATGAATTAGCGTTTTGTATGCTTCCTCTAAAAAAGCCAATAGCTCGCGTTTTATTGCAGGTCCATCCGCTTCTTAATTGTTCGTCGCGCTTTGTGTGTGTTATGCAGACACCGCATTTACAATAGTAGCCTATCAATGCGCAACCTTCGCTACATGTTCACTGATTTTTTTTGGTATAAAAAGGGTTTTGTAGGTTTTTGCCTAGACTAAACTATCCGATTGGGTTAAGAGGATAAGTACGGAAAATTTGTCTAGTAGAAAGATGAAATTTTGATGAATGAGTTGATTCATAAATGTCTAGTTAATACAATACAGATGAACATTGAACATACAATATTTGGGTGATTTTAAGAATTAAGAATTTAAGAACACCTGTCCAAAATCTTGTGACTGCGGGCACCTCTCGACCAATGACCAGTCTTGCGAGAGCATAGATAAATTAATAATTAATCAATTGAAAATAGCGTCACATACGTACTTATCACTTTATTAAGAGATGAACCGTTATTACTTTATTGCCGTAATTTTTTCATTCTGATTACTTTATCATCCTCAAAATGTTAATCTACCTATATTTTTGGAATTTATTACTCCATTCCACTTCACACATTCGCTATTTTCCAATCTACAGCCTTCTTCTAATGATTTGAATGAATTGGATTTTGTATTCGTATTCACAACCTCTTTGGGGCAGAAACATCGTCGTGTTTCATCGGTACCTCCAATGACAGGTTTATAATAGGTAGATATAACCTCTAGAAATCAATCTCTCACTAATATCGCTCATTAATTTATTTAGGTTTTCCACCCCTACCATAAAGATATTGGGGTCGTGCAACAGATGTCTGCAAAAAAGAGAATACTGATGTAAATTTTATTAAACCAGCCATTAAAACTTATTTAACATCATCTTCTATAATTTTTTATAACTCTTTAGCTTCATTTGTATAATGCTAATTAATACACGTACGAGTGTACCGCTGATTCACAAATACTCAATATAATCATTTAGTCTAAAAATGATTGACTTTCATTATAATTCACGAATCACAGCAGCGTTAGGTATATCATTTACCTATATCGAAACTGTAACCAATTCAGTCCACAGTCGAACTGGTAAAAATACCATTTTTGCCATTTTGCCTCTTTTGTCACAAATTACTAATTATAAAACTTTTATAAACTGGGGTTGCGACTTATCAAAATGAGTTAAAATTTCATGAGCAATATAAAGATATTGTTGAAAATGTAATTTGAGCATTTCTGAGCAATTTTGAGTTAAAATTAAGTCGATTTTTGAGTATTTTCAAAAAATTGTTGCGTGACCCATCAAAATGGATTAAAATTTCACAAGCAATAAAATTGGTGAAAATGCAATTTGAGCCCAAAATTAGATCGATTTTTGAGTAGTTCAAAAAATTGGCTTATGACCTAAATTTTTACCAGAAAAATTTTTGAGAATTCTGAGCTCAGGATAATTTTTGAGTATTTTCACATAATTGGCATGCAACCTATGGTAGTGCGGTAAAATTTCACCAAAAATTCAAATATGTCAACGAAAATTTGTTTTAAATAACTTTTGAGAATTTTAAGTGCTGTCCAATTTTTGAGTGATTCATAAAAGTTGGGTAGAATTCCACCAAAAATCCAACAATTTCAACCAAAATTTTTAAACAGCTTTGGTAATTTTAAGCACATGTCAGTTTTTGACTATATTTTTTAGCAAATTTTGACCAATAAAAGTGGGGTAGAATTTTGTCAAAATTAAAAGAATATGAAACAAAAAAATGTTGAGCACTTTTGAGTTTTCCATGAACTTCAGCTTAATGGGTGTGGAATGAATCTACATATGCATTGAGTTCGTTTTTTTTGTCCCGCATAGCTAATCGCACTTACAGAGCCTGTTTTGATCTAAAAATGGCTGAATCTGAGAAAAAAATCGCGCATCAAGGGCGCTAACACCCCATTGTGCTCGTTGTCTAAGGAAGTTGACATAAATTTGAAGTAAGTGGAGTGTCCGCTACCAGACTGTATTAACATTTTTTGTCTTTAATTAAATTTAATAAATGGGAAAAAACTGGGGTTTTAGGCTCCAGCTCTCTCTTTTTTTGGGACTGTGACACCCATACATACAAAAAAACGAACTGATTTTTTGTCCCTTAAAAAAGCACGCTCAATGAACACTTTACCAGTTGGACTGGTTAGTATGTGTGGTTAATAAGTTGGTAGGTAGGTAGGTAGGTAGGTAGGTAGAAATCAAAATATATAATACCTACTACGAATACGAAAATTGAATTAATATTAACTATAATTCCAATTCAAGGGGCCTATTTAAAAAACCAAAAACTACAATTATATCGATACTAAAAAGTGCAAGTACTTGAAATCGGACCTAGATACAGGAACATACCTATGGCAAAGTTAACTTATAGAGAGGAAACTAATAAAAAATTTCTCAATTAAAAAAGCAATAAGTTGAAAACAGGTACATAAATGACAGCTCGTTGTGTTGTCATAATTTTTCTTTTCATTTTGTTCACCAACTTTTTGCCAATTTGCTCTCTCAACTAAATGAGGGGTGAAACCCCGCTATATACCTGGGTAGGTACCACAAAATTATGAAAATGTTAGTGTAGGTGTAATATTTGGTTAATTTTAGACTTCTCCATTACTTCCATCAACGGTTAGAAAATTTTTGAGGCTCAAAAATTCCTGTTGATTTTTTCCATTACTTTTTTTTTTTCATTACTAGCTGGTAAACAGTAGTCTTTTCTACCAAATCTGAGCACTCATATTATTTCAGATCCCTAATATTGCTTCAATAATTTACCTGCTAATTTAAAATGGAAAGTGCAACTATTGCAACTTACAAGCTGTATGCAAGTAAGAAAATGAAAAATATTTTAAAAAGGTAAAAAATTTCAAGTTTAACAAAACAAATTACAGCTCTCAGTGCGTGGAGTATTTGAATCGGCTTCTTTGCCTAATAACCAACTTCTTTCAAACCACCGAATCGGCTAATGAATAACACTGTGTACCTGATAGAACTGCATAGAGTGGACTCATAACCGACTTGGTTCAGTGGTGAAATGCATTGAATTGGCTAATAACCGACATGTTTAGAACTTTAGAAGTATTGAGTTGGCTATTAACCAATTCGGTGTAATAATACTATACAGCAGAGACACAGTCGGCTAATAACTGACTTGGTGCAACATTTAAATTCATTGAGTCAGCTAATATCTAATAACGACTTTTTTTTTGAAACACTGAGTCAGCTATTAACCGAATCTGTATAATGTAACTACATACCTAACTCAGGTTTAATGTTCAAAAAATGCATTAAGTAGGCTATTAACCGACCATATACATATAAGGCGGTGCTTCAGAAAGTGAGAAGGTAAATGCAAAAAAGTTGATTTTAAAATAAAGAAATGAACAAAATGGAAAAGAAACGCTAAGCGCCCTCAAACAAAGTGTCTAAAACAATATAAGTATTATAATTTCAAATCATTTCATTGCGTTATTTTTGAGAAAAATGCAATCAATGAAAATAGGATATAATTTTTGTTGGTCGCATTTTTCTCAAAAATAACGAAACGAAATGATTTGAAATTATAATAATTATATTATTTTAAAGACTGTGTAAGGGTGCTTAGCATTTATTTTTCCAATTCTTTTATTTCTTAATTTTAAAATCAACTTTCCGTATTTATTTACTTATTTTCCAAAGCACCATCATAATGCAACTAAATAGAGTCGAACTAGCATGAAAAAAATAAACGTAATCGGTTTGCCAGTTGGCGTGGACGAATGCGGTGTAACACTCGGCGAAAGATCGTGTTTTTCGTGCGGTGTTACGAAATGTATTTTTGATCGCATCCAACACATTTCACGCGCATCTATATGGTAGCACTGATTGTTGCGACCGGTCACCGCAAGGTCTATTGCTACCTTTTTATTCTCGAGAATAAGGCTCACTGATGTAAATATGTGATGGATTTTTTTCTCAATTTTTGGCTTCTGCTTCGTGGGTTTTCAGCCAAATTTTTAGTTTAGTTTTTTTTTTGTTGGATTTGGACTAATCATTTTTATTTGGAATTTTTACTGATTTCTGTGATTTCGATCTCGATTTTAAATTTTATATCGATATCACGATCTCCGAAGAGATATCGATATGATCGAGATCGAACTTTTTTTTCTCGATCACTAATAACACGTCAGAAATATAGCAAAATACTCCTAATAGTTTTTACCATCGTTTCTCACCCTTTCTTCGTCTTCCCCTTCTCTCCTTCTACCCTTTTACTATGGAAAAATGATTGCAGCAACGCTACCTTGCAAATTCTACACTTTGACCTAAACAGGATATTTTTACATGCTTTGAATGATAGAATTAGGATTTTTAATGTTACTGGTTACCAAACTGTGATAAACATTTTTCAAACGTTTGCATCCCTGCTCATTCAGAAATCACGGTTAGCAAACCACCATACACGAGTGCCACATGAATGGACGTACACGTGGTATGAAGGTAGTTACATCGATACAGAACACTTCGCATACTCACCACAGACGTAAAGTGAATCAAACTTACATCAACTGCTAAAAACCCGCACAAATATTTACCACCATTCAGTACACCTGAGTAACCTGGGCATACGGAATTTGTCTTCTATTTCATTCATATCGAATCTTTCTTGCGTACAAATTTCACGCATAGTTGTACTTAGAGTAAAACGAAACCCTTGTCATTCTTATTCAAATCCACTCCATCGTAAGAGAACCTAAATTATTTACTCTTTAGTAACTTTACACCACTTCAAGCTTATCATTTCTAGTACTTATTTTCGATTGTTACATTCGTTCGTAAAAAAAGAAAAACCAATTCATAATGCGAATCGAACCAATAACCTAAATTAGAAACACTTCCCTTCCTCGTCCATATGGTCAAAGGGTTGATGAAAATTAACTCACGAACGTAACCTATCGTCCGTATTCTAAAACCTACTCGTCCACCATATGTACGAGCACACTCGTAAAGCTTGATCGTTAATGCAGTACAACGTACATACGTGTCACTCTAGATTACGTAAAAATGAGAAATGCATTAATATAATTAATTACTCCGTTTCATTTTTGCTTTCCATTTTTTAATTTCTACATCAACTCTAATTGCCCATCGAGTGTATATGTTACGCGAATTAATGCATTTTCGGCGTACGAATAGGCAACTTAATGTACATCAATTTTAAAACGAACTGTAGTATGATATAAACGCATTAGTATTATAGGTAACAAGTATACTACGCCAGGGTTAATTAAAAGCCACCGATATACTAATTAACCGCATCCACTTATGTTTTACGCGGTTAATGTTTTACTTGTGTAACGTTTTCACGGTTAAATAGCGAGTGCAGATTTATAACTGTTGATATTTACGGATTATAAACCGTTTCTCGTTTACGCTGTTTATAGACGTATGCGAACGATATGCATTTCGTAAACATACGAGGTCACCTTTTACCTCTTGCTGTAGATCTCGAATTCATTGAAAACTCGCCTAATATGGTCGAAACTGTTAAACATGAAGTATGCTCATAAAAGAATGGTATCCACTATGACTCTTAAGATTTAAGAATCGCGAAACAACTCTTTTTAAATTTCCCAAAATAGTTTAATGCTCGATTTTTCGGCATAACTGAAAAACTATACATTTTTAAGGGTGATCTAATTTATGTGCAAGTAAACCAGAAAAATCCAACATATCAGTCGACCAGGTGTAACTGGAGATGGATCGAAAATTATTTTCTTTCAGAAATATTTTCGAGTTATGAAATTTCTCTAAGTTTTCCCATCGGTCCTCGCCAAATCCTTGCGAAATGCTGGCATGCCTGAAAATTTGAAAAAAATTCGAGGAGCCTCAAATAGATTACTGAAGCCAGAAAATATCACAAAATGATTTTAATTTTAATTCTCGATGAACTTAGTCGCACCATGCCATATTATGTATTATGTCATCATGATGCTCGAATTCGGTATTGTTATGTCAGGTACACTTGGTTTCATAATTATGATCTCATTTTATCATAATGACATCACAATAATAGCATATTTCACAACTAGGGAGGTAAATATGAGTCTAGAATCAATTTTTCTCCCGAGTTGTGAACGAAGTTTTTCCTAAATGCGCGAGAAAAGCGCTCGTCTCAGCGAGCGGGAGGTAAAGTAGCGCTTTCCTCCCGCAAGTATGAAAAAGAATTTTCGACTTCTAGTGTACTTCACCCCTTTCGAGTTCGATAACACCTCCTTCTCCCCTCCAATATCATGTATGGAGGTGAACTGGAGATATAGCGTACTTCTTATTCCCAATAATACTATGAGCTAATTAATATTGATTATATTTTCACAAATTTGAGGCTCCTCAAGCTCTACTCAAATTTTGATAATTCGCCATTTTCGATTCATTTTGACCAAAATTTAAGAAATCATATTCTGATCACCACCTAACTCCACACACAAATTTTGACTTTTCTAGGTTGATTTGATGAGGAGATATGGAAAATTAAAGAAATTTCATTACTCAAAACTTCCTCAAAAAGTCGTCTTTTGCTCTAATTTCACTCCAAATGCACTTAGGAAGCTGAAATTTGGATATATTAGCAACCGTGATTCACTCTTTCATATGAAATCAAAAACGAAAAAATTCGAGCTATGTGACATTTCTCCAGCTCCCCTCAAAATTTGAGTGATCAGCCATTTTGAGATGTATCAAAAAAACAAAAAAGTACCTTTTTTGCATTTTTAAAAAGAATCATTCACCAAATTTTGAGCAAATTTTTTGAATATCCGACGTCATTATCCTGGGCGGAATATATATCAAAAATTTGAACATTTGCCACATCATTATAAATAGTCTGCAACACGAACATTTGAAGACCTCACCCTTCCCTGACCCCAATTTTCAAATCAGATGGGCTGTAAAAGCTATCGTTTTTATAAAAAATTCAGCTAAAAATAAGTACGATGCATGACGCAGAGGATTATAATAGTTAAGTAGGTATAGTACAATCATAGAATAGTATCGTTACATTATGAAAGTTTATTTATTTTTGAAGTAAGTTCTGGTGTGGTAATAATGTCCCACATTCATTTTTGTTATCTCAGTTACATTCAAGGAATTAATGCCATTTGTCCAGAATCAATGTAGGCAAGAGAATGGGGAAGGGATAAATCATTATAAATGGCCATTAAATTTTTCAAGTCAGTTACTCAGTCATTACGATGCGTAGGTTCACTATTGTTACACTTACATTCATATCAACTTTCATACCAGCATTTCAAACAAACCTGGTTTTGGAAAGAGAAGGGTAGTATTTATGAGTTGCCATTAAATTCTTGCAGTCACTTATTATGTGGTCATGATGTACATGTTCATTACCAGTATGTCAAATTATACTCAAAGCCATGGTTAAAGTCATTTTCAACGTCCTGAATAAATGTAGGCAGAAGTGAGGGGAAGAGATAAATTATTATAAAAAGTTATTAAATTTTATTGAGTCAGTTACTGTGTCATTACGATGCACAGGTTCATTATTCTATCTATTACACTTACAATCATATCAATTTCTTACCAACTTTGAAAACAAATTTGAAAATGATGGAGGGGAGAGCAGTCATGAACTGTCATTAAATTCTTGAAGCCACTTATTATGTCATCATGATGTCCAAATTTAGTTAGCAAGTTTCAGAGGTGATATGGACTATACTATAATTTCCATTTGATGGGAAATAATTTGATTTTAAATTTCCTGTAACCGTCTCATATAATAAGTAAAATGACTTAAGGACACTAACGAGCCAAAATTAAAATTCTCTAGATAGGATTGAAGACATGCTGAAGACAAATATGCCCTTTCGAAGAGATTCTAAAAAAAAAAAAAAAAAAAAAAAAAATGTTATGAAGTTTTTTTTTTTTTTTTTTGACAGACAGACAAACTTTATTTATGATGTTACAATATAAATAATATAACAATAATAATGTATGTACGGCCACCAATACCCGAACACGGGTGAGCGGATGACCGGCTCCTCTCAAAAAATATAAATTATTTGGACATAATGTATAAATAAAAATAATAAAAAAAAAACAAAAACAGAACAAAAACAAAAACAAAAGAAAAAGAAAATGGGGATGACCGGCAAGAGGAAGGGGGGCTCTACAACAGACTTACAAGTATACAATTTCTAATCAAGCACACCATCATGGACAATCAACCAAGCAAATAACCAATTCAATCATCCATCCACGATGGTCAACACATATTCACCAACCATTCTACGAAAACCACTTGAATATTGATAACGTTTCTCCATATAAATGTACGAAATTACACTTTCAATTGTACCGATAATTATGAAAAATAACAATGTATTTCTTAAAATACGTATAAGTCAAAATAAGTGCAAAACAGAGGTAGTCAAAATTTCGAGAATTGACCATCTTTATTTCGCACCCATTTTAACTCATATTCGAAGGAATGCATTTTTGTCCTTAATTAATTTCCTTGAAATAGACATCTCTCTAGGCTTTTTTTTTTAATCCATAAATTCGTATTTTAAAAAAATCTAAAAAAATACAGAAATTTTATCGACGGTTTCAGAAGGGATATGTGGAGAAGAGAGGCTTCATCCATTAAAATTTGTTGAAGATAAAAAGGAAGAGAAAATTTTTAACGTTGCCTCGAATGAAAGACTGAACTGAGAGTAAAAACGTTTCAAAATATCATTCCTCTAAATGGAGTGAGGATAAAGTTAGACCAAAAAATCGATCCTTAAAAAAAATTCGAGTTTTATAATTTTTTAAATTGTCCATAATGCTTCACCAAATATCCTTCCTGGGTGCTCAAACTTGATTAGTGGGCTTAAACGTAAGTTAAAATATAACTAGTCAAACTTGGATCAAATCTGACTCAAAATTACCATGTTCCAATATCTGAGTTGGGCCAGCTGGGGAAGGGGAGGCTTCTTTAACTCAATGGTAATAGATAAGATAGGGCTTCAAGCCATTCCTCACTCTGTTGTAAATGGGAAGAGTAAGGGTACACCAGTTAAAGATTTCTCCTCAAAATAAAAAATCGCAGCATTTTCAAAAAATGCGATTTTTGACAACATAGTACAATGTCTCCTAGTACTCTTTTGTTTAATACTTATGAATGAATGATAAAAAAAAATCTTACCTGATGTGTTGTCCATTGCTTATGGGAAATTTGTCCGCAGCCTCATTAATCCGCAATTTTCTTCTTATTTATACGTCTATCATTGCCTGCCTCAATCATCTACACCCTCAGTAATCCACGAGATAAGTTTTTTTTCAGTTGTAATATGAATGTTAAATTTGGCAACATCGGAGTGCTTCGCATACAATAATTCCTATTTCCTTGTACATTTCGAAATCCTGAAAATAATTTACTTAGTAATATCTGACTTGAAATAAAAAATAAAAATAAAGCACTTTTGTATAACCTATTTGGCAACAGTGCAAAAAAATATTCCTCGCATTCCTACTTATAGACTCTTACAATTAGACGAATAAGCATTTGACAACTGACCGAAAACATTTTGAAAGCTTTCTCAGTCCTTTAGCAATTCTAAGCGAACGAAATAAAATATATGAAAACCGAGTGCGACGTTGCCGCATCGACTAAATGCTGAGTCGAGTAACACTTTGGTAAAAATTCACCCTATTATAGGTCACGCGCATACCCAAAGCACAGAGACTCCAAGAGCATTACACGTACACCGGTACATCTTTTATAATTGATATTCGTACAGGTACATTGCGTAAACATACGAATAGGATAACGGATATTTGCTCACATACATGAACCACCGTTCGGTGGTACGCGGTGAAATTTCATAAAGAGGACTTTTCAAATTGTTTGACAGCTCTGATAAACGAACAAAAGCTTTTAAGGAAACTTCGATTCCGGTTCAGGACAGCTCGAAAGTTACTCAGACGCGAGTGAGTAATACATTTGTATACGTATGATTTCTTTTCTCTTTGCCACAGTATAGGCCGCCATACCCCCACTCGGTAAATAGCGGATACGTACGGCGAGGCGATATTAAAAAATTATTTTTTTATCTATAAAAACTTTCGAGGAAAATATTCGAACCGGCGTTCGTGTTCGAAAAGAGTTTGTTAATCATCAGAACTATTTCGCTTTTATCTGGCTTCGGGTAATAAAACTTTTGCAATCACCGTTCGTATAAATTTCGTTTCCGGTTTAAAGATTTTTCACCCAGTCCCCCGCAAAAAAACTACCATGCATTTTGAAACGTACCCCAAGTCGATGCGATAACGAGACGCATATTTTACCGAATAAGAATTATTCTCGTCGGTGATAATCATTTCCATTACAATCGCCTGATTTTTTCCGTCATTATAGTATAGTAAGGTAAATTCGACCTGAAAAATATAAATCGATCACTGTGCCATCGAGAAGTTTAATTTCCCGTATAATTGGAGCGTCCGCCGACTATTTCGTCGTGTTTTCCGTCATCGAGGCAGGGGGAGATTTTCGCTACACCTGTGTAGATGTTTATCTATACGGAAGGGCTCGCTCGTCGATATGTTTTCGAGTTGGAATACATTTAATGTTGTTTGAATTTGATTATTACCAACGTCGCAACCTGTTAACGCGTTTCGCGTATTCTTTATTTACCTACGCTGGTTTTATATTGTAGATAAGCTCGAGCTGTACAGGGTGTGGAGTGTGGTATATGAAAAATTCGTATTTAATTCGATGTCCATACTTTTAGCGACCGCAAGGTTAACCGAAAATCAGATACAGCAATTCGGTCAAGGAGGGGAACTTTCATTATATTGGACAATAAATAAATTATAATTCGGAATAAAATTGTAATCACAGTTTCACTAGCCTGCTCATACAGTGTGTTCGATATACCTACGCGCCAGTCGATAGTATCTTAGTTTATAACTACGACTTTACTGCCAAATAAGTTGCCTAATTCGATGCCTTTAGTTTTGCAAACACTTCATCACGAGCATTATGAAATATTTCTAATGACCAAGACGACGTCAAAGATCACCAAAAAATGTTCAAAAATAACGAAAATAACAAAAAACAAATCAAAATGATAAGTGAAAAAAATCACGAAAAAAAAAAACTAAAAGATTCAAAAACGAAAAAAAAAAAAAATCAAAAATGAAAAGAATTGCAATCAGATTACCTAACACAATGTGCTCCGCAATGAAAGAACAAAGCCAAAATAAAAAAGTTTTCTGAACTTGGAACATAAGAAAACATCATATTCAACAATATTATTAAAAAATGTGCACTCACAAAAAAATATCCAAAAATGAAAAACCTTAAGAAAAGGGCAAAATGTTAAATGATGTAGAAAAAAATGACCAAAAGTGAGTAAAATATCTGAAAATGAACGAAATTACCTTCAATAATGAAAAAAAGACCATCAATAAAAAAAAAGTGATCCAAAAATGTGTAAGAAATAATAAAAAATCAAATGTTCACAAACGAGAAGAATATCTACAGATGTACAAAAACGTGCAAAAATTGGAAGAAATAAGTATTTAAAAATGAAAAACCTGAGAAAAAGATGTTCAAAAATCAACGAAATAATCATAATAACATTAAAAAATATTGAGAAATGTACAAAACGTTGGATAGTAATGAATTTTTCATTAACGAAAAAAAATTCTTCGAAAGTGAAAAAAATGTTGAAAAATGGGCACACTGTTCCAAAATAATGAAATTGTTATCAATGAAAAAAACAAAAAAAAAAAAAAAAACTCAAGAGTGAGAAAAGTAAGCAAAAACACATAAAAAAGAAGAAAAAAATGTTCAAAAAATGAAAGAAATTTAAACATTGAGAAATGTTGAAAAAAATAGAATATGAAAGAATGATGAAAGTGTTGAAACATAAAGGAATGTTCTGAAAAACACTAAATGTTCAAAAACGAAAAACGTAATCAAAAATGAAAAAAATATTCAAAAATTAGAAAAAAATGTTCAAAAATAGATAAATGTCAAAAAATGTTGAAAAATTATGAAATTTGCAACAAAAAAATAGATTAAAAGAGAGAAAAGTAAACAAAAAAAAAAAAATCAAAATAGATAAAATGCTCGCCAAATTAATTGGAAATTTCTCAAAATTGAATAGGTATTGATACCTATGTGAGAAAAAAAAATAGATAAACTGTCAAAAAATGAAAAAAAAGGTTCAAAAATTATGAAATTCATAGCAAAAAAATGTTTATTAAAGAAAAAAAGAAGTGTTAATGAAAAGAAAATTAATAATAAAATAATGAAAAACGGACAGAACGTTTAAAAGCGACAAAAGTAAACAAAAATGAAATATTAAAAAACTGCAAATTCTCAAAAATGAAAAAATGTACAAAAAGGAAAAAAACTGAATAAAAACAAATAAATGCACAAAAATGATAAAATGCTCAAAAATAGATAAATACTATGAAATGGAAAAAAAAATAAATGCATAAGAGAACAGTACGAAAAGTGGTAACTTCTTAAAAAGTGAACCAAATGTTTATAAAATAAATTAGAAATTTTTCAACAATGAAAAAATGCACAAAAGTAAAGAATGTAGCATTAATAAATGATGAAATTTTAAAAGAAGTTCATTAGAGAGAAAAGTAAGCAAAAATGAAAAAATGCTCCGAAATGATGGAATAATCAAAAATGAGCAAAAACTTGAAAAAAAAAATAATAATAATGTACACAGACGAGGAAATCAAATAAAAAAAGATTGAGCCTTAAAAAAAATAATTTATTCAAAATAGGCAAAATATATAATATATTTTTTTTTGACTAACAAAATATTTACTTACTTTTTTACTTTTTTACTTTTTTTGTTTTACGTGCCATGTACAGCTACGGGGCTAGAGGCACGGACAAGGGGTTAGATGAGTGTGAGGAGTTTGGAATCAGATAGGAAGGAGAGGACGAGGTCCGAGGCAACGTGGTCATCCCGGAAAATTTACTGAATTTGAAAAAAATATTCTTAAAGCAGAGAAGTAAGCAAAAGTGAAAAACCATTCAAAAATAAACAAAATGTCCAAAAATTAATAATTCTTCAAAAATTAAAAAATGTTCAAAGGCTAAAAAAATAAACAAAAACAAAACATATCAAAAGTGAAGAGAGTTCAAATTATTGTTTTAATTTTTGTTATAAGTATAATGGATCTATTCACTTTTTACAGATTTAAAAATCTTTCCTGCTCTACGTTTAATCGTGTATCTTGAAAAACCTATCAGAAAATCAGAAAGCCCCCACTTATAGAAAGACGTTGGTAGAGAAATCCACGAAAAAATTTGATAATAAATGAATGGACATAAAATCCGCAACAAAGTTGAAATTCGCATAACGTTTGAGCATAGGACTAAAATTGGCTGCCTGCGTATTCCCCTCAATTAGCACAATAAGTTTCGCACTTTTAACCTAATTTCGCGCGACCAGCGAAGTTAAACACAACACGTGCAAGTTACTGAAGATCAAAAATCTGTCGAATCGATGCTCCATTCCTAGCAAGAGGCAAGGATGATTATCTGTGGCCAATAAATACGTCGATACGGTGTAGTCGACCGAATTATTACGAAATAATAATTAAAATCGGTATTTCGCCACGGACAAACGAAACTCTCGCTGGCAACACTGTCTCCTTTTGGTTGATTTCGCTCCTTTTTCGCATCCGCGAAATACTCTAGTTCGCCGAAGATCAATGATGGCGCCGCTTCGTTCCGCGGCGCCTCCACCGAATCTTGTGACGTCAGAGGTACGATTCCCCTTACCCTACGGAATTTCGTCGCCTATCGTCTCGCGCGTTTTCCTTTTCGTACCCTCGCGCGTTACGCAACCTAGTTAACTGTATATAACCTTTTTGTATATACACCGTTCACACCCCTCCTTGCTTCCTCACATAAAACATTATCTGGTTTACGCGGGTATCAAAATCGTCATTTTCTTTAACTAGGGCAAAGCTGTATCGTTCATTTTTACTTTATACGCTGGAGACAAAAAGTGGAAGTGTTCTTTCGAATTTGCGATTTTTAATCTTCTCTCTCTCGGAGAAAAAAATCAGATTATCCCGAAAACGCTGAGCGCTTTACGCGGCCAGCTTAACTTATGACTTATGAGCGCGCAAAGAAAAAAAAAAAAACGTGTCGCGGATTAGAATTTTTCATTATAAAAAGGCGTGTAAATTTTTAAGCATCTTTGGACGACGCGTCCGCGTCTTCATATTTTTACGGCCTCCTTGGTCACCGGGCTTTCGCAATGTTTGTTTATAGGTGACCTCAGACCTCGTCGCGGCCTGTATCTCATCTACCTATGAACGTATAATCGACTAGCGAGCGTTAAAAAAAGGATTATTCGCTCGCCACCTATATATGTATATCGGCGACACAAAGTGCATAATGCGACAAACAATGATGGAAAAAACTAGCATCCTTTTCACGGGACCGCCTTTCCCTTCCATATATTCACCGAACAAAGAGTAATCAACGCTAAAGTACTCGGTGATTTTGTAAAAACTTTTCGCCATTGAAATGAGCATACAATGCTTGCGAACTTTACCGCTATACAAGTAAAGGGTTTATCCCTTTTCAATATTTTCAAAAGAACTAAACGCTGTAAATAATCACAGCTTAAGTTTTTATATTCAAATATCTGTTTCGCAAGATCTTTGCCCATCTACGTTGGATTTAAGAACCACAATTTATAGTTCCGATCAAATATTACGGATGGAACTTCGTTTTAGCTTGAAATTAAGCTTCGTCCACATTTTTCGCTCGAATAAAAGTCCTTCATTTATTTTTCTCTACAAAAATGAAAGAAAAAGGAGGTATCCTCATGCAATAAATAAGGGCGCTAGAATCAGTTTTCACTCTCTGTACAGGAACTATTCCTTATTTGATTCTCCATGGACTTTGTACTACAGTCCATGTGGTAACAGTTGTGGCTACAGGAGCAGGTCTGGCAAATCTGCAGAATCACAACTCCATCGATAAAAGTTGATTTTATTGGTCCTAAGCACACTATGCTACTGGACTATCTATCCTTCCTTTGACAAATTCTTCTTCAACTCTTTTCTATGCTTTGACAACAGATATGCGAGTATACGGTGAGTCATCAATAACAAAGCTGAGGAAGCCCTGTAGGGTTTGCGAGCCCTACTGCGTCAAATTCTTTGAATGCTCTATTTAAGACCCTAGCATCTGATAAACTAGAGATCCTCTATAATTCCAACGATGAAAATCGAGTAGACGCCTAAGTTCATATTTTAAAGGAGAATTTGGCATAAAGCGAGCAAGGGCTCATATTCTGAAACGATACTTGAGAAATCTTTAATGTAATTTCATTCGAGACCAAAAAACAAAATTTTGAGTGATTTACACCACTCCAGCTCCCCTTAAAATTTGACTGTGTATCGAAAATTAAAAGACAAAACTTACGCATATTGCCACGAATACTCTCTCACCTGATTTTGCGTAATTTTTAGAACACCTAATAATGAGAAGGTTCCAGAATATGATACAAAGGTTGGTTTGCGCATTAGCTAGAAGTTGAATTTCGAAGTTTTTATTCGTGTCCACCCCCCCCCCACAGTAGCAATTTCTGAGATTTCCCAAAGACTGTGGATCTCAGTGAATGTTGTTATAGTCTTTTGTTTGAGAGTATGAAACATTCCTACATTAATCTACAGCCACCAGAGTTGTTAATGGAATACTGGTTTCAGATACGTTTATAGAAAATGGAAAGGGTATATATAGCCAAATCCTTCCTGAGGCACAATCGTCCATCTTGGTAGAAAGTTAATTCTAACCCTACCATAAGTATATATCCTGTGAAAAATTCACGAAAAATCCAAGCTATATCAAGGGTCAAAGGGAGTTGGAATTGAGACAGGGACAAAAATAATTTTCGAATTTTATATTTCAAGTTTTTTTTTCAATTCCAATGAAAATGTGAAAAAATTTAAAAATACAGGATCTGGATTTCTAGGTTTCGAGGTACTTTCAGAAAATCAAAACTTTCCTCTCTAACGTCTTTGTTACAGCGAAATATTTAGAAAACAAGTAAATTTTCACAATTCAGTCATTTACTGCGCCACCCACGAGTTGCAAAGCATAATTTTCGAAAAGCAATATGCGCGACAAATAAATTGAAATGGACGCGAAAATAATGAAACTTCATTTTTACAGCTTCCTTTTTCTCGTTACCTTGTTGCAGTACTTAATTTATATTAATTTACATGCAAACCACTGCTATTTCTGTACTACCTACGCGTATATCTATGATATGAAACATATCAGCTAACGCAGAACGTTGGATACTACATTGTGCGCAAATATTATGATAGTATGATTTCATATTTTTCATTGAAATTTTCTACTTGTCGACGAAGGCGACACTCTCTCATGTAAGAGACAATAGTGTAAAACTCGGCATTTGCAACAAAATGTAAAGCATGCAAAGTAGTATTACTGACAGAAAATCGGAGTCATTACACAGGACAAATTATTAGAAAATTGTAAAAAATTATGAAAAAAAATTGGTCATCTTGTTAAATGTAATTTTACGTATTAATTTTAGGAAGTAAATATCGCATTTCATTTCGAGTAGTTTTTTATTCATTATTGGAAGTCGATTCTTCTTCCATATTGGTTTACATACTACACAATGAGATTTTTTACTTACTTTACTTTTCTTTTCTTCATTAACGTGCCATGTACTGCAACAAAGGCCAGAGGCACGGAGAAAGAGAGGAAGACTAAATGAAAGGTAGGAGGAAAGTGGTTTTAAGCAGTGTTGTAGGAACAAACCAAAGAACGAGAACGAAGAACAACAAGAACGGAGAATTTCATTGTTCCTGAGGAACAGGACCAAGAACGAGAACATAAAAGTGGTATATTTGAAGAACAAAGAACAGAACGAGAACAGAATATTTTCAAACTGAAAGATCAAAGAACAAAACGAGAACCAACTAATGAACAATGTTGAGGTACAAAAACAAGAACAAGAACAATGTAATTTTTTGTTGTTCTTCGTTCTTTCGAAAGTTCATGATTTATTATAAAATTAATAGATATCATGAAGGGAAAGAGAAAATAAGAAACTTATACTTGAAACCGGGCAAGTGCTACATATACCCATATAAGTGATTTTTCTTTAAATTATTAGCTTCAATTAATTGATTTTCAATTTCAACAATAACATTAACTGTAAACACACTATCAAACAAAAGAAAGAAAGAAAGGGCAAAAGAAAAAGTTGAAGAACGAGAACAGAATGAAGAACGAACAAGAACTAGACCATAAAGAATTGGACTGCATTACGCAACAATGTTCTAAGTGAAATGAGGCGCCATAAACTTTAACTACATCAAGTTTCTGATGTAATGTAAATTATAACAAAGCCAGTCAATCAAACTGAACAAATTTTGCTTGTTTGTCTTTGAAATTATTTAAATAACATGAATGATTTCATTCATTACTAGTTTTTCTCATTAAAAACAAAAATAAGATCGATCAACAAGTCTATGGCGCCTCATTTCACTTAGAACATTGTTGCGTAATGCAGTCCAATTGAAAGAACAAAGAACAGAACGAGAACAACATTGTAAAGAATTAAAAGAACGAAGCACGGAACGAGAACAGTTGAAACATTGAGAATAAGAACGAGTCAGGAACAGGATCAAATGACTGGGTCTTTCCAGGAACGAGAACAGGAACAAGAACAGACCTATGTTCGTTCCTACAACACTGGTTTTAAGGAAGAAAACAGGAATAACAGGATATCTGTTGTCTCTTCGCTGTTCCAAGGAGTTCGGAGAGGGTTGAAGGAAGAGAAATTTGTGACCGCGTTCGAGTATGTTTGATACTATCTATCAGAATATGCTGAACAGTGATTGGAACATCGCAACTATCGCAATGGGGGGAGGGTTCGGGAAAGGAGATAAGAGTGAGAAATTTGTGCATGACCAATGCGCAGGCGGCATAGTGCAACCTCTTCTCGCCTATTTATGCGGCTTGAGGTGTCCCATTGTAAGGTGGTAGATTTAATTGAGCGGAGTTTGTTCATAGTAGGAACATCGCTCCAAAATTGATTCCATTTTGACTGAAGATGGGATTTTATGGTGAAAGTGAGATCTAGAGGTGTTGCAACGTTGAGAATGGGAAAACAAGTTGCTGCTAGAGAAGGTCGGGGGAGGGTGGGGTCTTCAAATCTTTGCGTTTCAGAACATTTGTAATCATCTGGCAAATGTTCAGCTTTTTGGTATATATATATATTTTTCCCCCACGCGTAGCGCCGGCGAGTATTCATAAAATTCGCTCAAAATTTGGTGAGGAACTCTTCATGAAAATGCGTAGAAGTGCTTTTTTTGTTTTTTCGAAAAATTTCAAAATGGCGGATCACTAAAGTTTTGAGGGGGGCTGGAGGAGGGGCAAATAGCTCAAATTTTTCGTTTTTGATCTCATATGAAAGAGTGAGTCACGGACACCAACATATATAAATTTCAGCTTCCTAAGTGCATTTTGAGGAGGGTTAAAGCAAAAGCCTGTTTTTGAGGAAATTGCGTTTTTTGTGTCACTCGCCTTGCGCAGGCGGGTGTGGATAAAATTCGCTCAAAATTCGGTGAGGAACTCTTCTTGAAAATACGCAAAAATGGTTTTTTTTGTTTTTTCGATAAATTTCAAAATGGCGGATCACTCAAATTTTGAGGGGGCTGGAGAAGGGGCAAATAGCTCAAATTTTTCGTTTTTGATTTCATATGAAAGAGTGAGTCACGGATACTAACATATCCAAATTTCAGCTTCTAAGTGCATATTGAGAGGAGTTAGATCAAAAAACGGCTTTTTGAGGAAGTTTTGAGTCATGAAATTTCTTGAATCTTCCATATCTCCCCACCAAATCAAGTTAAAGAGGTCAAATTTTGTGTGTGAGGTTAGTTGGTGACCACAATATGACCTCTTGAATTTGGATCAAAATGGATTCAAAATGGCGGATTATCAAAATTTTGAGTAGAGCTTGAGGAGCCTCAAGTTGGTAAAAATGTAATTAATATGAATTCATATGGTTATTGGGATAAGTTGTATACTATATCCCGAATTCACTTCCATACATGATGTTGGAGGGGGAAGGCGGGGTTATCAACCTAAAATAGTGGTGGGGGTACAGGAGGGGTCGAAAATTTTTTATTGCTGTGTCATATGATAAAATGAGCCCAAGTGACAAACGTATTTTGATTTTAGCTTCCTCAGTGATTTTGGAGGGGAGTTAGAGCAAAAAACGGCTTTTGGAGGGGAAATTGCTGCAGGAAATTTCATGAATCTTCCATATCTCATCACCAAATCGGCCTAGAATGGTCAAACTTTGTGTGTAGGATTAGTTTTGTGACCAGAATATAACCTCTTAAATTTGAGTCAAAATGGATCCAAAATGGCGGATTATCAAAATTTGAAGATAATTTGAGGACCCTCAAATAGTTATAATTTGAGAAATGTGTGTTCGCATGATTATTTCATGACAAGAAATACTACATTTGTGCCAAATTCAACTTCTTAAGTGTTTTTGGAAAGGATAGGGTAGGGGTTTTCAGACTTGGTATTGGGTGTGGCCTGTAGTGATGAACGGTTAAGCAAGGTTATTACTAAATCAAAACAAGCCCCAGTTAAAAACTCAGCTCCAGTAATGCGGTATGGCTGCTTACATTTTTTTTTTTAATTTCAAATTTTATAAAACTTCAGATTTTATTTCGACAGGGTATGTAAAAATTGAGTTGAAAGACTGAAATTTCTGAGACATCCTTTTGAGCTCATTTAGCAATTAGTATGAAACCCACCACCTTCTTTTTTTCAAAAAAAATTGTCTCCATACCCACCCCCTCCAATGCTACACTGTATGCTCTACATTTTGGAGCAAAGAGCATATTTTATATGCTTCAAATGATGAAATCTATATTTTCAAAAATTCTCACAACTAAGGTGAGAACCGTACTTCTTCAGGAAATAGTGTATCTACAAAGGCAACTACGGTGAGACAAAACACTCCGTATAAAAACACAACATTGGTCAATCAACCACAAATTGACTGAAACATAAAAATATGAGACACCTCTTGCCTCCATACCTTGTAAAATCAAGTAGGCTCTAATAGCTTAATTTTTCATCACAAACTCGGCTAAATATAGCTGATATTTTTATCGAAATTAATTTTAGCATTGTTTAAACAACACGACGGCTATATGGTGCCGTATTCTCTTTACTTTACTAAGTAATATACCAGTTGATGGCATTGTTCGGCGTGTTTGGACTACGCTATGCGGAACGATGAGACGAGTTGTAATTTTATCCTCTTTGAAAAATTTACTCCCATCGATGAGAGCACTTATCGTACCGTCGTATTGAAAACTTCATCGCTTAAGCTTTTTTAAGTGAAATTTTTTGCTCTCTGCATTCATCGGTTTTCATTTGCATCGAGTCGCGCCAATGGTTTTGAGTTCAAGCATTCACAATGGTTCGTTCTCAGATTTAACAGTACAACTATTAGCTTTATAGTACACTAGTAGGAACTTGAATTATATGACTTTAAATCATTTTCAACTCATCGATCTAAAATTAAGGTATTTTTTTCATTTCAGTATGCAATTTCGTGATACACGATCGCTGTTTGAGGTACCTAGTAACACCGTGTACCGGAGTCGCCGCCAGTTTGATCAAAGTAAGTGAAATTTACGATTATCTGTCAGCGCATTACGTAGATAGCAACTCGGAACACCCAGAACTAGATCACGTATTCGAGGCAAAGTACAATTATTTTTCATCGAAACGTTCAACTTGTATTTTGTGTTATTACACCGACGAACATCTGTTGAAAATGTTTTACCCATAAGTGCGGGTGACGTTTATCGTACAAAAATAAATCACCAAGCGTAAACGTTTCTACGCTATACACACGAAAAAATACCATGTGTATAGCGTATACGCATATTTAAAAGTGGCCACCTAGTAAAACTTATTTTCCGTATTCCACCACATCAAATACTTCTAAAACATTTTCCTATATATACCGAAAAAAACTTCTCTTCATTCAAAATATCCCCCTATATAGTAAACGTAAAAAAAAAATCAATTATTGGTAACCTCACGCATATTCGGTTTCGCCACACTCAGCAGGAAGGTTTTGAATTTTTTCCCTCATTGTTCACTCGAACACTCCATTTCCAGCAGCGTCAGGCTAATAAGCAGTTATTTTTGATACGACTCGAAGGTACTTTTTTCACCAGCGCGAAAGTTTTAATCATCGGAAAATACAGCCGGTACGTAAGATTAATTACTTCGAATGCTCGACCACGTCCCTCCTTTGATTTTCCTATATTACCGTCTTGTAAAAAAGAAGTTTCCGGATCCACCCATATTAGACGACGATTTAATGAAAATACCTTCCCCTCGCACTATACTCGACCATCGTGTCCTAATTAAATAAACTCAGGTGCTCTAGACGCACTATGATTGCGTCACTGTACGTATAGTTTAGTAGGTAACCCAATATGTAGGTGTAGTCGAGTTGAAAAATAAAACTTTTCAACGAGCTAAAAAATATTCGCTCCGATGTGTAACTGCGAAAAGTGTTTTTAAAATAACAAAATTCCCGTTCGTGTAATTACCTCTTTAGTCCTCTCGAGTCGAGTGTTTTTCATCGCGCATTTCTTCCTTCATTCGAAATTTTTTAAATGCGTTTCGTTCGTCGAGTTCAAAAGGGTTATCGTCGAGTTTTTTTTTTCAACTCTCTAATTACCGATACGTTTATGTGAAACGTATATGAAAGAAATGAAATTCGAATCTCACGTAACGTCCGTGATGAGTGTGTAACAAGGCTGGATGAGTTTTGCTCAAGGATATGATGAGTAGTTTTTTTTTTTTCAAGAATTTTTTTCTAAAAGGTTTTCGATTTTTTACTCCTAGTTTAATTCTAACTTCGATTTAATATCGTTATTCGATTAGAAAAATCGCAATCCACAAAAAGCGAAGATATTTATTCATTACCTATTTATAAAATCATAAATTTAATATGTTCCAAAACAAAGAAAAAGAAAAAAAGAAATCCAAAGAAAATAAAAGTCCCAATTCTAGCCTGAGTTCAACATCAATTTCAACCTTGAACTCACTATACTCACTTTCAATTCCAATGAGATCGAAGAGCTCAGCATTTACTTTGATGTCGACATTTTCTTTTGGGATATTTTTAGCTGAGTTGTTAATTAAAAACGATAGCTATTATAGCCCACTTGATTGATGGAGATGAGAGTGAGGAAGGCGTATTTCATATATTTCTGCGTTGCAGGGCATTTGTAATCATACGGCAAATATCCAAATTTTGGGTATACATTTTTTTCCTCGCACAAATTGTTGAAAATTTGTTGAGAGACTCTTTATGGAATTGCACAAAACTATTTTTTTTTTCTTTTTTTTATTAATATCGAAATGGCATTTTACTCAAATTTTGAGAAGGAATGAAGAGAAGGCTAAGAGCTCAACATTTTTGTTTTTGGTCTTATACGAGAAAGTGAGTGGGGACCACATTATAGCTTCTTAAGTGTGGAACAATATCGATGAAAAATTATCCAACATGGTGGATGGGCAAAATTTGAGATAACACTTGAGAAAACTTATTGAAAAATATGGCCTTTTGTGGTTCTTATGAATGAAGCGTATTTTATATTTTAAATAAAAATTCTGCATGTTTTATGGAGGGATAAGTTGGTGGTGTTGGACTCACTGATAAATGTTGCATGTTGGCTTGAAAAGTACTTTACAATATTACCTGGAAATGTAAAAAAGCCCCAATTAGAAACTCAGCTCTATCAACATAGCATGGCTGCTTACGATGGTTTTTCTATTTTTCTCATTTTGATATATTTTTGGTCATTTTTAGCTACTTAGAAAAGAGGTTGGCCTTCATTTTCCACATTTTGATTATTTTAGATATTTTTTTTTTTTTACTTCACCATGATAATCTTTAGACATTTTACTTTTTTTGCTCGCTCACTCTCATTCATCTATAGAATTTTTAATTTCATTTTCTCAGGCTTCCTAATTTTGGTCATTTAGTTTCAATTTTTGAACCCTTATTTTTGATAGTTTTACACCGTTTTCGTTTATTAGTATTTTCCATTGTTTAGGTCATTTAAGAAAATTATTCGTCACTTTTTGGATATTTTTTCATTCTTCGGTAATTTTTGGATATTTTTCGTTATTTCTAGTAATATTATTCTATTCGTGGTAATTTTCTGACATTTTATCCTTTATATAAATTTTTTTCCATTTTTCTTTGGTTTTCATTTTTTCCAACAAAAACTCAAGAGTCATTCTCGACTCATAAATTAGATATAAATAATTTCAATTTATCGAAACTGAGTTTTTTGTCTTTCTAGAGGTCATTGCTTTTAATTCAGAAAAATTTCGAAGGAAATAGTAAATTAATATAGATATAAAAAGATTGAAAAAATTAATTTTTAATAAATTGTTATTTAATATAAAATTGGTTGATAAAATGAGTCAAAAAATAATTAAAAAAAAAAAAATCATAAAAATTATAACAAATTCCAAAATAAAAAAAAATAAATTAAAGCATAAAATAAAACCTCCTTGGGCTTTTTTCGCTCCTATATCTAGCAACCTTCTCATTAATACTATACAGAGGAAGTCAGAGCTTAGGAAAAGGAGAAGTATGAATAAAAAAAAAACTTATTCAATTTGATTTCATTTAATAATGACATGAACGTATTTACATTTTTTCCCAGAACCTTATCGGGCTCTCAAAAAACAAAACTTCACTTTACTTGACTCTCTATAGTTGGGCCTGCTTTTCATAGTTCTATCAGACTATAGATAGTTGAGACCAAAGGCGGTGAGACCGATGAAGATGGGGTGAAGGGAACAAATTCTCACAGGCTAGGGCTTCTCAAGAGTTTAGAACAAAGCAAGTTACAGGAAAAAAGATTAAAATTAGAAAAAAATTCTGGATGTCGAATTGAAGAAATTTCCAATCATTATAAAACAGAAATACCCCAATAAAAAAAACACCCTCAAAATTTGTTCCTAAATATGTATAAAAAAAAATGATTACGCTCACTAACAGAAAAAATTCCAATTCGAAAAAATTATGATAAAATTACAAAAATGAAAATTCAGCTCAGAAAAAATGTGCTCGAATGAAAACAAAAAAATTTCAAAATGAAAAAATGTCGATAAATGTAAAAAAAAATAACACCAAAATTTCGACAAAAAGTAAAAATAGGAAAATTAAAAAAAAAAATTGTAACAAAATTAAAAAGTGTCCATTAAAAAGAAAAAATAATAATAAAAAAAATTGTAAAAAAATAAAAAAATAAAAATTATGCAAATGTGAAATAAAAAGGTAAACAGCCACGCCGTATTACTGGAGCTGAGTTGTTAATAGAAGCTTAAAATGATTTTCATACAATGTAACACTAGCCACCTACCTTCTTCAGCACCACGTAAGAAGTTCAACGTAAAGATATGTCGTAATTCTTGCCTACTGTTACCACATGAGCTTATAAATTCATTTTTAAAGTTGAATCATTTTTTCAATAAAATTTTTATTTCAACAATGCATATCTCAATCCCTTCAAATGTTTGGGTAGGCACACCACCATACATATATGTAACTTGAGTTGCTGCATTTGTGGTTTGTGGGTGGTGCGTCCAAAACGGAACACCCTGTATTAAAACATAATAAAAAATTTTCAACCTTTCGTTTACTCCCAGTACATTTTGAGGGCCTCTTTTTCCCCTTCAACAACACTTATGTAGGGTATTTCCTGTCTTGTGCTTAATGGCTCCAAATGTGCTTTCCATCAGGCCTTCTTTTGACCAAATCTACGAAATTCTTTCATGAGAAACTTATTTTATATAAGTATGAAATCGATCGATCTTTGAAGTATAATAAATGATAATAAATTCCAATCACTCGTATCACCGATATCGGTCACATCCCCGTAAAATTTCCAACATCACGTTCCCCTTGAGCACCAGCGAAATTCACATTTCACTCCGAATCGTTCATGAATGAAAAAACCCCTCGATTCATTCGCGGAATCACGCATCGCGTGAAAACTCGCCCCTTTAAAACACGCGCATGCAACCTGATGCATGCGAGCTTTCGAAAATTCGTTTTTCCACTTAAAATAACAATTACTCCTTACAACAAGGCTATGCAATCGGATACATTGTTTCATAATCCGAGCACACAATAGGGGAAGAGATAACAGAAAAAAAGGCTCAACTTTCATTTCGAGACGATTACGCCGTAATAAATTCAAAACATCGAGCTTCTCTCATCTTCAACGAAATTCTCATAACTTGTTCACATGTTACAGAATCCCGTAGCTCATTGTTGGACTTCTGCTCTATCACCGAAACGAAAATTTTGCAACGTATGCCGCAAAAGATGGGATAATCGAAACAGCACCGAATGGTATTGCGAAAGTAAGTACCGTCTAATATAAAAATCTACGTATGTACGTTCTACTGCTGTACGTCGCCGATCGACCATATCTTATAAATACTAAAGTAGCGTTCGAGTTTTAAAAAATGAATAAACTATTCTTAATGAAACGAAATTTTGTCGACAACAGTCAAGGATAAAAATGTAACACGAACGCGTCGGTGTTGATATCCACATGGACGGCGGAAAAAATCGATAATGTAGGGATGGTTGTCTAAGTTCGCTCGGGGGTTTTTTCCCCTCCCCCTTTAATTTTATTTTAAATACTCGTAGTATCTTTTGCATGTGGTATAGATGAAAATTCAAAAGCCGAAAGAGAATAGGCTTTTAAAAATAGATACCTGCGTATAAACTACGACGGAAAATAAGAATGGAGAATTTTCACGTACATTGGTTATTTATTTTTCCACGTCGTGTGCTATTTCGAATACCAACCTACCCGTTTATGGAGACGAAATAATTTAAAAATAAAGGTTTAATAAGACCTAATCGATTCGGAGTATTTTTTCGTTGTTGTTGTTGTTATTGTTGTTGAGTGTACGCTATACGTGTAATAATATCATTTCACTATGAAGGAAAATGATTTTGAGATTAATATTTTTTTCCTGTCGCTAAATTAACACAAAAAAGAAAATTAATTTGCTTAATGTAACAGAATAGCGCGATACTTCTAACGAAAATATTGATAGGTCAATAAGTAATCGATTAACATCACAGATGACAAAACTTGTTTTTTTTTTTTTGCAGTTTGTGAATATTACGCTCACGCTGACTGTGTGGAATTCGCTTTGGCAAATTGCAAAGAACTCGATGTCTACGTTCCTGGCAAACAGCTATCTTTGGTGACGTACGAACATCACTGGAGAGAGGGTAATCTGCCAAACAGCGCTAAATGCACAGTATGCAAGAAAACTTGTTGGTCATCCGAATGTCTGTCCGGCTATCGGTGCGAATGGTGTGGCATCTGTGTAAGTATCCCAATATTGAAACTACGCAACTAAATCGAGCACATTGCTATCGTAGGATATTTTGATTTATTTGATGGAAGTAGGTGTATTTCATGACATATTAACCCCCCTCCTCCTTACTCTCTTCAAACTCTTCTTGGACGCTTCACCCTCTTCAAACATTTCACTATAATATTTCAGGATTAAATTTTGAGAGAAAAAAAACGCCATGAAGTAAGTTATTCTATGCATTATATTTCTTGAAACTTCATTCCTATTCATTTATCTACAATCTATAGGAGGGGCACTATGAGGTCTTCAAGTACACACAGCATTCACATTGCACATATTAGACATTCTACAATGTCAAAATTGAAATATTCCAGCTTGATGACGAATAAATGTAACATGCATAAACTCATCTCTCCTTCACCCCATCTCCGGCGCTATGAAACACATTCTTACCTTCTCTCCAAATCTTTAACGTCGCTCTGCTCGGTCTGCACGGCTTAGCCAATACAACGAGAAATTCTTCCAGAATTCCCCCAATAAATCAACATCCACGAGTAGATACAGAAGCTAAAATTTAGTCCTCTTAAATCTGGCTTGTAGCCAGAGAGGAGTCAGAGTGGACTGCGCCCTCTCCAGAAAATTTTGAGCCCGGCAGGAAATTTTTTATTCAACAGAAAAGCGCCAACTAACAAAAAAAGAGAAGTTATAACCCCTTCTTGGATTTGGTCATCCTTCCTTAAATGACAGGCTGACTACTGCTCTGTATTTCACTTATTTCATCTCCTCAGGTCTTTAGATCAAGCAGCTGAACGTGTCTGTAGCCTCTTTAGCAATACAAAGCAGGGAAATTAAAAAAAAAAAACTTGACAAATGATAAATTTTTTCTTCTGTAACAAAATTATCGAATATTTAATAATACTGTGTAACTTGCTTAAATTTATGAACAGAAATGAGAATAAGAAATTCTCACTTTATGTAGAAATCTATAATTATAAATACTAATGATATAATTGAAATGAAAGATAATGTTCAGTGGTGGATTTAAGATTTTTGGACCCAGGATCCAAGATTTTGTGGAAGGCCTTAGTGAACACAAAAGTTATGAAATTGCAGAATGAAAAAATATTAAATGTTTTTTTCATTAAAAATTGAATACACACACATGCAGAGGTATTATTGTGATTTTGCGTAAAATAATAATTCGTAATTATTATATGAAACATTATTTTTTAATAATGCAATATAACGTGCAATTAGTCAATTACATATTCGTAATGTTTTTTTTTTTTACAATTAAGTATAAACACAAGCTGAAATAAATGTGACCGAAAATTTACATGAATTAGTTCGCAAACGAAGATTCTACAGATATGTAAATGACAGCTATAGAAAATTCACCAAAAAATTAATTTGAAATTAAAACAGCATTTTTCTTGCTTTTTAGCTGAATACAACCTACCTGATTTGGAAAGGGGGTCAGGGAAGGGTGCATTTTTCAAATCTTTGCGTTTCAGACTATTTGTAATCATCTGGCAAATGTCCAACTTTTTGGTATAAACTGGTACCTATTATAATATTTGTATATTTTTTTTCGCGCGCAATATCAGCGGGTATTGATGAAATTCGCTCAGAGTTTGGTGAAAGACTCTTCTTGAAAATAAAAAAAAGGTACTTTTTTGTTTCTTCGTTACACCTCAAAGTAACGAATCACTCAAATTTCGAGTGAGCCTGGAGGAAGGACGAATAGCTCTAAATTTTTGTTCTCGATTTCATGTGAAAGAGTGAGTCAAGGACACTAATATATCCAAATTTTAGCTTTCTAAGTGCATTCAGAGGTGAGTTGGAGCAAAAAATGGTTTTTTGAGAAAGTTCTGAATCATGAAATTTCTTGAATCCTCCATATCTCCTTACCAAATCAACTAAGAAAGGTCAAACTTAGTACGTGGGGTTAACTGGTGACCAGAATATGATCTGAATTTGGGTCGAAATGGATGCAAAATGGCGAAATATCAAAATTTGAGTAGAGCTTGAGGTGTCTTGAATTAGTAAAAATGTTATTAATATGAACTCATATGATTATTGGGAATAAGAAGCATAGTACTGTCTGTCCAATATAGCTTGAGACTTTTTGACAGCGCAAAGTTAGGCAAAAAGCGCGACAATTTTCACGATTTTATTACTACCCAAAATGTGTTCAAATTGAGAATGCTGATCAAATCGTCGAAATAGTAAAGCACAAAAAAAATTCTGTGAATATGTTTCGTGTCAACTTCGATGAGCTAATAGGTAATAACATATATACCTTCTTTGTAATACAATCCACATTTTGAGTAACCATGTATGAATTGTTGCCTAACTTGCGCTGTCAAAAAGTCTCAAGCTATATTGGACAGACAGTATATCCCAAATTCACCTCCACACATGATGTTAGAGGGGAAAAGGAGAGATTATAGACCTCAAAATGTGGCTGGGGTACAAGAGAGATCAAAAATTTGTTATTGCAATGTCATATGATAAAATAAGCCCAAGTGACTAACCTATTCTGATTTTAGCTTCGCAAGTGAATTTGGAGAGGAGTTAGAGCAAATAATGGCTTTTGAAGGGGAAATTGCTGCAGGAGATTTCACGAATCCCCCATATCTCCTCACCCAAACGACCTAGAAAGGTCAGATTTCACAGCATATGTGGAGTTAGTTGATGACCACAATATAAACTCTTAAATATAGGTCAAAATATATTCAAAATGGTGTGGGTTAGAATACTGTTTTATAGTGGGTTCGCTTTTAATTTTCTTTTTCCAAACTTCATTTTTTTTTTCATTTACAGCAGTAACATGTTTATTTTTTCAAGGTTCGGGTCATCGTTTTTTTGTTTTTTTGGTTACCCGTTTTTTTATCGGCTACCACTTTTGAGTTCTCCCATTCTATTTGGATAAAACTGATATTTATAGTTGTAAAATATATTTAAAATTCAAGATTTCAAATGGGTAAATGAAAATAGTTCAATCAAGGCTGGGAAGCCATAACTGAAACCGAAAATCAAAACTGTAAGTATTTGTGGATTTTGGTTTCCGGTTTTTGTTCCAGTTTTGCGATTTTCTGGTTCGAGTGGCCGGTATTGTTTTTTTTTTTTTTGTTTTCGTTCAAGTTTTATCAGGGTTTCTTGAGTTTTCGGGTTGGCTACGGTTTTCTCATCCCTGACTGAATGATTTTGTTACAGGGGAAAGATGTGATTATTTGTTAATCCTTGCAAGATTTTTAAATGGCATGAGAATGAGTGTTTCAAATGAAAGTATAATATCATCAATTATACAATACATTAATAATAATATATTATAATGCATCGAAAATGTACATTATACAGACCCTCATTTTTATGCGATTTAGGTGAGAAAGAACGATATTTTCATAGTATGAGAGAGGGGTGAAGGGGAAATAATAAGTATATACATGTTACATTTATTCATAATGGCGCATGAATACATGATTTTCTACATTGAAGAATGCCCAATGTATGTATTCTTCATATAGCCTTCATAGGTTGTTTTCTAGAGAACCTCATGATGCCCCTCAAGTGATTCGTACAGAAAAATGTATAAGAACAATATTGTAGGAAATTCAATGTAGAATAACTCACTTCATAATATTTCTTCTTGTAAAATTAAATCCTGAAGAAATACATACAAAAACATGTATTGAGGAAGGGAGTGACGCCTTGTAAAGAGCTTCTTAGAAGGAATCAGAACAGGGGGAGAATTTTGATACATCATCAAATACATCTTCTTCCATAGAATAAATCAAAAAACCTTTCATCGCAATTTGATCGATTTAATGAATTTTTTCAACGCACTGTTTGCAAAAACACATACCTAACCTCGTGTATTTGTAGTCTCATCCAGCGTGTAAGCAATACATCCCGAATGAATGCAACTTCGGTGCCCTGGAACCGATATTCCTACCACCACACGCGGTCAGCGTTCCACGTACCGAAGTCCCCATCGATGCAATTATCGGAATTAAGGAACCGGAGAAAAAAGAATTCAATCGTAAGTATCTAATATTATCACCTAAGACCACGCGAAATTAAATAAGTAAATCATTTTCACCCGCTTCGTACCCTCCGTCGCATCGCGAGCTTCAATTTCCTGACCGAGTAAATCGTTTTCCGGAACCCGCCCACACTATGAACTGAACGGAAAGGCCGAACAAAACGCAACTCTTTTTACCCGTCGTAGCTTTTATTCCTATCTTAAACCTCATAATTGCCCCTTTACTTCCGCCAAATCGAGTACATTCGAGGCCTGTTAATGAATTTACCCACGCCGAGTTACCTAGCCAGATTTCAATCATAAATTAACACCGATTATAATATCTACCTATATGACAAATACCTACGTGGACATTCCTCTCGGATGCCCTTACGTCATTTCAACCACGCGTATTATTGGTGTCCTCTTTAATTTCGAACTGTTGATTGTTTTGGCAATACTGTCGGAGCGCGAAGCATATCTGATGAGATCAGCATGGTCGAGATGTCGCGATGTTTCGATTCGGAAGACCGCGAATCTCAAAGTTTCGGAAGAGAAAAAGAAGTCAAAGAAGGTAAAGAACCTAAAGAACCCAAAGAACCAAAAGAACCTAAAGAAGGCAAAGAAAAATCCGAAAAATATAAAGAAAAAGAAGACAAAGACGAAGGTGAGTAATCCTACTCCTCCATAGTTCTACCATTGAAGAACAACTTCATCTAGTTTTACGTTATTTAAAAACATTCATCTTATATTCGTCGATTTCGCAGAGGTGATCAAGGTATATGACGGCGACTTATCCTACAAAAGAAAAATATTTCGAACCATAACCGTCTCCAGGTTAGCGTCCACCGAGCATATTCTAAACACTGCATTGGAAGCGTTTCATATTGCGCGAAACCCAGGTCAGTTTGAGAAATTTTATTTCATATTTTCCTCGCATGAGTTCGACATTGGTATTTAAACCTTGTTATATTTTTTTCAGCTGCCTTTTACCTTACTGATATTTACTCGGAAGATGAAGCTAGATTAACCGATCCCTCACCTGTAATGTCTTTATTTCGAAAAGAAGGCAGAAGACCAGCCGTATATTTGAGATTCAAGTACGTTTACCAAGATACCAACATTATTTTTTTAAACTCTAACAGCGTACTCTAAAAGATTAGCTATTTAAAATAAGCAATTCGAAAAGCGTAGTTTTTAGTCGAGTTTTACTTTCAAAGAGAGGCCCTCAATTTCTCCTGTGTTTTTCATTGACGAGTAGGAGGAAAGAAAATGCTATCAAAATTAGATAATGTATGAAAACCACTGCGAACTTGATGGGAGGCTTGAACTGCACAATTCTTCATCCAAAATCATTTATGAAGTTGGACCTTGGATACGTCACATTTTTTGGTCATAGCATCATAAGAGACGAAGGTCGTCAAATTTCAATTGTTTGGGTTCATTCAAGCTATTCTTGGCGAATGTTCAAAATTTTTCTTTAAATATATTTTTTTTCACTTTCTATTGTACAGGTGTGCGGGTAAAAATAGTTCAAAATTTGCTACGAGTTATTCGTATAAATATCTAGAGGCACTTCTTTTGATGCACTTGAAAATGACAGTTGGCTAAAATTTTGAGGGGGGCTTGCGTGACTTCCAACACTTTAAAACTTACTACATTGATGTCAAATTATTACGTACAATACGAACATAAACATTTCCGGATTCCAGATTCCTAAATGTTGAAGACCAGAAATAGATCACTTAAATTGCAACAAAATTAATGCAAAATAGAATGGTCAAAATTTCAGGAAGATTTAAAGAGTCTCAAATAGCTTAAATTTGAGAAATAATGTCTCGCATGATTACCAGGGGTAAACAGCATACAATATTTCTAATTCTCACTTTCACAGATGATGTTGAGGGGGAGAAAACAGAGCTATTGTTCTTAAAATGTGGTGGGGATGAATGAGGTATGACAAAAATTGAAATCTCAGCTTCATCAGTGGGTTTGGAGAGAGTTAGGGGGAATCACGTCTTCAGGCAGAAAAATTTAGTCAGAAAATTTCATGAATCGTTCAAATATGTACTTAGAAGGCTCAAACTTTAGGTGAACATTTATTGGAGACCAGAATATAATCTCTTGAATCTCAGTCAAAATGATGGCGAATGTTCAAAATTTGAAGAAATTTCAAGAAGCTAGAAATAGCTGGAATTATACAGTGTGTTTCATGTCAACAAGACTTCCTTCATATTACAAATCAGAGCATCGTGACACCCATGTATAACAGTTTGCTTACCCTGATTGCTGAAGGGGTTGAGATGTGAAGATTTGAAAAATATTTTTTCACCTCAGTAATGAACAATTTTAAAAATTTTCGCTTCATCATCCTAGTTAGATGTTTGCGTCAGTATCATTGATAAAAAATAGCAGCAGTAGAAAAGATAAGAGGGGAGAAACAATAGAAAAAATATGTCATTTTTGACAATTGTTTATGGACCATCCCACTCCTTCCTCGATTACATATTCTGATGCATGTTCCTTAATTGTTCTGAAGGTCGAAAAAAATTTTTAGAACCACCCCACTCCTTTCTTAATAACGCGTTCTGGATGTATGTCCCTTTCGTTGTTCTGAAAGTCGAACAAAAATTTTCAAGAATCACCCCACTCCTTCCTCGATTACATATTCTGAATGTATGCCTCCTTAGTTGCTCTGAAGGTTGAACAAAAATTTTCAGGAACCACCCCATTCCTTTCTGGATAGAACAAATTTTGAAATATACACCAGGGTCACCAGAGCATTTTACAAAGTTATCTGCAAAGAATTTAAAAAACGATTTTTCTTCTATATTTTTCCACATTATTTTTCATTTCTCCTCGCTTATCCCCTCTATTGCTATATATTTTTTTTTTTAACAATAACTTTACACTGCATACTCCACATTTTGGTGCAAATAGCATATTTTTCTCTGAGTTAGATAAGAAGTAAACACTTTTGAAACGGTCAATACTAAAGTAAAATAGTATTTTCAATCTTCATATCTTGCTCCCTTCAGTAATCAGAGTATGCAAACTATCATACATATGTGTCATATGAGTTGCCCTATATGTGGTTTGAAGGGGCTCATACTGAGTTGAAACACCCAACATAAATATGAGCTCTTGTGATATCAGTGGGAAAGAAATAAAACATGATTATCTGAAATTCAACTTCAAACGTAGCTTTGAAGGGGAAAGATCCGAGTCTTCATTCTCGTTACCAGGTTCTGTGTTTTTTTTTTTCTTTTACACTTTGATTTTAACAGAGTTCTTGGTGGAGGTACATATAAAATGTGTTGATTTAATGGTTTCCTCAATGGTCTTTCGTAATGATGGAAAATTTATCTCACCATCGATGAAGATAGGTGGTGGTCGTGGTTTTACTTTGGATTGTAAGGAATTACTATTTGATTTGTGTAATTCAGTTGATTGAGCATCATCTTCTTCTGCGCAAACAGTTTCGAAGACTTTGAATTTATTTTTCAGCAGGATGGGTCGAGGGTTTTGCTGCTGTTTCTCACCATTACGTTTACAAAGAACATTTTTTAGTTCCTTCATGACAGCCGCTTTTTTTTCTCGATATTTTTCTTCAACATTTTCTTTTTTAAACATTTGGTTGGTAATAGCGTTTATAGATTAAGCTCGAGGAGCGTTGGGATAGTTGTATGTTGTCTCAATCACAGTTTGAACGAGAATCCACCAGGTTCTGTGAAAAATTTAATAATATTACCTATAAATCTGAAAAAGCCGCTGCTCCAGTAATACGGAATGGCTGCTTACATTTTTATTTTTTATTACAAGCGCAACCTCAGATGTAATTATCAATTACTTAAACACCCTCAAACTGCAATAAATTATTAAATGATTCTCCATTTAGGGACCGCGATAACACCATCGGCGAAGTACGCATCTACTCCGGAAAACTACAAACCACCAAACCCTACTGCATCGCCACCGTCGACGACAAAACAACTGTCACCGATTTGATTAAAAAAGCCTTATTCGAATTCGGCCTGGAGAACGCTCACTTCAGTAATTACAGACTTTGCGAAGTTCTACTCGACCGAGGAGGTTGGTTTGATTGTTTTTTGTCTTCTCTCTCCTATCTCGTAAGTCGAACTATAATGAACTTTCGACCATCTTCGTTCGCAGTTACCGAACGCGTTTTAGAACAAAACGAACTGCCGTGGCAAATCATGAAACAAATAGGCAGAGAATCTATTTACAGAATGCATTTGATGAGGTTTTATTTGCAATTGAAACAAGATCCACATGGAACCACTGTTGCTTTGTTTGTTGGAAATTTACCAAAAAATTTCTCCGAACGTAATTACGAAACTTTTCTAACCGAAATGTTGGGTAAAGGTGAGTTACCTTCGACTATTATTACGTTCTTGGAAGTATTCCTTTTTTTTCGATGGCACGAGTATTTTGAGTTTATTTTTTATATGCATACCCATATTATTTAATTGCGACGTTTCATAATTTTTTTCTCCTTTCAGAGAGCAAATTCAGTAGTATCGGTCCTATATATTATGAATTCGGATCCTTGGTGATTACGTTCGACGATTCGAAAAAGGCTGTTTCCGCATTTTATAAATTAAGGGAAGAAAAATACGATAATAAACCGTTGTTAGGTAAGCCAACCTTACTTTATATATTTTTGACTTCCACCATTTTTCTTTAATGACGACGTATGCGCTTAAGGATGAATTAATAATCCCTTCAAAGGAACACGTTTTCGCAAATGAAGATAAAAATATGGCCTATTCGTAACAATTAGAAAATCTTCCCATAAAATCTACGACGTTTGTATGAAATCCTTTAGTAGACTTTTTAAAAGCATTTTTGTCTGAAAAAAAAATGATTCGTTCAATGCTACTCATCACACTGTTTCGGGTGATTGAAAAAAAAAATCAGTCTATTCAAAATACCAAGGTCTTACATCTGCGAAAAGCGAGACTCAAAAAAGATTCATAAGCTTTTCATGGTAATATATCTACTCGTAATGACATGATGAGAAAAGTACACGCCAAGGTTCCAATATTTAGCCAACTCTATACGTATATGAATATTTCTATTTACAGTGATGTTGTTACCAAGCATAGAGCCTTCGATGATACCATCTGGCGTAAAACCTCTGTTAGTATTCGTAAACGTTCAATCCGGAGGATGTCAAGGTTTAGAGCTTATCACACGTTTTAGAAAAGTGCTTAATCCTTATCAAGTTTTTAATTTAGTCAACGGAGGACCATTACCAGGGTAAGTCCCAGTCATCAGAAAAATTTCGCCAAAGCTTAAACTTCTCCAATAATTTCATCGCCTTATTACAGACTATACGTTTTCCGTCACATCAAAGATTACCGAATTTTAGTGTGCGGCGGCGACGGTACCGTCGGCTGGGTACTTCAGTGTTTAGATAACGTCGGTCAGGACAGCGAATGCTCATCTCCTCCTTGCGGAATTGTGCCCCTAGGCACTGGTAAGCGAGTTCAGCTCAATTTCTTCATTTTAACCGAACCTACAAAACGTCCTCACCCATGTTTCTTTCCAAGGTAACGATTTATCGCGTGTTTTACGATGGGGCTCCGGGTACAATGGTAATGGTAATATTTTGAGTCTTCTCCGGGGTGTAATTGACGCTGAGGAGATTCGTCTAGATAGATGGACCGTCATGTTGTATCCCGAAGATAGTCAAGAACCGCCACCCGCATCGAATTCAGCAGGTGCGTAGATTCGGTATTTTAGAGTTTTAACTATACCAGAGGTAGGTCTCGATTTTAATCAACTTCCTTTTCCATTGTAGCCACCACTCCCGCCAGCGACGAAAATAAATCCGGAGTACTCGTTATGAATAATTATTTCGGTATCGGTTTGGACGCCGATTTATGCCTCGCCTTCCATAACGCTAGAAAAGAAAATCCTCAAAAATTTCAAAGTCGGTAAGTACACTATGTCGACAACTTTCGTCTTATTCAAAGAGAGAGAAGGAAAATGTGAGACGACTTAGTGATGGAAAAGTAAGGCACTGACATGGTATGTTTCCTCGGATTTCAATACATGTAACGTTGGACTATGTTGGAGAGAGTGGGGGGAGGAGAAATTCATAATTTCTATTTCTTTCATGACAAAAATTAAAGCCACTAGGATGAGAAACAAAGAAGACAAGTTGTTCAAGATCAGGGACGTACCGAAAGGGGGGAGGGGGGAAGCTTCCCACCCCTTGGCTTTTGGAAAGTTGGTAAATTTGGAGTTTTAGCGTAAAGTTCGTAAATTTGACCACTTGTGCAGTATTTCAATTTTTTGAAGACTAACAAGACTGTGACATCATATTTTTTCGTGGAGCAAAAAAAAAAAAAAGTCAACAGTTGGTAAAATTTCATGGTATTAGTTGGCAATTTTTGGCTTTCTCCCCCCCCTCCCTCTGAAGAAGGTCTTCGGTACGCCCCTGTTCAAGATTCAGATTCTCTCGAAAGACCCATAAATCCTGAATTTTTTAACAGCAACAAATTAAAAAAAGAAACAATGCCTAAAAATGAATACATATTCAAATATGAAAAACAAGGTTAAAAAAAAAAATATTTGATGCGGCCGAAGTATAATCTCATATTACTCGATTTAAAGCAATTTTCTAAAAAAAGTCAAGTAATGAAAAGACAAAAAATAATGAAAAAAAAAAAAACAAAACAAGAAATCCAAAAAATTACGAAGTAAAAAAAATTAAAAAAATTAAAAACATGAAAAACTAAAATTAAAAAAATCGCAAAAAAATTGTGAATAAAGCTTTCATCAAAGTGTACGGTTTTTTTTTTTAATTTAATCAATTCATTTAAAAAAATTACGAAATTAAAAACACAAAAACATTTTTTTCATACATATTAATAATATATATATTTTTTTAAATATGAATTTTTTTAATTTATGAAATTAAATTCGTGCTTGAGGTCCAAATATCTTGCTAATCATAAAAATATACTCGTATTATCATACCCGCTCATGCTGAGGGTTCTGTTTTCATCATACACCTGCATAAGGCTAATAAAGGTACTCCCGTTACACATATGTATGATGGTCTGCCTACTCGAAAATTTGTAGGCACAGAGTTGTGCTAATTTGAAGAAAATTAATATATTTCACTCGTGGCAATAAATGACTTTGAAAATTTTCATTTGAAGAAATATTAATAAAACAAATATGTGTTTGTATTATGTAGTTTAACTGACAAAAAAAAAATAGTTACTGTAGATAGAAGGAAGGAGAGATATCAAATAATGGAAAGTAAAAAACCTTTCAGAAAAGAAGATTTTTGTTTTGTTTTTTTGTTAATAGCTTTTGCAATCGTCTCATCATGAGGAATGTTAAATAATTTCCAAATAATTAGAATATGTTTCCCCTATGAAATACAATGAATGGACGCCCCTAGGACAGATTAGATAACAAGATATAAAAAAATCGAAAAAAAATACAATTTTTTTCATGAAAATAAATTTTAAAAATTTTCATAGCTCAAATAATAAATGATGCATATGGGATGTTCATAATTTGTACCAAGTTGAAGAGCATAAGATGTAATTTCACTGATGAAAAGATGGAGGTGTAGAATAATTCAATGAGAGTTTTACAAAGGCATTTTTTCAGTGTTTTGTGAAGTTAATAGTTGATGATTTGCGACAAAAAATGTGAAATATTGCCCACCTCAAAAATCGCCAGTTTGGCAAAAATTATATTTTTCAAAAAAATAACCGAAAAACCAAAAAAACAAAAAGTATTCATAACTACTTCGAGTTTTCCATTAATAAAATTACTCGTGTTTCAGACTCGGAAACAAGCACATGTATTTTCGAATGGGTTTAAAGAAAATGTTAGCTCCAAGCGGCACCAGTTACGAACAGCTACACAGAAACGTGCGCCTAGAAGTCGACAATAAACCAGTCGAATTACCAGATTTAGAGGGGATTATAGTGTTGAATATTTTAAGGTATGTAATACTCGACGATATCTCAATTTCATTCCTATATCGCGTTCTATCGCAGTATTGATACGACTTATTATCTTTTGTGCAGCTGGGGGTCAGGTGCTAATCCATGGGGTCATGATAAAGAGGAACAATTCGCTTCACCCAACCATTACGACGGAATGCTGGAAGTAGTCGGCGTTAGCGGCGTGATCCATCTCGGACAAATCCAGTCTGGTCTCCGTAGCGGTATTCGCATCGCACAGGTAGCTAAAATTCGTCTTCCGCATAAATAATTCTTTGATTTTTCACTTGAAAAATTATTATAAAAAATTATAATCGATTTCGAAACAAAGACATTCAACGATTTCAACTTCTTAAAGTGATTTTAAAAAACAGGCATTTAAAAAACATAAATTAGAATAATGCTTAAGAGCATTAGAATTAATTGAATGAAAAAAAAATCGAATTAAAAAAAAATAAATATTTTGTAATCAATGTTATTATTTTGCATTATATACTTGAAATTAAGGATATTTTCATACATGCATTTTATCATATGTAGGTCTTATCTGTAATAACATATTGTAATTTTTACAGGGTGGCCATATTAAAATTCATCTAAATATCAAAACGCCTATTCAAATCGACGGAGAACCTACCAGATTTGGGCCAGGAGAAATTGTGATTCTAAAATCTGCCTTAAAAGTGCGTAAAAATTTTTACTCATTTTTCTCCCTACATCTCGTTTCTTAGCTGAGTTTGGAACCACAATATGGCTCCTTAAATCTGTGTCACAATAAATCTATAATGGCCAATGGTGAAGTGAAGAAGGCTTAAGGGGTCTCAAAGAGATGAAATTTGATAAATATGAGCTCCATGAAGTATACTATACACCAAAACCCACCAGCACGTGTGACGTTTTAATATGAAAGGGAGGGGTTATCCTTAAATTATGCTGTGGGCCTGTGGGTGAACGAAAAGGTCGAAAAGTTTTATTGCTCTTTTATACAATCAGGTGAGCTCGATTTGCAACATGTAGAAAGTGCAGCCATTCTATAGAGTTGGAGAGGAACTGAAGCGTAAAATGGCCTTAAGAAATTCAATTACAAAGTGCAAACATTATAGACAGGATTCGTTGAGGGTTACATCATAACCACTTGAATTTGGGTAAAAAATGATCCAACACAGTTATTGCCAATATCTGAGAAAATTTTGAGGTTTTTCATCCAGTTCAAATTTAATAAATATTGCATCATATTGTGGGGAGGAGGTTTGGTGAGATTTCCAGTTTCATTACTGAGTGCTGGTTTGAATGAGTTATCAACATTATATTTTCATGTAGCCTGAAAATATCTCCAACTAAAAACTCAGTTCCAATAATGTAGCCTAGCTGTTTACTTTCTTTAATAGGCAACAACTTTATTGGTACGTTTTCATTTGCAGGCAACTATGTTGAAGAAAAATAAAGGCAAACATCCACCTCCACCACCAAGTCTCAGTTCAATTAACGGCGAAGAAAATAGAAAAACTATCGATGAAAGTTAATCACGGTAAAAATTTATATGCTAACTCGGAGATAGAAAATAAAGATCAATAATACCTTTAAGACGTAAAATTTTGAATTTCAATAATACCTTTTACACTTAGGTAATAGGTAACTACAAAGATACCAAAATAGGTACCTAAACTTATTTCGTCCTTTATTGTTTCAGATTCTTCGAAAAACTTGCAAAATATTGCGAAATCAAAACTCAACATAAAATTTACTTCGCTTTTAATTTATCGAATACTATTTTCATTTTGTCTATTCTTTTTGTAGCATTCCTTAATTTCGTTTTGTTACAGTTACCATGAAAATTTCTCACTTACAGCTAAGATTTTAATCGTAGGGTTCAAAAAAGTTTACATTCGATTTAAGCACTAATTTGTTTACGAATTCACTCAATTTTTTTTTTATTTCCTGTTTTCTTTCGGTTTCAAAGGCCGTTCGTAAGAACAGTTTTATTATTTAGAAAATTTACCTCTAGTCAGTACTGTAATTTTTTTCTCAACGCCTGCATTTTTTCTTTTTTACATTTTTATCGATTACTTTATTTTAATTATTCCTACCTCTTGACGGTACTTTATCCTTTGGTTAGAATTCGATTACCTATTTTAGCTACCTACCTCTCTCATTAGTGTTTTCATGATCTCTACGAAAAAAAAATCAAAATTTATTTCAAAAGCGGGTCTATCTCTTCCATAAAAATTGCCGCTTATAATTTGTAAGCAAATTTTCGAATTTAACGAATCGCGGAGAAGCTTTAAAATCAAAATTACCTTCGAAGCACGAATTTACGTACGCTTGTCTCAATTTTTTCTTTCGAGTGTCAATATGGCGCCAACTGGAGGTTTTATGTGAACAAATTTACCTAATAGAAATCTCTCGTATAATTTATTGTGTCAAATTGATATTAAGGAAAAAAAATGCGTCTCTATTTCTTTTTTTTCTCTATTTACTCGTAAATTCCAACTTGGAGATATTTTCAAATTCGATATCGTTGTTTTAGGTTGTGCAGTTTTGACGAATATGTCAGGGGAAAATTTTTCCAATTTACCAGTGACTTTAGATATACCTATGTAATAACGTAACTGTTATTTTATTGATTTAATTATTTTTAAGATGCTGTTAATTGTTGTTAATATATTTTTTTTATTTCTTTTATTTTTCGTTTCGATTGACAAATGTTAAAGTCATTTGTATATTTGGAATAGCGCGCGGGATCATCGTATACCCGCGAGTTTGAATGACTTTAAAATTTGTCCGGCATAATATTGCAGCTTTACCGAGGCAGAGTTGCGATATTGGTACTTTTTTTTTTCGTTGAAATTTCATCATGCACGGGGCTCAGGCATTCGTTAATTCCCCCTCGGATTAGAATTTTCGTATGTCGTGCGTGGCGAAATAGTCATACGCTATTCCACTACTTATAAATTTTGCTTGTACTTTTTAAACGTATTTAATAAAGTAACCTGTATATTATGTAAGTTATTTGAAATAAATTATTATTGAGTAATTGTGAAGAGTCATTTTAACGTGACAGAAAAATTTACTTAGTACGCTGCACATCTGCGTTGTGATCGTGTAGGTATAATGACCGCGCGAATCTGGATTTTTTTTTGAAGATGGAAAAAAATCGTAAGCAGCCAGGTTGCGCCGTTGGAGTAGAATTTTACAAGGTGCAGATTCAGACTGGTTAGAGAAAACCTATAATGGTGGCACCTTCATTTTCAAAAGATAATAAGAAGGTACAATGTAATATTGTATTCATCTATGTAATCATGAGCACTGAAAGCCACGACTAAATCGGGAAAAGAAATGAATTTAATTCATGCGCATAAAACATTTTTTTATGGAAATACATATATAGATATAGTTTTAGTCATAGTGGTACCCGTTTTAAGCATACGAAGTCATTGTGGTGCCCGTTTTTAACGTTGTGGTGCCCAAATTGGGCGCCAAAAACTATCAGAAAATGATCGTCTCACTCCTCTGAGTCCACAGCTGAAGTTTTAAGGGTGGGCACTACAATGACTACATTTATATATTGAAAATTAAACCCCTTATAAATACTGGAGTTTATGGTGTATATGCCTTGTGGTGCCCGATATGGAATCCTCAGAAGACACTTTCTTTGTGGTGCTGGTGCCCGGCATATGGCTGGGCGCCTCATAGTTCAAAATATGCAAGGGCACCATAAGATATTGAATACGTATATTCATATATATATATGCTACTATCCTTGTCAGGTCCTGGACCGTAGATATCAAACAGACGTTCAGAGACCCGGCTTTATTTAAAGAGCTAAAGATGCTCACGTGAGCTTTTTGGAAACCACTTGAACATAGCATATTAGGAACCTTTAGAGGGGTAAGAAAAATTCAAAATTCACGAATACAAATGATATGAAATGGTTCTTATAAGATACACTTCAGATTTACTACTATCCTTATCAGGCCCAGGTGGGTCTACCCAAGATAGCACCATATGCAGGGCTTCCCAACGTTTGTATAAAACTGAAAGCTATATACGTTCAAATATACACACAAAACGTTGCGAGACCCGAAAGGGGTCTCGCAACGTCGGATCGGGTCTCGGAAGGATAGTAGCATTTCCATAAACGGGCTTACCTTTACCGTAGTATACCTATATATATATATATATATATTTTTTTTTTTTTTTTTCAAATAAGGAATGAAACAATATAGAAGATGTTGAACTCTCCTTAAACATTATTATTTCAAGATTACTGAATATCTGTATTTATCTATGCAGTATTTTTTTTATTTCTTATTTTATTTTATTTTTTTCATTAGTGCTGTGTAGAGCCATTGAGGCTAGAGGCACGTGCCTAAGAATTTAGACCTATTTGAAGACGCCAGTTAGGATGAGGAAGTTGAGAAGTGATCGAATGATGGACTACGAGTCTCCAAGGAGATCAGGGAGGGATTCGGCTAAAAGAAGCTATCGCGTATGGGAGCTGTATTTTGGGCACTCCACGAGGATATGTCTTACTGCCAGCTGGATAGAGCCCACAGGACACAGTGGTGGGCAGTTTGAGAAAAGAGATGAGAATGAGTAAGGGCACAATTGATGTTTTACGTCCGTGGTCAGTATTATCTTTGATAGATCAAAGTTTATTTGTGAATGGAGTGAATTGCCATACCAAGGACTACTTGTCCAAAAGCTAGTTTTCTAACGCACGAAATGTATATACAATGATGAGCAGAATTTCAAGGTTTTTCAAAAATTGAAGGCTGCGGGGTCACAATAATTGCTAAATGACCTAACAAGTATGTCGTAAAAATTTTGGCCGCCTAACTCGATTTTCAGTCACTCAAACTGAAATCAAAAATATTCAACTTTTCAATAAAAACTCATTTATGGGTAATTAAATTTTTTTTTTTCATTTCAATGTCATATTTGTTGTTCAATAGATTGAAAAAAATTCAACTGTCATTTTTTTATTAAAAATAGGGCTGTAATTCGTTCTTAACTTTTTTTTTTTTTTTCAAGAAGCACCAATCTGGTTATTTTCCAACATGAACGATTATTGGTAGTGTGCATCGTACTAGCTTAATTCAGGCTATTTAGGACTTAAATATGTTCGATTTTTGTTCCACAGGAGTTCTCAAAGGCTGGGCTTGTAGATGCTAATTGCTAAATTACCTATGGGATGTTATGTTAAACTTTGTAAGGTAATAATCTAGCACATTTTCCCTTTTGAGTCCCAAAAATAGCCAAATTTAAGCCAATATGGTGTAAAATACCAATAAATTAACAATTTGTGGTTTATTTTGAAAATACCAAAACTGTTTTTGTAAAAAAAAAAAATAATATAAAAATGCTTTTAAATTCCCAAATTTTGAAAAAAATAGACATTTATATATTTCTTCAGTCTTTCAATGACAAAGTACAACTTTGGAATGTGAAGTAATTTTTAATTCCCTAAAATTCGTTTCTTTGCAAATTTGAAAATGTTACAATTTTTAATTTGGGGTCTTACCTTTAGTTGGTGCTGAAATTTTCACGACGTTTTTCTGAAGTCGTTTAGCAAATTATTGTGACCTCTCCTAATTCATTTTTCAAAAAAACTAAAATTCGACCCAACCTAGTAAGTATACATTTCAGGTTGATTGAAATTAAAAAAAAAAAATTCATGCCTACATACTAGAACTTCAGAAATAGGAGAAAATAGAGAAAGGGAAGAAGGGATCTATATATCCACATAAATAAAACATTAGTAATGGCCAATCGTCAAAATTGAGTTAGAGAACCCAAATACATACACCCGAGGTACTTTCAATTTCAGCTATCTTTCCTGGAGCAATTCTACATTGCAATAGTCTTCATATGGAAAGAAAACTCGCCTAAAAATGTGATCATTGATCCGTTTTGTGCATCAGTTGCTCGTACGGTAGATTTAGTATGTCTTTCCGGATTCACATCTCACTATAGTTCTTTCTACCAAAAAGATGACCGCGTCCATGTACACAATGAGCAAACAATACCTACTTATCGTATCGATCTATTTACGCTTTCGATAGACCATTCGAGAAAGCCAGTACCCGCACAGCGGTTGGCGGTATAATTAAAATCATCATAAAACACTTCTCTTCTTGTACCGCGAACCCGTTTAAAAATCTTTTAACTTCGAAAAACTCGTTTTTATTATTCACTAAACTAAATAATTCTCAGATATTTCGTGATACATTTAAATAAATTCCAAGCCGCGGTTAATGGTATAATTTCCTGTAACCTGTACCTTCGTGCCGGAGGCGTCCAGTTTTCTTAATTGTAATTTCAGGTCATTTAACTACCGCTCGTTCGTGTGTAATAGTGACGAACACACCGTCCAAATATAATCGATATTGATATGAATCGTTTTTTTCCCATTCCATCTCACGTTTCGGTTAACAATTGTAACGTGCCTAATAAGCCACTACGAAAAATATTTAACCGCATTTTTTTTCATTATAAAATATTTCACGGTTTTTTTCCAACAGCTTGGGATGTCAATCAACACCGTATAAAGTAGCATTTCCACTTTTCAGTACATTATAATTATGAGAGGCTATGGCGGCGAAAGGGAACCGGAGAACCGATGGACATTCTTGTACGCTTTGTACACGGCGAAAATGATTAATTGGTCGAGTTTCGGCGGAAAAAGCTTCCCAGTGGGAAATTATTTTCCACACAATGCACCCCGATTCGCGTGTTTTGATAAAATAAAAATCGTCCTTCGTCCTCCTTCCTCGTGTAATGGTTTATCGATAAAATCGATGTTCGCCCATTTGGTAACACTGTACGATGCACCTGAGTCATGGCGCATGCGCGTAACGGTGTAAACATTAATGTGTTTTGTTCGATGGCGATGCACGCAGATAGACGCGGTAACAACGAAATTCGTCCCGAGTAGTGTAGTGTAAACTGAAATTCTTCCAAAATGTGTATTTTAATCGAACACAGTGATCGCGATATTCTTTAATTTATTAGCGTACCATCTAGTCATTATTACGTTATGGTTGTGATTCGTGACTGTATCAATTCCACCAGCGAAAGGTTGTGCTATTACAGATAATTAATAATGCATCGAGTTAGCTGGATATTCTACACCGTTCATTCGTCGATGTTGAAATATTTCAAATTCTGTGATAAAACTTAAAATTACACCGGTATGTTTGTATACTCGACCAATTCAACGAACAGACTGCAAATTATCCACGTAACGATGCAACTGTACGCGCTCATTTCATTGCTGTCGCTTTTATGGAGCACTGCTTTTGGGTACTTGATCATCGTCAGCTTTGACACCAAACCGGGCTCACAGATTTTCGACGGAAGCCTCGTCAATTACGAAGATCCAATTAGAAAGTATTCGATGAACTTCGACAAAAGTGCAGCTTTCGTCGAAAAACTCATGGGTGTCAATTCCTCCAATGGAGTAGTCACTTTGAAGAAATCTCTAGCTTGCGATGGTATCGAATACCCGAATGTGTTCACTTTATATATCGACTCATACTCCAATGGCAATTACGAATACATTTCCATACCGCTCAAAATTTACGTCCGTGGTTGCGAAAGTAAAGGCAGAGAGAAAGGTATGGTCTCATTGATAAGACAAACGTGCCTCAATCGAGATCGAATCTTGAAAACATTTATTTAACCTCTTTAAAAACTATTTCTATTGCAGAAGTATCCAGCGACTACTTCAGCTCCAAGATATCAGAACTGAAACACATGTACATCGAAAGTTTGGTATCCTATGCCTTACCAGGAACTAGGTAAAGACGAATTTGCAACGTAGCGTCCACATCTTTATTTGTTTATTAATCGCAACAATTTCAATAGCGTTCCAGCCTTCGATCCCCTGTGGGAGACTTGCTTCCGTAAAAGCCAGCTGATCATGGGATTAAAATCCAACGTAATCCCTCGTTCCATCATATCAGAATGTGAACTTATATACGTGGACATAATGGATCCCAGACTATCGATTGAAATGAGCGAAGGCGATCTAGTCGCAACTTACGATTTCTGTACACCTCTCGATCCACCGTGGAAAGTCAAATTAATCTTTTCGTACAACTGCGTCGAAAATTCCACCACCAGAACTATTTATTCCGCCACCCATTATGTTAAAGTAAGTACCATCACGCTGGCCACTTGACTTTTAGAAAAAAGTAGTAACTTGAGCGATCTCGGGGAGATGGAAGAGGTTACTTAATATTCTCAATGTTTTCGGTTATTATTGACCCATTTTAACTACATAGTAATTATATGTATGCGAAAGCGCATAGATACAAGGAAACCACTGAAAAATGGACTTCCACTTTTTCGTTATTTCTCACGTGAAAAAAAAAATGAAATCATTTAAAAGTGTTTTAAGATCTCTGAAGTCATCATTCAGCTGGTTATTCCACTTTATAGGCAGTGGTTCGTAGATTAAAAAATTCAAGTATTTCAGTCAGTGGCGTATTGGAGGGGGGGGGGGGGGCCCAGGGACTCTGGACCCCCCCTTGGCGATTTCAAAAATAGTATTTTTGCCATATACAAATAAGGAACAACGAAAATGTAATATGCAAATAATCAATAGTAATAAAATCGCAAAATTTTGAGCCTACCTAACCGATTTTTATATTTGAAAATTTTGCTGGACCCTCCCCCTTGACCATCAGTTTGGATACGCCACTGATTTCAGTTTACGAAAGCAGTAAATGATCACACTAACTTTGAAGCTAAAAATTAACAAAAGTATTATACATTTTTTACAAAAAAGACTTTACTCGATGAAAAAATGTAGGGCAATATAATGATGTAAGTGTTAATCGGTAAATCATTTCTCATTTTTGGTAATTTTTTCATAACTAATAAAAAAATTTAAAGAATGACAAAAAAAGATTAATAAATGACCGAAATAGGTTAATGGCCAAACTCGTTCAAAAATAACCAAAAAAGATCAATAAATGACTGAAAACGAAACAGATTAACAAATGACCGAAAGTGGCAAAAAAATGACCGAACAATATGAAAAAGAACCAAAAAATACCAACGAATGATCGAAAAAGATTAGTAAATGACCAAAAAATATCAATAAATGACAAAAACTGATCAAAAAATGACCAAAAAAGATTATTAAATTTTCAAAAATATCAATAAATGACTAAAAAACGATTGATAAATGACCGAAAAACGTCAAGAATGACTTAAAAAGATTAATAAATGACCAAAATAAATCAATGACCAAACAAGCTCGAAAAGAACTGAAAAGCATCGATAAATGACTAAAGCCAAAACAGATTAATAAATGACCAAAAGATACAAATAATTAAAAAATATGAAGAAATTACCAAAAAAAAAAATGACCAAAAAACCTTGATAAAAGATCAATAAATGACTTACACCAGATCGATAAATGACCGAAAAAGATCAAGAATGGCAAAAAAATTATAAAAAAATTTAAAAAATGAACTTTAGGTCATAAAATGACTGATAACGTATGTAAAAAAAGAAAAAAAATGACTTAACTAACCAATATTATGAAAACTTGAACCCTCTTCGCTGTAAACTTTTATTTTTACACGACAGATCCCTTTATCTCTGTACCATCACAAGTACATATTTTACAATTAAATTCGAAAAAATATGTAACATAACTTCTCAAGAAAATGATTAAAGAAATACCCAACAGCGACGATATGTAGGATTCATCATCAGCAATAACGCGGTCACGTAGCTGGATCGCAAGTCCGCTAAATAAACTGTCGTCGTGAAAGAGAAGAAAAAACCACGTGCGTGAAATAATTCAATACTTTGTTAAATTATTTGAGCGTAACAACGGTAATTGGATGATTTCAGAGATTACTCCAGCGCTTTATACGTCGTATTAGGATATTAAAACAATTATTTGCTATGTGTATTCTTCGCCTTCACACGTAATTACGGCTATTTACTTTTTTACACGCTATGTCTCACCTTTGTAGATTATATTCTGGCATCGTAAAGAAAAAAATGAAATCGGACGTGTCCGAAGAGATTTACAAAATGGAGGAAGCACAGATAGTAAAACGCCTCAATTTGAGAAACCGCTCTATGTCGCTCCGGTACTAGAAGAGCAACCGCCCGGAACCAATGTCTGCACAGTTCACGCAAAAACTGCTGAGGGTGGCGAAATATCTTATCAACTCGTACCACTATTAGATGGCAGATCTCAAGCAATGTTCAACATCGATGGTAAAACCGGGGTCGTAACTACATCCGTATCACTGGATAGGTAAGCAAGGAAGAGAAATTCCCAAACATCGATGGAACCACAGTACAACTCCTTGTTTTCTATTTTAGGGAGCAACTGGATGTGCACTATTTTCGTATTCAAGCGATAGACCTGACAAATCGACCATACTCAGCTACTACTACCTTACAAATCAATGTGCTTGATATCAACGATCATCCTCCAATTTTTGAAGCTTCCAATGGCGAATATGAAGCCAGCGTTCGTGAATCCGTTCCAGTCGGATCCATTGTAACTACAGTTAGAGCCACTGATAAGGATATAGGACGCAATGGCGAAGTATGATATGAAGATGAACTTTTCCACTTATTCATCAACAACGTATTCTTATACTTGATGGTCTCACTTTGGTTTTACAGATCGAATATGAAATACGAAGTATCGATGGTGGGGGTATTACCAACAACACCTTAGAAACTTTCACTTTAGATGCTAGTACCGGTGTTTTGACTACAAGAACAGGTCTAGATAGGGAAACCGTGGAAATTTACACTATAATAATTACCGCAAACGATAAAGCTGTACCAGCTACAGATAGGAAATCTGCTACTGGGACCATTGTGGTCAAGGTTCTCGATGAGAATGATAACTACCCCCAGTTTGCCGAACGAACCTATACAGTTTTTGTGCCTGAAGATACCAATCCTAATCTGAATCCTAAAGTTGCTACTATTAGGTAAGTACCTCGTAGTTTCTGTATTTGGTTAGTCACAATTTTTCTCTCCTTTTCTTCGATTTTCAGTTTCATAGGTTTTTGCTTATTTTCATTATTTTTCCAACGATTATCTTAGTTGATTATCATTTATCAGCCATTTAATAATAAATCTTTTTGACCATTTCTCAAAAGTTTTTGTTGATTTTTGGAGTATTTGTTCAGTTTTCAATTATTTTAGTCATTTTACGAACATTCTTACCAGTTTTTGTCATTTTGTGTCAGTTTTTGATTATCTCAATTAGTTTTTGGTTATATAGATTTTGTAACAGTTTTGGATTACCTCAATTAGTTTTTGATTATATTTTAGTCATTTTTCGAACATTCTTTCCAGTTTTTGTCATTTTGTGTCAGCTTTTGATTATCTCAATTAGTTTTTGGTTATATAGATTATGTAACAGTTTTGGATTACCTCAATTAGTTTTTGATTATATTTTAGTTTCTTTTCGAACCTTTTCTTCAGTTTCTCAGTTGATAATCATTAGTATCTGTTTGCGAAGGTTTCTAATAATTCAAAGTAGTTTGGTGACTCTTCAGCCAGCTTTTCATTTCGTTTATCAATTTTTTTATTACCAACCATTCGCGTCCATTTTCAATCTTTGTTGCTTATTTTTGATATTTCTGTTCATTTTTTGCTTTTTCTTAGTTTTTGTTCATCATATTAGTCAGTGTTCGATTGTTTTGGTCACTTTTATCAACTGTATATTTTTAGTTATGGCGTTCAGTTTTTCTTTATTGTTTTCATTAGCTTTTGATTACTAATCAGAGTTCCTTTAGCTATTTTTATCGAATTACTTTTTGTTAATTTTCCATAACCTCATTCAGTTTTTTTCATAGCAGTCAATTTTTTAGCTCCTTAGCTAGCTGTCAATTCAATTTTTCATCATTATTATTATTATTAACTAGACTCGCTAATTAATAAGTAACTGTGATCAGTTTTTACTGATTCTAGTTAATTTTTATGAAATATTATGATCGATAGCTCACTCTGTGAGAATGAAATTTTTGGTGATTAGATGAACTTTTCATTATTATTCTCAATCGATCATTTCAGATAAGTTTTTGTTCGTTTGTTTGTTTTTTTAAATTAGATTTTATGGGTTTTTCAATTTTAAAAGGGGATTGGCGAATTTTTGGTAGATAGATGAATATCTTAATTTTTATTTTTCACTAAGAGCAAACTGAAAGAACACTTTTCATATTACAGAGCTACTGATGCCGATCAAGGGCAAAATGCGGCCATACGTTATGCAATCATCGGTGGTAATACCCAAAGTCAATTCTCTATCGATAGTCAAAATGGCGATATTTCATTAGCGAAGCCATTGGACTATGAAACGATCAAGAATTATCGCCTTGTTATTAGAGCACAAGGTATATATAGATTTGGATCTCTTGAAAATCTATTAGCGAACAATATCCTGATGAACTTGTTTCATGTAGATGGAGGTAATCCAAGCCGTTCGAATACAACGCAGTTGCTAGTAAATGTGAAGGATGTAAATGATAATGCGCCTAGATTTTACGCCACTCTATTCCAAGAATCAGTTTTGGAAAATGTGCCGATAGATTACAGCATCGTTAGAGTAAGTTGAGATAATAACGAATTGAAAAACGGCAACATTCGAAGACTAGTGGCTGGTAATGTTTTCCTATTTCGGGATTTTTTCGTAAAGGTTCAAGCTTATGATGCGGATGAAGGTGAAAATGCAGAATTGAAGTATTCAATCGCCGAACGAGATGTACAGGGTATTCCTGCTAGTGATTTACCAATCACCATCAACGAGAATACTGGATGGATTCATACAGTTAAACCGTTAGATAGAGAAGTGAACAATAAGTATCAGTTTCAGGTAAGTAATTTAACGTTTATCCATGGCGAATTTACTTTATTTTATAAATTCTTCTACGATGGATCTTTCAAAAAACACTGCTCTTGCGTATAAACCAACTAATTGGTAATTTTCGTGATAGGTTATCGCTCGTGATAACGGTAATCCATCGAAATCCGCTACAGCCAGCGTAGTGATCAATATTCAAGATGTGAATGACAACGATCCGACATTTAATCCAAAAAATTACGACGCTGTTGTATCGGAGTCTGATCCTCCAGGAACCCCTGTGGCAAACGTAGTAGCCACTGACCCAGATGAAAATCCCAGGTAATATTTCACGACTTTCCCTCGACCTCGCACAGAACGCTGTTAACCTAATTATTTAACCTATTGGGATTACTTGCTGATCAGGTTGCATTATGAAATCGCTAATGGAAACACTCGTGGACGTTTTGCCATCACTACCCAAAATGGCAAAGGATTAATAACCATCACTCAGCCGTTAGATTATAAACAAGAGAAACGATTCGTATTGACGGTCAGTATAGTCACAGTGCTATTCCTCGAATTTCTTTTGTTTGTCACTGGCCCTATATAACCGGAACCTAAAATTTATAGATTCGAGCGGTAGACTCTGGTGGTCGTTTTGATACAGCTACAGTTTACGTCAACGTATCCGATGCTAATAACTTCCCGCCAGTTTTTGAAAATGCTCCGTACACTGCCAGTGTATTCGAAGACGTTCCAGTAGGTACCACAGTTCTGATAGTAGCTGCCACTGATAACGACGTTGGTCAAAACGCTCAAGTGAGTAACCTCGGCGAAAATCGAACATGTAAAGTCTGCAAAAATATCATCGGTTTCGTCTCTTTTCATTTCACAGATAACCTATTCATTAGCCAGCGGTATCGGAGAAGCTCCGGAATTCACGATTAATTCTCAAACCGGAGCTATCATTACAACCAAACCTCTCGATCGAGAGGTTCAAAGCGGATACCTATTAACGGTAACCGCTAAAGATGGCGGAGTACCTGTACTAAGTGATACAACAGACGTGGAAATCTCCATTTCCGACATCAACGATAACGCGCCAGTATTCCTCAAATCCAGTTATACCGGCTCTGTATCCGAAGATTCCTTAGTAGGTACCAGCGTAGTGCAAGTAGCGGCCAATGATATCGATACCGGATTAAATAGTCGTATTCGATACGCCTTGAAAGAGGATGTTGGGGCATTCGTCATCGATCCTACATCAGGAGTTATTCGAACGGCGACTCCCTTGGATCGCGAGAGCGTAGCGTCGTACGATATTCATGCTTTGGCTATAGATAGAGGAACTCCTCCGATGTCCAGTTCCGTGAGTATAAATAATTTGATACAGTAATATTCCTAAGAATACCTGTTTTAAGTCACTGTAATGCGGCACTTTCCCATTAAACCCGATTAGGTTCTAGTTACCATTCGTATTGAAGATGTGAACGACTCTCCACCGGCTTTTGAATCCGATAAACTGACTTTCTACATAGCGGAAAATTCCCCAATAGGATCTGTAGCTGGGATTCTACACGCAAAGGATCCAGATGAAGGACAAAATGCTGAAATACAATACTCTCTAATTGGTTAGTATGATAGTAGAGTTTCTAAATCCCCTTAACGATTAGCACGTAACAAATACAGGTCTGGTAAAGTACAGATACACTAGCCAGTCCCTGTATTTTTTCTAGAGCCCCGTGTGCTAAAACTGTCTTTCTTTCTGAAATTTATCGGATATTCCAGACTCTAAATTATTTTAATAATAAAACATAATCAATAATTACAATCACGATCATTTACAATAAAATTGATCATTTCGGCTCATAAGTACCAAATTCATCAGATCTCACGATATCATATACCCAGCTTATATCCCAAAGTCCTGTCCATTTGATTTTAATTTCTTTTTGAAGAATTTTACCTTCATATGTAGAATTCCTTGAGGTAGGGAGTTGTAACAAAGATGGGAATTCACAATTTGATATTTCGTTAGGTGGTGAGGATGTGAATAGCTTCTCATTGCTGAGACGCCCAGGTTCAGAAAAAGCCGAAATACTGACGCTGGTTGAATTGGATTACGAATCGTCCAAGAAAAAATATGACTTAGTGGTTCGTGCTGCTTCGCCGCCTCTTAGGAACGACGCTCACGTCGAAATACTAGTGACTGATGTGAACGATAACGCTCCTCAGTTGAAAGATTTCCAGGTATAATTGAAACACTGCTACGAATATCATATGAATAATTAAAATTATATTGTTTATGTTTCTTCTTGCTCTTCAGATCATTTTCAATAACTTCAAAGATTATTTCCCATCCGGTCCTTTCGGCAGAATTCCTGCCTTCGACGCTGACGTTTCTGATAAACTAAGATACCGTATTTTATCCGGTAATAACGCTAATTTAATACATTTAAACGAGAGCACAGGACATCTCATCATGTCACCACAACTCAATACTAACGTACAAAAAACTGCCTTCATTGAAGTATCAGTCTCAGGTACATTAAAATAATGATAGTTTATAAAAAACACTACAGTTCAAATATCTACTCAATGATATACTTATTAGATGGCATAAACGAAGTGAAAGCTACAATGCAACTACTCGTGCGATTGGTTACCGACGAAATGCTATACAATTCGGTGACGGTAAGGTTGAATGATATGACTCAAGAAGTATTCTTATCACCTTTGCTAGCTTATTTCATCGAAGGATTATCCGCCATTATACCATGCCCAAAAGAAAATATTTATGTTTTTAGCGTCTTAGTGAGTATTCAAAAATTCTGATTATTATTCCCAACAAATCATCCGATTATGTAACACTTGATGTGTATTTCAGGACGATACGGATGTCAGTGGTAGGATACTGAACGTTAGCTTTTCAGCCCGTAAAGCTGATGGAACTTTTTATTCGTCTCAGTTCTTACAAGAGAAGGTATACTTGAATAGGATGATTTTGGCGAAACTATCAACCCTCCAGGTAAGCTATCTCTCATAGCACTTTGAAACCAATTGCAAAATAAGTTTCGATCAATTTGTCTGATGATCCCTGCGAACAGGTTTTACCATTTGATGACAACTTGTGCCTGAGAGAACCATGTTTGAATTTCGAGCAATGTTTGTCAATATTAAAATTCGGCAACGCTTCCGAATTCATTTCCAGCGATAGCGTACTATTCAGACCCATCTATCCAGTTTCCACCTTCGTTTGTCAATGCCCTACTGGATACACAGGTAGATATATCGAAAATGGCATCTGTACTTCGAAGATACCGATCGAAACACATTTTAACCCACCGGGTGTTCTTGTTTCGCAGGAAGTAACGAGCATTATTTATGTGATACTGAGGTGAATTTATGCTACTCCAATCCGTGTCTACATGGAGGAACGTGTAAACGTAAAGAAGGCGGATACACGTGCCAGTGCCCTATTCAGTACACTGGTATGATGAAAACTGAATATAGTTGTTGCTCTTCGAAACATTTTTAGGTACTGATGGCGAATTAGAATCGATCTATATTACTTGTTATAGGGGAAAACTGCGAAATTGACTTACTATCTGATAAATGTCAACCTGGTATTTGCCATTCGGGATCAACTTGCGTGCCACTAACTCAAGGCGGATTTGTTTGCGATGACTGTGCTCCGAATAATACGTTTGATAATTACGATCGAATATGTCAGCTAAGGGGTCGAAGTTTCTCCAAGAATTCCTTCTTGACGTTTCCATCGCTAAAACAAAGGAACCGATTACATATCTCGTTGAAGTAAGATAGTTCAGTATTCACTACTCGATCTGAGCGTATATTTACTAATGGAAAATTTATTAAATTTGAATTTCTTTACTTTCCATTATATGTTATGATTTACTAACAATCTGCGTAATCGTTCACCTATAAGAAATCGAATCGTTCTTCGTGATAGATAAGAATGTTTCTGTTGTTCCCCTATGTGATATCGAAATATCACAACGATAGGAAACTCGATACAATTAAAACCTCGGTGAAAATTTCTAACGGTACTTACTCGCGACAATGCCATCGCCTGATAGTACCGTTACTGAAGAAAAACTCCTGACACCATTTCCGCCAGTAAATTTGAATACATATCCTATCGTCAGCGATATGTTCGTTGGTCGCAAACGATTGTCAAATACGAGCCAACAGCAAAACTGCTGACTCGGACGTGCGGTCGTCAAAATTACTTATCCCTCCTATTTCGATACCGTTAGCTTTCCGCCAACCTTAAAATTACGATAGAACACAAAATTCAGTCCACCTTTTCGGCTGAACGAGTCCTCTTCTTTAACTTACGAAAATAGTCCTCGCGGTATAACTACGTATATAATATATTCAAATATCTGATTAAAAGTATATTGTAATTTTCGTAAAGAATAAATACTTCTTCATATTCATATACAACGTGAGTTCGTTCATTTTCAATATTTCCGTTGACCGTAGCAAAACCATTTCGATGAACAATTTCAACGCGTAATTACTCAGGACTAAAAACTACAACCAAAGAGACGCTGGATCATTCAACGACGAAACCCAGACGTCTCACCCTACTTGGTAGCAAGTCCGGCCATTTAAAAAAGAAAAAGTTAATGATCCTTGCTTATAAGTCAGGACAGGAATTTCAAAGTTAATTGAGTAATCTTAGAGGTTAGATAGCTCTACAAAATTTCTCTTACTTGAAAATTCACATCATCTATTACATAAATTGGAGTCGCAATTCTCTATCACGGCCTCACGGATAAAAGTTTGAATAGAATTTTGTGAAATTTTATGGAAAGGTTTCCTCCAGTGTGCAGATTGCTTGTACTGAACTTTATTTTTCGATTATTGCTCTCGAAAAGCTCCAATTGATTCTAGAAATCATAGAACTTGGTTGCTCTATGCTGTTGACCTATTTTCTCCCTTAATTTGGTATGACAAGATATAAATATGAAGGGAAGGTAGGACAGAGGTGGGAGAGGAGAAAATGGGGTCCACTGGTTGAATTTTGAAGGAAGTTTCTTTTCTTTTCTTCTATAAATATATGTAGTATAATTATCCTTTAAATTACGTAAAGTGCCCCTTCGTGATCAGCCAATGTAGCTACAAAGAGACACTTTCATATTTCAGGTTCGCTACATTAGACGAATCTGGTCTATTGTTATACAACGGACGATATAACGAGCTGCACGATTTCATCGCTTTGGAAATCGTCGATGGCGGGCAATCCGTGCAATTTTCATTTTCTTTGGGATCAGACGTAACCAAAGTTTCAGCTACCATACCTGGAGGAGTGAACGATGGCAACTGGCATACCGTAATTGTATCATATTACAACAAAGTAAGTACATTTAGCAAATACGTCAGAAAGATCAACGAATTTATTTTAATTCGTATATTTTTCACAGACGGCTACCATTTCTTTGGATAATTGCGACACCAAGTTAACAGTTAAATTTGGACCTCAGATGGGGTATTTGTGCGCTAACGAGACCACTCAAATTTTAGAAGCCAGGTGAGTACGAAAAATATGAAATGAATTAAATCAAATTTTCTTGCATACGAATGAAATATTATCGATTCTTAGGTGCGCTATTCTAACCGAAACTTGTCACCGGTTTTTGGATTTAACCGGACCACTTCAGATTGGAGGTTTACCTCTTTTACCATCTTCTACTTCTTTTCAAGTACAAAATCGAGATTTCACCGGATGTATCAGTGATGTGTACATAGATTACAAGTTATTGGACTTCAATAGGTAAGTCATATAGTATAGTTGGTACGATATCAAAAACTGAATTTGTAGGATCTAATTCCATCTGGTGGTATATCTATTATAGTTACGTCGCTGATAATGGAACTGTAATTGGATGCCCGGACAAGCAACCTCACTGCTCCAGTCAACCTTGCCAGAATGGAGGCACGTGTATAGAATCGTGGGCAACGTTTTTATGCGAATGTACTGAAGGCTGGGGTGGAAAGGACTGCAGTCAAAGTAAGCATCAAAAATAGAATATTGTAGTTTTATTTATTTAATGATTATTAAATTCATTTTAAGCGTGATTAATTCAATAGAAAATAGTGGTCTTATAGAGTAATCATAGTTACTGATCCGTTTTCTGATTAATCATACGTCACGCACGTGACGACCAATCATAAGGCTAAAATGTAACGAAATCTAGTTAATTTTATTTCCACTTTCCTAAATAATATCGTTTAGTTTTCAGTGAACGACTGAAATTCATTTGTGAATTAAATCATCGGTTGATTCAAGTTTTTATTTTATGATTAAGTCAAAATAATTTACCACTTTTTGACTTGCTTATTGGTTGTTACACGTGTGATGTATTACCAATCACAAAGCAGACTACTTACCATAACTACTGTATTGAGCTAAAATGATTTTAATGCATGCTGCTGAGCATGCGCGAAAGGAAATGAAAAGATAATCTTCTACCAAGTAAATTGTTAAAGTTGAATGAAGGTTATTCGAAAATCAACTGAACTTGCGCTTGCGCAGTAGGGACTCGCGCATGCGCATTAGTGATTCGCGCATGTGCATTAGTAATTTGCGCATGCGCGGTAGTAATTTTCGGGTTTCAACGCAACGATATGTATACTGAGGTCATTATGGTAAAAGTGACAATCACAGGATGACAGAGAAAGGCTATCTCACATTAGTGCTGCTAACTCACTTGTATAAGTGCTGGAGTTCATGTTGCTGGGGAATGTGAAAACAGCAAAAAAAAAGACGAAGAAAAAGTAAAGGTTGAAAACCCTGAGTCATATCATTTTGTTCCCGGTTTGGTTAAGGTTCAGTTTTGCAGCCTTGATTTAGAATGAAGAATTTTGCTATTTATTCCGATTTTTTAATGAGTTCTTCAGGGTTCTTATCAGTCGCATTTTGTGATTTTATTTCATTTCTTTATCAATTATTTTTTCTTTCAATTTTGTTAATTTTTTTTGGTTATTTTTTGTATTTTTAAATATTTTTTCAATTTTCAAGCAATAATTATTTCGCTAGTTTTTTCAATTTTCATTTTAAAATTCCTTTTTTTTTTTTTTTTTACTTCGCAACCTAAACGAAAATGTATTAACAATTGGGAACTGTGTAGATGTTGGTTCCGGCTGGAGATTCAACGGAGATGGCATACTGTCGTTCAATCCATTACTTCGTCCTATACAATTACCATGGTCAAGCAGCCTATCCATTCGTACATTACAATCGGATGCGTTCATCATGTGCATACAAATGGGACAAGGGGGATACGCGTTGGTTGCCGTACGTATCAACGAAATATCACTCAATCCTGCTTATTTCAGTTTGCCCACTGAAGTACTTGATTTCAGATCGAAGCCGGTTACCTAGTGTACGTTGTTGACGGACAAATGGCCGCATTGACTACAAGTCGTATAAACGACGGTCTGTGGCATCGACTCGAAATTACATGGTTAGCCGGTGGAGGTATTCGACTCTCCACCGATTACGGAAAACGCTCAGTTACCAAGATGCTAAACGCCAAAGTGCAAGGACTGTATATAGGAAAAGTTACCCTAGGCAAACTGGAAGACGCCAAAGTAGAAAATTTAAGGTTAATCCCATTCAACGGTTGTGTTCAAGTACGTGTTAAAACTTTAAAACAAATCCTAGCAGAGACCACAGGGTCCAGCGATATGCATACTTGACGAACACTCCTTTGTTCAGGACATTCGAATTGGATCATCTCAATCCTTACAAAGGCCAACAGAAAGTTCTAAAGTGAGCGAAGGATGTGCCGCCAGTAATCCTTGTGAGGCTGGAAAATGTCCGAGGCATAGCGACTGCATATCCGTTTGGGAAAAGTTTACCTGCGAGTGCCACCTAGGATATGTGGGGCCAGCTTGCAATCACGTCTGTGAAACCAATCCGTGCGCAAATGGTGCCCAGTGTGTTGGCGATATTGAATCACCAAGAGGATATAAATGTATCTGTAATGGCGAATTTTATACCGGTAAGATTCTAGACGATAGTGCTGAAGTTTCATGAGCAGATTACGTGAATAGATGAAGTTGATAATTTAACTTGATTTTATGCAGGCGATTATTGTGAAACTGAAATCGAGCAAACATGTCCTGTTAGTTGGTGGGGTCATCCAGTATGCGGACCTTGTAACTGTCCCGTTGAACATGGATATAATCCTGATTGTAATAAGACCACTGGTGAATGCTATTGTAAGGTAGGTTCAATAAATGAAAAATAATATTTTGAATGAATATGATGAAGAAATATACATGAAATATTACAAAAAAAAAATTATAATAATGATAATAATAATCGATGTGTAACAGTTTTATTATCAAATAATCCTTTCTAAAAAAAATTGTTATTAAAAATTTAATGAAAAAATTAATTATAAATAAAAAAAAACTTTAAGTATGATGGAAAAAAATTATTAAAAATTAAAAATTTATAGTATTTACTAGAATAGAAAAAATAAAATAAAAATTTGTATAAGTCATTATCACCCAAAAATCTTATAAAATCTAAAATAAACTGTTTGAAGAATTGAAAATTGAATCACTTGCATTAATCATCAACCAAAAATTTGTATTATTTGAATGAAAATTAACCTCACATTCTAGTTACAATATTTACACTACTGACCATCACCTCTCACTGCTCCTTTTTTACCATTTTATTCCAGGAAAACTACTATAGACCTCCCGGATCTCTTGTATGCCTACCTTGCGACTGTTACCCAGAAGGTTCAATCAGTTCGTCTTGCGATTTCGAAACTGGTCAATGCAAATGTCGTCCTCGAGTAATCGGACGACGATGCGAAGCATGCCCCAACGGATTCGCCGAAGTCACCCTGGACGGTTGTACAGTCGTCTATGACGGATGCCCTCGTAACTTCGCCGATGGAGTTTGGTGGCGTCGCACAGAATTCGGTAAAACAGCCGTTGAATCTTGTCCTCAGGGATCGCAAGGTAAAGCGTCCAGGCTGTGCGATAATACATTGGAAGGATGGCAAACACCGGATATCTTCAATTGTACATCGGATTCGTTCATCTCTCTGAGGAAGCGGGTACGTGTGATTTTTCGAAAATAATTCACCATTTCGGTGTTATTTATTCGGAGTTGGTTAATTAGGTTAATGGAGAATTTTTGATTATATTATTTTTGTGTTACATACGTAGTTGGCCGATTTGGAAAGCGAAACACTTCAGATAAATACTTTCGTAGCCATTGAAACGGCCGATTCGATTAGAAAAGCGTGTAACAACAGCGATACATTGTATGGAGCTGATGTATTAATAGCCGAACAAATAGTTCAACGTTTGCTGAATTACGAAAAATCTCAACGTGGTTTGAATCTAACCCACAGTCAAGACAAGGATTATCTACAAGTAAGATTGACATATTTTGTATTTATTTATTTATTTTTTTTGGAATAAAATTAACAGATTTATTAAAAACAAAAAAATAGAATGTCATCTTGGGTATCAGCCGAGTCATCGACATTAAAGAGAAAAGCCACTGGGAAGGTATTAAGAGACTGATCAGCGAAACTCCAGAGATGATTCTATACACGCTATGGGATTACTTAATTACACTAACTACCAATCAACACGACACGTACACAGATCCTTTTGAAATTGTCACCTCCAATGTAGCTTTCGGACTGGATATCGTTACTCCAGAAAGCTTGTTCGGTTATGAAAGCGACGGTATACAAATGGATGTTGCTCTAGATATCCCAGGAAGACTGCAAGAGAAAGTCGTCTTACCGGACACATCTTCAATATTGGAATCCAGTCTACAGGTATCAAGGAAACTAATGAAATATATATTTTTCACCATTTTCGTTTGGTATCTTTAATAATACTGAAATGTTAACAGGTGAATACATTGAAAACTGGATCACAAGTCTTGGGTCTAAAAAGTGCAACGGGTCCGACCATCATATTTCCTAAATACAATAATTACTTGATGGATAAATCCAAATTCGACACTAATTCGCAGATCATGATACCAATAGAATTACTAGGAATCAGAACTTCGGTTAAATATGGTAAATAACTGATAGGTTTCCTCTGCAGTTGTGTAGAATTTCAACTTTATTATTATATTGTGTAATACATCTATATGCGTATTTTTTTATTCCTGTAGGAGAAAGTAACATGAAAGAATTGTTTGCTAGATCAGATAACGCTGTAGTGGGTTACGCTCAGTACAAGAATATAGGATCTTTATTACCACTAAGGTACGACGAAACTGTCTCCAAACGTTATGGAGTCGATTTAATCGTCGGATCTCCGATCATCTCGGTTGTAGTGGCGATTAATCAACATACAGGTCAGTTCTTTTATTAAGTATGATCAATATTGTTTTAAAAAACTGTCATGATTAAATCATTGAATTAATTAACTATGGAAAACATCCAATGGAATATGAATAAATATTAAACTGAATTTTTTAAATTAAAAACGAGAAAAAAACGTAAGCAGCCATGCCGCACTACTGGAGCTGAGTTTTTAATTGGAGCTTGTTTTGATTTACTAATAACCTTGCTTAACCGTTCATGACTACAGGCCACACCCAATACCAAGTCTGAAAACCCCTACCCTATCCTTTCCAAAAACACTTAAGAAGTTGAATTTGGCACAAATGTAGTATTTCTTGCCATGAAATAATCATGCGAACACATATTTCTCAAATTATAACTATTTGAGGGTCCTCAAATTATCTTCAAATCTTGATAATCCGCCATTTTGGATCCATTTTGACTCAAATTTAAGTGGTTATATTCTGGTCACAAACTAATCCTACACACAAAGTTTGACCATTCTAGGCCGATTTGGTGATGAGATATGGAAGATTCATGAAATTTCCTGCAGCAATTTCCCCTCCAAAAGCCGTTTTTTGCTCTAACTCCCCTCCAAAATCACTGAGGAAGCTAAAATCAAAATACGTTTGTCACTTGGGCTCATTTTATCATATGACACAGCAATAAAAAATTTTCGACCCCCCTGTACCCCCACCACTATTTTAGGTTGATAACCCCGCCTTCCCCCTCCAACATCATGTATGGAAGTGAATTCGGGATATAGTATACAACTTATCCCCAATAACCATATGAATTCATATTAATTACATTTTTACCAACTTGAGGCTCCTCAAGCTCTACTCAAAATTTTGATAATCCGCCATTTTGAATCCATTTTGATCCAAATTCAAGAGGTCATATTGTGGTCACCAACTAACCTCACACACAAAATTTGACCTCTTTAACTTGATTTGGTGGGGAGATATGGAAGATTCAAGAAATTTCATGACTCAAAACTTCCTCAAAAAGCCGTTTTTTGATCTAACTCCTCTCAATATGCACTTAGAAGCTGAAATTTGGATATGTTAGTATCCGTGACTCACTCTTTCATATGAAATCAAAAACGAAAAATTTGAGCTATTTGCCCCTTCTCCAGCCCCCTCAAAATTTGAGTGATCCGCCATTTTGAAATTTATCGAAAAAACAAAAAAACTATTTTTGCGTATTTGCAAGAAGAGTTCCTCACCGAATTTTGAGCTAATTTTATCCACACCCGCCTGCGCAAGGTGAGTGACACAAAAAACGCAATTTCCTCAAAAACAGGTTTTTGCTAACTCTCTTCAAAATGCACTTAGGAAGCTGAAATTTAAATATGTTGGTGTTCGTGACTCACTCTTTCATATGAGATCAAAAACGAAAAATTTGAGCTATTTGCCTCTTCTCCAACCCTCCTCAAAATTTGAGTGATCCGCCATTTTGAAATTTTTCGAAAAAACAAAAAAACCACTTCTGCGCATTTTCAAGAAGAATTCCTCGTGCGGGGAAAAAAATATATGTATACCAAAAAGTTGGACATTTGCCAGATGATTACAAATGGTCTGAATCGCAAAGATTTGAAGACCCCACCCTCCCCCGACCTTCCCTTCCCAAATCAGGTAGGCTGTAATAGCTATCGTTTTGTTAAAAACTCAGCTAAAAAAAATGGCTAAATTTTGAATTCATTACCATTACAATCACTCAAAACTGCTGCATTTTTTCAAGTTGTTATACATACTACTGCTTCAACCTAAATCTCAGTCTGAGCTCTTTAATGCCACACATCATACTACTCATATGGTTCACGTAATCGAAGTTGAAATGTAGTAGTTTAAAATATAAGGTTCGTGCCAAAATCTGCATCATGCAATGCAGCATCACTGACAAATCAACTTTTCGTTCATTTTCTTATGAAATTATCTGGAATTGGATTTAAAATGTAGCTTAAACGCATCCAAAATTTTTTACACCAGTTATCTTTGAAATTTCATTTTGCACTCACGTTATGGAAGGTCATGGTGAAAAAAACTCAATAAATCCTCATTTAATTTCGTCTGATCGCAGGTAATGACTTCAAATGGAAACGAGAAGCTGAAAACAGTGGTCTCGTAATCACCACTAATCTGCTTGAATTGGTACCCCTACCAATGCCCATCAGGCTACGCATATGGCTGAATCATGACGTCATTACTCCGCTTTCGAATCCGCAATGTGTAAGATGGACCACGATCAGAGGGTAAGCAACACGATAATTCCTGAGTTTCTCTTCTCTTTTGTGTTATTCGTGTAGTTGAATTTTTTTTCTTATTTTTGAAATACCCAGGTATGGCGAATGGACTAGATCAGGATGTTTAACAGTAGTGCCAGACATACAATCTCACAAAGAGTCCAAACAACCTATACTCGTGAATTGCACGTGCAATCAATTATCAACGTTCGCTGTTTTGGTGGACTCCATCGATGGAGAGGTATATATATCATAGCTAATTAAGCAACATCTAAAATTTATAAGAATTATGTAGCAACAATTTTTTGAAATAGTATGTGCCGGAGTTCACGGTAGTCGAAGATATAGCCACGTGGGTCGCGTTCTCTATGGCCATTACAGCTTTAATTTTAGCCTGCATATTATTGAATTTATTACGCGCCACTACCAACTCCAGTTCCATCTGCATTAGTCTAACATTCTGCCTCTTGATGACTCAATGCTTATTTTTATTCGCGTTGAAGAGCAGAATGACGATAGTTTCGAACGAAGTAAGTCTCGATATACTTTTGTGACCACCTACATACGGTGCTCAAGGAATAACCATCAAATAAATCTTATCGCAGTTCGGATGTAAAATGGTAGCCATGGGATTACATTACGTTTGGCTGAGCGTAATGTGCTGGTCATTAGTCAGCTCCTTGCATCTGTATAGAATGTTGACCGAAATGCGAGACGTGAATCATGGTCAAATGGGATTCTATCATTCCTTAGGCTACGGCTTGCCTGCCATCATTGTCGGACTATCTGTAGGTGTCCGAGCTGATCAATACGGCAACTATTTCTTGTAAGTAGAACCTATATTAAACTCTGGTCACAAAAATGTCAAGATTTAACATAAAAAAAATCACGATTTCAGCTGCTGGCTTTCCCTCTATGAATCTGTGGTATGGAGTTTAGTAGGACCAGTTTGCGTGCTTGTGCTGTGTAATTTAATAGTTCTTTTATTATCGTTAAGAGCTGCGTTTACGTTAAAAGACCACGTTGCTGGATATGGAAACTTGAGGTAAGATGGCGCCTCAGCTACGTTTCGTGTCGCAGACTTGATTGATCTTACTTATAACATACTTATTAATTATTACAGAACCCTTCTCTGGCTTTCCGTGGTATCCTTGCCGCTCCTAGTGGCCGTCTGGATGCTGGAACTGTTGGCTGGTACGGAACGCGACGTGATTCTCACCTATTTACTGTGTGTCGTTGTCGTCACGCAAGCTTGGTTTACTTTGTGCGGATATTGCTTTGGTAATGCCAGAATTCGGGCCAGTTTGCATCGCGCATTCATGAACTTATTGGGTAGAAAAGCACCAGTCGTTCCAGACGAGGATATTGATAGTCCGGTCAAAAGTACTAGTCATTCGGTCAATAATCCGGTGGTAAGTATCCAACAAAATTTTCCATTAATATCCATATTGACTTCGGGAAAATCAGTTTCAAAAACTTCAACTTCCTGACCTCCTATAAAAAATTTTGTTCGTGATTTTTGTGCATATTTTTTTTTTTTTAAATTGCGAGTCATAATCTACTTTGATTATATGTACTATTTTTGTTACGAAATACTTTTTGCGTTCTGGAATGGAATCTGAGAAGCTTAAGAACTCTATTGTTTTTGAAACTGATTCGTGTGCTGTAAGTCGAGCTTTTGAACACTGAAGCATTTTCAGTTTTTTGCAAATATCTAGGGAATGAAGGGTCGTGAAGAAATAATGTACAGGAACTAAATTGTAGGAAATTTCGTTCTCTACAACTTTGGTTCTATTCATTTTTCATGGAAGTTCGACGAAAGTTGAGCTTTTGAATTTGGAAGCTTTTTTTAATATCTCGAGAACGAAGCGTCGGAGAGAAAAATGAATAGCAACTCGTTGCTTGCGAATTTCAAACTCTACAACTTTGGTTTTCATACAATTTTCACGAAAGCTTATATTTTCTCGTAAAATGAACTCAAAAGAAGGAGTCCGATGATTCGTACATTTTGTTCTCTGAAAGTTCGATGTTTTCATTCTCCGACGATAAGTTGAGTAACATAAATATGTTGGATTGACTTCAAATTTGGAAGATAGGTAGATAGTACGAAGCATAAAAGTCCTATTGTTTTTGAAGTCGATTCCTTCACTGAAAGTTGAGCTTTTAATTTTAGTGATATTTCCAACGATAACTCGACTAAAACATAATAGAATGACTCTAAATTTGGGAGATAGGTAGAAAGTATTGTTGTACTGGTACCCAAAAAGAGTTACTGTGGCCAGAATAAACCCACCACCACACGCATAAGGGTAGTGTTAAAAGGACTGACTTTGAGAGCCATAATGGGTTTTACGAATGGTACCAACTTTACTTTTTAACACGTAAAGGAAGGTTGAGACACCTATCTAATAGACTATAAAATACTTAGCTTCAATCTATAATGCCGTAAGTGTGTACGGCTACTTGTGGCCTACAATTACTATCAAACACTCGCGAATGGAATATTGAAAAAAACCATAAGAATAAAAAAGTTAAAATAAAGATGGGGGGGAAGGGTAGAACAAATTTTGTTTTTTCTCAAAAATTGATCTGGTATACCGCTTGATAGTTTCAAAATAATTATGATATGATAGTAATTAATTATCAACTCATGAGTAGTATCGAATATGATAGATTTTCGATAATAAACAAGATTTGTTCTACCCCCTCCCCCCCCCGTAACCATTTTCATGATGAGATCGCGCTATGGGCCTATGTGCAGCGTAAGTGGGGCGTTTCAAGAGCGTTTTCTCGCGATTCTATCAATTTTGGCGAAAATTGCGTTATAATATTTTTTGTTGGAAATCTGATCAGCATAATTTCTTAACTGAACTTTCTCTCTGTATCTAGATTAGAATGCGTGTTATTTGCGAAAAACTAGTTTTGGGGGCACAAATGTGGATTTTGGGTGAAAAAGAATGGCGCGATTTTTGGGGGAAAGTTAGGTGCTGTTACGGACACTATTGGCTGCAAGTTTCCTCAGAAAAACTTCGGCCCCCAATTAGTCTCGAGTATAATCGTAATATAACTGGATTATTATAGGTACTACTTTAACTTCACCATCATTATGTCGAATTTTATAGTTTGCCACAAGAGTCAAAAAGTAACTCGCCTTCATTTCCAATGGTTATTTTCTATTTTTTTTTTCATTTTTTTTTTTCTTGTTTAGTCCTTACTGATTTTGCGATATTGTAATACATAATAATAATTAGTATTAGGAGCAACTTTGTAGTCCCCTATCTCCTCCCCTAATGGTTATACGAAAAAAATTATAAGATCCTTTCTTATAAAGAATTTAATGAGAAACATTTTATTACTATACTACTTTTTCTCTAAAACGCGTTGTTCGCAAACAAAATGCAAAAAAGTGAATTTAGGAGGCGCTCTTGTTACTTATTTCATTTTTTTTTGACCAACTTCCACCCCCCTTCGAGGGGTTGAAAATATTATCATGTTGTACCTTAGAGTACGAGCTAATTATGGAAAAAAATTCAGCCATGTACCCCCTCAAAAAAAATTTTTACAATTTTTTGAAAATTTCAAAGCTTAAAAAATTCAAGAAAATATGAATCGAAAAATTTGAAAAAATTTCCACTGATGTACTTATATAATGCCTATCAATAGTGAAATTTTCAAAAATTTTCATCCATCCCATCCAGAGTTAAAAAATATTGAATTTTCCACATATGGGAGTCGATTTTTCAGGAAAGGGGGGGAGGGGGGGTCAAAAATTTTTTTGGGGAGTTTTTTCATCGAGGGCAACATTTAGGACCATTTGTGACCGGATTTGGGTCAAGGCCCGTTTTCACTATCTTATCAAGAGAGACCCTTTAAGGAATTTATTTTTAATTATTTAAATTTCTAAAATTAATTTAAAGGTAATCGAAAAAATTGTTCCACTAAAAATACATTTCGATAGTATGCCTTAAAAAAAATATTCAATTGTAAATTCATAAATTTGAATTTTGCAATAATTTTGCAATTAAAATTGATGATTGTTATTACCACCAATAGCTTTTAAATTCCAATTAGATTTAATAATCAATTTATAAATAATCTTCATCTTGAATATTTACATAACGCTAACTGAAAAATTTCAGCGTTCGTCATTAGCATACCGAAATGCGGGCGTTAGTACGTTCGAAGCGGCTAGACGTCAAATCGGTATCTCCACATCGAGCACCACGTCCAGATCCACCAATAAGACTTGCAGTAGCCCTTACAGAAGCGACGTTCAGATACGTAACACTTCTACATCCACGAGTAACTACGAGCCAAGCGCTTCAGACGGTACTTCAGCTTTGCAACCGGTGCAACATACTTCCGATTCTGATTCAGAGGTTAGTATATGGCAGTATGAACAATCACAGTCTTCAACGAACGAATGATTTTAACATTCCGCCATTGCTTAGGGATCCGCCGAAAGGCATAGTTTGGACTTAGCATCGTCTCATAGCAGCGACGACGAAGAATCGAGCCGATCACGAAGAAAAACGAAAAACGTCGGCGTATCCGCAAAAGCACCTCATATGTCGTCCGGATATCTACCAAATGTGATCGAGGACTCGATCGCTGCTTGTTCGGGCTCCATTTCACGTATGCCATCGGTACAACCACCTACGCACCTCAACGTCATAGCTAATTCTCAATTATTCCCCAATTTGAAACCATATCATTACTCGCCCCGTTGGAACGGGCAGCTAATGGAGTCACAAAATCCAGGTGAGCTTTTTACTCTCGAACTGATTTATAGAAACATTTCATCGTACTAATTCTCGATGGGTTTTCTGAATAGCTGAAGAAGAATCATATCCTCATCGATGGGCCGCTTCAAACATATCAGATGGTGAAAATAACGTAATCGCTTCGCATATGAGTTTTGAGCCGCCCAATTCCGCGACACTGGGTCGAAAGTTCCTCGATCCTGACCTCTCACGTCATATATCCGATATGGAGTACGACGACGGAGGCTGTGGTGGGCCGGGCATCGAAGAAAAATACTCTTTCCCCTATACCGGTAAGTACTGAAAAAAATCACTAAAGCTCAAATAACCTCGCGTTCTTAATGTAAATTTCACTACGACAGCGGAAGAAGATCACTGCGGATCACCATACATGAATATCCTGCGAGGAGCCGAGTTACCAGTTAGAAAATTAAGCGCCTCTCACAGCCCCAGCCTCGACCTTTGCCGTATGTCCGGTAACAGGTCATCGATGCGGAGTATCGACAAAGCCTACGATGGAGGCGATGATATCTGCAGAAATCCTTTGGCCGATCAGCCCACCCTTCATAGTTTGGATCTAACTCATCATCGTGGTGGCGTGCATTCATCACACAGTAGTATCGATCGTAAACGAGCCATCGATGAAGTATCAATACATAGCGCTAGTCGAGCCTACGACCAACAATATTACGATGGCGGACGAACTAGAAATATGGACGAATCTTCTATTCGCAGTTACAACAATAAAAGAGGCAGCGATTTGTCTTTGAGGAGCGACGACCATAGGTATGGCGTTTCGAATCGCATGAACGCAGATTTTGATCGGGAGTCTAGGAGAGGAAGCGATGTGAGTAATCATCTGGCGTCTACGTTGCCTTTGCAAAGGCGCCCGTTCTATACCTCCAACGAATATGGAATAGCGAATATTTCGGAATCTGAGTGAGTAGTTTTGTTGCATTATGTTACGTATAACTTTTTTTTTTTTTTATTATTTTGTTTCGAGAAACTTAAAGAGTGTGAGAACATCATGGTTAAATTTTGATAAAAAATTAAGAAAATATCTAGCCTCTTTTTGAGAAAAATCCCCCCCCCCCCTCCAAAATTATCTGAGAGTAGATTTAAGATATAGCGTATTTCTTACCTCCAGTAATAATATTTGTCTACATTTATCAAATTTTAGCTACTCATATGAGATTTCTCGAGCCTTCCTTAAATTGTAGTCATCCGCCATTTTGCATCTCTTTTGACTAAGATTCAAAGAATTATATTCTAGCTCACAACTAAACCTACAAACAAAGTTTCCTATCTAAGGCTCCTCAGGCGTTCCTCAAATTTTGTCCATCCACTATTTCGGATCCATTTTGATCCAAGTTTGAGGGCTCATATTCTGATCCTCTTTAAACTTACATATATAGTTTGAACTTTCTAAGTGCATTTGGCAACTAGATTCGGAAAAGTGGTGAAATTTCAAGACATCACACCTCCTTAATAGCCCATTATTTTCATCTTCTAATGCCCTTCTAAATTCACTTAGGAAGATGGAATTAGGACTTGTTGAATATACTCATTTCACTCTATTATAATACACCAAGATCAAAAATTTAGAGGCTTTGAGGTATTTCAATTTAAGCAAGATTTGACGAATTTGAAATAGCTGAAATTTGATAGATTTATAAGCTTATGTGATTTCAGCAGGCAAGAGGTATGCATATCCTAAATTGATTTTTTTACATGGAGGAGATAGGTGGGGGTTTCAACATCGGTACTGAGTGCGGATATAATTTCTCAAGTTTACTTATTAAAAATTAAAAATAAAGTAGGCTTTCCTTTTTCATTAAAATTGTTCTCTTCGAAATAAATATTGAAATTCGATTGAAATTTGTAAAAAGTCGATAAAAAAATTTTCTAAATTTCTTAATCAAGATTTATGAAACTATGACGAAAAAAATAAATGTTTTGCAATAGAAGTTTAAATTACGGGTTCGATTTCAAAAAAAAAGAAGAAAGAAAGTCATCGTTTATAAAACTGAATTATTTTTAATTTTCCAAATTAATAATTATTGACATTTTAGCAATCACTAAAATCTTCTTCATTTTTTTTTTTTTTTTTTTTTTACAATCATGCTTACGTTATTTAACAATGGAAGTGAGGTAAGTCTCAGAAATCCATTTTTAAAAATAATTTTGATAAAAAAAAATAATAATAATAATAAAATGAAATGGTCGAATTAAAAATGAACTATTTTTCTCATTCCCAGGAAAGATACTACGAATGAAGAAACCAGAGTATAGTTGAAGCATCATCACTCAAAAATCACAACTGCCTATAAAAATGAACATGTATATAAATATGTGTCATAAATCTCGCATCACGATTGCATTTTTTTAATTATATTTTGTGTATTTTTTCATGTTTTATATACCTACTTTGTAAACGTGTATTTAATGTAGCTTTTTATATTTCTTTTTTACTTTTGTATATTTATTTGCTGAAAGCATTTTTTTCTTATTTTTCTGTCGCATTTTTTTTTCTTCAATTTTATTTTGTGATATCGAAACATTCCAATTTTTACATATATTTATGTGCAATTTAAAATCGTATTGTTACGATATACAGTTTTTTATTATTTTTTTTAATTTTATTACAATTTAGAATTACTATGATCTCATGACGCTACTTTTTCTTTAGTTTCGCCATCCTGTTCGCATTAATACAGTAGACAATCAACAGAGCAATAATAAAGTAAAGTTGTAACAATCATTTTTGCCTCCAATGATGTGCCATAATATACAGGAACGATAAAATTTATATCTATTATTTTATTTATGGATAGTTTTTTTCCATTTCAAGTTCCTACTCGAGTACTTATCGTTTAAAGGCATTTGTCTTGTTTTGCTCATTTTTTTTTCTCTCAATTCATTAAGCATCACTCTTCAAGGTTGTATACTTGTACCTAATTTTAATTTTCGCACCAAGTATTATTTCACTGTCAGTATTATTTTTCGCTTTTTTTATATTTTTTATTTTTTTTTCATTATTAATTATTAATTTTTTTGTACACATATTGTAGTAGTTTTTAGCGTTGAATGTACGTCGCGAATAACGTATGTCAATTGGTATGAAAATGTACAGGGTGATCGCGATGGTAAAAATGTGTAATTTTATAGAACTTACGATTGTATGTATCTTAACACCAAGTCTGGAGCGAGCTTATATTTTGAAAATTATCAATTTTTTTAAACACCTTAGGAAAGTTAGAGAAAAATGGATATTTTATGTAATGAAACTGTGATGCTGAAGACGAATAATTAATTTGCGATCGAAATTTGGCATACTTTGCAAATTTTTTTCAGTTTTTTTTTTTTTTTTTTTTTTTAATAATTCAATATCGTAACTATCTTTTAATTCTTTTTAGATTTAAGTTTATGTGAAATGTCGAATAAAAACATCTGAGAAATATAAAACGTTTGAGATTGCTATTGACGAGTGACGATTTTTTTCAAAGTGAGGAACGTACAAACGGTAATTCCGGGAATAGGTAGTTTTTGCATCCATTCAAATTTATTTAAATTGAAGGTAGCATTACAATTGCGGAAACAGAGTATAAAAACGATGAGAAAACAAATAAAGTGCACACCTTTAAAGCTACTTCTTTACTATGATACATTGAGCTCCCAAAAAAGAAATAGCCAGTGAATTGAAGCAAAAAAAACCCTTTCAAAGGAGAAGATGGATTGTGAAATTTTTAAAATCTTCTATATTTCTTCATCTAAACCAGCTATGAAGCTCGAATTCAAAAATGATGAAAAAGTGTAACATTATGGAAGAAATTATTAATTTTTCTCATTTTTTTTTTTACAGATAACGTTTGAAAACCGTCCTTTTGATTATATGCTATAAAATTTCTTATAGGCATCCACTCCATCCCCCGCAACATACTTCAGATGGATGCCTCCTGCTTTGGTAGCTCTAAAGGTCGAAAAAATCCTTTTTGTTGCTCATTATTTCATGGATTTTTTCATGCAAATTTTACCTCAAAATGTAAGATAGGTAGGAATGTGCATTTAGACGTAAAATGTGGAATTTGTAGGAAGTGAAGGGATTAGGTGGGGAGAAATAATGAAAAAATATAAAACATGATGGAAAAATTGGTCATTTTTTCATATTTTTCACTAATAATATTTATTAAAGCTCTATCAAAACCATGTTAAAAAATTTTTGATTTCACCTATTCAAATTTTATGGAACAGAAATTTCAAATACTGAAAAGTTTGTTACAAGAATAATTTTTTCCTCTTTAGAACTAACCGAAGAGCATGAGCCCAGAATACGTGGTAGAATAAAAAATCTTCAAAATATGAGTGTCCAGTGGAGTTTTTTTTTTTTTTTTTTTTTTTCAAAGTTATTCCTGTGGTTGTCACTTTTACCATAATGACCTCAGTATACATATCGTTGTGTTGAAACCCGAAAATTACTAGCATGCGCAAATTACTAATGCACATGCGCAAATCATTAATGCGCATGCGCGAGTCCGTGCTGCGCATGCGCAAGTTCAGTTGATTTTCGAATCACCTTCATTCAACTTTAACAATTTACTTGGTAGAAGATTATCTTTTCATTTTCTTTCGCGCATGCTCAGCAGCATGCATTAAAATCATTTTAGCTCAATACAGTAGTTATGGTAAGTGGTCCGCTTTGTGATTGGTAATACATCACACGTGTAACAACCAATAAGCAAGTCAAAAAGTGGTAAATTATTTTGACTTAATCATAAAATAAAAACATGAATCAACAGATAATTTAATTCACAAATGCATTTCAGTCGTTCACTAAAAACTAAACGATATTATTTAGGAAGGTAGAAATGAAATTACCTAGATTTTATGATATTTTAGCCTTATGATTGGTTGTTACGCACGTGATGTATGACCAATCAGAAAGCGGATCAGTTACTATGATTACTCCATACTCGTACTACATTCCATGCTCTACAGTTTGGCGGAATAAAAATGTTTGAAACAGGTTATTAACAAGTTAAACAAATATTTTTAACTTTGTATTTCACCTCCTCCAGAGTGTAGGGTAGGCAAAGTATCAAACATGAGTGCCACGTGAGTAGCCCTATATGTAGTATGAAGGAGCTCATATTGAGGTGAAACACCCTGCATAATATACTTCAGGTTTAAACTTATATGACCGCTGGTCGTAAGAAATGAAACACTGGTATCCGAAATTCAATATGTACCAGTAGTGAGCGAAATCATATGCTACAACAAAAAGTAAAATGTGATAATACTTCATGCTGTTTTTGAAGTGCAAATATGCTGAAAGCGAAGTTTTTCCCGTCATTGTTGTTAAAGATACTAAAATGAGCAAAATGTGTGAAATTCATATAGGGATCATTTAAAAGGTTTTTCAGTTCTAAATCCAAAGTACTCAAGTTATAGGGCTAAAATGTTGCCAGAATGACATGAATAAATTAGAATTGCAGAAAAACCTGTAGAGTACCAATTACCTATTGAAATTAAATGAATTTAGACTCGCATAATCATTGAAATCAAACACATTAACACATCTCACTGTAAACGTCGTAGATGTATTGTAACACACTCAGATGTAAATTGTGAAAATCAAACGATGAACTAATACTTACAAAAAAAGAGACAACTCAAATTTAATGATGCTGCATATATATGGCTGATTGAGTTTTTGTTTTTCAAACTTGATTCAGATAACACAGGACACCTGTGGGCAAGACAAAATTGAATTACACGTTATCGAAAAACTGAACGTTCGTAATGTAAAGAAATTTTTCAAATAAAAAATGAATAATGTTTTCAAGACATGTAATTATTATAGCGAAATACATAGATTGTATTAGGCTCCATTTACGCTGATTTTCGCAAATGGGTAAAAACAGCTAAAAATCATTTCAAATGGTGAATCAGGCTAATCACTTTCAAATGTGATTATACCCATGCATTCACATTTCGAAATTCATATAATTAAAAATGATAATATTACTAGCCTTCTCACTACTTACGAGTGTTGCTGTTTACTATGGGTAATTTATACCTAAATTAAATCTTATAATCATTCGTATGCAATATCGAAATCTAAGAGTTCCTTCTATTTTAAGATTAGATATCACGAGTTTTCAAAATTTTTAGTTAGTAAGGATGACCACTTGAATGTTTATAGGGTATCATCAATATGAATGCGTTTTCCAATCATTCCCAATACAAGATTATAATTATCTTGGCGTTAACTATTTTATCTGAGTTAATGGTAAATATGAGGAAAATTTTATTGAAATGATCACCCGTAGGCAAAATAAAAAAACTCATGTAAACCGCTGTTGAATATTAATGGAGGTGAATGAGAAAGGACATAAGGTGTTCAGACGAATTTCTACCGGCATGGAAAGGTCATATTCTAGTCATTAACCTAATCCTAATACAAAGTTTGACCTTGTTGAGTGTAATAACATCGTCTCACAACCACGAATGCCTCTTCATCAAATTACTTTGTTGCGAATGATCCTGGAGTCGTTGAATTCTGAGATGTCGTAAATATAAATCCATCTCTGAGGAGAAACGTGGATTTGTTTAAATAGTATTCACATCCACTACTTTGACTAGTAAATTTGGAACGTGTGTGCGCCTAAAACCCCATTCCAAATGAGGGGAGGGGCACAAAATAAAAACTTTATTCGTGCATCATAAGTACATTAATCACTTTAAAAAATACTAAGAACGTATCGAAAAATTATCTCAACTGTTACATGTACAAGTGGCATACATAGGTGAACTAACGCCTCAACCTAGGACGTTATCGTGTAACGTGTGAACCTACCACTTCCCAATATGTTGGGGAAAGCTCAGGCTCGATAAGTTAACGCTACAACCTTTCTAAGTCGATTTAATGAGGGGATATCCCCAACACATTTTGAGGTTTGACACTTACTACCCTCCTCCAATAACATCTGCGAAGGTGAATTTGGGGTGAAGTATACTTCTAACTCTCAATAATCATATGTGTTCATATTAATTACATTTTTACAAATTTGAGGCTCCTCAGGTTCTACTCAAATTTTGATAATCCGCAATTTTGGATTCATTCCAACCCAAATTCAAGAGGTCATATTTTGGTCACCAACTAACCCCACATACGAAGTTTGACCTTTGTAAATTGATTTGGTGAGGATATATGGAAGGTTTAGGATATTTCATAACTCCAAAATTTTCTCAAAAGTCTGTTTTTTGCTCCAACTCCCCTTCAAATGGACTTAGAAAGCTAAAATTTGGATATGTTAGTTTCCTTGACTCACTCTTTCACATGAAATCAAGAACAAAAATTTAGAGCTATTCGTTCTTCCTCCAGGCCCACTCAAAATTTGAGTGATCCACTATTCTGTGCTGCATCCAAATATCCAAAAAGTACTATTGCTCAATTAGGTAGGCTGTAATAGCAATTGTTTTAATTGAAAACTCAGCTAAAAAAAATAGTTACACCCCAATAAACAACTTTTCCTAGAACACTTTATTTATCGGTGTCGTGAAAGTAACTAAAAAAGTGGAAGCGAGTTAAGTTTTTAGACTCCTATTTAAGGGGATATTTTTGCGACAAGGGGAGGGGGAGGCGATGACCTAAAAAACATAAACTAAATAATAAACGAATTGTACAAATTTAAAGAATTAATTTATTGAACAAGAACAGAGTTTACATTTACGTTACAATAATTACTACTATTCCTTAGGTGGCTGGGAATCTGAAACAAAAGTGAACAGAGGGCAGATTAGAATTCAATTATTACTTATTGAATTCTAATATGCGATTAAGTATATATTTAATTGATTTCTGAATTGCCAAGTGAAGGGAAAGGGTGAAAATCGTAATAGCGAAATGACACTCGAGTGAAGCGACCAACCGCAGAGTAGAAAACGAAACGTAATATTACTCACTGTTATTTTTGCTTCTTTTTCTCCTGAATCCATGTTGAGAAATTGTTGAAGAAATAATTAATTGAGAAATTTGTAATTGAGGAGTTTGATCTAATTAAAACAAAGCGAACTTCGCTCGCGTCCAGCTGTGCCCGCGAAAAGCGCGAGGAACTGCGAAATTCAAATTGGGTAGATAGGCGAGGTAGGGAGTCTCGAATGCGTGCTAATTCCGTAGGCCTTTTTGGGGCACGGAATTAGGTCGAAAACTCGCGTTTTTCGACAACTGGCATATTTATAAATTTGTCTCAACTTCATCGCTGAACCTTCATCAAAACGTACTATTCACACTACCGTGAGGAAAGTTCTGAAATATAAAAACTGAATGAAATTTATTTTTCCAATGTCAAAATGCAGAAATCGAATTCATACATCTTACTATACATTCACCTCATGAAATATGCATTTATTAATCATTTTTGCATGGTATTGAAAAATGTTAGCACCTGCAAAACATTTGAGAAAACTGATAGTTTGGATTAAAAAAAAAAACGAAAAATTTGAGCTATTTGCCTCTTCTCCAGCCCCCCTCAAAATTTGAGTGATGCGCCATTTAGAAATTTTTCGAAAAAACAAAAAAAGCATTTCTGCGCACTTTCAAGAAGAGTTCCTCACCAAATTTTGAGCGAATTTTATGAATACTCGCCGGCGAAAAAATATATATATATACCAAAAAGTTGGACATTTGCCAGATGATTACAAATGGTCTGAAACGCAAAGATTTGAAGACCCCACCCTCCCCCGACCTTCCCTTCCCAAATCAGGTAGGCTGTAATAGCTATGGTTTTGTTAAAAACTCAGCTAAAAAATGTAAGCAGCCATGCCGCATTACTGGAGCTGAGTTTTTAACTGGAGCTTGTTTTGATTTACTTATAACTTTGCTTAACCGTTCATGACTACAGGCCACACCCAATACCAAGTCTGAAAACCCCTACCCTATCCTTTCCAAAAACACTTAAGAAGTTGAATTTGGCACAAATGTAGTATTTCTTGCCATGAAATAATCATGTGAACACATATTTCTTAAATTATAACTATTTGAGGGTCCTCAAATTGTCTTCAAATCTTGATAATCCGCCATTTTGGATCCATTTTGACTCAAATTTAAGAGGTTATATTCTGGTCACAAACGTAATCCTACACACAAAGTTTGACCATTCTAGGCCGATTTGGTGATGAGATATGGAAGATTCATGAAATTTCCTGCAGCAATTTCCCCTCCAAAAGCCGTTTTTTGCTCTAACTCCCCTCCAAAATCACTGAGGAAGCTAAAATCAAAATACGTTTGTCACTTGGGCTCATTTTATCATATGACACAGCAATAAAAAATTTTCGACCCCTCCTGTACCCCCACCACTATTTTAGGTTGATAACCCCGCCTTCCCCCTCCAACATCATGTATGGAAGTGAATTCGGGATATAGTATACAACTTATCCCCAATAACCATATGAATTCATATTAATTACATTTTTACCAACTTGAGGCTCCTCAAGCTCTACTCAAAATTTTGATAATCCGCCATTTTGATCCATTTTGATCCAAATTCAAGAGGTCATATTGTGGTCACCAACTAACCTCACACACAAAATTTGACCTCTTTAACTTGATTTGGTGGGGAGATATGGAAGATTCAAGAAATTTCATGACTCAAAACTTCCTCAAAAAGCCGTTTTTTGATCTAACTCCTCTCAATATGCACTTAGGAAGCTGAAATTTGGATATGTTAGTATCCGTGACTCACTCTTTCATATGAAATCAAAAACGAAAAATTTGAGCTATTTGCCCCTTCTCCAGCCCCTCTCAAAATTTGAGTGATCCGCCATTTTGAAATTTATCGAAAAAACAAATTTTTGCTCATTTTCAAGAAGAGTTCCTGACCAAATTTTGAGCAGTTTTATCCACACCCGCCTGCGCAAGGCGAGTGACACAAAAAACGCAATTTCCTCAAAAACAGGTTTTCGCTAACTCTCCTCAAAATGCACTTAGGAAGCTGAAATTTAAATATGTTGGTGTCTGTGACTCACTCTTTCATATGAGATCAAAAACGAAAAATTTGAGCTATTTGCCTCTTCTCCAACCCCCCTCAAAATGTGAGTGATCCGCCATTTTGCAATTTTTCGAAAAAACAAAAAAAGCATTTCTGCGCATTTTCAAGAAGAGTTCCTCACCAAATTTTGAGCGAATTTTATGAATACTCGCCGGCGAAAAAATATATATATACCAAAAAGTTGGACATTTGCCAGATGATTACAAATGGTCTGAAACGCAAAGATTTGAAGACCCCACCCTCCCCCGACCTTCCCTTCCCAAATCAGGTAGGCTGTAATAGTTATCGTTTTTATTAAAAACTCAGCTAAGAATATATAAAAACAAAATGTAACCTCTGAATGAAAAAAAAACAAAAAAAAAACGAATTGATACCTAAAAATATATCTTATAATTTTTAAATATTATGAATTTTTCAGATTAGATCTCATATCTAATACATACAGGTAATTATATTCACTTGAAAAGTTGAAATTTTTTGGAGCACAGAATATTCACTCGGCTACTTTTTAGTATCAAGAAACATACTCGATTTTCGAAAAAAGTATAATTTGTTCCTCTCAATGTGTTATTGACATGGAAGATAACCTCTGAATTATTTAAACCAAAAATTTAATTTTTCGATTTTCATAATCACGAATGATTTCCGTATCAGGTTATCAAGAAAGTTGCCTCGTCATAGAGCACATGAACGTGAAAACGTTAAATTGGTTCAAGTGATGTGGATTACGTTCGGCACTTTCTTCGAAATTCATCATTGTATTAAACACTACCGAGTAATAGAACTATCATTTTAAACGTTTCTAATTTCTTTTCAATAAACAATGAATGCTTACTCCGATTTTGAAGTTTAACACGTAGGCTTAGGCCTACAATTTGAACATCACATCAGCTCACCTACTTGAAAATGACGTTTGTAAGTTATAATACCCCTCATTTCCTGATTCCATGTAATTACACCAACCTTTTTCGCACCGAAACACCAACTAATTAATTTCCCCTTTACCCTGATTTTAGAATATTAATTGCATACCTTTGCTAATAATATGGTGCGTAACATTAGCCACCATACCTTCAATATACTGCAAAGAAATAGATTCCACTCCATCATCCGCATTATATGGTACAGGCAAGATTTTCACTGCGACCGGATCAAATCATCAAACAAGACTTATCATAAATCAACACTCTAATAATTGTCCATTCAACTACATCGGAGTAATTACCAGAACAGCGAATTCCTTTCCCGAATTTCTGACTCAAAGTTTTCTCGCAATTGACAAATCTTTATTGATTCGCGAAATACTGCGAAACAAAGGGGAACCCGTTCTCATCACATGCCCGAGGAAATGGGGTAAGACTACCAATATGTTGATGTTAGAGTCTTTTCTCAAAATCACCGTAGACGAGGATGGTAACGTGATTCCCAGGGAGAACACCATAGAGTTTAGATTATTCCGCGACGGTGTGCTGCCAAACAATCGTTCTTTGAATCACCCATTATTGATTTATGAAAAAGAGAAAGAATGGTTTATGGAAAATATGGGAGTGACGCCTGTTATTTACGTGACATTCGATGGAGTTCGAGGAAACAATCTAGAAGAAATCGTCAACGCTGTGAGAACCTCGATGAGCCCTACCTTCCGCAAACACGCCTACTTGAAATGGTTTTTGAATAGAAAAATCGAAAAAGAAAATCCATCCGGGCAAAGCTCGTTGCAAACTGATTACAAAGATTTCGAGGATATCGAATCCTACAACCATACAACGACGACTGAACAAATTGAGAGAAGTTTGCACCTACTGACCAGACTGTTAAATGAATTTTATCAAAAAAAGGTATTCTTAATATTGGACGATTACGACGCCCTTATCTCAGAAATTTACATCAATCCGGATTTCAGTAAATCCGATGTAGAAAAAACCTTGAAATTTTACAATAATCTAATGCAAACATCTCTGAAAAATCGAGACATCATAGAAGGCTGCGTACTGACCGGAATTTTCCATCTGACGGAAAACGAATTTCTATCGCCTACCATCAATAATCTGCAAACGACTAGTTTCCTGAATAACCCATTGTTCTTCTACTACGGCATAAATCAGTTCGAATTAAAAGGACTTTACGAAATGCTACGTATCGATGGCCAAACGAAAACCACACATTTCTGGTACAACGGATACCACGCAGGGCTCCACTCTCAATTACGAATCACGAATCCTTGGAGTGTCGCGTGTTATTTACAAAATGGTACATACAGGTCCTTCTGGGAGGGTGGCGCTAGACGAGTAGAGCATCTCTTAGAGGGTTACTTCAACAATGCCAATTTCCTCAATCAATTTCACAAGCTTATTAGAAACGAAAGTATCCAAGCGAACGATAAATCGTACGATTTGAGATTTTCCAAACAAGACTTCGTCGACATGATGAAAAATATACGTTTCGAAGAATGCACCAAGCGAGAATACCATATCGATAATGCCATGAAATTTTTCTTAGCCACTGGATACGTAGCATTGGCTGATACACACGAATACGATCATAAAAAACCGCTCTTATTACGTGTACCGAATTTTGAAGTACGATTAGCCATGAAAATGGAACTGGAGCGTTTCGTTATGAAATTAGACGAAACGAAATACTCGCCGGCTTTGCAAGAAGTCGTTTCAAATTTTAGGAATTTTTTCCTAGAAAATGATAACACTACGATCGAGAATTTTCAAACTGCTCTCACAGCGTATTTCGCATCAATACCGCCCATGATCAAGATGGAAGAGTTGGCCAAAACAGAACTGTCCACTCCGTGGAAACAATATATTCTCGGCAACGAGAAATGGATTAACAGTATCATCCACAATATCGGCTTCCTGGCTGATTTCCAACTTCAAACGATAGAGGGTGAATTGATGGTTGATCAAGAAAATTCGAAATTAGACGCGATTTTCGCGAACGAAACCAGAGGTATGATAGTGGAGTTCAAGTTTCACAAGCAAGGAGACATCGACGAACAATTACACGATAGATTAAACGAAATCAAGAAATCTAGCTACGCGTATTTCTTCAAGAAGTATTTCCAACCATTCCGCCCTTTGAATGATGTAAAAATCGCGTCAGTTCTGGTTTGCCCTAATGGCACAACGAGAGTATGGGCGGAAACAGCTAACCCTTGGATTTGGTCAGAAAAGCAAGTTGTTGGTGATGAGGAAAAAACCGTTTATAGCATTTATAAGACATACGATCACGAATTAAACGATACCGAAGCAGTAAGTTAATGAATAATGAATAAGTCGAAAATTGGTATTTTGAGAAATAATTTTCATCGAGGAGTTCTGCTTTTGGGAAAATGTTCCGAAAGCTACTGTGAATAAAATCACAATGTTCTACAACCATGTTTCAGGTGCTTGGCTTCCAGTTGCGAGTTAGAGCTTTCCTAAATCAGTTTTCAGGGGGTGACCGGGGCGGGGTTGCTTGTCTTGTTTTTAACTGAGTTCTCAATTTAAAAAAATATCCATCAACATTAGTGCACTCAGATTGTAAAGATACTCGAACTCGACTTTCTGGTCCTATGGTAGATGTTCAATTTTTTGGGGATGTGCATTATTATAAACATTTTTTTTTTTTTGAAAATTGCTGAAAATTTAGTGAAAGATTCTTCGTGGAATTTCACACAACTCCTTTTTTTGTTATTTTGATTCACCTCAAAATTGAGGGTCACTCAAATTTTGAGAGGTGGTGGAGAGGAGGTAAATAGCTCAAAATTTTGGTTTTTGGTATCGTATGAAAGAGTGAGTCACGGACACCAACATATCCAAATTACAGTCTTCCAAGTGCATTTGGAGAGGAGTTTGAGCAAAAAATGACTTTTTGAGGAAGTTTTGAGTCATGAAATTTCTCGAATCTTCCATATCTCCTCACCAAATCAATTTACAAAGGTCAAGCTTTATATGTGGGGTTAGTTGGTGACCAAAATATGACCTCTTGAATTTGGGTCAAAATGGATCCAAAATGGCGGATTATCAAAATTTGAGGAAGGCTTCAAGAGCCTCAAACACCTTAGATTCGATAAATATGGACTCGTATGATTAGCAGTGTTAAGGACTATGCTGTATGCTAATTTCAGCTTCACACGTGATTTTGGAAGGAAGAAGGAGGGGTTATTACCCTCAAAATGCAGTGAAAGTGAAAGAAAATATAATGTAAATTAATGAAAAAAATTTTTTAAATTTAATTTCGTTGAGCCTCAATCTATCGCAAAGAGTGAAGTATACAACATGAACTTTTCAAGCATACTTCTGGAACATTCACTTATAAACAAATTTTAACTAGAACTACATCCGGACAAACTCTTACTTTCTTCAATTCTCAAGTACTTACATTGATTATTTCACAGAAAAAACCTATCTTCGAAGATGATCTGAAAAAACTGGATGTACCAAGGCCACAAATTGTTAGCGACATTTTATTACACTCGATGAAAAATTTGGAATCTTCATCCTTGGTTAAATGCAAGCAGTTTTTCATCGATGCGAAAACGTATAATGCTATAAACGAAAGCGATTTTGTAAAAGGGTAAGAAACTTAATGTACTATTGGTCAATTAATACTAGGATTATTCTGATACATTTGTCTGCTTTGTATAGAATATTATCTTTCGCAAATGCATGGAGAGATAATATCAAATGGTTCCCTAATATGTGGAAAAATCTGTCTGACATCAACAGTAAGTACAACATACTTGTGATCTGAGTAAGAACCTATTTAAGTAAACGCCCATAGTTATCAAACGACATTACATCAGAACTAGTTGTTTTTTTCTTCTATTAGAACTAATAAACGTCAGAGTTCAGCACGTGTCATCACAAATACAAAAAATAACGGTCCTCTATCTAATTCTCAACTGCCCCCATTATGTCCCCTTCTGGACTACAATTACCCTGCATGCCACTTCGACGATACATCCAGTTTCGCTCTACTCATAACCTTCCTAAGGCAGTACGCATTGTTCCGCCGTATCTAGATCTATAACATACAGCGTATCTCTGGCCTAAGCGACAATACATGACACGTTAAACTAAATTAAAAATATACACATACATTTACTGATAAAAATAAATATATTACATTATATACAAAATAATAAATATAAAATATCATTTAAAAAATAATAAGATGACCAAACACAGGTTGATAAATTATTCATTTTTCTAAAATCCACAGGATTAATAAGTAAAATATAATTTGTTCTCGTGCCTCTAACCATCGTTGCTATACATGGCACGTAAAAAAAAAATAAAAAAAAAATAATAATAATAATTCTTTGTTTGTTTTTTTTTTTTTCAAATTCAAATTCAAATTTATTTTGTGGAAAAATTTTATAATAATAATATGTATATAATTACCTACCAGAGCGCGTAGCGCGTGCAGTGGGGGGGATTATTATCATTATAGCCAATGGAGACAAAACCAAACAAAACAAACTAAGTAAAGCAATGCCAGAAATGATGGTAACAGAGACAGTAAAATAGATATGGAGAATACGTGCATATAAATAAATAAATAAATAAAGCAGATTATTATTATTATTAAAGATGAATTATTGAGCATTACTAGAGGCAAAGTATAAAAGAAAATTGGAAAAAATTTTTAACAAAAATTTCTTAGCACAAATTAGACTGCAGTAGTTTAGTTATAATTTCTTTAGATCAGGTATAAAAATTAAATTTACTTATTAAAATTTTACCAATTCATATATGTATCATTGTACATGGCGTCAAATGAAAAAAAAAAAAAAAATGAAGAAAAATTAATTATACAAAATTATGTATGTAAAGCGTATCTGTTCGAAATATGATCTATCCACCCGATCAATGATGAAGACAGATATTTATATTTATTTATTTATTTATTTATTTATTTATATTTAATATTTACTTACAGGTTTCATGTTGGAAGCAAAATGTTACAAAAAATATGAATTCGACAACGAACTGAAAAACCTATTACAAGATGCTTATTCTCAACCCGAGTTCTTCAACAATTTCAAAAAACACGATAACATCTTATTTCATTTTTATTTAAACAAAATAATTTCCCAACAGCAAATGAAGAATGTGTAAGTATTGGTATCATATACGTATAACATATACTCAATGAAAAAACGATAGGTAATCAAATTTATGTATAACATTTTATTATAATAGGATGGATTTACTTACGAAAGAAAAATCAGACGAAAAAGCACGAAAAAAATATTACGACATCATTAATAAGTTCGTGAAGTAAGTAATTGAATTTTTAATACGTGATTCAAAGGGATGTCTATTAATAGGCGCGCCAGAGTGTATAAGGTGGCCTAAATTTTAAATTCTTCCAAAAACTCAAGTGCCAAAAAGTACTTGTCAAATCACCGAAAAAATGAAATAACATTATTCTTCAAAATTGATGAGAGTAGTTGGTGAAATGAGGTCAAATTTAGCAAAAATTAATAAATTTTCATTTTCATTTTGTTGCTTCTCAAAACTGAACATATTTTTCATTCTGTTTTTAATTTAGAGAATTTCTACCCATTTTATTATTCTTATTATTATTTTTTTTTTTCAAAAAGGTTCGAATTTCGTGTATTTCCAAAATTAAATAATGCGTAACTTGAGAAGATATGGAAGATTCATGAAATCCCCCGCAGCGATTTCCCCTACAAAAGCCACTTTTTCGTTTACCTCCCTTCCAAATTCACTTGGAAAGTTGAAATTAGAATGGGTTATTCATCTGAGCTCATTTCATCATATGACACCACAGTGAGAAATTTTCGACCTCTCGTATCCCCCCACCACATTTTAAGGACGATAATCTCTCCTTTTCCCCTCCCACATTATGTGTGGAAGCGAATTTGGGGTATTAAATGCTTTACATCCTCAATAATCGTATAAGTTTATATTTATTAGACTTTTACTAATTTGAGGCTCTTCGAGATCTACTCAAATTTTGATAATCCGCCATTTTGGATCCACTTTGACCCAAATTCAAGAGGTCATATGAAATATTCAAAAAATTTCATGACTTTCAAAAAGCCATTTTTTGCCACCTCCTCTTCAAATGCACTTAGGAAGCTGAAATTTCGATATGTTTGTGTCCGTGACTAACTCTTTTATATGAGATCAAAATAAAATTTGAGCCATTTACCCTTTCTCCAGCCTCCCTCAAAATTTGAGTGATTCGCCATTTCGAGATGCATCGAAAAAACCAAAGTATTTTTTTCGCATTTCCAAGTAGAGTCGCTCACCAAATTTTCAGCGCAATTTGTGAATATCCACCGTGGCTACGTGAAGAGGAAAATATAAAGTATATTCCAAAAAAATTGTAAATTAACCAGATGATTACAAATGGTCTAAAATGCAAAGATTTGAAAACTGCTTCCTCCCCTTACCTCGTTCTCAAATCAGGCAGGCTGTAATAGCTATCTTTTTTATTAGAAACTCAGCTAAAAAAATTTCAAGCTGCCCAAAAATCAATTATATTGAATGTTTTCATTTTATTTCAACATAATTCTATTTCTACCTATAGCAAAGAATGAATTTCCGTTTGCTTGAAACGAATTCGATTCATACTTTATGTATGGTGTCCTTGTAAGATGTGCTTTTATTTTATAATTTTTTTCTAATACACTGATACGTATTTATAGGGAGCTTTGGAGGAATAACATGAATCTGAAACATAAAACGACAAAGGCGAAAAAAGAATAGACATTGTGGAATTTCTTTGAACTTACGATTTGTATTACAAAATCCATAGATATTAATTTTAAGTTTGTATTTTTTATTTAAACAATTTATTTTGATTTTTAATGAATGTGATCAACTTACCAGTACATCACCTTCACGTGTTTTATTCTAGCTAAACGGTGGTTTCATTATTATTATCATGATTTCAGGGCAGATCTGGATTGGTAGGTTGTATATTGTAAAATAATACAAGAAAATATGAGAAAAACAGTTATTTTATGCAATAAAAGTGCGATGCTGAAAACGAAAAATAATGAAAGCCAGATAGCTAATTAAATGAATGTTTTTTAAATAAAATAAAAGTTGGACTAGACTTGTTTTTTATCATCTTTTCTAGGGGAAAAATGATACGTATAAAATGAAATAAGGTTATAGGACCAAATGTGTTAGTTTTAATAGAATGAAAACTCAGAGTTGAAAGCTTCACTATATTATAATGATTGGGGCTTACAAATTTTTGACTACTTAGATATGGATATGGGCCTGGTTACTACAAAATCTTAATCCAACATATCAGTAGCGATTCGGATGTTCAAGTGTTACGCACATAGGTATGTGTCATTTCAGATTTCTACCACAAATCACAATAATGACGGATAGTGAAGCAAAAAATCAAACATTTTGAAAGTTGGCGATATCAGTCGCAGAGAGTTGAAAACAAGAACGAAAAGCCATATGAAAGGTGAAAGTCAAATTATTGTACTTCTAGAGCAACGAATGGATGTTTTGAGTGATGTTAAGCCTAGAATTTTCTAATAAATAACTGATTACGTTTCATTTTTCTGAATATGAACTCGTGGAAAATACACACATGTAGAGATCAAATTTTGAAATTCAGACAAAATCCGAAAGGTAGAGAAAGCTGAAATTCGAATGTAAAAAATGGAAGTCAAAAGCTGAAAAGCTAAAAACTTAATTTTCTTGATAGCAAGCTAAAATAAGTAAACCGAGATTTATTTTCACTTTTCCACTCTTTGTTGTACACTAAAGCATTACTACCATACTAACAGATCTACTGGGACCATATAGAAATATTTGTGTAACATGAATAGTGGATTCTAACTCTACATCCATACAGATTGTTTCACTTCAATGCAAGCTCCTTCTTCCCATATGTAGCGTCACTCGTCTAACATTCATGTAAGATGGTTTGCCTACTTACTTAACGAAGGGAGTGAGATACGCAAGTGAAGAAACATAGTTTCTTTTCGCATCTAGATAATGATGAATTATGAAGTAGATGAATTATATTTATCGTTCACGACAGATAAAAATACGTCCTTCGTACCAAAATGTAAAATATTCAATCAGTCCACGAGCCAGTAAGTAGCATGGTTAGGCTCATTACCAGCCATTCATTTGGGGGAATTGTAGTATTTTTTGCCATGCAATAATCATATGAATATAAATTATAACTACTTACGGCTGAAATCTCCTATTTCTACTCCAAAAGCCATTTTTTACTCCTTCTTCCCTCCAACATTATGTGTAGAAGTGGATTTGGGGTATTAAATGCTTCTTATCCTCAGTAATCATATGAGTTCATATTTATTATATTTTTAGCAATTTGAGGCTCTTCCAGCTCTACTCAAATTTTTATAATCTGCCATTTTGGATCCACTGGATATGTTTTTGTGCGTGACTCGCTCTTTCATATGAGATGAAGCACTTTGCCCCTTCTCTAATCCCTCTCAAAATTTGAGTGATACGCTATTTTGAAGTATATCGAAAATGCAAAAAAGTAACCTTTTTTTTGCATTTCTAAAAAGAGTATTTCACCAAATTTTGAGCAAGTTTCATGAATACCCACCGGCGCTACTGGTGGAAGAGAAATATATCTTCTGTCTATTATATAAAATTCTTGTGTGACAATGTTTGTAATGAAACTCCTTCAAAACGGCTGAACCGATTCTTATGAAATTTTGTGTGTGTATTCAATACGTTTCATAATAGGACGTAAACTATTTTTCATATCCCTAAATTTCAAAATGGCAGATCACTTAAAACTTGGATAGGGGCTGAAGAAGAAGAATATACTTCATTTTTTTTTGTTTTTGATCACATATGAATAAGTGAGTCACGGACACCAACATATCCAAATTCGAGCTTTCTAAGTGGATTCTGAGGGGTGTTAGAGCAGAAAACAATTTTCTAAGGAATTTTTGAGTCATGAAATTTCTTAAATCTTTCATACCTCCTCATCAAATCAACTTTGAAAGATCAAACTTTGTGTATGGGGTTAGTTGGTGACCAGAATATGACTTCTTGAATTTAGATCAAAGTAAACGGCCCTTTGAGGAAGTTGTGATTTATAAAATCTTTTCCCCTACGCGTAGCGCCGGCGGGTATTCATGAAATTCGCTCGCAATTTGGTGAGAGACTTTTCTTGAAAATGCAAAAAAGGCATTTTTTTGTTTTTTCGAATAAACTCAAAATAACGAATCGTTCAAATTTTGAGGGAGGTTGGAGAAGGGGCAAATGGCTCAAATTTTTCTTTATTGAACTCGTATGAAAGAGTGAGTCACGGACACCAACATATCCAAATTTGAGCTTCCTAAGTGTATTTTGAGGAGAGTTAGAGCAAGAAATTGCTTTCTGAGGAAGTTTTGAGTCATGAAATTTCTTGAATCTTCCATATCTCGTCACCAAATCAATTTAGAAAGATCGGAGTTTGTGTGTGAGGTTAGTTGGTGACCAGAATATGACCTCTTGAATTTGGATCAAAATTAATTTAAAATGGCGGATCATCAAAATTTGAGTAGGACTTGAGGAGCCTCAAATTAATAAAAATGTAATTAATATCAACTCGTATGATTATTGATGATAAGAAGTATACTACATCCCCAATTCACTCCTTACATAATGTTGGAGGGGAAAAGGCGGGGTTATCGACCTCAAAATGTGGTGGGGGTACAGAGATGTTGAAAATTATGAGTACAAGTGACTGAATTTCTTTGATTTCTGCTTTTCAAGCGCATTCGGAGAGTTAGAAATAATTTATATGGTAAAACGACGTTTGCTGGCTCAGCTATAGTAAATATAATTATACGAAAAAGTTGGACTTTGCCAGATGATTAGAACTGGTCTGAAATGCAAAGATTCAAAGAACCCTTCCGCATTCGTAACCATGCAGGTTGTAATAGCTATCCTTTTTATTAAAACCTCAGCTAAAAATCATCTTTGCACTTATTTTTGATAAAATAATTTTTTTGAAATTTTAATCTTAGAATCCATGCAAGGTAGCAATGTGCGGTTAGCATTGAAATGTTTAAAAAATTTGTAGCAGAGGAGTGAAGAGAACTGGTAAAAATAATAAAAATGAGTGAACGATCAACGGAGCATTTTTCCAAAATATTTGCAAAAAAAAAATTTTTTTAATTACTAATTTTTCCATATTTTTTCATTATTTTTTCCTTATTTAACCATTGTACTGACACTAAGTTTTTGTTAATAATATTACGTTTTGGATTTTAATTTGTTAAAACCAGCATATTTTTATCTGTGTCACGTGATGAATGAAAATTATCAATGTTGATCTACTTTGGTTACTTCAATGAGTAAGGTAGGCAAACCATTATACATGAGCCTTACATGTAGTATAAACCACAGTACATAAAATAAACTGGCTTATGAAGTACTTGTTCGATAGAAAAGATTATTTCATAACTTGTACTGTATTTTATACTTTTTCCAAATATTCTTGTTTAGCATTTTCATAGTGACATAACAAACTGAAAGTGTATCCACATCATTTTTTATTGCTGAATGATAAGTTTACCTTTTAAATATAACAATTCAAATTTCCAATAATTGGGTACCGATAAAATAATATCTCATGTTCTATAATTACGTTGGAGGAAGGATGTATCATTGCAGAAAAAAATGGACACATTGTAGGCACCAAAAATAAAAGTAACAGCACATGTTTCAAATCCGTTGAAGGAATTCAATTTCCACCAATAAAGTAATATCATCGTTGTCATTATATCTTTTATTAAAACGTTAATAAAAGACGATAAGAAATGTCGAGTTAATCGCCAATTAAAACAGCTAATGAAGTTGAAATATCATGCATTTCACGAATCATTAAGAGTGGCATTTCAGAATCGATTATTGTTTTTACTTCGATAGGTAATACCTACACAGTATACGCGTACTATGAGGTCTCTTCAGTTTAGTTATTCTTGCGTAAAATACGAAATAGGTACATTGACCCCTGTTTTTTTTTTTACTAATCCTCTACACTTTCAGTTTGCTTTAAAATTAATCTTCAATTTTCTCCCACACTGGAAATCATAAGAACCTAACCCATTTTACAATCGCTTATATTTCGATACAATTATTTATTTCATCACCATAAATTCATCGAGATAACTTACATACGGGGTTACATTTTATCTATTCATTTATTGCCATCGTAAGCGTCATCGATACCGAATGATAATGATGGTATCGTTAATAAAACTCAGAATGTATTTCCTTTAAATGATATTGAATGGCAACGTAAGTTCCTATTACGTCTACACTCCTTGAAGGGGGTCGTGTAATTGATACATAATTACTCTAAACGATAAGATTAATTCGTAAGATAAATTAAAACGCTTGATAAAATAGTATACCATATAGTGGCGAATTTTTTGCCGGGTGAAATGTCAAAAAATGATGCAAATTTTGGCATCAGAAAATCAGAATATCAATAAGACACATGCAGAATAATCACTGATATGCAATCACGAATATTATACATATAGAAAAAAAATTAATGGCGAAACAGAGTCTCTTTCAAAAAATGGAAAAAGCGAACACTGGCTATCGAAAATGATCTCGATAAGGCATCCAAAAAAATTTACTCCCTAAAAATATCCTGTTATCCAGCCTACAAAAATATTTGCGAAGATGGAAAATATCGTTTTTACCCGCTTCCAATAAATTTTTCAAATTCCAATTTTATTCAAATCAAAAAATTATAAAAATGATTAATCACTCTAGCACAACCTTTTTTTTTCAAATATTGTAATATGATGGTAAAAATTAACATTTCTAAAATATTAATGCAAAATGTAGTAATATTTTCAGTCAGTCCCCTCTCTCATCATTTCTCAAAAATCATGAAGCATTTTGTTCTTATACTCTGGATATTATGGATTTTTAATTTTCTACCCCTACCTCCATAAGAAAAAAAAGATGAAACATTTTTTTATTCTATACACGAAACATTACAGATTTTTTATTTTTTACCCTTCATCTTCCCAAGGAAAAGCATCCAGCACAAGCAATTATCATTATTATTAGAAGTATAATTTTATATACGGTCAGTTGTACATTAAAATTGCCCAATTTTTCATGAAGCATAAATATACCTCGTAAGTATAATATTCAGGGACGTACCGAAAGGGGGGGAGGGGGGAGCTTCCCCCCTTGGCTTTTGGAAAGTTGGTAAATTTGGAGTTTTAGCGTAAAAAGTTGGCAAACTTGGAGTTTTAGCGTAAAGTTGGTAAATTTGACCACTTGTGCAGTATTTAAATTTTTTGAAGACTAACAAGACTGTGCATCATATTTTATCGTGGAGCAAAAAAAAAAAAAAAAAAAAAAGGTCAACAGTTGGTAAAATTTCATGGTATTAGTTGGCATTTTTGGTTTTCTCCCCCCCCTGAAGAAGGTCTTCGGTACGCCCCTGATAATATTTTCAATAATTCTGGCAATTGACACGTACTTCAGAAAAGAAAGGTTTCCGGGCTGTTCTTTGGCAAAATTTTTCAGAAATAATAAGGGAACTGAACTGCCCAAATTTACTGAAATTAAAAAACAAATATCGACTAAAAAAAGAATAGGCTAAATGAGAAAATATAATAAATTATTAAAATATCCTATAACAAAGTTCAAAAAATGGTGAAGGCTGGAGAGGATGATAAAAAACCAAACGAATGGAATACAAAAAAAAAAAAAAAAAATAGAAAAAAATTAAATTTCAAAAACCAAATAACAAAGACAACCTATTAAACCATTATGAAGTATTTATTGCGAGTTTTCAATAAAAACTTCCAACTCTCACAACCTACATGATTTAGGAAGGAAATGTAGGGAGAGAGGTATCTTCATATTTTTGCGTTTCAAGCAATTTTTTTTACTTTACCAATTAATATTCAGCGAGCATAATATGCCCTATATCATCATGAAGTATCCCATTAATTCTACTTCTTTTCGATTAAATAAGTAACATAATATTGTGCAAAAAATTCTCAATATTTATTTTCCGAGAAATACAACTTGGCGCAATTTTGTTATCATTTCATTTCTATGGAAGCGCTATTCACAAAATTACGAAAAAAAAGTACAAAAACAAAAAAATACAACAGCTCATTTTATACGAAATCATGCAAGTGATTAAAAATAATGAAGTACTTGAAAATCAAATTTCACCTATTTCACTATGCCTCACTTCTAATAATTTATTCATGTGGAAGAAGTTGAGGGTTAAAGTACATCATTGAATGAACATCTCGGTGTTTATTTCCTCGGTCAAATAAGTCAATGAAAGATGGAGACAGAGATTGAAAACTAAAAGAATAAAATGGAAATTCCCATTCCCTTATACCTACAAAATCATTTAATTTTCCACACATCTTATCACGATAATATTTTTCGCAATTTCTACCACAGAGATATAAAAACAATTAGGAACCTACTCGATAAATCATGGCACGAAAAGGGAATGTTTGCTCAAATTACGCGTTATGTTTCGGCGAATTTAAATTTATCAGCGTGATCAAATAAGATTTCATCATACTCCATCTCTCATCCTAGAGGAAGCCTCTTATTTGCCATATTAATAAATAATTACGTCTGAAAATTCGGTAATACGTCAAATTTATAATGTAATCTAGATAATGTATCTTCATTATGTACGAAAGAATGTTAAATTCAAATCAAATATTAGGACGAGGTGTATGTATGTGTGTGTACCTCGTACCAACTTACATAGTTATTTACTTAACATGGCAATTGAATCGTATTCGATTAAATTATTAATACTTATTATCGCCTTGTACGAGGTATTGGGGCATACGGGTGATGGATAATGGCATCTTATCGTAATAGTTTCTTAATTTTAAAAGAATAAAATTATCCTATATAATTCGGAGTACGAGAATCAGGATACCTACTTGAGTGATACAGGCATGTGCGAAGAATAGGATCACTGTGCCTAACAAGGTTCACGTGTTTTAAAGAGGGTACAGTGAATTTCACTCGAAGTAAACCTGTACCTGTTAGTGAGGGTCCTCTTACTTATACTCCTTTTTTTGGCTCGGTTGTTGATACCTATCAATTCAGATTTTTTTCAACTTGCAACTTTTACTTCACCTAACAAAACATGTGTTTTATGGTGGGTGAAACAGTGAGAAGAAAACGATTAAATCACCCAAGTAGCTTGAATTCATTAAATTTCATTTTCAATCGATGAATATGAAAAAGAAGTAAAGCAATTTTGCATAATTGATTATTAAATGTAACATCAAAAATAATTTTTTTACTTTGGTGGACATTCACAATGATATAAAATAAACGTAAGCAGCCATGCTGCATTACTGGAGCTGAGTTTTTTAACTGGGGCTTATTCAGGTTTACAAATAACATTGCTAAACCTTTCATGTCTATGAGCCACGCCCAATACTATTGTTAAGATTTGCCATTTTGGATCCATTTTGACCCAAATAGAAGAGGTCATATTTTGGTCATTAACTAACCCTACACACGAAGTTTGACTTTTCTAAGTCAATTTGGTGAAGACATGTGGAAGACTCAAGAAATTCCCTGCAGCAATTTCCTCTCTAAAAGCCGTTTTTTGCTCCAACTCCTCTTCAAATGCACTTGTGAAGCTGAAATGAAGGAAGGTTAATCGCTTAGACTTATTTTGTCATATGACGCCACAATAAAAAATTTTCTACATCTCTTGTACCCCCACCACATTTTGAGGTCTAAAACCCCTCCTTCTCCCCTCCAACATCATGTGTGGAGGTAAATTGAGGATATAATATATTTCTTATCTCCAATAATCATATAAGTTCATATTATTAATATTTTTACTAATTTGAGGCTCCTCAACCTTTATTCTAAATGTGATAATCCGCCATTTTGAATACATTTTGATCCAAATTCAAGAGTGCATATTCTAGTCACCAACTAACCTCACATACAAAGTTCGACCTCCCTAGGTTAATTTCGGGAGGAGATATGCAAGATTCAAGAAATTTCATAACTTGAAACTTCCTATAAAAAAACCGGTTTTTGCTCTAACTCCCCTCAAAATGCACTTAGGAAGCTGAAATTTGGAAAAGTTGGCGTCCGTGGCTAACTATTACATATGAAATTGAAATCGAAAAATTTGATTTATTTACACCTTCTCCAGCCCCCCTCAAAATTTGAGTGATCCACCATTTTGAATTTTTTTCGAAAAAACAAAAAAGTTGTTTCCTTAGATTTTTAAGAAGAGTCTCTCACCAAATTTTGAGCGAATTTCATAAATACCCACCGGCGCTACTCTGAGGGGAGGAAAAAATATAAATAACAAAAAGTTGGACATTCGTCAGATGATTATAAATGGTCTGAAACGCAAATACCTTCCCCTCCCTTCCCAAATCAGGTGAACTGTAATAGTTATCGTTTTCAACTTAAAAACTCAGCTAATGATAGAAAGGAAAGGAAAAGAAGAGTGTTGTCCGCAGAATGTGATGTGATTTCACAGGACAAAGTGATCAGAAATGACAAACGCATTTCAATTTCAGCATTATAAGTATATTGGTCAACTGTAATGGAAAATTATACTCACTGCCCTGATCGTAGATACCCTCTAATAAATCATACACGAAAAAATTCTCAAAAGTGATTTTTTTTCACGATTATCAAGCGAACGACTCCCAAAAAACCTTACTAATAATAATCCTCATAGATAGAGTTGACACGTAGCCCACGGTGGAGGAAGATGAACTCATCTTGGAAAGCTATTTTTGTCTAATTTAATTTTGTGCACACGCCTCCTCTCCCCTTCCAAGAAGCAAAAAGAAATTGGGGGAAAAAATGATGCATTAAAGCTGAAGAAAAATCCCTCAAGAGTATTTTAAGTGTTCGGTCATTTTTCCACCATAAATTCTAGAGCATGTGTACGAACTTAAATTTATTGTAATGAGAATGATAAAAAAAAAAAAAAAAACTAAATATTTTATTATCACGTTCTTTGCCCGATGCTTCCTATTACAGAGAGGAGAGGGATATGGATAAAATCAATTAGTCGTGTACACTTTACTTATTATATACAGTGCGTCCAAGTGATTCGGGTACAATCAGCGAAAAAAATTTCTTTTTCAATTATTTAAAATTGATTTTTTCAAATGCGTAGAAATTGTAATGCAGCTGAAATGAATTTATCAGCCTTAAAATTCATTAAAATAATTTTAAAATAAATTTCTGATTTAGAAATTATACTTTGACTCATATTACGTTATCAACAAACTGAGATTTTCGGGCTGATTGTACCGGAATCACTTGGACGCACGGTATACCAATACATTGATGCATATAGTTTCCATGGTTCACCTTAAAGTTAGACATGTCTGGACTGAAATAAAAAGAAATGATTTGTACAGAAAAGGAACGAAGAAAAATAAATAAATAAAAAAGTAAATTAAAAAACGTAAGCAGCCATGCCGCATTACTGGAGCTGAGTTTTTAATTGGAGCTTGTTTTGATTTACTAATAACCTTGCTTAACCGTTCATGACTACAGACCACACCCAATACCAAGTCTGAAAACCCCTACCCTATCCTTTTCAAAAACACTTAAGAAGTTGAATTTGGCACAAATGTAGTATTTCTTGCCATGAAATAATCATGCGAACACATATTTCTCAAATTATAACTATTTGAGGGTCCTCAAATTATCTTCAAATCTTGATAATCCGCCATTTTGGATCCATTTTGACTCAAATTTAAGAGGTTATATTCTGGTCACAAACTAATCCTACACACAAAGTTTGACCATTCTAGGCCGATTTGGTGATGAGATATGGAAGATTCATGAAATTTCCTGCAGCAATTTCCCCTCCAAAAGCCGTTTTTTGCTCTAACTCCCCTCCAAAATCACTGAGGAAGCTAAAATCAAAATACGTTTGTCACTTGGGCTCATTTTATCATATGACACAGCAATAAAAAATTTTCGACCCTCCTGTACCCCCACCACTATTTTAGGTTGATAACCCCGCCTTCCCCCTCCAACATCATGTATGGAAGTGAATTCGGGATATAGTATACAACTTATCCCCAATAACCATATGAATTCATATTAATTACATTTTTACCAACTTGAGGCTCCTCAAGCTCTACTCAAAATTTTGATAATCCGCCATTTTGATCCATTTTGATCCAAATTCAAGAGGTCATATTGTGGTCACCAACTAACCTCACACACAAAATTTGACCTCTTTAACTTGATTTGGTGGGGAGATATGGAAGATTCAAGAAATTTCATGACTCAAAACTTCCTCAAAAAGCCGTTTTTTGATCTAACTCCTCTCAATATGCACTTAGGAAGCTGAAATTTGGATATGTTAGTATCCGTGACTCACTCTTTCATATGAAATCAAAAACGAAAAATTTGAGCTATTTGCCCTTCTCCAGCCCCCTCAAAATTTGAGTGATCCGCCATTTTGAAATTTTCGAAAAAACAAAAAAAACTTTTGCGCATTTTCAAGAAGAGTTCCTCACCAAATTTTGAGCGAATTTTATGAATACTCGCCGACGCTACGCGTGGGGAGGGAAAAATATATATATATACCAAAAAGCTAGACATTTGCCAGATGATTACAAATGGTCTGAAACGCAAAGATTTTAGGACCCCACCCTCCCCCGACCTTCCCTTACCAAATCAGGTGTAATAGCTATCATTTTTATCAAAAACTCTATTAAAAAAATTATTTTTATTCAGTTATTATTTTTAATTAGAAAAATAAATGGAATAATAATAAAAAATTATAAAAATTATTAAAATAAAGAAAAAGCTTGTACATATTGGTATATGTTTTGAAGTGGACTTTTTGAGCTTTCTATCGAATTTGGAAGAACAAGTGTAATAACCTAACCTGTGTGAAATTTGAAGTAGAATATTTTTGCACTAAACTAATGTAGCCTTAGGAGCCTTTCTTCGCGAGATTTTGGCGAAATTCCATTTTTCTAAGGGTTTCTACCTAGTACCTACCTTGGACTACGAGTCACACCTATCTACGGAGATTTTATGCTGTGTGAGCCATTCCCTACATATTCATAAGAAAAACTGTTGCAAAGAATTCTTTACAGTAAAATGCCTATATTTACTGGAATAATAAGTAAGAACTGAGCTCTAAAACATCGCCTCGACATAATTAAAGACATTTTTAGGTGATAAAAAATTTCAATAATTTTTCACACACCATTTGCGATGGAAATTGGAATATATATTATAAAAATAAATTCGCCCTTTAACCCTTCATCTATATCAAAACAACGTGGGCATAATAGCTCTACCATCGATACATCCAATAATCGTTAACGTAAATCACGTGCTTACCTTATATCAACGAATGTGATAAATAAATTAACTGAACCGAGAATTAGTTACCTATTCTATCGCGATTATTCGAGCTTCCCAAATCGAACCGTTTAAATTCAACAATAAGAGTAATTAATCGGCCCATCCGAATGGGAATTATTCTAGTTGTCACGCGACAACACGTGGATTGGCAACAATGCATCATCGGGTCATTGACATGAAAGCTCGGCCGACCCGGAACATGGTAACCATGGAGTTTATCAATGAAACCAAATCACGTGTTTTCGTTCACCTTCTACTCGAAAGCTGCCAAGTGCTAAGTGCGAACTTTGGAAAGTGAGTGATAACGTAATACATTTCGTTTACGTGTTTTTCATCGTTACAATTGCATCTTTATAGTGAAATAGGTGAGGAGGTTAATAGAATCAGGAAAGAATGCAATATTCTGCTAAATTATACCAAATCGATAACGGTGCAAACATGTTCGTGCGTACACAATAGGCGGTTGGCGGTTTTCAGCGCGGTTCAGATAAGGTACTAATTCACTCATTAAAATCTCCCAATGGCATAATATATGTTGCAAATGACTCGATGATAATAATTACCTCATCAGGGTACGTTTACTAAAAATAAAAAAAAAAAATAATGAAAAAAAAACAAATTTTATCTGCGGCCAATTCGCGATTAATTCTCCGAATGTGGCTATTTACTTCTTCACCTCTCTGCATGTAAATACAACAAAGAATCCCTTTGTTTGCACTTATCGTAATTATTAGATAAAGCACGGGATTGTTTGAGAAACGAAATAAATTGAATAAACTGTGTAAAACGTTTACATTAGTGTCCCGTTACTTTGTACAATTGGTTGGTGCGTGCTAATATTATCGGTGGCTAATTTTCGTCATCCAAGTGATTATCAATTACTCATTAAAAAATCCTATCTTTCGCATATTTTCGCGATACCCCCGGTGGGTCATGATTTGCTAATCTGCTACGAGTATCTATTACCCCCACGTGATTATTTCACTTGACCTTGAATTTCACTCAAATTAAATACCGACCGAGCGCCCGTTCTGTTTAGTTAAGAAAATTCATTCGCGAGAACCGGGTCTACTATCTAACGATATGGCTCCGAACGACAGAATGCACTTGATGACTGTAAGTACACGAAAAATCATCGTATTTTCAATCGTTTTGCCAAAATTCTAGATTTAAAGAATAAAATTCCAAATAGATACTAATTTTAAATTTTTTTTTTCGCAGACTACTATGCCTACCGAAGGCTTTTTACCAGAAGATACGAAATTTTCAACTAGGGCTATTCATGCCGGTCATAAGCCCGAAAATTGGTCCTCGATGGCGGTCATTACGCCCATCAGCTTGAGTACCACCTTCAAACAATACGGTCCGGGAGATTTTAAGGTAAATATTTCATTTCGCTGTTAACCTTCGATGGTATTTTCAGCATCGTCTCATATAATCGAGTAGATATTGTTAAAACGTAGCGCTTTATTTAATTAATTTATTCTTATCATTTGCTAGTAAATATTTTGAAAGGTATTTTTCAAGATATATTTTGCTATTGAAACAATAACAAGTTTCATTATGAGAATTCAGAAGAAAGAGACGTCGATTAAAACTGGACAAAAAAAATTCCTAGACTTCAAATTTATTTAAAAATGGAAAAATTCATGTCAACCGCTTTGTTTACGTGCTTTAAAAAAATAGGAAATAATAAACCAGTAAAACAAATACTATGAGAAAATTAAGAAATTTTCAAGTACCTACTGAAAAATCATTACAAAAAATTAATTTATAAATTCTGTCATGTTAGGAAATAAGCGTAGAAATTAAAAAAAATCGTAAATAGTAAAAAAAAACAGGAAATCAAAACTTAAATTAATTAAAAAACGAAAATTAGAGTAAAAAATCAATAAAATTTTTTTTGGATAGATTACCATTTTTTTTAAATACGAAAATAAAAATCACTAAAAAATGTAAAACCTTTCAAAAATTGAAAAAATAAATTAAAAACAGAAAATAGGATTTTTCAAGGAATTAAGAACATAGAGAAGATAAATAAAAAGAATGAGAAATTATATCGTTATGAGCAATTAAAAATTTAAAGTAAAAAGAAAAATTCACCAAACCTGCAAGAAGTTGAAGAAAAACATAAAATAATGGGCGATTTTTTAATCGAAATTATTATTCAAATGAAAGTGACAAATAATGCAGAATTTTTCAGATGCAAAGAAAATGAGAAATGTCTGAATTTCCAAAAAAAATAAATAAATAAATAAAATAATAATATTTATACAAAAATAAGTAACACACAAAAAAATCCAAAAACGAGTAAGTTGGCAAATGAATTTCTTTTCTTTGAAAATTTCTGAATATTACATATTATCGTTACATTGAAAGAAAACGAAGTTTTGTAAAAAAAATTACTAAATGAGAAATTTTGATTTTTTTATAATTCTTTCAATTTCTTTGGACAGGGAAGAAGGTAGAGATGAAGTGCACAGCGAGTCTGCAATTTTTTTAATTTTTCATCATTTTTATTGAAAAAATTTTTCGCATTACGTCATGAATACAAAATTGAAAAAAAAATTAAAAATCTTTCCACGAATTCCACATTTATTTCTGTTCGTCATAAAATATTTCCATTATCCGGAAGGACTTCAAAGGCTCAAAAATAATCATTTAAGGGAAGATGTAAACTGAAATATCGCGTTCGAGAAGCCTTTAATTTGTCACTGGAATTACCATGCAAAAAATGGAAAATTGTTATTTCGAAAAAAAATATATTCAAAAATAAAATTGTAAATTCAAAAAAACGAATGAATTTGGTACACATTGATGCGCCTCTAGCCATAGTAGCTGTATATGGCGCGTAAATACATAAAAAAAATCTTTCTAACGAAGTAACGTCAAAAAAAAAAAATAATAATAAAAATGAGTAATTTTGGGAATAATTTTTTTTAGAGGCTTCTCAAAAGGTCAAATGCAAGAAAAAGGGATGCTTTCTTTATTTTATTTTATTTTTAATTCATTTTTTAATAATTTTCTCAATTTCTACATGAAGAGGGGGGGGGGGGGAAGAACAGCGTATTAATGGAAGCTGAAAAATTCTATTACAAAATAATTCTCAACGTAGAAAATTAAAGGGGTAGGGGTGTCCTCTATGTAGTTTCCAATTTTCGATTTTCTTTTATTTTCTTTTGTAGTTTGTTGTATGGGTTTTTTTGAGAGATTCTAAACAAAAAAAAAAAAAACAAAAAAAAAAGTCAATTCTGAAGAGTTTAACAAAATTTCAAATCAAAAAAATAAATAAAATTGGGTAAAAAATAAAAACATACTCTCTAGATGAGAAATTTTTGGTTCGTCTACCGTTAATAATTTTTTCAAAACTTTCTCGATTTTCAAAGGAAGAGGGGTCAGGATAAAAAATAGAAATTTTAATATTATTCTCGTTCATTCTTCATTTTAAAATAAGTTTCAATTTTTCCAACATTTTGATCTTCTGAGCAATAAAAGAAATTTCAAAATTAATATTCATTATAACATCATTTGACCCATGTTTGTCCTCAGTATGGACTTCGGATATTGCATTTTCTTTACAAATGACACCGATTCGAAGAATTCTCCTAACATTATTCATCTACAGCGTGATTCCCATCGATTAACCTCCTATCGTAATCGCAGTACACGATGATTTGTCGAAAACGAGGAAAAAAACGAAAACCAAAATGAGAACGTGTACGATAATTAAATTCGAATAAACCCATCCGAAGATAACGATAAAGACGAATAATCGTAGCATTATATTAATTTCGTATGAATAGAATCCTTTGATACGCCGTTGAAAACAAATTAGTAACGTTATCTCGTTCTCGTCGAATTATCAGCGGCGCAGCTCAAAAAAAAAATCATTCTCATATTAGCCATCGAAATAAAACTATTCTTTCGAGATCTACGTTGAATTCATTAGTTCACCGGATGGCATAATTCGTCGATTTAAGTGTAGATAAAGGATGATGTCGAGAATAGGAAATAATTATTACATTGTATTCACAGCAATACGAATACAGTCGAAGTGATAACCCAACCAGAAACGTATTGGAAACTTGCCTCGCATCTCTGGATGGCGGAAAATACGGATTAACCTTTTCTTCGGGATTGGGAGCCATTAACGCTGTCATCCAGTTGCTCAGCGCCGGCGATCATGTTATCTGTATGGATGACGTGTACGGTGGCACGAATAGATTCTTTAGTAAAATCGCCAGCAAATTCAACGTCTCCGTTACCTTCACCGATGTTAGCGACGTTCGAGAACTGGATAAAGAGATGAAACCTAACACCAAAGTAAGCTCGAGCCATCAACCCAAAGGCAACCCAAATACGAGATGATGAAATTAATTCACGCTTTCGTTTCTCCTTTTCTAGCTCATTTGGATCGAAAATCCTACCAATCCATTGATGAAAGTTGTCGACGTAAGAGCCATCTGCCGATTCGCCAAGCTCAAAAATCGCCAAGTCATCATCGTAGTCGATAATACATTTTTAACTCCGTATTTCCAAGTATGTGCTAAATTCCTTTAATCGATTTCAAATGGCTGCTCTGTATTCCCGTATTAATTCGAGTTGTTTTTTGCAGAAACCATTAGCTCTAGGCGCAGACATATCAGTATACTCATTAACCAAATATATGAATGGTCACTCTGACGTAGTAATGGGTGCTGCTGTCACCAACAGTCAAGATCTTTACGAAGACTTAAAATTTATACAAAACGGTTCGTTTATTGCAGTATTAATTTTAGTCATTACGTATGAAATTCAAACGAATGAGTACCACATTACAAACATATTTAATACACCAAATAAAATTTGGTCTCATACATTTTGGTGACAAATGACATTTTCTTATTTTATTAATAATTAAAAACCAAAGACTTGAAAAAAAATTGATCTATTAACTATAAATTTCCATACTATCTTTACCACAATTTTATCGACGAGAAGAGAGGGACAAAAGAAAGTAAGAGATGGCGAGAGAGAATGAGAGAGAGAGAGAGCGATCACTCGCTACAGTATTATTTCTACAAAGAAAAAAATCGTCTTCGTATCGATCTATATAAACATTTCTATACTAAAAGAAATGAGAGTTGATGGATAAGAGTGCTGGCAGGTGCTACAATGGAAAAACCTCTATTAAATTTTTACACTCCTAATTGTTTCGTAACGCATATCAAAACGAGATTAATTTCGACGATAAACGCCGAATTCACCTTTATCGCGTTCACACGCTCAATTGGCTCGATGAAAGTAATTTCTCGGCAGTTGATAACGAGAGCGACTTGCTAACGTGTATTTGCAATTACAGCTTCCGGTGTGGTTCCTTCGCCTTTCGACTGCTACTTAGTGGATAGGAGTTTGAAAACGTTGAGTATTAGGATGAAACAACACATGTCGAATGGCCTACGAGTCGCTCAGTTCTTAGAAAGTCATCCTATGGTGGAAAAAGTCCTATATCCTGGTAGGTCGAGCCTTTCATAACTCTCCATTATGTTTTAATAATTCGCCAATTAAATTCGTGCCTTTTCTTCAGGCTTGGAATCACATACCGGCTACGAAGTGGCCAAGAAACAATGGTCAGGATGCAGCGGCGTCATGTCGTTCTACTTGAAAGGAGATTTAGAAGACAGTAAATTATTTATAAAAAAATTAAAGTATTTTATTTGCGCCGAAAGCTTAGGAGGTTTTGAAAGTCTAGTCGAAATACCGTAAGTAACGCTTCTTTGAATAATTATTCATCTCTCCAGAGCTCCTATCTATGTATTACTAATCGTCCTTTTTTCCACTCTTTCGCAGATCCGTAATGACGCATACATCAGTTCCTGCCATCGATCGTGAAAGACTCGGTATCACTGATAATCTTATCCGTATTTCGGTCGGATTAGAATCCATCGACGATCTAATTGAAGATTTAAATCAAGCTCTGGTAGCCTTGCAGTTAACCAAAAAGAAATAAATTCGTCTTTCTATAATAATTATATACGCAATTGTGATGTCGCTAATTTTTACTTTTATTTCGTCTCGGATTAAGAAAAATACTGTTATTATTTTTATATTTAATTTTTTTTTTTCAAAAAAAAAAAAAACATTGTTTCCATGAAATTTAAAAAATAAAAAATTTACGAATTTCTCATTTAATTCGAATTTTTTAATTTCATCCTGCAAAACAAATGCCTTGAATAATGACGTCATCTTACATTTGCCTAACCTGCGCCTTATTCGATTTTTCGAGGAATATGCTAAGATTTCTACAGCTTTCTCAAATTATTGATAAAAAAAAATAATTAATTTAATTTGAATATTCTATTTAATCCTCAATTTCCAAAACTATTTTTTTTATGAATCAGATTTTCAGCACAGGAATTTTTCCATTCATTTATTCATTCTTTAATATTATTGTAGTCGTATAGGACTATTTTTAGTATTTTTGGTACAAAAATTTACGTTATAATATTTTATTGGTTTTCTTGTTGTGTTGTTTTTCAAAGGCTCAGCAGCACTTGCAGTGAATCTGTATCTAAATAGTACTCATGTTTCTACGCAAAATATGTTACTTCTTGATCAACTGTCTGAAGCTTGAGATCTTAATGAATATCCATTATGAAGAGTTCGTTATCATTCGAAGAATTTTATTCTCACATCGTTTGATAAACCAAATATTATTTCATTAGCGAGAATTTTTTTTGAAGGTGATTGAGGATCTGGAAACCTTAATACTTCATTTTTGGACTTCTGCTTATCGATTTTCAAGAAAGCAACTGAAATTATCGCATGAAATAGAAAAATCCAATCATTCATTCATAAATTTATTTACTTCTGTTACATGGGTAACATTTACAAAATTATTCTCAAGCTATGTGTATCCATTCATCAAAGTGTTAATATGGTATTGTTGTAGTCTATATATGTCATTTATAAGGATTCTCAAGTAAAGTGAGTTGGATGAGATTCACTTCTTTCTCATGTGGCATGCAAGCATGGAATATCGTTTCACAGTGTTCATTTTGAGGTCTTTCAGGATATTTTTGTTTTTAATATACGAAAGAGCATTAAGAATAAGCCTTCAACACTTTGATTGGATTCTTTCAATCACTTAAATATTACTCTTGCTTGCAGAGCCTCCGAGTTGCCCAACGTAAAGCCATTTTTGCTTTATAATCAGTTGAAATTTTTTTTGAATTTTCGTTGAAGTGCAGACCCCCAAGATCTTCCTCCTCTTGCCATACAACTGTCCACATGATGAACCTATGGCATATTATCTTCTCAGTTCAAATATTTCTTCAAATAACAGCAAAAATATCGTCAACTAGGAGTTTTCATGTCCATTCTTCAACAAGTCGAAAATACAGACGCCTTCAAACTTTGACTATGCAATCAACGAATGCTACGATAAGGATGAAAAATATAACACCCAATACGAGGGTTCTCAAATTTAATAATTATACTCAATTTGGATGTTGCTAATTTGCTATCATCGCTATAATGTCGGTAAAATGATTACAGGCTTGCTTCAAGCATCATTTCGAGCTTTAAAAATTAAGTCTTCTTTCTCCCTCTTCATTATTCCTCCTCATTAATTCCAATTCGCGATAAAAAAAATTTACCGCGTAAATGATAAAATAAATACTTGGCAGAGTTTTTTTAATAAAGATTTTCCATCATGAGTTGATGATACGCGTTATGATGGTTTTTTAGTCATTAAAGAATGGATGAAATTTCATTTGACACGTTCAATTTGTCGAAAGAAATTTTACGATGGAAATGGAACATTATTAACGAGCGATTACTACTTTTACACATCGTGGAAAGGCCATTAAAAGCCGCTGATTTCAAGATTTTTCCATTCACGTGAAAATTAAAAACATTTGTGTCTAGTGCAGGATAAAGGTACCTAAAATCGGAATTTTTGAAAACAGGTTTTTGACCTAAGATGGTAGAGTGGACACAGATAAACATTGTAACACCTTTATGGGCATTCTAGGTACATTTTTTCGCCAAGGTAGAACGATTTAAAACTCAGGAAATCATAAATTCAAAAAAAAAAAAAAACATAGAGTTGAGAACGACTTTGAAGTTTTTACTGCTATTATTCATGTATCAATCATATAAAAGTAAAGGCCATCAATAGCTATTATACGTGGTTTCTCGAAGTAAACCTATTATATCAGCTGCGTATAAACCTAAAATACTTGAAAACACAAAAAAAAAAAGTTTGAAAAACGTACCATTTCATTAGCAGAGTTTTTAATAAAAACGAAAGCTATTACAGCCTACCTGATTTGGGAAGGGAAGGTAGGGGGAGGGGGTCTTCAAATCTTTGCGTTTCAGACCATTGGTAATCATCTGGCAAATGTCCAACTTTTTGGTAAATACATGAATATACGTATTCAATATCTTGTGGTGCCCTTGTATATTTTGAACTATGAGGCGCCCAGCCATATGCCGGGCACCACAAAGAAAGTGTCTTTCAAGGATTCCATATCGGGCACCACAAGTTATATATACTATAAACTCCAGTATTTATAAGGGTTTTAATTTTTAATATATAAATATAGTCATTGTGGTGCCCACTGCCCACCTCTAAAACTTCAGCTGTGGACCCAGAGGGGTGAGATGATCATTTTCTGATAGTTTTTAGCTTAAAAACCTTGTGGTGCCCAAATTGGGCACCATAACGTTAAAAACGAGCACCACAATGACTTCATATGCTTAAAACGGGCACCACTATGACTACAATTATATCTATATATATATACTTTTCCCCCACGCGTAGCGGGGGCGAGTATTCATAAAATTCGCTCAAAATTTGGTGAGGAACTCTTCTTGAAATTGCGCAGAAGTGCTTTTTTTGTTTTTTCGAAAAATTTCAAAATGGCGGATCACTCAAATTTTGAGGGGGCTGGAGAAGGGGCAAATAGCTCAAATTTTTCGTTTTTGATTTCATATGAAAGAGTGAGTCACGGATACTAACATATCCAAATTTCAGCTTCCTAAGTGCATACTGAAAGGAGTTAGATCAAAAAACGGCTTTTTGAGGAAGTTTTGAGTCATGAAATTTCTTGAATCTTCCATATCTCCCCACCAAATCAAGTTAAAGAGGTCAAATTTTGTGTGTGAGGTTAGTTGGTGACCACAATATGACCTCTTGAATTTGGATCAAAATGGATCAAAATGGCGGATTATCAAAATTTTGAGTAGAGCTTGAGGAGCCTCAAGTTGGTAAAAATGTAATTAATATGAATTCATATGGTTATTGGGGATAAGTTGTATACTATATCCCGAATTCACTTCCATACATGATGTTGGAGGGGGAAGGCGGGGTTATCAACCTAAAATAGTGGTGGGGGTACAGGAGGGGTCGAAAATTTTTTATTGCTGTGTCATATGATAAAATGAGCCCAAGTGACAAACGTATTTTGATTTTAGCTTCCTCAGTGATTTTGGAGGGGAGTTAGAGCAAAAAACGGCTTTTGGAGGGGAAATTGCTGCGGGAAATTTCATGAATCTTCCATATCTCATCACCAAATCGGCCTAGAATGGTCAAACTTTGTGTGTAGGATTAGTTTGTGACCAGAATATAACCACTTAAATTTGAGTCTAAATGGATCCAAAATGGCGGATTATCAAGATATGAAGATAATTTGAGGACCCTCAAATGGTTATAATTTGAGAAATATGTGTTCACATGATTATTTCATGGCAAGAAATACTACATTTGTGCCAAATTCAACTTCTTAAGTGTTTTTGGAAAGGATAGGGTAGGAGTTTTCAGACTTGGTATTGGGTGCGGCCTGTAGTCAGGAACGGTTAAGCAAGGTTATTAGTAAATCAAAACAATCTCCAATTAAAAACTCAGCTCCAGTAATGCGGCAAGGCTGCTTACATTTTTTTATATACAGAATGGTCCATTTGGGACACACCACCCGAAAATGGCAGATACGTCAACTAAAGTTACATACATGCATCATGGTTTGCCTGCCAAGGAATCAGAAGGGGCCGAGATATGCTAGCTTGGAAAAAAAATTTGCTCACAGTGATCATGAAATTGAAAAATTTATACCTCGCGAACTATAAACGAGAAAACTTTGCAGTTTGTTTTGGCATGTGAGGTATAAATGAAGTTTTTCGGGTGTGAAAATGGTGGATGTAAGGGAGATAGACAAGGAGATATGGGGAAATTAATACCGAAAAACATGCGGAAAAAAGAATGAATTTTTTAATTTTATGTAAATAATTTTTGAAATTGCTCTATCAAGACCCCTTTATAAAAATTTCTTATTGATGAAAAATGTGTCGCCTACAAAATAACCCTTGATGACTTCTGTAGTCCTTCAGAGCTTCAGCTATAACAATCCGCAACAAGAGTTTACCAGCTATACTCGGAAACTACTGAGACACGTTTTCATAACTAGTTGCTGTTTTGTTTCATCAAACGCCTCTTTATCAAAAACATAATAATGATACGTATGTGACCTTGAGGTCAACTGATCGCTTTACGTTTGTTTTATAAGATTAACAGCGATGCACTTGACGAGAGTGTACAAAGTCCCGAGTAAATTATGCATCTATTTATCGACCAAAAGTTGTGAAGCAGAGTATTACTCGTATTATATTCTATTCTTTCAAGTAATTTATTTCTAGTTGATTACACACTGGCAAATGAAGTAAACGCCGCTGAAGTAATAAATTTTCGTGATGACTTCACGTACGTTGTTTGGGTAAGTAAATACTTATCATTTCCTTGACGAATTAAATATCTATTTATAGTAATTACTCGCATTTATTTCTTCAGCATGTTTCGGTAGTGTATGACTTAAATAATGGAATGATAGGCCAAACACATTAGATTGATGTTACGTCAATGCACAATTCAGTAAGACGTTACAAAAAATAATTTAAGTGTTTCCATCGTGATTCAAGCTGAGAAATTCTTCGAATTTTTCTCAAACTTTTTTACGAAAGAAGGTAGGAAAATAAAAGCACCATTTCTCACTCTACTTCGTTGCAGTACCTTATAGAAACATGTGTCTGGCTTATCATCAGTTACTTTATTCTAAGTCATCCACTGACTAAACAACTCTTACATTAAGCTAGACTATTAAAACCTTTGGTAATTATTTTCACATACTAGAATCAACAACGCTCAGCGGTATTTCATGTATCACAGCCTTCAAATTGCGCATGCGAAACTTTTATTACAAAAATACGAACCAATAATAAAATGGAGCGAAAAAAAAACTATCATCGACATCGGTTGTGGGCCAGGAGATGTAACTAAAGAACATCTACTACCTTTAATCCCAACAGATGGAGAAATAGTAATCGATTTTGAAATCAAGTATTAATGCTTTTCGGAGTGTTCGAAAATATTACAAATTCGAACACAACTAGACAGTGGGTGTCAGCGAGGAAAACTGCATGTGAATGCACGTAACATGACCTATTCCAAAGTAGTTATAGGCGAGTATGAAATAATTTCTGAGAAAATTTGATACATCTGTACTTCCAAAGAGCTGTATGTTAGAATCTTTTTAAAAAATCGAAAAAAATGAAGTTCCCAACAATAATACACGTGTAGACATCGATTTGTATTAAATGTGGGAGAAGTGGAAATTACATTCGAAATTAAATTGGCCTATTTTCAACTTTGAATCATCCACTGAACTAAAGGAAGGGAAACAAAGCACTGACACTCATTCGTCGAACACTCGACAACCTTAAACTATCGATCTATGATAATGAAAATATAAGCTTGAAATTAGTTTTCCTTTAAAGCTGGGAATCGATATTTCACCATCGATGATCGATTACGCAAAATCAAACTACAAACATCCTCGTTTGAATTACGAAGCAATGGACATCGAAAGTTCGTCCATAGATGATAAATACCGCTCCGCTTTCGATCTGGCTGTTTCATTTTATTGCTTTCATATGATACAAGATCAGCGGTATGTAGTCTATTTATAGTACGAAAATTCACAATAATGAAATACAATTGATAAAACGAACAAGATTTTATAAAACTTTAACTTTCGTTTCAGAACGGCCATGAATAATTTATACGATGTTTTAAAAAATGGTGGAGAAACTTTATTAATGTTTGTAGCCTCTAGCTCGTATTACAACCAACATCAAATTCTAGCAACCAACTCCAAATGGTCCCCATATTTATATGTAGGTAATAGGTATCTAATATCTATACAGCTTATATTTTAACAATAATGTTTTCAGGTCTTTCCTAATCGTATAAAATTTTGCAAAAGATGAAAATTAACAAAACAAAATGTAAGCAGCCATGCCGCATTACTGGAGCTGAGTTTTTAACTGGAGCTTGTTTTGATTTACTAATAACCTTGCTTAACCATTCATGACTACAGGCCACACCCAATACCAAGTCTGAAAACCCCTACCCTATCCTTTCCAAAAACACTTAAGAAGTTTTAATTTGGCACAAATGTAGTATTTCTTGCCATGAAATAATCATGCGAACACATATTTCTCAAATTATAACTATTTGAGGGTACTCAAATTATCTTCAAATCTTGATAATCCGCCATTTTGGATCCATTTTGACTCAAATTTAAGTGGTTATATTCTGGTCACAAACTAATCCTACACACAAAGTTTGACCATTCTAGGCCGATTTGGTGATGAGATATGGAAGATTCATGAAATTTCCTGCAGCAATTTCCCCTCCAAAAGCCGTTTTTTGCTCTAACTCCCCTCCAAAATCACTGAGGAAGCTAAAATCAAAATACGTTTGTCACTTGGGCTCATTTTATCATATGACACAGCAATAAAAAATTTTCGACCCCTCCTGTACCCCACCACTATTTTAGGTTGGTAACCCCGCCTTCCCCCTCCAACATCATGTATGGAAGTGAATTCGGGATATAGTATACAACTTATCCCCAATAACCATATGAATTCATATTAATTACATTTTTACCAACTTGAGGCTCCTCAAGCTCTACTCAAAATTTTGATAATCCGCCATTTTGAATCCATTTTGATCCAAATTCAAGAGGTCATATTGTGGTCACCAACTAACCTCACACACAAAATTTGACCTCTTTAACTTGATTTGGTGGGGAGATATGGAAGATTCAAGAAATTTCATGACTCAAAACTTCCTCAAAAAGCCGTTTTTTGATCTAACTCCTCTCAATATGCACTTAGAAGCTGAAATTTGGATATGTTAGTATCCGTGACTCACTCTTTCATATGAAATCAAAAACGAAAAATTTGAGCTATTTGCCCCTTCTCCAGCCCCCTCAAAATTTGAGTGATCCGCCATTTTGAAATTTATCGAAAAAACAAAAAAACTATTTTTGCGTATTTTGCAAGAAGAGTTCCTCACCGAATTTTGAGCGAATTTTATCCACACCCGCCTGCGCAAGGCGAGTGACACAAAAAACGCAATTTCCTCAAAAACAGGTTTTTGCTAACTCTCCTCAAAATGCACTTAGGAAGCTGAAATTTAAATATGTTGGTGTCCGTGACTCACTCTTTCATACGAGATTAAAAACGAAAAATTTGAGCTATTTGCCTCTTCTCCAGCCCCCCTCAAAATTTGAGTGATCCGCCATTTTGAAATTTTTCGAAAAAACAAAAAAAGCACTTCTGCGCATTTTCAAGAAGAGTTTCCTCACCAAATTTTGAGCGAATTTTATGAATACTCGCCGGCGCTAAGCGTGGGGGAAAAAAATATATATATACCAAAAAGTTGGACATTTGCCAGATGATTACAAATGGTCTGAAACGCAAAGGTTTGAAGACCCCACCGTCCCCCGACCTTCTCTTCCCAAATCAGGTAGGCTGTAATAGCTATCGTTTTGTTAAAAACCCAGTTAAAAAGGGTCAACTGTCTTCACTGAAGAAAAAGATACCAAACTGATTAAGAATTAGGAATTACTTTCTTCATCTGAAAAAAAATATCCGTCACTGTCTTCAGATTCGTCAGAAAGATTAATAATTAATGGTTCAATGGTTATCTCTGTTATCTCTCGAGCACATTCTCTTGCAAAATCGCCTTCCTCCATTTTTTTGGAATGAAAAATATACGAACAAATTGACGATAGAAAACTGCAGCATAAAAATTTTATAACGCTTTTATATTTTCCCGCATATAATTAAAAATTCAAATATGATTTACAAACGAACTCCTTTAGTATGTAGTATGTGCCACATCTTATACAACCCCCTTCATTAGCTCCCGTTTTTCACGGTGAAAAATTTCAGGAAAATCATTTCGCAAGAGTGTTGTGTACAAGGGTAGAAGCTGTAGGTTAATATGCCCTCTCAATGAGAATAAAATAATGTATCGATAAATGTTACCATTAGACCAACCAAAAAGTGAAATTTGTGATAACACAAAAATATGTTACTTTCTAAATGAAAAAAAAAAAATACGATGATTCATCTTCGAGGATATAAAACCACTTAAAAAGTTGAATTTTAGAACAAATGTAGTATTTTTTGTCATGCAATAATCACATGAACATATATTTTTCAAGTTATAACTACTTGAGGCTCCTCAAATTATCTTCAAATTTTTCGATCCGCCATTTTGGATCCATTTTGACCCAAATTCAAGAGGTCATATTATGGTCACCAACTAACCTCACACACAAAATTTGATCTTTCTAGATTGATTTGGTGAAGAGATATGGAGGATTCAAGAAATTTCATGACTCAAAACTTCCTCAAAAAACCGTTTTTTGCTTTAACTCCCCTTCAAATGCACTTAGGAAGCTGATATTTGGATATGTTGGTGTCCATGACTCACTCTTTCATATGACATCAAAAACGGAAAATTTGAGCTATTTACCCTCTCTTCAGCTCACCTCAAAATCTGAGTGATCCGCCATCTTGACGTGTATCAAAAAAACAAAGAAATACCTTTGTTAGATTTTTAAGGAGAGTCTCTCACCAAGTTTTGAGCGGATTTCATGAATACCCGCTGGCGCTACGCGTGGGAGAAAAAAATATAATATACCAAAAAGTTGGACATTTGCCAGACAATTACAAATGGTGTGAAACGCAAAGATTTGAAGACTCCCCTCCACCAACCATCTCTCAAATCAGGTAGGCTGTAACAGCTATCGTCTTCAAGTTGAAAACTCAGCTAATCATTACTTCTGACTTGAAACCATGTCTTTTTTATCACTTCCATCACTTGTTAGGCGCCCTGATATTTATTTTAGGATATTTTAGATAAAATCGAATATTTTATACCTATTAAACATCGACATTACAGATCGTTAACAGTATGCGCTCAACAATTTATCATAAGCAGCAAAATTATATTAAAAACATTGCAGGACTTGGAGAAGTACATTACACCATATCAAAATAGCATAGATCCAGTGTCCGAAGTAACGAACTTGATGCAAGATATTGGATTTAAAGTTGAAGATTGCATTTGCGAAGTGAAAAGTTACGAATATCCAACAAAAGAGACTTTTCTAGGTGAAAATTATTCATAATTGTATGTAATCTCTTATTACCTTATAATTTTAGCTATTCTCTCAATACCTTTTTCTTTCAGATTCTATGCTTGCGCTGAATCCATTCTTGCAACGCATACCTCATTCTTTACGTGACGAGTATACCGAAGATTTTAAACGAAGAATGTTATCCATAGTTTCAAATGAAACTATTTTCTCCTATCCTACGATGGTAGTTTACGCTCGTAAATCGTAATGATTTCGCAAAAAGGGAACTGGTAGGCGATATCGACTGCCAAACAACAAATACTAATAGAACCGTAAGTCTAGAAGGAAAAGTGATCCTAGATGTCATAACGAAGGAAAAAATAGTATATCTTTTAAAACGCTTTAAATATCATTTGTTCTCAACTAATGGCACTTCCACTAAATTTCGTCGTAACCAAAGGTATAGGTAATTTGATTTCCTATAGAAAAATCAATACACGGCTACGTTTGCACCAATTACGAGATATTAACTTTGAACCCATTTTTCCTAAAAACTAAGAATTTATTTTATCTGTGTATTACTAATCCTGATTCATTTGCCTCTTTCGCAGATCTGTAATGACGCTTCCATCAGTTCCTGCTATCGATCACGAGAGGCTCACTAACACTGATAATCTTATCTGTATTTCGGTTGGATTAGAATCCATCGACGATCTGGGTGAAGATTTAAATAAGTTCTGGTCGCCTTGCAGTTAGGCAAAAATAAATAAATGTCTTTTTATAATAATTAAATATGTAATTACGATGTTGCTAATTTTCATTTCCGATTTTGTCTCGGATTATGAAAATACCATTATTATTTTCACTTTTAATTTTATTTAAAAAAAAAAAAAATTATATCAATATAATTATGTGAAATTTTTAAACAATAAAAATTTATGAATTTCTCATTTCATTTTAATTTTTTAACTCGATTCCAAGTTGTTTCGTGCTATAAAACTAATACCTCGAGTAATGATGTCATCTATGCTTTTAACTGTAATGCCAGCGCCATCACTTCTTCGATGAATATGTGGGAAATTTGACGACATTCCCGGAGTATTAGTAAAAACGAATTAAATTATTATTTTAATTTTAATTGAATTAATAACTTTGAAAATTATACAAACATGAATGTAGCATTTTCATACTATGCTAAGTGCCAAAAACATGTTTTCGAGATAATCACGTTTTAAGTTTTGTACGTCCACGTTGGTGGCTGAGAAGATGCATATCACAAAAATGAAGGCTCAGAGTAAACTTCCATCTATTCCCTACCACCCAGTTCAAAATTTAGGTCGATCCGATTATTTGATACTGAGTAATTATGTTTTGAAAAATATACCTTGCTCATAATTTTAAAATAAATGGTAAAAATGCATCGAAAAGTATTTTATTTTTATATATTTTTTTCTTCTGATATGAAATTATAAACAAAAAAATGACAAAAGATGATTATTATTATTTTTTGAAAGCAAAAAAATTATAAAAAAGAAATTTAAAAAAAAATTCAATCATTTCGATGGTAGTGCTATCTTTAGGTTATATTCTGAATCCTTAAAAAGTAGGTATCCGGCACTTTGATAGGTTCGGATGGGGTACATATTGTCCATGTATACCATAGTGGTCATAACTCAATTTCGTCAAAAAATGGTACTTAGCATGGTATGAAAATGCTACATTCACATATTTTTATTGAATAAAATTTTCAGCACAGGTATGAGGTCCAGTGGCGTAGCTAGGAATTCTTTACAGAGCAAAGGAACCTGGAAATCTTTATATCTCATTTTTAGGCTTCTGCTTTTCAATTTTTAAGATAACAAATCAACATATCTCGTGAAACAAAAACAAAAATCTTTCCTGCAGTTTCAAACACAGAACCCTCTGCATCGTCCTTCCCTTCACTACAAAGTGTCCAGATGATAAAGCAATGGTATGTCATCTTCTTAGTCCGATATTTTTTCACATCAAAGCACCTGCTTCATCAGCTGGACAGTAGTGTAGTGAAGGGGGATATTTTCATTTCACGGGATAAAAACCTCGAAAACACAGAAGTCTAAGATTAACGTATAAAGATTTCCAGACTCCTTAGCACATAGAAGATATGTAATTTTGGAAATTAAGGATGCAATTGAAATTTAATTGATGAAATTAACTCAGTTATGCCTACAACGATCTCTGTGAGACTTTTCGCTGATGATATTAATATATCCTTCAGATGAAACGATCCTGCACTAGCACCAATGACCTCCCAGGATACCTTCCAAAAAACTGAATATTGGACCAACAATAATGATCTCAGATTCTCTGAATTTAAAAGGCATTGCATCAACTTCCGTAGAAAAACGAAAATGTTACCCTCTCCATCTCTTTGTTTAAACGGCCGCCTATTACAATTCGAATACAGTCAAGTTTCCAATCCTAAAAATTCTTATATATCCATAACATAACCCATCCAGAAAACTTCTTCTAAATATTTATAGAGCCTTCATTAGAAGGAAAGCTGAATAAGGTTCTTCAGCCTATATGTTCACCAGTAATTCTGTTATATCAAATATATGTAAAAAGTATAATTTTTTTTACGATTTTAGGATGGCAATACAAAAAGAATATCTCGAAACTAAAATTATTAGGCTTAAATATAATTTTTTCGAAATAACGAATAAAACATGAAAATTTCAAAACTTTGACCCCAATATGGGGAAGGAAAATATTAACCTAGAAGTTTGAAATTTTTTGAGCACTCTTTTAGGACGATTTGACGACTTTTTTTGCCTAAGGGTCATCGATTTTCAAAAATAAAACCAAAATTCGTCCCACCCTAGTATACATGTATATGTACTTCATTATATACTAAAAAGTTTTGAAATTTAGTATTATGATTACAAATTCGTCGCAAACGTAAAGATATAAAACTTTATTAACTGCATGATATACCTATTCCTTTCTTCATTACATTTCTCCCACACAACTATATTTGAGCTTCCTCAAAAAAAAAAAAAAAAAAACGTAAGCAGCCATGTCGCATTACTGGAGGTGAGGTTTTAACTGTGTCTTGTTTTGATTTAGTAATAACCTTGCTTAACCATTCATCACTACAGGCCACACCCAATACCAAGTCTGAAAACCCCTACCCTATCCTTTCCAAAAACACTTAAGAAGTTCAATTTGGCACAAATGTAGTATTTCTTGCCATGAAATAATCATGCGAACACATATTTCTCAAATTATAACTATTTGAGGGTCCTCAAATTATCTTCAAATCTTGATAATCCGCCATTTTGGATCCATTTTGACTCAAATTAAGTGGTTATATTCTGGTCACAAACTAATCCTACACACAAAGTTTGACCATTCTAGGCCGATTTGGTGATGAGATATGGGGAAGATTCATGAAATTTCCTGCAGCAATTTCCCCTCCAAAAGCCGTTTTTTGCTCTAACTCCCCTCCAAAATCACTGAGGAAGCTAAAATCAAAATACGTTTGTCACTTGGGCTCATTTTATCATATGACACAGCAATAAAAAATTTTCGACCCCTCCTGTACCCACCACTATTTTAGGTTGATAACCCCGCCATCCCCCTCCAACATCATGTATGGAAGTGAATTCGGGATATAGTATACTTTTTATTATCAATAATCATACGAGTTGATATTAATTACATTTTTATTAATTTGAGGCTCCTCAAGACCTACTAAAATTTTGATGATCAGCCATTTTAACCCTCGATTAGTCGCATGCGTAATTTAGTCGCACCACTGGAGGAAACCTCCGGGTATGGTATGTTTTAGTCGCACCACTGGAGGAAATCTCCAGGTATGCTACATTTTAGTCGCACCGCTGGAGGAAACCTCCGGGCAAAAAAAATTAAATTTCTCGCCTAAAAGTCGATAAAACAACATTATTTTCAACGTTAATGAATTCTAATAAGATATTTACTCAGTTCTTTACTATGCAATTTTTAAATTGCTTGGCATATTAAAAAAAATTAAGTATAACCTAAGGTACTATGAGGAATTCATCTTCACTCATCTTCTAACCGTGGTCTAATAACAAATGAAAAAGTAACACAAATCGAAAATTTACACATTTAAAAATGGCGGAAAGAATGAACAGCATAGCATTCGAAGAAGAACAAAGTAGAAGAATACTGGAAGACAGAGATGAAGAATTTTTTGACTATCCGGACAGTCAGGATAGTGGCGAGGAAGATTTTACAAATAACTCTGAACATGAGACAGAGTCCGAGCAGTCATTTGATGATTCCGAGGATGATCCTGATTGGGATGATAGGCCATCAACCAGCCAAGCTACCCCTGCAAAAAGACCACGGTGTCGAACACGATCACAGGGTCCATCTCCCTTTCAGCCAGCGCAGTCTGCTTCAAGCCAATGTCGCGTACGATGTTTCTTGAGCGGCAAAGATGGAACGCAGTGGTTCATGGAACCTCAAGAACGCGAAAAAAAAATTGCTCCTCTTGGAAACCAAGACATTACAGCTTCAATCCCGGAGGCTGCTCAAAGCGCGAAAAGTCCAATATCGTCATGGAGTTTATTCATCAGCGATTCGATGATTAAAAAGATTGTGGAGTACAGCAACATGAAACTCGAAAAAATGAGAGCCGGATACTCCAGATCTAGAGATGCGAATCCAACCGACGAAGCTGAGATGAAGGCGGTGCTGGCGTTTCTATATCTTGCGGGTCTTCACAATTCCGGACATACCAACGTTTCTGATCTATGGGCTGATGATGGTACTGGCTTAGAACTGTGCAGACTCTCTATGACAGAAAGGCGCTTCAGGCAGTTGTTATGTGCGGTAAGGTTCGATAGCATTGATGTGAGCGATAGGGAGAGGCGTTTAAAAATTGACAAGATGACCAAAATTAGGGAGATCTTTGAAGCATTTAATTCAAACTGCAAAAGAAATTATAATTTGTCCGATAGGGTAACTATAGATGAGATGCTCGAGAGTTTTCGTGGGAACTGTGGATTTAAACAGTATATGCCTAAGAAGCCTTCGAAGTATGGGATTAAAATTTTCGCTTTGTGTGATGCCAAAACTTACTATACATCAAATTTAGAGGTATATGTGGGAAATCAGCCAGAAGGGTCGTCAATGAGGCAAAGTAATTCTCCCACAGATGTTGTTTTACGACTTGCTAACCCTATTTTTGGATCGGGTCGTAACATAACAGTAGACAACTGGTTCACAAATTATGATTTAGCGGAAAAATTAGCTGAAAAAAATTTGAGTTTAATAGGTACCATTCGGAAAAATAAACGATTTATCCCACCAACTTTTTTAAAGGAAAAAGAATTTAAAACTCCCAATTCTTCGTTATTCGCTTTTAATAATTTAGCAACTTTGGTAGCATACATGGGGAAAAATAAAAAAATTGTACCATTGCTCTCCACACTACCGGAACACAACAATAATAAAACCGTGTCAGAAAAAGAAAACAAACCCGTAATAATAACCGAATATAATGCAACAAAAGGAGGGGTGGATCAAGTAGATAGGCTGAAGGTAAGTTATTCGATTGCGAGGTCATCACGTAGATGGACATTAACATTATTTTTCAGTATTTTGAACATAGCGGGCATAAATGGGCACATAATATTTAACACAAATTCTAAATCCTTCATGAGCCGTCGGGTATATTTGAAAAATATAATAAAAGAACTTTTATACGATCAGGCTCGCCGAAGGGCGACTACTCAGCAATTACAACCCATGCTGAGAGATCGCATAGACTTTCTTTTTCCTCTACGACCACAAGATGAATTAACGTCTCGACCTAGCAGAGCGCGAGCAGAAGGGAGATGCTATTTGGACACGTGGAAAGAGAACCGATTATCAACGGTGACATGCCATAGATGTGAGAAGTACATATGCACAAAGCATAGGGTTTTATTTTGTACAAACTGTGCACCCCGAAGAAACTGAGCCATCCACTTCACTTTGTCTTCCAGCTTGAAAAGTGTTACATTCATAATTTGTTTTTTTTTTTTCTGTATTTAAAAAAAAAATAAATTATTGATGATTTTTTGATGTTGAGGAAATTTCTTATTCAAATATTAAAATTAAGATATTTGTATATTAAGAATCTGCTTCTCACATTCCATCATCGAAAATATTTCAAAAGAGTTGAAATAAATAAATAAATAAACAAATAAATAAATAAATAAAATGATTGCTATCGTTTCTGAATTGAAAACTCAGCTGAAAAAAACAAATAAAATATCTACAATGCTGCCATATATTCCCTAAAACCTAAATGGTACTTAAATATATGCTACACTGTTCAGAAAGTGTGGTAACACTACCCGGAGGTTTCCTCCGGTGGTGCGACTAATTTCTAATATACCCGGAGGTTTCCTCCATGGTGCGACTAATGGCGGGTTAAATTCATTTTGATCCAAATTCAAGAGGTCATATTCTGGTCACGAACTAACCTCACACACAAAATTTGATCTCTTTAACTTGATTTGGTGGGGAGATATGGAAGATTCAAGAAATTTCATAACTCAAAACTTCCTCAAAAAGCCGTTTTTTGAACTAACTCCTCTCAATATGCACTTAGGAAGCTGAAATTTGAATATGTTAGTATCCGTGACTCACTCTTTCATATGAAATCAAAAACGAAAAATTTGAGCTATTTGCCTCTTCTCCAGCCCCCCTCAAAATTTGAGTGATCCGCCATTTTGAAATTTATCGAAAAAACAAAAAATCTATTTTTGCGCATTTTCAAGAAGAGTCCCTCACCAAATTTTGAGCGAATTTTATGAATACTCGCCGACGCTACGCGTAGGGGAAAAAATATATATATACCAAAAAGTTGTACATTTGCCAGATGATTACAAATGGTCTGAAACGCAAAGATTTGAAGACCCCACCCTTCCCCGACCTTCTCTTCCCAAATCAGGTAGGCTGTAATAGCTATCGTTTTGTTAAAAACTCAGCTAATAAAAAAAAAAATTGAAGACCCCACCCTCCACCGATCAATCTCCAAAACAACTATGCTGCAATAAGTGTCGTTTTTAAGGCAAAAACACCGCGAAAAAAAACACTCACACATTTCTATTTCATTGCTTAACTTCACGGTATAGTTTAGAGAACAACTTATCAATCTTGACCTTGATTTAACTTTTTTAATTATTGGCAATCGATAACAATAATTTACTATTTATTTTTCTCTGTTGCTTCGATAAGAACATAATTCACAGTTTGTTTGAAAATTAAAATGTCTACGCGTACATTTTTCGGGTATGTTATTTCATGAATTGAAGCATTCTGTTGATTGATTTTCACCTCGATTGCATTCTCTTGTGAACAATGTTAATAATCATACGTATTTTAGATTCAACCACGTTCATTTATATCGTTCAAATCATTCTATTCAAGTGAAAGGCGCCAAGTGGGCATTGCAAAAATATGCATCAGCAATTAAGTGCGAAAACATACGAAAAGCGATTGACATTGGTTGCGGTCCTGGAGATATAACACATGAGCACGTGCTACCCTTACTTTCTGACGACTGTGAAGTTGTAAGTGGACGATAAGACACAACTCTAAAAGTCTACAGAATGCGGAAATTAACGAGTGATTTTTTCTCAAGCTTGGAATCGATATCGCTCAACCGATGGTGGATTACGCGAAATCCGCATTCAAAAATGATACTCGTCTGAGCTTCGAAGTAATGGATTTCGAAATGCCGTCGGTCAGTAAAAAATACCCGTCAACTTTCGACTTGGCTGTCTCCTTTTTTACTTTCAATATGTTGCAAGATCAACGGTACGTTTTTAACATTCCTATTATTGCATGATTAAATATCACGAGAGATATAGTCAATCATGTTCACCTTTTTTAGTCGAGTTTTCAAAGAAAAACTAAGCTATTTCAGTGTACCTTATTAGGGAAAAGGAGCAGAACTCCGACGTTTTTTCGACAATTTTAGAACACCTGAAAATACGACGATCGTACACTAGGTCATTGTGTTCGAGCCCTATTCAAACATGAATGATGTAACTTATAAGCTGAGAAATGGTCTAAAATTAACTCAACGAAAATCCACAGCCATGTATTATAATAAACTTCGCAGTTGCACTTGTAATCTGAAAGTCGACCTTGACCGAGCTCGTATACCTACTTCCAATACAGTTAAATATCCGAGGCTCGCATTTAATTAAAAACTCTCCTGGACACCTCATATAAATGAAGCCAGAATAAAAGGCCTCTCAAAACTTAATATATTGAAAAAACTTTCAGGCACATCTTATGTTTCAGATCATCACATATTACTCAAACTATCCGTACTCTTATCAGATCAATTATTGACTGCATTATTCCGATATATGCTCACGGATCAAACTCACATTTCAACATAATAAATTCCATCTCGAACACCAGCGTGAGAATCGCTGCAGGAGCATTCAGATCTACTCCTATCCCAAGCCTTCATAATGATAGATCAGAATGTCCTTCATCAATACACCGACAACTCATCACTACGTTGACCTTCCTGAACATATGACCAACTGCTCTGCATCGCATAATTACATTGAGTTCAATGCTGAACTCATTTAAAGCACTATTACCAGCAGTGGCGATAAACACTATCCACATCCATCATTTCATTTAAAACCCTGTACCCTCCCTAGCAAACCTATAACCTAATTGTTATATCATATTCACCTTTTTTAGTTGAGTTTTCAAAGAAAAACTAAGCTATTTCAGTGTACCTTATTAGGCAAAAGGAGCAGAACTCCTACCTTTTTTCGACAATTTTAGAACACCTGAAAATACGACGATCGTACACTAGGTCAATGTGTTCGAGCCCTATTCAAAAATGAATGATTTAACTTATAAGCTGAGAAATGGTCTAAAATTAACTCAACGAAAATCCACAGCCATGCATTATAATAAACTTCGCAGTTGCCTTTGTAATCTAAAAGTCGACCTTGACTGAGCTTGTATGCCTACTTCCAATACAGTTAAATATCTGAGGCTCGCATTTAATGAAAAACTCTCCTGGATACCTCATATAAATGAAGCTAAAAGAAAATGCCTCTAAAAACGTAATTTATTAAAACAACTTTTTCGCAAGAATGCCCTCTATCAATACACCGACAACTCATCACTACATTGAACTTCCTGAACAATATGGCCAAATGCTCTGCATCACATAATCCCAATCAGTTCAATGCTGGACTCGTTTAAACAACTATTACAAGCAATGTCGCTAAATACTATCCACATCCATCATTTTGTTGTAAACCGCATACCCCCGTCAACGTTGAGGAGGAGGGACCCCAAATGTTTGCTTGATTGCACTAACACTACAATCAATTCCTTCAACAATTTTAGAAATTCTGAAAATATCACCACCGTACTTCAGATCAATGTGTTCGAGCCTTATTCAAACATGAATGATGTAACGTATGAGCTGAGATAAAACATCAGTATGATCGTAACATGGCTGTGCACGTATAAGTTAAAGTTTACCATACCCTTTACATATTTTAACGATTTAGAAAATAAATTCTGATCTTTTTAAACAGACCTCGCATTTTGGTCCAACTTCTAGTCAAATAGGTATAATTCCCAGTTGGTGTTACTTATCACCCAAAATACAACCTTTAAGTTAAAGTAAACACAAATTCAACAATAGCTCGAAATGGGAGATAATTTAATAAATAAAGAATCGCTAGATTACGAGGGTCAATAGGTATATATAGTACCGGTTTTAGGATCGCTGCTAGGGAGAGGTGAGTCAATTCCATTAAGTCAAAAGGGAAAAATAGTAAATTGTTTAAAATTCGCAAAAATTCGATAAGTACATAAAAAAGTATTTGGGTTATTTCCGCTCGTTACATTTTTATATTATAGTCATTAACTAATCTTACACACGAAGTATGACCTTTCTAGGCCGATTTGGTGACGAGATATAGATGGTTCATGAAATTTCCTGCAGTAATTTCCCCTCCAAAAGTCGTTTTTTGCTCCAACTCTCCTCCAAATTCACTTAGGAAACCCCTCCCCTTCTCCCTTTCAACATCATATATGAGGGTGAATTGAGGGGAGATATAGTACACTTCTCATGTCCAATAATCATACAAGTTCATATTAATTACATTTTTCCAACTTAAGGCTCCTCAAGCTCTACTCAAATTTTGATAATCCGCCATTTTGGATCCATTTTGATCTAAAATTCAAGAAGTCATATTCTGGTCACCAACTAATCTCACATACAAAGTTTGACTTTTTTAAGTCGATTCGGTGAGGAGAAATGAAAGATTCACGAAATTTATGACTCAAAACTTCCTCAAAAAGCAGTTTTTTGTTTTAACTCATCTCAAAATATACTTAGGAAGCTCAAATTTGGATGCGTTGGTGCTCGTGACTCACTCTTTCATATGAAATCAATAAAGAAAAATTTGAGCAATTTGCCTCTTTTTCAGTCCCCCTCAAAACTTGAATGATCCGCTAATTTGAATTTTTTTCGAAAAAACAAAAAAGCACCTTTGTTAGATTTCTAAGAAGAGTCTCTTACTAAATTTTGAGCGAATTGCATAAATACCTGTCCGCTCTACGCGTGGGGGGAAATATATATATATGCCACTACACTTGTTAGGCCCTGGACCATAGATACCAAACAAACGTTCAGAGACCCGCCTTATTTAAAGAGGATGAGATGCGTGAGTAAGCTTTTTGGAAACTACTTGAGCATAACATATTAGGAACCTTTAGAGGGGTAAGAAAAATTCAAAATTCAAATATACAAATGCAACGATTCATATGAAACATGCTTTAGATTTATTACTAATCTTGTCAGACCCAAGTGAGTCTCCCTTATGAACGTTTGTATAAAACTGAAAGCTATATACGCTCAAATATACACACAAAACGTTTGGGAGACCCTTTTGGGTCTCGCAACGTAGGATCGGGTCTCGGAACGATAGCAGCATTTCCAAGATCATATATATATATATATATACCGGGTGACTACTTGAATCGAGCACCCCAAGCGCAAAATTTTTTCCCTCATATAAATGAAATATATATTTGAATGATATTAGCAAGAATAAATGGCATAAAGATTGTTTAGTGCTTAAAAGCATCTATCAATAAAATGCAACATTTTAAATTATTCTTTCGTTATAAAAAATACATATGTGCATTAAATTTATTCATTTTTTAGCTAATTTTGTCGCTTGGGTGCTCGAATCAAGTAGTCACCCGGTATATACCAAAAAGTTGGACATTTGCAAGATGATTACAAATGGTCTGAAACGTAAAGATTCGAAGACTCCACCCTCCCCTCCCCAAATCAAATTGGCTGTAATAGCTATTGTTATTAAGTTAAAAACGCAGCTAAAAACCCCTTGAAAACAAAAACAGAAAAATACTTATCGAGGATTTGGATAACCTACCCCTCCAAAAAACCATCTATACTAACATACTATATACCTATCTTATCGATCACATAAAAACTTTTAGGTATCGTTCTATCATCTCAATGAACTACTAAAAATTTAACCGTTAATTTCTAGTACTGCCTTCCAAAACATTTATAATATTTTGAAAAATGGAGGCAAAACATTAATACATCTAGTGATCAGCTGTCCACATTACACGCAACTAGAAGCTTTAGCTACGAATCCGAAGTGGCTGCCGTATTCGCAAGATGTGAAGGCATTCGTTTCACCGTACCATCACAGCGCCGACCCAAAGAACGAAATTCTCGACTTAATGCAGAAGATGGGGTTTCACGTCCAAGACTGCGTTTTTACATCAAATATTCACGAATTCCAGACTGAGGAACTATTCTGGGGTAAATAACTTACATAATACTTATATGCACGCAAATAATATTATATGCATTTAGCATAAAAAGTTGATGGAATATTTACCTGGAGTTTTATACGAATTTTTTTCACAATCAGAATCGATGCTGGCAATAAATCCCTTCATGGAGTATATACCCGAATTTTTGGTGAAAGAATTTATCGAAGATTATAAACGAAGGATGTGGCAGACGGTTTCAAATGAACTAAAGTTCCCTTATACCACCATCACTGTTTATGCTCACAAACCATAGCAGCGTACGCAATAGTCGATGCAGCTTGCAATCATTTAAACTTCTTTTCCATTAATTGCTTATTTCGTTAATACATGCTTTTATAATTACAGAAATGTTTAGATTGTTTTTTTTTTTTTATTTTTATTTTTTAAATAATAAATTTAATACCTAAAAATATATATTATCAACTCTATTGATTCTTTAATTAATTACTTTATTACTTACTAATGTATTTATGGGAAGAAAAATGGCTATATATATATATATATACTCGTATTAACTGCTTTCTCTTAAAAATCATTTCTTCAATTTGATTGTAGTGATCTCGAAGCAGAAATTTAACAATTTTCAGAAAGAGGAAATTGAAAATTAAATGACAAAAAAAAAAGGACATAGATAAATAGATCATGTTTAAACACATTATATTACTTTGCAAGGTTTCATTTGGAGGCCCAATGAACATTTTTAGGTATATTGAGCAAAAAAATCCTGAACTTTACTTTCCGAGTAGTACCCTAGTGGTTATAAACTTTACTATTATATCTATATGTCTTCTTTCATTCGCTGTTCACCATTAATACACTCAACAATCATCAATCCTTCTCTGTGAATGTTGATTTTCATCGATGAAGGTACGAATGTCTATAACAGATGTTCTATATCATCGACATTCGTCATCCATGAATCATAATACTCATCACGCTTCGGATCTTTACGGTAACATATAAATGATACACTGCGACAGTAACAACATTAGGATAAGGTATGACCCTTATTATAATACTAATTAACCAAGTATGTTAATAACATCAAAAGAGTCAGCAATAGTAGTTTCATATAATACCGTTGACTCTTTATAACGCACCACCCCTAAGATAAGATAAAGACACAACGTACGTAAATATTCACATTTGGTAATTAACGTTCACACTTCACAGTCAATCGAAAATTTATCAATTTTTGTCTTAATTTATTTCTCAGTGACTGATAATTGATAATATTTCTAAATAATTCATAACTTTTCTTCTTTTGTCTATTCAAAAAGAACATATTGTTTTCATAATTTCGTGAAAAACTTAAAATGTCTACACGTACGCTATTCGGGTATGTTAATCCACTTATTTGAACTTTGTGTTAATTTGTCGATTATTTTATTGGAAAATTCAACTTTAATACAATCATATGTATTTTAGATTCAACCACGTTGAATTATATCGTACAAATAATTTCCTTCAAGCGAAAAACGTCGAGCAAATACTGAAAGAATATTCATCAGCAATTAAACGTGAAAGTATACGAAAAGTCATTGACATAGGTTGCGGTCCTGGTACTATAACTTATAACCAAGTACTACCTTTGATTCCTGAGGATGGTGAACTGGTAAGTAAACAAAGAGATGTTGCATCAGAACACTCTGATGAATGAAGGAATTCACGAGTGCGTTTATGTTTTCAAGCTTGGAATCGATATCGCTCAACCGATGGTGGATTACGCGAAATCCACATTCAAAAATGATACTCGTCTGAGCTTCGAAGTAATGGATTTCGAAATGCCGTCGGTCGGTAAAAAATACGCGTCAACTTTCGACTTGGCTGTCTCCTTCTTTACTTTTAATATGTTGCAAGATCAACGGTATATATTAATCGCTTTCAATTTATCAATTATTCTATCACTGAATGCCCCGCTATAACTCAAATGATTATTGGGAATAAGAAGCATACTATATTCCCAATACATCTCCATACATGATGTTAGTGGGGAGAAGGGTGCACATCTTAGGTGTCTTGGAAAGCATAGGTTGGGGTTTTCTGATTCTGGACCAAGTGTAGCCTTCAGATATGAAAAGGGAACAACATTATTTGCCAACTGGAACAAGCCCAGCTCAGCTCCATTTACGCGGCAGGGCTGCTAATCTTTTTTTTTTCTTCAAAATTTTATTACATAATTTTGTAACTTTTTGAAATTAATTTTCTTCATTTAAAATAGTATATTTCGCAACTAGGGAAGTAAAAGTGATTTTAGATTCATGTGACAATCCTCCCACTCGTCAAGAATCACTTTTCTCTCCCTAGTTGCGAACAAAATATTTCCGAAATGCGGGAGAAAAGCGCTCGCCTGAGACCCGAACAATTAGCCAGCGGGAGGTAAAGTAGCGCTTTCCTCTCGCAAGCATGAGATAAATAAAACAAAACAAAGATCGTTTAATTTCCAGCACCGCCTTCGAAAACGTTTACAATATTTTGACAAATGGAGGTAAAACGTTGATACATATAGTGTGCGAGACTCCAAATTTTACGACACTCGAAGCTTTAGCTTCGAATCCCAAATGGTGTCCGTATTTATACGGTGTGAAGGAATTCATCTCACCCTACCATCACAGCGTCAATCCGAAGAACGAAGTTACCAACCTAATGCGGGAGATTGGATTTCACGTCCAAGATTGCGTTTTTACATCAAACGTTTACGCTTTCCAGACTGAGAAGCTTTTTTGGCGTAATAATATACATATTGCTTATACACAACAGGGTGATTCAAAAATACGCGTGAATTTTTTTTGCTCATAATCTCTAAAAATGTTCATTTTAGTTACATTAAAAGAAGGCTACACAAATTTTCATCAAAAGAAAAGATTCTTATAGCTAATTAAATAGAAAATCATTTCTTTTATTTTTCACGTTGACAAATTAAATACTTTCCAAAAGTTTTTTCCTTTTCTATAGAAAATTAATTTTTGTATTATTAAGTGAATTTTTATTTTTAGGGTGATTTTTACATTAAATGAAATGCTGATTTTTTCAACTCCGAAGCGTCATCAATAAATTTGCTTTTTTGACTTAATTTTGAGGAACAATTTTTTTTAATGAAAATCAATGATATTAGAGATTATGAGTTTAAACTTCCAAAAAAAAGAAATGAAATTTGAACCACTCTATTATATACCGTGTCCAAGAGATCTTAGCACCCCCGAGCACTAAATTCCCTTTACTGAACAAAAGCAATCAAATGTTTACTTTGTTTCATCTCATGATAATGAATAATTTATAACGTTGCATTTTCATTCATTTTCTACCTTTATTCATCAATTTGAATTAATTTTATTTGTCATTAATGTTCGAAACCAAAAAGAAAAAATCGTTATTAATAATAATATTATTATTTGATTTTTTAATCCCGTAAGTAGATATTAAAAGAAATAAAATACTAGATACTTAATTGTTTCTAGATGAAGAGAATCCAGCGTTCTGGGGTACTAAGATCCCTTCAACACTGAATAATTCTATCCGTTTACATTAAAGAGTAAATTTACCTAGTGTTTTGTCTGATCTTTTTTCTCATAATCAGAATCGATGCTAGCAATAAATCCCTTCGTGGAATGTATACCTGACTTTTTGGTGGAAGAATTCATCGAAGATTACAAGCAAAGAATGTGGATGGAAGTTTCAAATGAACCGAAGTTCTCTTATACCACTATCACTACTTATGCTCATAAACCCTATCAGCATGTATAATAATCGAACTTTTCCTCTCAATAATTGTTTACCTTGAAGGTTTTTTGCAGATGCAGAAATTTTTAGGTTACATTTATGCTAACATTTTTTAAATAAATTTATTATTATGAATTTTTTTTTCAATTTTATCTATCAAATTTATTATTTTATTAGATAATTAATTTCTTTCATTAATAATAGATTCATTATAAAAAAAATCAATATGCACCAACTGCGCGTTATGTGTAAGAAATACTACCAAGGTAAGTACGTGCGAGTAATGAGATAATTAAGCTGTAATTTTAAAACTCAGGTCCCGGCGCTCCTAAACATTTTTTTCAGAAAAAATTAAAATATTAATTTTGAAGATGGTTCATTTACCTTAGATAACGTTTGTAATTCTTTTTTGCGAAGAGCTTCATGCCTTCATGAGGTCAAAAAAAAACGATACCCAAAAGCTAATTATTAGCGTAATTACCTAATCGACATGATTCTTAATTACTTTTAACTTCATAATGAACAAAAAGAACAACACCTAATTGCCATTCATTTTTCTCTCCGATCCTTCGTTCTCGAAAAATAAAAAAACTTCAAAGTTGAAAAGCTTGACTTTCGGCGAACTTTCATAAAAAATTGATAGAACCAAATTTGAAGAGAATAAAATTTCCTACAACTTTGTTCCTATAGTTCTTTTCTTAAAGAACCTTCATTACCGAGATATTTGCAAAAAAAAAAAAAAAAAAAAAAAAAAAAAAAAAAAAAACGAAAAATTTTCAAAGTTCGAAAGCTCGACTGAGTCAATTCATCAATTTTTACACGAGTTGTCGTCGGAGAACGGAAATTAAACAAACAAAAAAACCATAGTGAACGCATAAGTGGATTTTCCATAAAAGTAAAGTTCACTAAAAAGCATAAACAGCCACGTCGCATGACTGGAGCTGAGTTTTTAATGAGCACGAAAATTCTGAGGGTTAGGGCGAACTCTATTCCAACTCAAAATTTGAGTCGAACTCCATTTTGAATCAAATCAAAAATTTCAAAAATTCATTAGGGGATACTTTAACAAATTTTCAGCGATTTATATTTCTACCAAGTTCTTCGGTAGGCCCTAAAATAAGTTTTTGCTTGCTCCTTCTCTCCTCAGTGTAGACTCAAGAAACTGAAATTCGAATATGTCACTCGCTCGAGCTTACTTCATCATATAACCATAATTAAACATTTTCGACCTTTCATTTCCTTCCACTACATTTTGAGGACAATATACCCTCCTCGGCCTCCTCTCCAAAATCACCTGTTAAGTTGAATTCGAAAGCAGCATACTTCATATCCTCAATAATCATATAAGTCTGCACTTTTCATTTTTTAGCTATTTGAATATCTTCGAACGTATCCTCAAAATTTCAGTATTCACCATTTTGATTACATATTAAACCAAATTGGAGTAGTTTTATTTTGGTTGTAAATTGAATCCAAATGCAAATATCTGTATGTGGAAGAGAACTGAAGAGCAGGACTTCAAACAATTACTCTTAACTTTATTATTTTATTAGCGGCAATCAGTTACCAAACATAAACTTCAAATAAACCTTCAAAAACTTTGAAGCATAAAAATGAATCAGATACGTTCTTTTGCATTCCAATAATATCAACGCAATCATTTTATCTTCGTAAAAATGATCTAGTAAATATTATTTTTATGTTCTACGTATGTTTCAAGCGTAATTTGCAACTTTTCAAATTATCTAATAGAATTTGAACCCTATGGCGTAACTACCAAACCAGGAGTACAAACAATTTATGACCTTTAATTCAAAAACAAATGAGGTATGGCTTTAAACCATGCAATTTAGTTATCAAACTTCCGCTTGTTTAATTTACATAGTCAAGATTTAAAATCTCTCGCAATCGATATCTTAAGTATCAATTAAGCAATTATAATGTAATGAAAGCATCGAAAATTGAAGAATGTGAAATGCGTAATAACGAAAATGATTAACAAACACATCCAATTATGCAAACATAAAAAAATACGGCAAAAATCACTAGCCAGATAATATACGAATACAACGCGAATGTAAAATACGATGCACGTGCACAGACGGTTATTTAAGGTTAGCTACTTTACGAGCAGCTGACTGTAGTTATTACTTTTCACTTCTTATTTACAACCAGCCTGGTTCATCAACCACTTACACGTGTTAGATGTGCGCAAAATACCTTCGTAATAATAAAACAATTTTTACGATAAGGATTCAAAGGTAGCTCGGTGAAAATATCGCTCGTGTAACTAACAGGTATCGGCGTAGATGACGTTGAACGCATTCAATTTCGAAACAAATTATCTCCACTGACCTCCCCGAACGCGATACATATTATCGAACATGTAGTATCAAACGAATATTCTTATCACGTCGCGTCACTTCACCAAACGACTTAAGGACGAATACGTACGATCACACTGACTACACGAAAGTAAACAAATCAGCCAATATTGCCAACGAGGTAATTGATATTGGTACCTAAGGATGAGCTAACTCAAATATGTACGAAAAAGATTTCCGCCTTTGAATGAAGGTGAAAAGATGTACTTCATCGAGGTGACGTTATTTATTGTTTTTAGTCGAGTTTTTAGTTAAAAACGATAACTATTACAATCTACCTGATGGGTAAAACAAAGGCTGTGGTTGGTGAGGGTTTTCAAATCTTTGTGTAAGACTATAAGGCGAAAATGGTTGCGATAATGCGTTGATGCGTCAACTCAGAAAAAAAAAACGTAGCAGCCATGCCGTATTACTGGAGCTGAGTTTTTAACTGGAGCTTGTTCTGGTTTGGTAATAACGTTGCTGAACCCTTTACGACTATAGGCCACACCCAATACCAAGTTTCAAAACCCCCTATACTATCCTTTCCAAAACCACTTGAGAAGTTGAACTTTGAACAAACATAGTTTTCTTGCCATGAAATAATCATATGAACACATATTTCTCAAATTATAACTATTTGAGGCTCCTCAAATTATCTTCAAATCGTAATGATCCGCCATTTTGGATCTATTTTGACCCAAATTCAAAAGGTCATATTCTGGTCATTAACTAATCCTACACACGGCTCTACTCAAATTTTGACAATCCGCCATTTTGCATCCATTTTGATCCAAATTCAAGAGGTCATATTCTGGTCACCAATTAACCCCACACACAAAGTTTAACCTTTTTAAGTTGATTTGCTGAGGATATATAGAAGATTCGAGAAATTTCATGACTCAAAACTTCTTCAAAAATTTGTTTTTTGCTCTAACTCCTCTTTAAATGCACTTGAGAGAGTGTAATTTTGGTATGTTGGTGTCCGTAACTCACCCTTTCATATGAGATGAAAAACGAAAAATTTGAGCGATTTACCTCTTCTTCAGCTCCCCTCAAAATTTGAGTGATCTACTTTTTAAAATTTTTTCAAAAAAAAAGTACCTCTGTTACATTTGTAAGAAGATTCTCTCACCAAGCTTTGAGCGAATTTCATAAGAATTAGGTCACGGTGCGGGGGGGGGAAGATAAATAAGACAACGTAAGCAATGGAAGCTGAAAAGAGATATTAAATTTCCATAACAGATGTAGAGAGAAAGAGATTTAGGTACATTATCAATTGTATTACCAGATTTATAATAATTATGAAAAGTAAAATTATAATAATATAAAATTTATTCGAAAAGAAAGAAAAAATAATAATAATAATAAATAAATCCAGTTTTCGAGTTTCTTCGAATTTTCAGAAGAATCTGCAACATAAAATTAAAGGGTAAAATTAGTTCTCATATTGAGAACTAAGTGAGTACTAAATAGATATATAAATATTGCAGTTGATCTCAGAAAAAGGAATCTTTAAATTAGGTGTTGGTGGCAAATGATGCGAAAGACGAGATGAAAATACATTAAAACAAATTTGATTAATTGATAAATATTACAATTGTGTAAATAGTATAAATGAAATTAGAAATTACTCACATTCATAATATTATCTTGAGTGGTAGATGGCTCCGCATCTGCATCCCTTTGACCAAGACCACGTCTTAAGGCAAGACGGGGTTTCACCGTTTTAATTTTTTAAGAGAAAAAAAATTAATACTCAGAAGCCTTCAACACAACTGAACTGAATGTTCTTATTTTTACGATGAAAGTCAAGAAATTTATAATGTAGAATTCAGGAGGAGCCAACAAATATTAATTAAATGAATTTTAATTAATGTTTATTGTTTCTGTTTATTTAATAATTTATCAAATTTCCCGCTAAAGGGAAAGGTAGGTAGGTATGTGTCGGTGGGTATAGTAAATAGCGAAATAATTGGAAAGTAAAATTAATATTTCTCTGGTAAACAACAATTTCTAGTTTAAATCGCTTTTTTCGTTTTATACTTATCATGAGATTGTGTAGAACTTCATAAACTTATAACCCCTGAAGTTTTCACTTCAGTTATCTACATTGCATTCCTTCCTAAAGCAGGTGAACTATAATAGCTATCATATTTAAATTAAAAACTCAGCTAAAAATATGCACTAATAAGATTTTATGGGCAAGAAGTACTCGTACCACATATTATCTTAAATTCATCCTCAAGAATATAGCTGAGAGGTTTCAGTAATGTTGCCGTCGAGACCAAGAAATCTCGTCTTGTCTCGAATCTCGTCTCGAAAAAATCTCGAAACTCGAGAATCGGTCTCGTCTCGAAAATTTCGAGACGAGAAATATATCTCGAATTTCGAGAAATGTTATTACGAGACTCGAGACGAACATTTTATCGATTTCTTCGAGACAAGATCGAGATTTCTTGAAGACAAGATCGAGATTTCTTGAAAATGTGAGATGGGTTTAAAGTGTTGCACGATGTTCTAATTTTTAGCGGACTTTACTTTCAAAGTAAATCCGCTTTGCGTTCATTCATCTTCTTAGTTTATTTATTTATTTAATTAATTATATAATTTTTTCTTCGCGTTCTCGCGCGATAACTCGAGTAAAAGTGATCGAATCGGAACGAAATTCGAAGGGAGGGTTAGGATAGTCAAGTTCTAGAGCTGATTAGCTTTTTGGACGTGATCGGACGTGACTTGGCGTGAGATGAGGTCTTTTTATTCTCGCGCGATAACTCAAGTAAAACTTGATGGATCAAGTTGAAAGTTAGAGGAAGTGTGGAGGTAGTGGTGCTTTAAAGCTGATTAGTTTTTGGACATGATGGGACGTGGCGTAGCAAAAAGAAGTGTGAGTTAAGGTTTCTTTGTTTTGCGTAATAACTACGTTAAAATTTGATAGGGAGAAGGGTAAGGGTAGTGGCCATTAAAGCCAAATAATATGTGAGCATGATGGGACATGAGTTGGCGTGATGAGGCGTGAGTTGAGGTTTTTTGTTCTTGCGCGATAACCTGAGCAAATGCCAACAAATCAAAACTACAGTTGGAGAAATGTTGGTTGTAGTAGAGGTCTGAAGCTGATTAGTTTTTGTGGGTGATCGGACGTGAGGTGGGATGAGGAGATATGCGTTGAGGTTTTCCCGTTCTCCCAGGATAACTTGAGTAAAACTTGATGGATCGAGTTCAAACTTGGTGGAGTGTGTTGCTTCAGAGCTGATTAATTTTTGGAGGTGATCAGGCGTGAGGTGGCGTGAGGAGGCATGATTTGAGGTTTTTGGTTCCCGGATGATAGCAGGAAGGAATGGTTGAGTATTATAAGTGATCAGATTTCAAATTCATCAGAACGTGAGCTGATTCAATGAAACGTGAGGTCACAGTTTTTCCCTTTGTATAAAAAATTTATCAAAATGTGTTGCGGATGGCTGAAAGAGTTGGCGTAATAGTCTTGGAATTAAGTGTTTCTTGGACGTGAGTAGATGTGATTTCGTGTGACGTGACGTGAAGTGACATAGCTTGAGTCGAAAGCGATCGACACCAAATTGGGAGAATAGGTAGAGTACGTAGATTTTCAGCGATTATTAGTTTTTCAACTTGAGGAAGGATGATTTAACATGAGGTCACATTTTATTGTAAACCTTCGTTCTCTCGTTGTAACTAGAGTAAAACTTGACAGATTGACTCGAAATTTTGAGGAGTGGTAGACTGAGTAGGTCTCTAGAGTTGATTGATTTTTGAAGTCGATTGAACATGACGTAACATGACGTCATGTAATTTCAATTTATAATTTAAAATATGAATTTTAAAAATGAGTATCAGCCTCGGAACCGAAGGAGGCGCATAAGAAGAAAAGTTGGTCATATAGTGAACTCGCCAAATTAGCGAAAAAATGAAAATTGGAAAAGAGATAAGGAATCAGGAACAATAGTATAGCGTTTAAGGATGCGTCATCATACTTGTGTTCGTACGTATTATGCGTATAGATTGAGATAGTCATTGTAGTACGGAGTTACATACTACAATGACTCATTACCTATATTAACACAACGTTACGTACATATATATATTCTAAATTGATGCAACAAAACAATTAATGAGTGAGATGAAAACCCATGATGGTAATACATTCTACCTCAATAATTATGTGCGTGAGGAGATTGAAATATTTTATTTATTCTCAGTTTGCTATTTTGGGAAGTTTCCAAGATTCTCGTCTCGAAAAAGCCTAGAAATCTCGTCTCGAAAGAGTCGAGAAATCTCGATCTCGTCTCGAAAAAGTCGAGACTATTTCTCGTCTCGAATATTTCGATCATTATTTCTCGAAACTCGAGACGAGAAACTAGTCTCGAATTTCGAGATCTTCATTCGAGAGTCTCGAAATCTCGTCTCGTCTCGCTCGACGGCAACACTAGGTTTCAGACTCGATAATGCGTGTACCTGGGAGCGTAAACAGGTTACATTATCTAGACATTTCAACAAGTCCAAATTAAAAATTCAGCTTCAATAATGCGGCAAGACTGCTTACATTTTTTCTGCCAACTAGGAAAGAATACATCGATTGCAAAAATTCGATAAACGAATAATAAGATGAAATCACATTGCTAGTCTAAGCTTATCGATGCGGTTATTTCGAGCCGAAAAATATTCCGAAAACTAACCATCTAATGAGCTCATTAGTTTTTTCAAGGTCATTCTTAATCAAACATTTAGGTACCCAAGTCGTCGACTGATTTAAGTGCTTAACGTGTGTGATCGCGTCTGCGTCTATTAAAGCGCCTGTGTCTGATATGTTCTATTAGATTAGGGTTCAAGTGAATGCTACGATTATCGCATTACCTGAGCATTTTCGATGAGCCAATACACTTAGTAACACAATAACGGCTATACTGCAGAAGAAAGAAAAATTGTAGAATGAACAGAAACAGCTCATTTAGACCATCATCTCAATCGAATGTAAGGTTGAGAGGGGCTTTAAGATTTGTGTAACATCACTTCGAAATTTTCGTTCATTTATTTATATTTTTTTTTAGAAAAAAAATATTTTCACAGTGTAGATGCTTCGATAAAAAATTGATAGATCAAAGTGCAAGACTCCAAATTTTTTAAAATTTTATTTTATTTTATTTCTTTATTACGGATTATTCAAAACTTTGCCTGCCCTTGTCGCCTCACCAGAAACTACGCTTTGCCCCTCCATCATATTATATGGATAATTTTGCCAAAATAAAACATGACATGAAAGTTATCGATGGATGCACCATTCGATTCACCTGATTGAACGAGTACCTAAATGTGCCTTATAATGGTAAATAGTAGTCTACACATATTAAATAGTTGAACTATGCAAAAATATGGGTAATGTACAGAGTCTAGTGAAAAAAATAATGTAAAAAATTAATCTTAAAATAGATGTGCACATAACAGTATGCAACTACTCGTAGATGCAAGTCAGAATAAATATAGAGAAATGAAATAATTTTTTTTTTTTTTAGAAAATTTCTCAACTATATGTCATTTTAGATCACTAGTACTTTTCGAATAACCAAAGATGAAGATCAGAGACTGCAGAGCATTCAACAAATGTATAACACGATGACATTCCAACTTCGGATAATCATCGCATAACAAATACATTAGGTTTACGAAGAAAACATTATTTTTTTGGGAAATTACAATTCGGGATTCCTACTATTTATTTTTCGCGATAGAAAAACCCTAAATTCCACAAACTAGTCGCCGGATACAACTAACGCGTTTTTTTTTGTTAATTAATCATAATGGAAAACCGTTTCAATTTTCCTATGAACAAATGGAGAAAAAAATTTCAATTATCGTTGCTTTACCACCGAAAAGAGATGACCGAAAGCCACAGAATGTTGTGGCTAATCCATGCAATGCACACACCACATGTGAATCACGAATATGACAAACAGGAGCGCACGCTTTAAAAAAATAGTAGTTTCCATTTTCAGACCGGATTTTCTTGAATCATTCATGAGCCAAAATGGCAATTTCTACATAATATGTTTACTGGTTGCCAAGTATTAAAATATAGACACCAATTTTTCTTCGTTGGAAGTTACAGCAAACCTTACCTAGTAAGCCATTACGTACCAATATCAAAGTATATATAATACTTCATGGCAAAGAAGTTTTTGTTGAAGGTACCAGTTTCTGGATACTGCATATAATCTACATATGCATAAATTTTTGAATTTTTGTTCAGAATAATGATCGAATGGTTGATAGATCTCCTTTGAGAGAACATTAAAGTTTATACAGCAACTACTTATGGGAATTGACACTCCATATCCATGAAATAATCTAAATCAACTAGTTATTCATAAATTGAAACTCTTCGATGTACTGGACTTGGTTACGTCCTTCTTTATAGTTTCACAGGGCATCAGTTGAAAGTGCTAGGAGCCACCAATTTGATCTGTAGATATCTAAGAATATGATATCTATCACTCAGTACAAAGTTATAACATGAATTATCGATAAATGGGCCCAATTGATGATATATTTGATGTTTACAGTCATAATATACTTACATTTGTAGTTACCAACTCTTTAAAACTTCTGTAGGTCTAGGTATAAGTTATTATCGTTAGATCGATGCGTCAGTTTTGTAATATTACAGAATTCAATGAATCAACTTGTAAAATTTCAAACATTGATTTCTTTCTCGAAGAATAACTGATCAAGTAACGAGTGTTAAACAATCAGCTTCACAATGCATTCATATACATAAATATGATAACAGTACCATAATGTACAGAGTTCATGATTCCAACCACTACATCAAACAATTAGTGTGATAACTTACCAAACAAGATCATCGATGACTTGAAAACTTCATAATTCACATAACACTATGTTGTAGAAACAATTAAACACAAAACTGCTGAACAACCGAATTTTTTCACAGAAGCTCACTATATTAGATACATAAATCTAACAGGATAACCCTAAGATGATTCACGATAATCCTATTACGATACTTATAATAACAATGATACTACGACAAATGGCTAATGACTACGGAGGAACGGGGTGCATTCTTTAACGTGAAAAGTAAAGCACGAAAAATACTATACAAACAATGAAAGCAACGCGCGTATGCCACCACACTAACTAAAGTCAACCCCACACTATGTATCTAAGACTGAGAGACGACACATTTTTTTTACATTATTTCACATACCGTATCAGAATTCAGGATTAAGAATTATACACGTTTTTTATTTATTACTTCCGATTATAAATTAATTTCTTCATCAAATGAAAATGTAAAAGAAATTGGTCCTATAGTTGCTGTCAATACTCTTGTTGTGAACGTGAACGAACGTGAAGTTCAACCCTTAACCCTTAGCTGGCACACATGGGTGAATTTCACTCATCGGTAACACAACGTCGCTGCGCTCCGGCGTAACCGGTTACTCATCCCTGTGCACCCTTTATAGTTGAACGTTGCCACAATTCCTTCAGTTTGGGCATCTGTGTTGGTTGCATATGTCAATTTTTGAAGGGGCAGATTTACTTCTGAATTTTCATGTAAATTATTTATTGCATTTTTCAGGTCGCAAAAACTGAAAATAAAACCATGCTATGTTGTAATTCGAACGATTTGCAAGAAAAAATATAGAAGGACAAATTGCCTATCTTCAGTATTGAAGGAGCTATAAATTTTCAAAAATTGTTCTATTTTATCCTGAGTATACTAACCCTTCAATTTTGATATTATGCAATTTTTTTGTAATGAAATTCTGCATTTCTGCGAGCACAATAACATATTACATTTCAATTTCTTGAGTCACTCGCACAATTTTTATTTTCTAATTTAAATTACTTTTTTGTGTGCCACCAGAGGGTTAAGGTAATAAGGTTTCAACCGCTTGTAGAAATGGAACATTTATCGGGTGACTAGTTACTTCGAGCACCTTAAGCACAAACATTTTTCTCTAATTGAAATATACCGTACGTCCAAATGATTCGGGTACAATCAGCGAAAAAATCTCTTATTCCGTTATTTAACCAGTGTTGTAGGAACGAACATATGTCTGTTCTTGTTCCTGGAAAGACCCAGTCATTTGATCCTGTTCCTAACTCGTTCTTATTCTCAATGTTTCAACTGTTCTCGTTCCGTTCTTCGTTCTTTTAATTCTTTACAATGTTGTTCTGGTTCTGTTCTTTGTTCTTTCAATTTCTTTATGGTCTCGTTCTTGTTCGTTCTTCGTTCTGTTCTCGTTCTTCAACTTTTCTTTTGTTCTTTCTTTCTTTCTTTCTTTCTTTTTTGATAATGTGTTTACAGTTTATGTTGTTGTTGAAATTGAAAATCAATTAATTGAAGCTAATTAATAAAAAAAAAAAAAAGGATTTATATCGGTATACGCAGCATTTGTCCACTTTTAGAAGTTTTTTATTTTCTCTTTCCCTTCATGATATCTATTAATTTTATGATAAATCATTAACTTTCAAAAGAACGAAGAACAACCCGAAATTACATCCGTTCTTGTTTTTGTTCTCATTCCTCAGCATTTTACATTAGTTGGTTCTCGTTTCGTTCTTTGATCTTTCAGTTTGAAAATATTCTGTTCTCGTTCTGTTCTTTGCTCTTCATACATATCAGTTTTATGTTCTCGTTCTTGGTTCTGTTCCTCAGGAACAATGAAAATTCTCTGTTCTTGTTGTTCTTCGTTCTCGTTCTTGGGTTTGTTCCTACAACACTGTATTTAACAATCATACAGAAACATTTATGTCAAAAAAGACATTAAATGTAAAAATTTGATTTTTTTTCGTAACATAATGTCGAAAACCACATGATTTGGATGTTTTCAAATCATTATAATTATGTCGTTTTTGACATTATGCTGTCACTTTTTTTTTTTTTTTTGAACAGTGAACACAGTATGTTTTTATTGACATCATGTTGTGTGTAGTGTGTTGCTTTGTGAAGGTTAAAATTGATTTTTTCAAAGGCAAAGAATTTGTAAACCATTTTTGAACAGTGATTCCAAAAATATAAGTGCAATACTGAGCACCCTAATACACGCAAGGTAAATTCTCATAATACCAGCGTTTTTTATTTTATGCGAATTCCTGCTACACCTCTTGACTAGGTGAAGCTAGTGAGCCAATAAAAAATCGAAGAAATGAAAAGAAAATCGCTTTACTATACAAAAAAAAAAAAAAAAAAAAAAAAAAAAACTCAACAATACTTCCAGGTAAAAGAGGTAAGTACTTAAAATTTTCTACGGAAAATCTCTCAATTATTTTATTATTTTGATGAACTCACCGCGCCAAGTACATAAAAAGTGGAATAAAATTACCGATAATATCGGTTAATATTTAGTTTATTGGCAAATATTCAAGGTACGTAGATCGAGCTGCTTACAATGTACGATCAATGTGATCCGAACGAGTTGACAAATCAATGATCTTGAGTCATCGTCTCATCCATACCGGCAGTGGCTAGATATAATAAACGTCATCGTGATCATCGGCGACAACTAGCAACAACAACAACAATAACAACAACAGTTGTAGCGGCTACAGAGGAGCGAAAAACAAACATCGGACGACGGTCATTCTTCTACGAATGGGGTGCCATTCACCATTACCTAATCAACGGTGACAATCCTATGAAATTTTATAAATAAAGGAGAAAATTTTCGCGAAACTCGATGCTGTTTGCTGTAACGTAGGGTGACATTAGTGTTTCGTGCATGGTATTAAGCGTTTAAATTTTTTTTATTAATTTAAAAGTCGAATAATATGCATGCGGAGCTATAGGTGAAAAAGTGAAAAAGTATTTCAAACGTGGGTACGTATTTATTTATTTATTTATTTATTTATTTATTTATTCGTTCATTCATTCATTCATCCATTTTGGAAATTGATGAGATCATTATTGAAATGTTCATTACTCTGAAGTGCCGACTAAGCAAATTTTCAAGGTATCTTCAGTATTAGTACGCGTCCACTGTATACCGAAGGTTGTTGCATTTCGGTTTCCGTTTTTTATTTCACGGATGACACGTAGTCTCCTTCATTAAGTGATACCTGTATTTTTTTCAATGCGCGTATTTCTTGTGTATACTACGCGTAAAGCATAATATTATACAGCTATATAAGTAACTCGCTTTATTTCTCCGCTATTTAATGTCCTTAGTAAGGAGACAACGATAAATTTTCAAGTTTATTTCGTCCTTATCCTTCTGCAAAGAAATAATTGCCATGACATTAATTAGGTTTTAAAGATAGCTCAAACCTAAGTCAAATAGGTATATCCTGGAAAATTTATAATGCAACAACAATTTTTTTAATTAAAATAAAATATACATGAATTTCAATTCGAAGATGGAGATTCTTGTTGAATTTAATACTACATTTCATAGGTTTAGAAAACTCAGTTGGTAACCAAAATGAAAACAGTACTGATACCAATCGTACTATGGACCCTCCTTGCACATAAAGGGGCTGATGGAATTTCTGGTAATTCTACTTCATCGATTCGATCATCTGTGGAACGTGTTCATCATATCGCTGTGGCATACCAACAAGCTAATAATTCGGCGGCCAGAAATTTCATCGTTGATTCGGAATTATTTTCGTTACCTTTGCGTTCATCGGTGGAAAAAGTTTTAACCTCTAGAGAACGGTAAGAGAATGTAATCTTTTAAAACATTCACGATTCCATTCGTACCCACCCTATGACTGTCGAAAAAAAAGACGGTTTACAGGTGTCAACGTGGTCTGCGTTGAGGCATCTCTGTAGGCAAGAAAAACACCCATCAACAAGTATCCAGTTCCATTATGCATTCGATTTAGGATTAGGAGGTACCGGACTGGCGGTGTTGAAAGAACTTCGCACCGTCATCTCGTAACTCCTAATCATCGTACCGTTTAAAACACAAGAATTCTAAACGAGTCGATAACCTTTCGAATTTACATTTTTAAAAGGTACCTATACGAAAAAAAATCTCTACCTAAGGTACTCGAACTCGAATGAAATTTATAATCTGACGGATAACGTTTGAAATGGAGCAAGGGCAAGGAGTAGGGAAACGATCTTTCGGGTACAGAGTGTGTTCGCTTGAATCGAAATCACGCGGATTTTTTTGCATGTTTTCCAACAACATATTATTTCGGATAAGACGGGAAAACAGGTTTCTCCTTTCTGGTCATATTTATAGCTAATTTGTCTGGTACCTCGTTCCTAGTTCATGTGGAAATACTCGACGTACAGATACCTATACAGATAATCGGATCAGTTATTTTTTTCGCGTCTGATCCTCTGAATTTCTTTGGTGAATGTGATCACACGAATATCAAGATTTAATGGGAGTGGGAGGAAGGGGTTTGAGTATTTCTTTACGATTAAACATACAAATTCCCTTACACGAGGGTAGGGTGATCAGACATACGTCTTACTCTCCAAGCTGCTGCTCTACTGGAATACGCACGAATGCGTAATATATCAGTATTCAATATTCATGAATTAAAATTTTCCATCTATTTTTATGACAGAGCGGAAGAAAATTTTCCTTTAAGAGAAGCTGTGGAAAAAATTCCACCGTTGAATAATTTATTAGAAGACTTCAAATCTCAACGTATTTACAAACAACAGGAGACAAAAGGTAATAAAATGCGCACCTATTCGACGTCATAAATTACTAACGTCGATACCTGTTTAGGAATAATATGCATCTTATCTTGGACATGTTGATAGATGCAAATACGCCTATCTGACTAGATTTTCCTTTTTTTTTGCAGACAAAGAGTATAAAGTAGTATGTTACCTTGCTAGTTGGTCTTGGTATCGCAAAAGTGTTACGAAATTTACTCCCGATTATGTGGATCCGCATTTGTGTACGCATATTGTGTACGCGTTTGCGGCGTTAGATCCGGGAAATTATACTATAATGGCTTCCGATCCTGTTACCGATTTTGATAACGGTAAGGATGTGAGAAGTGGAAAATGACTGATTCAAAAATTTACGATGTTCTTGCATGAATAATTAATTTCCTCTTTAAATTTTGTTATTTGCTTTAGAGTTTTATAAAAAGATAACATCTAATGAAATTAAGGATAAAGCCAAAGTGCTCGTTTCAATTGGTGGTTGGACAGATTCGACCGGTGATAAATATTCTAAACTGGTTAGCAACGGAGGTAACAGAAAAAGGTAAATGAGCGAATTTTATTAGACTATGCGACATTACCATATTTCTATGGACAATTTTTAAACACTTAAAATTTACTTACAACTCTCAAGTATACGTAAAAGAAAAGAGGAAAGCATAAAATTGAAAAAATTGAGAAAATAAAAAACTGGTAGTTACAGATGCAACTATAACAAATTATATGTGAAAAAAAAACTAAAAAATTTCAGATTTAAAAAAATTATATATTTTGACAAAGTATGAGGAGGATGTATGGGATCTAATTTCATAAACTTGAAGAGAAGATTTTGATTGTAAAGTATTCTTGCAAATCAAATAGGATTGGAATTTTATGGTAATTTTAGTTTTAGCCTCAGATAAAAGTCTTGGCTACGCGAGGGGTGTTGCAATGAAATAAAATGATAATTATGGTTTTGCGATGAAGTGATTTTTTTTTGTTGAAAATTTAGAAATTTCAGAAATTTACAAAACGTAAAACTTTTGAAAAAATTTGACAATTTTGGAATTTTGAAAAATTAAAAATTTTTAAAAAGGTAATAAATTTTTGAAATTTGAGAAATGATTGAAAAATTCAGAAACCTAAATAAATATAGATAAAATTTCAGAAATTTCAGAAATATGACATTTTGGGAAGTTTAAAATTTTTGAAAATATTAAAAATTTCTAAAAGTTTGGAAATTTTGAAAAATTTGAAAATTCTATAAATTTGAGAAATTTTAGAACATTAAAAATTTTTTGGAAATTTAGAAATCTAATTAAGAAATTTTAAAAAGCGGAGAAATTACGAAAAATTTAAAAATTTAGGAAAATTTAGATATTTTTGAAAGTTTAGAAATATTAAAAATTTTGAAAATTCTAGAAAGCTGAGAAATTTTAGAAAACTTGAAAATTTCTGAAAATTTAGAAATCTAGGTAAATTTAGAAATTCTAAATGTTTAGAAAACTTGAAAAATTTGAAAGAAAATTAAAAAATTTCTGGAAATTTAAAAATACAGGAAAATTTAGAAATTTTAAAAGTTTAGAAATCTTGGAAAATTTGAAATTTCCAGAAAACTGAGAAATTTCAGAAAATTAAGAAATATTGGGAAGTTTAAAAGTTTAGAAATGTTGGGATAGAAAATTTAGAAATTTTTAATTAAAAATTTTGGAGCTTTTTCCCTCAATGCGATGTACGTACATTGTGCAATGAGTGAAAAAATTAGGAGAAATCACAAATGTATAAAAGTTATAAACGTTGATAATATTAAAAATTTTACAACCGACTGAAAAAACCGAAAATCCTACGATTGTGGTGAGGATAAATCAATAAAGTTGAAAATTTTAAAGTGATTGAAATTTTGAAAAAATCAAAAATCCTAAAAAAATAAGAAATTGAAAAAACTTAGATCTTGAAACAAAAGAGGATTTTGAAAAATATATAAAACTTGAAGTTCTCAGAACAATTTAAATTACATAATAATACAAATTCTAGAAAAACTGAAGAAAAAAATGATTGACCCAGTTGCAGATTTATTAAGGGATACAAATACAAAAGCTTGAAACTCCTATCAATTCCATAAAAAAAATAAAGTCATTAGCAAATAAAATTTTCAACTTGCCTATTCAACAAATTGAAGAAAATAGAGCTCATCGAGACCCACTGAATATTTTACATAATCGAAGAAACAAATTTTATCATCGCGATTTCTTGCATTTCCACAGATTTGTAAATTCCGTTATAGCATTCCTAAGGCGTCATAATTTCCAAGGACTCCACGTCGATTGGAATTATCCAGTGTGCTGGCAAGCCCGTTGTTCAGAAGCGCACACCTCTGACCGGAACAACTTCGTGAAATTGATCCAAGTACAAAGCATACATTTCTCATCATAAAGGTACTCGTCAAATTTATCTAACTGATCTTTATTTTTTTTCGGTTAGGAACTGCGCAGGGAATTCGACAAACAAAATGCCAATTACGAATTAGCAGTTGCGGTTTCCGGTTATAAGGAAATAATCGATGTTGGTTACGATATCCTTAATTTGAACGAACACGTAGATTTCCTATCAGTGATGACTTACGATTATCATGGAGGTTGGGAAAACCGTACAGGTCACTTGAGCCCTTTGTATATGCAACCTAATGATCAATTTCCGGAGTACAATACGGTAATGGATTTCCTGGTTTCTGAGAATAGTATTTTTATAAAAGAAGATGCATAGACAGAGGAGCATCAGAAGGGCTGAGCCTTCTCTAGAAAATTTTGAACCCCCTCACGGTAAAATTTTGTGTACTAACAAAAAAAAGAAGAAGTCAAAGCCCTCTCTAGAATTTGATCAGCGCTCCTGAAATGATGGTCTAGCTATAAGCATGTAAAGAAATTCGAATGATTTGATTTCGATATTTCCATCATTTTAAGGATTCAACATTATCTTCATTGGTGCTATTGGGAGCGGAACCAAGTAAATTAATCATGGGTGTACCATTTTTCGGGCAAAGCTTCACTCTAGCAGATCCCAATCGACATGATATTGGAGATGACGCCATAGAACCAGGAGAACCTAGCAAAATCACTCAGCAACCCGGAGTACTCTCTTACGCAGAAATTTGTACCAGAAGTAAGTTTCAACTCTAGACTTCCTATAACCTAAGTTCTACAAAATGGTATCTTTACGTATACAAATCTATTATATTATAGTAAAAAAAGAAGGCTGGCAAGTCAAGAGGAATCCTGCCTCGCAAACTGAGCCCTATGCTTTCAAGAATAACCAATGGGTAGGTTTTGATGACAAAGCAAGTCTGAAGAAAAAAGTAAGTTAATCTATACACTTCTTAATATGAGTGAATTTATCACCATAATTTGCAAATCCGAATTAATATAATTTGTTATTTTACTCGCAGGTCGAGTATATGAAAAAATCTGGTTTCGGTGGTATAATGACCTGGACCATTGATATGGATGATTTTAATAATGACTGTTGTACCGGAATTTACCCATTGTTAACGGAAATTAACGTCGCTTTGGGCAGAATACCTTACTCGACAGATACCACAAATGATTGCAGGAAGCCAACCACGACTACTGCAGCGCCATCACCGATTACAACTACGGTTTCGGGTGAAGGTTAGTGAAATTGATATTGAGTGTTGGGTGATGATGAGCGCCTATTTCCAACATACTTTACCTATTCAGATCGTCGAAATTGTGTTCGAAAAAAGATTATTGATTCGATTCGAACTCGTAAGAGTTACATAGTTCGGAATACAATAAACTACTGAAACATAAAAACGAACTATTAGCCGACGGTTGTTTTATTCCGATATTCGTATCGTCTCATTATCTGATTACATAGCCACCATAACAGGATTGCGGCATTAATGATGACGCGACGACGTGTCAGACGATACATACGCATCACCGGCATGCTTACAAATGAAGACGTCTACACGATCTCATTCTATTCTTCTTATTATCAATGCCACACGCACGTTATAAATATTCATACTTCCATGTGCGTACCTATTCACCTCCCTCTTCGAATTTTCATTATTCTCGTTCAATGAATGATTTTTGTTACGCTTTTTTTTTCTCATTTTTATTTCGCATTTTATCTACTGTGTATATTCTTTGTTTCCATCCTACAACATGGTATCGAGTAACCGGCTTTTGATTAATTTGCGTTGGCATGCGACTCTCGGCTGTTTACAAGGGGTAGTCATCCGGCTTCCAGGTATACTGATGATAAAGAATAAAGTACAATGTTGAATATAGCAAAGAATGGAAGCTCATGAGTGATAGAATTCATTTAGTATGTTTACGACGATGCTGAGACACTGTTGAGGTGGATATTTGGCGTTAAAATAAGTTTTTATTGTGTTTGTTTCATCAAACGTTCACCATAGGCTTATCGATGCCATGAAGTGGACTAAACGATGTCTTAATTATTTTTGGTGCATTGTTGTCTCATTGGCTAGAATCTCGGTTACTGGTAAGTGTATCGATGAATACATGTAGTTATTTAGGACACGGGAAATATTATACAAACAATAGGACAATTATTTTGAAAGCCGAAAATGGTTATTTTTCTAATCGACGAAAATGGCAATAGGCGTTCCATTGATTTTAAATAATTTAACACATAAGTTAGTTAAGTATATCTCACAACAATATATCTACTTTATACTCCTAGACCTAACGACGATTCAGAGTGGCGTTGAAAGCACATCTACCACATGGACCAGCACCACAACAACCACTCCAGTTCCATCAACCACACATTCCACAAGACCTTGGTGGCCACCAACGTTGACCAGTCGTCCGGCAACCTCTCACCGTCCTCGACCCCCTTCATCAACCACCAGCATTAGTGTAACATCCACAGCACCCACCAAATGGACAACTAAGAAACGTAAAACTACCAAGATTCCATACACTACTGCTTCCATGACTAGTGCGTCCACCACAACCACTACAACCACTACAACCACTACTGAAGGAACTGCTGAAGAAACCACACCCCACGAAACCCAACAATGTGTACCTGGTAAATATTACCCAGATTCGACAGACTGTTCTTCGTACTACAGATGTGTATATGGTAAAAAGAAAAAAGAACACTGTGCACCCGGTCTACACTGGAGCCCAAAGAGCGAGAATTGCGATTGGCCTGTTAAAGCTAATTGTAGAGAACATTTAGTCAGTACGTACCTTATGCTTGAATACTGAACATCTTGCGCTTTTCGCGTTGAATTTTCCAACTGTATTAAAAAATCCATTTTGTATTTAGGTGCGTCACCAGTTTGGACAGAACCTACCGTCTCAGTTACCACTTCTTCTGGCGTTACATCAACTGTTGCTAATGTGCCATCCTCAACAGTTAGTATTAGATTAAGGCATCATTCAGCTAAAAACCAAACATTAACAACTAAAGGCGTGAAAAAGAAAAAGAAAAGTACTACTACCACTACTACCATCGCGAGTAGAATTAATTGACTTTCTACTCGTTGAAAATGTATTTAATGCGTGATAATTGATTTAACCAACTTCCTCAACTTTTTTCGCACTAACACGAGGTGAAGTTTCTCTTGTATTCTATCAGTATTTTCATTCTTTCGTTTTCAATTCGCATATGTTTTTCATAATTTTTTCAAATGATCAAAATAGTTAATTTTCTGATTCTTTTTTCAGTTTTTCCTTCGATTATTTTTTATCATTATGGTAAAATTATAATTACTTATTTCATTTTTTTTTTCAGTTTTAAAGAAATTTTTACTACTTGATCGCAAATGCTAATGAAGTTATTTATACAGGGTGTTTTATGTCAATAGGAGCTTCTTTATACCTTATAAATGGTAACTTTTCTGACACTCAAGTATGATAGTTTGTCTAACATAGTTTCTGAAGGGAGTGAGGCATATAAGTTGAAAAATATTTTTTAAGCTTGGTGATGATCAATTTTAAACATTTTTATTTCAACATCAAAGCCAGGTAAATAAATCTAATTTACATTACAATGTTGAGCATGCACAGGCAGCGTAGCATTACTAACAAAAAATTACCAAAAGAGGATAACGTCGCATGGAAGGAATGATAAAAAAATATAAAAAATTATTTTTCTCATATTTAAAAAATTGTAATAAGGAACCATTCCATATCAATTCAAATAACTTATTGATCTCATGCCCTTACATTTTGCTAAATTTTTTTTTACCGATTAGTCTTGCTCTAGAAGTTGAAAAATCATGATCAGTTTCTCTCTGCAACACTCAAGGGGAGGATGGGGTCTTTTTAACGTTTAGCACTTTTCGATTTTTCATACCATGTTGAAGTTTGAGTGCATTTAAAAATAGAAACACTTCATTTAAAGAGAACGATTTTTGCAGTTCAGTAGTGCATCCATAGTACATAGAAACGAATCGATGAAACTTCCAAAAATTGAAACTTCAACTTTTCACATAAAAGTTGAATTTCACAACTTCTATACTTTGCTCCCTTCAGCAAGTAGAGTAGGCAACTCATCATACGTAAGAGTAACATAAGTTGCCCCGAATGCGATATGAAGGGGATTTTGAGTTAGAACACCCTGCATTTATATATTTACTCACATTTTCAACTTTTTATCGTTTAATTTTAAGTACTTTTTTTAGAATTCTTAAAGAAAATTTTTTAATTTTTAAAAATATTTTTCTTAATTTCTGGATAGAAAATTTCATTTTCAAAAAAAAAAATAGTTTCTCATTTCCATCATTCTTTTATTTTATTATTTTGATTTATCATTTTACTTTTAAAAAACTTTATAACACTCCTTGCTTCATTTTATTTTAACATATTTAGCTAAGAAATGTTACCACATTACTTTTTTTTGTTTTATCTTCTTTTAATACACATTTCCTTTTTTTTTTTAAATAATATTTTTAGTTCATTTTATGCTACTTATTTGTTGTTATTTTTACCTTCGTATTACTATTCGTTTATTAAATTTATAAATCATGGAATTTTAGATCTTACTAATCTTAACTATCTATGTTACCTACATAAATTTTATGCATACAGCTCGTACACTTCTTTACCTTTTTCCTGTTTACTACTGCTAATCACTTTTGGTTTTGGTTTAACCTTTTCAATTTCAAAAAAGATATTCTTCGAATAGAGCGGTAAGTTATATGAACATGATATTTCATCATCTTATCTACATATTATATAATACTTTGACCTCAAGAAAAAAAATCCTCGCTACAATAACTGCAACAGCATGCATGTAAACATTACTCAAGCCTCCACTACAGCTTAATACCAACTAGCTATACAAATTTCATTTTCTTTATTAACTTTTTTTAATATGTTCACTACTAGAATCGACCAGCAGTAAGCTGCATCAGCGGAGAACACTACGCGGTGGCTGGAGATTGTTCCAGCTTTTACGTGTGCGACGGTGGAAGACTGAACAAAAGAAAGTGTCCGAACGGGCTATTGTGGAATAAACAAAAACGACTTTGTGACTGGACATACAACGTACGTTGTAACCAAGACATCGTAGAAGAGCAAAATCCCGATACTTTCAGAGACGGTAATCTTTTCTGTTCTATCAAATAAATATTCAAGATTGATGGGTGCTAAATGTGTACTAATTAGCAAATATGTTAATCGTCATCTAATCTAAACATTCCAGTCCGATGATACAGTTATCCTAGCGTTATGGCTATTATGGTACATTTGATCAATTCTTTAAAATTCTTGGGATATTTTTGATTCTTTTTGTGATTCTAGCTGTCGTAAATAAACGATTAAAAAAATATATTTTATCTTGGAAGATTCATTTGTGTAGGTAAAAAATTCCAAAAATTCTGCCACACTTTGATTCGAATTGATCTCCTGTTATAATAAATTTAATCCTTTTGCAGCTGAAAAAGCAAAAATTCTAAGCAAAAAACAACCCTTCTTCAAAATCCTGCGTTACGATTACCAATAAAATTTAAATGAGTCTTCTGAATTCGTCGATGTTTGTTCATTAATCGTACAATGACCTCTAATTTCGTCCCCTTTGGACAAATATAATACATTTGTACATAAGTAGTTTTTTGACTTAGTCGCGTTCAATGTATTGTGTAGTATTGCAATATTGTCGTTTAGTCCCGAAACGCCTTAAGTATAACAATGCGATAATGATAAAGAAGAGCGAACTAGATCTGGTTTAATGACTTTTTAATTGGCGCAGCATTACCGTACTCCTCTAATTAACAATCGTAGAAAATTTTCAAATCATATATGAAAGATACTCGCGCGAGGACTCTGGTATTCGGCGCTCCAGAATACCTGGTATCTAAATCAAAGGCGGCTTCGAGCCCCAAAAATGCTTAAAATTTTCGCGTTAATTTTGTTGTGGTGTGTTTTCGAATGCATAGAAGAATCCACGAGTTCGAAGAATGGCTGTAATGCTGGTCAATATATACGTCATTTGGATAACTGCAATAAGTATTACGAATGTTTATGGGGAGAGTATCACGAAACCCAGTGCCCTCCGGGGTTGTTTTGGAATAAGGTAATGATTTGATTATATATATTTTTCAAGCTTATTCAAACACTTATTATGTACTTAGATTGGCATTAGCTGTTTTCACGACATAAACATATTTAGTTTTTTATACACGATGAAAATTTGTTCCGAAAAATTATTAAATTTCATGAACCTTGTGTGTAGCAAACGATGAATTGCGACTGGCCTGGAAATGTAGACTGCGAATCATCCGAAGGCAATGGAATCGAAGTACCCATTGCCACATTCATACCTCCTTTCACTAGCACTGAAAGTTCGATCACATCGACATCCACACAGTCACCAAATGCTGAGTCAACAACTACCTCTACGAATACAAAGAAAACTACCAAGTCACCGTGGTGGACGTGGACTGAAACTACATGGTCTTGGAGTGAGAAACCAAGTACTTCGTGGGAATGGACTCCTTCCACTACAACAGCTACAACATTGGCTACTCCATTACCAAACTATCCATTAACTGGTAAAGCTTCAACATACTTCGAGAAAGTGATAAAAGAATTTGCCAAATTTCCGATATTAATTAAATTGTTTCGTTATCGAAGGAAAATACAAAGTGATATGTTACTTCACGAACTGGGCTTGGTACCGAACCGGTATGGGCAAATACCTTCCCGAAAATATCGACCCCAATCTCTGCACCCACGTTATATATGGTTTTGCTGTGCTCGACTACGAAGGTCTTACCATTAAAGTATTCGATTCTTGGGCTGATATCGATAACAGTTAGTATCACTACAATTACCACTCTCAATTTGAGAAACTCGTTGAATTCTAATTTGCCTATCTCTGCAAGGATTTTATGAAAGAGTGGCTGGTATGAAGAAAAGAGGAGTTAAAGTATCCATAGCTATTGGTGGATGGAATGATTCTTCTGGAGACAAATACAGCAGAATGGTGAACAGCGAATCGGCAAGAAGAGCTTTTATATCTTCTGTGTTAAGATTCTTGAAACAATATGGCTTCGATGGATTGGATTTAGATTGGGAATATCCTAAATGTTGGCAAGTACGTATATCTTCTATGCGTGTCATTGGGTAGCTATGAGGAGTAAGTGCTACTTATAAATTTCGCAATTTCAGGTAAATTGCGACAGAGGTCCAGATTCAGATAAAGCTGGATTTGCTGCTTTGGTCACCGAGCTCAGGCAAGCATTTAATGCTCACGGGTATTTACTATCAGCCGCCGTTTCACCGAGTAAAACTGTTATTGATAAAGGTAATTATCATTCGAGGATATGAAATGATGTTTTCCTCACTTCTGCAATTTAATGCTAACGTAAGCTTTTTTACGTTTCAAGGTTACGATGTAGTAACGTTATCAGAGAAATTAGATTGGATCGGCGTTATGACCTATGACTACCATGGTTCATGGGATAAGAAAACTGGTCATTTGGCTCCAATTTATTACATTCCAGGAGATGATTACGATTATTTCAATTTGGTAAGTGTCGAATGCTTAGAATTAAGAAGTTATGAAATCAGGCATATGTTGGCCAAAGAACCATCAACTTATATCTTATCATCTGAATTTTAAATTGAAACATAGTCATTAAAGGGTTGCCACCCATTTTCCCGAATCCACTTTCCCGAATGGCCATTTTCCCGAATACCTGCTTCCCGAATGAATATTCCGAATCCCAATTTCCCGAATCCATTGTGCCCGAACAGAAAAATGAAAAAAAGTTACATCTTTTATTCAAAACCAAAGGTTAATATTGAAAGAAATTATTCTAAGGTATTCTAACTTTCATCCTTCGTAATCTGAGTAACTAACAACAATTATTCCGGATATACGATTCTGTAAATCTATCCATTTCCCTTTTGGAGCAGCCTTCGCCTTGCACCCCATGCTTAACTCAGCGATGATCGCAATTTGGCGGATGCTGGTGAGGTGACTGAGTGGGTCCCTTTATTATAACTACCTCCTCACCAGGTCGAGGCTCGTTAGTTATAGCTCGAGCTTTACACTCCTTCCCTCGAAAATGCGACCCTTGTTTATACGGGACTTCAGGTATACGAAGCCATCGATTATAATTTTTTTTTTTCAACAATTTCAGCCATTACTTACTGCTCTTTTGGTACTTATGAAGCATCTTTTATTAATCACTGCCCTTATTAAATACATTTATACATTTACCGTAGAAATTTTCGTATTCGAGAAATAGGTATTCGGGAAATAAGTATTGTGGAAATAGGCATTCGTAAAACAATATTTTGGGAATAACATTTTCGGGAAAATGTGATTCGGGATAATTTTATTCGGGAAGCAGGTATTGGGAAAATGGCCATTCGGGAAAATGGTGATTAGGGAAAATGGATTCGGGAAAATGTCCGGGAACCTCATTAAAGCCTACTTCGTTTGGGAACAAGGAATCGAGCAAGGGGTTTTGATATTTTTGCGTTTAGTCCATTTTAAATCTTTCATGGAAAATGTCCAAACTTTTGGTGTATATATTTCGTTCTTTTCACAAATGTGAAAACTCCTCGAACGAAATGTGATGAGATACATTTCATATGACAAGCGAAACTATTTTTTTTTTTTATATTTTTAATCAACTTCGAAATAGCTGTTCCTTCAGTTTTTGAAAGGGCATGAGAGACCAAATACCTTAGAATTTTTGTTTGTGATCTCAGGAAAAATATTGAGTTCCGGGCACCACATATCCAAATTTCACTTTTCCAAGTAAATCTGGAGCAATTTTGGAGCAAAAACAGCTTTTTAAGCAAGTTTTAAGTTATGAAATTTCTTGATTTATCTGCATCTCCAGACCAAATGAACCTAGAAAGTTTAAACTAGACCAAAATATGACCCCTTGAACTTGAATCAAAATGACAGATGTTCAAAATTTGGTGTAATGATTAAAGAGATTCAAATGGCTCAATGTTGATAAGTAAAGGGCTAATATGTTCTGCCGATAAGAATTTTACTACATGCCAAATCCACCTTCATACATGATATTGGAGAGGAGAAGGGAAATTATTGCTTTCAAAATGTGGAGGGGGGTGATAGAACGAAATGTTAAAAATTTTCAATAATGGTTTTTTTATGATAAAGTAAGTCCAAATGATAAACATCTAAAATTTTTGCTTCCCAAATGGATTTATTGGGGAGTTAAGGGGGGGGGGGAATAGCTGGTGGAGAGAAAAGTCACGAAATTTCATAAATCCGTATCATGTACCCACAAAATGAACTTGAGAAAACCAAACTTTGTATGTGAGTTTGGTTGCAGACCAAAATTTGTGACCCCTTAAATTTACTTCAAAATAGATTCAAAATGGCGAATGCTTAACATATAGCTCATAGATGATTAATATGGACATAACGTACACTATAATTATATCAAATCCATTTCCGCAGATAATGTTGGAGGTGAAAAAGAGGGCTTATTCCCCTTAAAATGAGGGGAGAGAAAGTGGGAAACGAAGGTTGGAAAATTTTCTATAATGCTTTCATGAAGCAAAGTAAGCCCAAATGACTAACGCATATCAAATTTTACCTTCCCTAGTGCATTTGGAGAGATGTTAATGAGAAAAACTTCTTGGGGAGGGGAAGTGAATCTAAGAAGCTTCATGAATCGTTCTTATCTTCTCACGAAAGATACATGAAAAGCTAAAACGTTGCATGTGTACTTTGTTGGGGGCTAGAATATAACCCCTTGCATTTGAGTGAAAAATGGAATTAAAATAAATCCAAAACCTCAAATTGTTAAAATTCCATTAATATGAGCTCATGGGATTCCTATAGACCATAAGTATTACGTATCTTAAATTTAACTTCTCAGGTAGTTTTAGAAGGGACAGTTGGAAAGGTCAACATTATCTGCAAATGCTGCTAAAGTTTCCTTTTATTTTATTGATTTAGAATTTCACCATAAATTACTGGATAGAGAAGGGAGCCGACCGACGAAAGTTAATCATGGGAATACCTTTGTACGGACAAACATTCAGTTTAGCTGATGCCAATAAACACGATTTAAACGCTCCATCTTATGGACCAGGACAAGCTGGCGAATACACCAGAGCAGGAGGTTTCCTGGCGTATTATGAAGTAATGACGTCACTGAAACATGTCTTCAGTATATTACGAAGGCTATAGATATAATGTAAATTCAAATCATTTCAGATATGTGATAAATTAAGGAGAGAAGCGTACACCATTGTACGTGATGTCCAAAAGAGAAGAGGACCGTATGCTTACTCGGGTAATCAATGGGTGGGATATGATGATATCGATACTATAAAACAAAAAGTAAGTAATAATGGTATACTTACCATTAGTAGTAGTCAGCAGCCAAATCTGATTCAGCATTACTATCAACAAATCTAATTCAATTTGAAATCATCTTCAACATTTGACTCTGGTTTCATAACTCGACCCTGAAGTACCTGCAAAAAAAATACCAGATTTCGGAGTCAATTTCCATCATTAAAATTTGTCATTTATTTGGCGAATCTTCACGTTACAATGAAGTTTTCAAAATAATTTGGCATGACCCTCTGAATAGGAATTTCCATATGTTTATTTTGGAGTAATTCTCACTTTTGGTTTCTCGCTTCATTTACATGACTCTGAAAGCCACGGTTAAAACCCTTTTAATTCTAACTGATTTCTGAAACTACACATTCAAGTTTTATAAAACGTGACTTGACTTGGCTTGGATTTAGAATCAATTTGAGAAGACTGATATGATTACCACTAGTTTGCAGAGTATTAATTAAGAATCAATGCAAAGACCTTAATGTTATGATTTTCTAACATGGAATTACTCCAAGTTTTCTTTAGAAGCCCAACTATTTTCATCACTAACAAAAACTATGTTTACTTCGCAGATGGGATTGGTCAAACAATATGGACTTGGAGGTGCGATGATTTGGGCTTTGGATTTGGACGATTTCCGTAATACCTGCGGTCAAGGACATTATCCTTTACTAAACACAATCGTCGAAGGACTATCCAATCCCAATTTCGGTAAATACTTTTTCAATTCGAAAGCATGACGCAAGAAATAAGACTTGGAAGAGGATACAAAAGAATAACGGAATGAAATAGATAAATTCTAACTAGGCATTCACGAAAGGCGAAAATACACTCGATCAGCAATTTTCAGCTTTTTTTAAACGGATTAAAATACTTCAAAAGATTTAAACGATACTTCATAATATTTAATATATGTTTGTTGTACGATTACCTGGACAAACGTAAGCCTTCCGTAGTTAAGTTTCACGAGTTTTTTTATTTTTATTTAGTACCTCGTAAATATTCTTTTTTACTCGTTGAACGTCGCATAAAGAGAATACGGTAGAAAAGCCATTATAAAAAAAGGGGCACTGTCCTTCGCCTTGGCTAAAACGAAAACTAGTTTTATGACAATTCTTTATAATCGGCTGGCTCATTGTTAAGTATTCTTCGATTACCACTTGATTTATTCCACGATAATAATAGAGAGTTAGCACAACGATATTTTCCTTCGGTCTTGGCTAATTGAAATTAAATACGTGGGTTATCCACCTGGTAAAATTATTCATCATTTACGAAGAGCGGTTTGCTTTATGTAGAAGGTGTTGTTCATCTTCAGTTGATTTGTTTGTTTGATTGTTATCGTTCGATTCCCTTACCGAACGATGAGACTGGTCTGGGCATCTGCTTCGAATACCACGCGGAAATGAGAGTATCTGCACGCCTATACCTAGTACTATGCATATATTAAATATAAGAGCAACTAACCGGTTCGTTTGGAGATGCTCGAACCTGACATATCGTCCTTGCACCATGAACTAAGAACGCGATCGTTGACATATTTTAATGGCGCTAGTGGGTATGTAAATTTTGTTTTGTTAAGAGAAGATCGCGCATGCTGCGTTATTATCGCCGGCGTTTGCCGATCATATAGTGCCGGGAAGTCGAGTCAACAACCGCAGTCGCGATTTTTTTGCTTTGTTTTTGAAAATTTTTTGATTGAAAAAATTTATGAACAAGTTTTTATACCGAAAATAATTATAGAAAATTTGTCTATTTTTTTTTAATTTTGTATTTTTTTTTTAATTTTTAAATTTTTTTGGAAAATTTAAATTGACATTTAGGTATGATACCAATGTTATTCGTTAATATTAAGTAGATAGGTATCAATTTTTTTTTATCAGTAATTTTTTTTTGACATTATTTATGCCTATTTTCATACCAGTAGTGTTCATGGTGTTGTTCTTCATTATCAAGATTCATTTTTAAATTTTCAGACGCACATGTTCCACTACGACCAGTGATTATTTTATAGAGCTGTTAGGAAGCTGATTGAATACTAAAAAAAAAACGGTTTCTTATCTCGACATGCTATTGTTACTACTCCTATTAAGTAATAAACTGATCCCATTTAATCTTACACTCATCCTAACAATCAAACAAACAAATGCCTACATAAAGAGAAAGGAAAAAGTGGAGGCTTTAAATGTCCATTTTGTTTCTGTAGTAATATTATCGAACATCAATGTTCTTTATTTTCCACCCATCCTTTCTCTTAGATGCACATAAGCCCAATATGAATTATTGATACTAGATATTCTTACAACTTCATTGTTATAGTTTCTGGTAACGAAATTGGAATCCATTGGACCACTGAAGCGATATCAAGACCTACTACAACCACCACCGAGCACCCTCACCATACCCACGAAACTTCCTACATTCCTAGTTCCACAGCAACATCCAGCGTTTGGACTCGCCCTACGAAGCCTTCAACTGAGACTTCTAGTACTGATGATGGATCCAGCTACGAATATTCTTCGACTTCTGTCTCCACCACTAGTAAAACTACAACTGCCAGTTCCGGTGGAACTATTTATGGCGAAAACAACGGCCAACAGGATGAATTTAAGGTGATATGTTACTTCACCAACTGGGCTTGGTATAGGTAAGTGAAATTGATGTACAATTGCTAAATAGGTACATTTAGCTTCCACTATTACTATATTATTGCCTTATGTATGAGAACATATAAAACTTATAGTCCAGTTAGTTTAATAACGCTGGTGTTTTATTTCTATCCTTTGTAGACAAGGAAATGGTAAATACTTGATCAATGACATAGATGCTAATTTATGTACCCACATTATCTACGCATTTGCTGTTCTCGATTCCAATAAATTGCTAATTAAACCTCATGATACGTGGGCCGATTTGGATAATAGTGAGTACAACATTACCTCACTTGGAGTTCTTTTGGGATTATTATTTTTAACTTATATTCCCCGTTCTCAGGATTCTACGAAAAAGTGGTTGCGTTGAAAAACAGAGGAATCAAAGTACTCCTGGCCATTGGTGGCTGGAACGACTCGGCTGGAAATAAATACAGTCGTTTGGTGAACAGTAAACAAGCTAGAGACAAGTTCATTTCCCATGTGGTGCAATTTTTGAAAAAATATAACTTCGATGGTTTAGATGTTGATTGGGAATATCCGAAATGTTGGCAGGTTCGTGAATACTAGATCTGCAAAATTAATTCTATCAGTTACATTCTTGATATAAATTTCCGAATTATTTGCATGTTCAGGTTAATTGCAAATTGGGACCATCTAGCGATAAGAAAGCGTTCGCAGATTTCATCACCGAGTTAAGAGAAGCTTTCAATCCGCATGGATTTTTGCTTAGCGCAGCAGTATCTCCTAATAAAAAAGTGATAGATGAAGGTAGGTAACTAAAAGTTCATGTATTAATTTAAAATTTACAAATAAGCTCGTGATAATTTTCAAAAGGGTTATTGAAACAGAAATCTAATAAGAGAGCAAGATGCCTTGTACATGTACATGTAATTCGATGAAAAAACTATCATCTTGAATAAGAAGGAAAAGAGGTGGGGGAGAGGGTTGGAGCAGGTAAACAAAATGCAGATTTGAAATAAGCAACCAACACATTCTCGGTCTTATTTTGAATTTTTTTATTCCAAAAACATTAGTAAAACTTCATACCATTTGATATAAGACAAATTTTATTATTCAGAAAGTTTTATAATATGGAAATAGACTAATAGATCAGTATGGTATAATTCACGTTTAAACAATAAGATAGGAAATAACTCGATTTTACTTTTTATTTAATCATGTTAAATAAGTTGCATATCTAATGTTTAATGGCACAATATTTGTTTTAAATAATTGAAAATCAGGTCTGAGGTATTTGATGTACCTCATGCTTCAACTCTTTGCCACTTTAGATCTGTTTTGAATATCATTTCAAGGAGTGAAATTCTGGTCTCAGCTAAGCCTTCACACGTATGAGCAGTTATTATTAAACAAGTTTAAACATTTTTATTTCATCATCTAAGGCAAATAGAAATGCTTTATCTGCAATAAAATATAGTGTATGGAATTTTGTATTACTGTCGAAAAATTAGTGGCATTGGAAGAGGTAGATGCAGAGAAATAGTGGAGAACGTGTGAGAAATAATAGAAAAAAATCAGTATTTTCTCCAAATTTTTTGCAGATAATTCTTTTATACCTGACGCAAAAAATTTCATTTTTCGCAAATTTTTCATAGAAATTAAGTGTTGAAATTTTTCTATGTCTCATTATTCTTTAAAATGTAGAGCACTTGATGTAATTTCAGTAAAAGAGAAAATCGATAACATCGAAGTCGTTCGATGGAAAAAATTATGAAAAAAAATAATAATTATCCCAAAATTGTTACTTCATATTTTTTGCAGATAACTTTGGGAAATGCTTCATTCACCACAGGTTTTAAAATTTTCTCATAGATCAGCATGACATTCAATAGCCTACGATTTGAATAAATGTCGCCTAGAAACTCTTGAAAGGGCTAATAAAAATTCAAAAAAAAAAATTAGATTTACTGGGTATTAAAATATTTTTGGAATTTTAATGCCAATATTGAGTTTCTAAGCACTTATTTACTAGTTTGAATTTTAAGGTAAAAATTTCTATGAAAAAATTGTAAAAATGAGGGAGCATCTATGTAGAGTATGTATTGGAGGTTAAAGTCAGTAATCAAGGAAACATTAAAAAAAAATGGAATTAATATAGAGTATTTTTCAGATTTATTGAGCAAACAAATATGAAAAGATGAACATTTTTTTTTTCATAATTTTTGTAGCAAGCTTTCTTATTATTTTTCCCTGCCTATTGCTCTCATTGCCATTAATCTTATGTCAGTAATACAAAATTGTATTTTTTATTTCAGTGATAAAGAGCACCCCTTCAAATTATGTTATTTTTAATAAACAAATAAAAATAATTTTGCTTTAATTTTAATCATACTAATTTAAATATTATTAAAAGAAATATAAAAAAAAAAGTTATATAAAAATTATTACCCCTGTTTCACTGCTCCTTCAACAAGTAGAGCAGGCAAACTATTATGTATGAGTGTTGTATGAGTAGAGTTACGTTTGATGTGAAGGTGTTACATCGAGACGGAACACCCTGTACATACACATACTGATTAGGTATATAATATTTTTTAGCTGAGTTTTTAACAAAACGATAGCTATTACAGCCTACCTGATTTGGGAAGGGAAGGTCGGGGGAGAGTGGGGTCTTCAAATCTTTGCGTTTCAGACCATTTGTAATTATCTGGCAAATGTCCAACTTTTTGGTATATATATATATTTTTTTCCCCACGCGTAGTGCCGGCGAGCATTCATAAAATTCGCTCAAAATTTGGTGAGGAACTCTTCTTGAAAATGCGCAGAAGTTTTTTTTGTTTTTTCGAAAAATTTCAAAATGGCGGATCACTCAAATTTTGAGGGGGCTGGAGAAGAGGCAAATAGCTCAAATTTTTCATTTTTGATCTCATATGAAAGAGTGAGTCACGGACACCAACATATTTAAATTTCAGCTTCCTAAGTGCATTTTGAGGAGAGTTAGCAAAAACCTGTTTTTGAGGAAATTGCGTTTTTTGTGTCACTCACTTGCGCAGGCGGGTGTGGATAAAATTCGCTCAAAATTCGGTGAGGAACTCTTCTTGAAAATACGCAAAAATAGTTTTTTGTTTTTTCGATAAATTTCAAAATGGCGGATCACTCAAATTTTGAGGGGGCTGGAGAAGGGGCAAATAGCTCAAATTTTTCGTTTTTGATTTCATATGAAAGAGTGAGTCACGGATACTAACATATCCAAATTTCAGCTTCCTAAGTGCATATTGAGAGGAGTTAGATCAAAAAACGGCTTTTTGAGGAAGTTTTGAGTCATGAAATTTCTTGAATCTTCCATATCTCCCCACCAAATCAAGTTAAAGAGGTCAAATTTTGTGTGTGAGGTTAGTTGGTGACCACAATATGACCTCTTGAATTTGGATCAAAATGGATCAAAATGGCGGATTATCAAAATTTTGAGTAGAGCTTGAGGAGCCTCAAGTTGGTAAAAATGTAATTAATATGAATTCATATGGTTATTGGGGATAAGTTGTATACTATATCCCGAATTCACTTCCATACATGATGTTGGAGGGGGGAAGGCGGGGTTATCAACCTAAAATAGTGGTGGGGGTACAGGAGGGTCGAAAATTTTTTATTGCTATGTCATATGATAAAATGAGCCCAAGTGACAAACTTATTTTGATTTTAGCTTTCTCAGTGATTTTGGAGGGGAGTTAGAGCAAAAAACGGCTTTTGGGGGGAAATTGCTGCAGGAAATTTCATGAATCTTCCATATCTCATCACCAAATCGGCCTAGAATGGTCAAACTTTGTGTGTAGGATTAGTTTGTGACCAGAATATAACCTCTTAAATTTGAGTCAAAATGGATCCAAAATGGCTGGATTATCAAGATTTGAAGATAATTTGAGGACCCTCAAATAGTTATAATTTGAGAAATATGTGTTCACATGATTATTTCATGGCAATAAATACTACATTTGTGCCAAATTCAACTTCTTAAGTGTGTTTGGAAAGGATAGGATAGGGGTTTTCAGACTTGGTATTGGGTGTGGCCTGTAGTCATGGACGGTTAAGCAAGGTTATTAGTATATGAAAACAAGCTCCAGTTAAAAATTCAGCTCCAGTAATGCGGCGAGGCTGCTTACGTTTTTTTTTTTTTAATGGGGGAGTAGTGTAATTATATTCACAGCTTTTAATTTAGTCCAGGTAGCAAAACCACTTGTTTTGACGCCGAAGGAAAAGTTTAAAAATAAGAACATTCACAAGAAATAGCTCAAAGATGAGGAGAATATCCAAACATAAATGAAAATGTGTAAATATATATTTAAAAAAATAATTGAAAGCCTAAATATTCGAAAAAGTATCACAATTTAGAAAGTGTTGACAAATGAGATCGTGTCAAAAAATGAAGCAAAATGTCCAAAAAAATGATAAAAAAAATGTTTAAACTCACTAAAATAAGAAAAAGCTGAAAATATAAAGGATAAAAAAAAAGATATCTTCATTTTTTGAAGCTTTCATGTATTTTAAAATTTTTGATTCGAAAAAATAGATCAGCTAAAAATTAAGTATGCTGTATCAGTACAACCCAAAAATTATCTTTGCTCTGAGTTCAGCAGTGCCTTTTGGAGTCCTGTTTCTTATTACCTAGTTAAAAATTTTACATTTCTTGTTTTTCTCTCAAATAAGGCTATGATGTACCACTATTATCAAATAAATTGGATTGGATTTCGGTCATGTGTTACGACTACCACGGTCAATGGGATGAAGTGACGGGCCATGTTGCACCAATGTACGAACATCCTGATGATGCGGATAAAACTTTCAACGCGGTAAGAAATAAAACACAAAATTATAAGCACCAAAGTGAAACGTATAATGATTAATTTCATGGTACATATTTGTGAACAGAACTTTAGCATCCATTACTGGGTGGATAAGGGAGCCGATCGTAAAAAAATAGTGATGGGTATGCCTATGTATGGACAGTCATTTACGTTAGCCACTCCTAAAAATAATACCCTCAATTCCAAAGCTTATGGAGGTGGAGAGGCTGGAGAAAGTACAAGAGCTAGAGGGTTCTTGGCTTATTACGAAGTAAGTTTTTTGTACAAACTTAGCTCATTCCTTCGAAGGTTGGCCACGAGTTTTCAATATTTAATTTATCCATTCTTCAGATCTGTGATCGAATCTTACGCAAAGGATGGGAAGTAGAATATGATATCGAAGGTAGAATGGGACCATATGCTAAACGTGGAAATCAATGGGTAGGATTCGATGATCAAGCTATGATCAAACACAAATCGCAATATGTCTTTTATAACAATCTCGGTGGTGCGATGATATGGGCATTGGACCTAGACGACTTCAAGTAAGTACCTTTTAATCAAATAGTCATGATGCGTTTTGAATACTAACTTTATAGGTATTTATTCGAAACCTTGGATTTTAAAGGGGTGTCTGCAATTGTGGTTCGTATCCGTTACTTAAAACTATAAATAAAGTGCTGCGCAAGTTCACTGATGAAATCCCAGAATGTCGCTTGGAATCCAATTCTCGCGTGGATATGAAATTATTCTATCAAAACGAAGGTATAGAGTTACTCGGAGAGGAATGGCGGTTTGAAAGTTGTGAGCACGGGCAAGTACGCAAACATCCAACGGACTGTTCTAAGTATTTAGTATGCTCCTTCGGGTCTTACAAACAAGAACAATCATGTGCGAATGGTTTACACTTTAATGAGGTGTGGTATATTTTTCACGCATAGCTATAATGGTTATGCACCGCAACTACCTGTATCTGTAATAGCTGATTAATTCTAATTTTTGTAGGAAAGAAATATGTGTGATTGGCCGCAGAACGCCAATTGTAAGCCATCCATAATGGAATATGCTGAAAACTATTTCTTGGGTAATTTACAAAGTCAAAATCAAGCCTTGGCTTTACGTACGAATAAGACAGGTAAGCTAATGAAAACGAAAATAGGTACATGAGCGGAGTGATTCTTTGAAAAAATCTTCAAAATATCTGTAACCCTTATTTTTCGAATTTTCGCAGATTCAAAATACAAAGTGATTTGTTATTTGACGAATTGGTCCGCGTACAGATATAATAATCAACTATTTCCTTTGCAAGCGTTGGATTCGCACATGTGTACTCATTTGGTATACGGTTTCGCGGTCTTAAACCCCAAAACATTGACCATTGGTTCTAATGATACTTTCACAAAATTAGATCGCGGTAGGTACAACACATTTTCACGCATGTTCAAGAATGTCGAACAACAACTGTATTTTCGGAGTTATCTATCAAAACCATTTTTGCAGAATTTTTCAAGCGAGTGCGAGTACTGAAGGAAACTGGAGTTAAAATTCTACTAGCAATGGGTGGTTGGTACGATTCCATGGATGATAAGTATAGCAAAATGGTGAATAGTAATTCTGCTAGATTACACTTTGTCAAACATGCTGTGAAATTCCTAAAAGAAAACGATTTCGATGGCTTGGAGATCGACTGGGAATATCCAAAATGCTGGCAGGTATGTCTAAGATTTAAATGAATGAAGGTAATTTTATGCTTGAAATAAGTAGCAGCAGGGATAACGAGATGGCAAGAAATTGATATTAAGGAATACCTTACTCTGAAAGTCGATACTTTACCACACGTTGACATTTGAGCATTCTCAAAACAGGATTCCATGACTTCATTTGACTCTATAAAGTCATTCTGGAAGACTGAATTTCTAACTCTAAGCTGATTCTGAAGTGATTGCGGACTCAAAGGAGGTGTGAAATGATACTGATTCCAGAACTGAAGGTAGTAAAACAACTTGAGATGTTGACATCAAAGAAAAACTGTATCCAAGGACAAGGAGTCGATTTCAGATTCGGAGTCAAAATGATTCCAAATGATTTTGACCTTGACTCCATAGTTAAGCCGAAGTTATGATTCAAAGTTTTTACATTAATTCCGAGCTCAAAGGTTGGAGTTGGAGTCAAATTTTAATGTACTTCGAAATGAACATAGAGTCGGAGTTGAGTTTTCATATTACATTTGCTCCGAACTCAAAGCAATGTCATACGTTGCTGTAAATAATTACTTCAGAATCAAATAGAGAAAACTCCAGAGTCAAAGTCAAATTTCCAGAGATGCAAAATCAAGAATAGTTTTAGTCGAGCATTTGTATTCGGTGTTGGTTCTGGTTTTTAAATAGTTCTGGATTTTTATAAGTTCTAATTCCGATCCCAGTCCCATTTTGTAAGTCCTGGATAAGTTGTGAGAGTTTTGTGAAATGTGAAAACTGCAAAACCACAAAAAATATTGGGAGCCTTGAACTTTATTATTTTATCCGAATTTGGTTTCAGTTCCAAATTTTTCAATATATTGTTCTGGGTTCATTTTGGTCTGCTTTAGGTTCCGATTCTGGTTTTCAAATTGTTTTGGGGTTTTCTAGGTTCTAGTTGAGATCTCTATCCCAGTCCCAGTTTTGCAACCCTGAATAAGTTGAAGAGTCCATTTTTTATGGAATATAAAAACTTCAGAACCCAAAAAAATATTGTGAACTCAAAACTGTATCATTTCGTTCCTAATTTAAGTCCAGTTCCAAGTTTTTCACTATGTAGTTCCGATTTCATTTTTGTTTTGGTTCTGGTAGGATCTAGTTCCAACCCAGTTCTGGTTTTGCAGTCCTGAATAAGTTGAAGAGTCCATTTTTTTTGTGGATTGTGAAAACTGCAAATCCCCTAAAAATATTCCTATTGCGGAACCGTGTTATTTTGTTCCAAATTTGATTCTAGTTTGAAATTTTTTACATTACAATTTCTAGGTTATTTTAGTTTTGGTTATAGTCCTAGTTTTTGAATCGTTATAGGGGTTTTCTGGGTTTTCTGGGTTCTCATTGCGGTTCTGGTCTCATTTTTACAACCACGCAAATTTAAGAATATCGGAAGTGACTCCAGAATCGAAGTCGAATTTTTGAACATTGAGTCTTTTTACAGTATAAATATGAGAGTACCTCAAGTTTGTCTGCTCACAAATTCGGACTCAAAATTACTTCAAATAATCTCGACTCCAAGAGTTAAAATCGGAGTTGGAGGCAAAGTTCATTGAGAGATTCTGAACTAGTGGTTTGAGGAATTACTTTGGATTCAGTGGTTGGAGTTGGAATCAAGTTTACAGGTTGACTTTAGAGTCAAATTGGAGTTAGAGTCAAGTTTGGATAATTACTCCTGAATTAAATTAGACTAGGAGTCAAATTTAGAAAAATGCTCCAGAATCAAAGGAAGTCTGAGGAAAATTTCAAACATGACTCCAAAATCAAAGGTCGGAGTTAGAGACAAATTTTAGACCTAACTCTGGAGTTGGATTAGAGTCCACGACAAATTGATAGTTGACCCCACATCACTGATTACAACTATAGAAGCATTTTTTACATCTCATTTTAAGGTGGATTGCGACAAAGGTCCAGATTCCGATAAAAATGGCTTCACTGCCTTGTTGAGAGATCTTCGAGAAGCATTTAGCAAACATAATCTTCTGCTTTCTGCAGCGGTTTCTTCGAATAAAGATATCATCGAACGAGGTTGGTGATTTATTTTATAGCTAAATCCTACAACTCGATGGATTTAAGAAAATTGATAAATTCGCTTTGATGATGTAGCTTACGACATACCCACCATCAGTTCATATGTCGATTGGCTTTCTTTGATGGCCTACGATTACCATGGTTATTGGGAAGGAAAAGCTAATCACTTAGCTCCACTTTATGAAGAAAATCATAATACTCCAGACCACCTAAACATTGTAAGTTTTAGATTTCAGTTGTTAGGAATTTCCACATCCAGATATTTACGAGAGTTTTTAATCTTCCTGTTTGGCAGGAATTTTCTGTATCTCATTGGTTACAAAAAGGAGCTCCTAGACATAAGTTAATTCTGGGATTACCATTTTATGGACAATCATTCACATTGAAAAGTCCATCGAGTCATGAAGTTGGTTCGAAGATAATCGGTGCCGGAAAACCAGCACGTCATACTAGAGTTCCTGGATTCGTTGCATATTACGAGGTATCTACGGTTTAAGAATTTTTTTCATTATTTTGAGGCTGAATTTGATTTGAACGACCTCACTGTTGCATACAGCTTACTTCATTATACTTGACCTACTTCATGATTCCTATGTTATCTTTCGTTTAGATATGTGAAATGGTTTCACAAAATAATTGGAACGTGGTTAAAGAGAAAAATGGACACTACACGTACTCACAAGATCAATGGATTAGTTACAATGATGTGACTGATATACGAGCAAAGGTATTCAAATCATTAAAATGTGATTGAAATTAGAGAGAGAAAAAACGTCTTTTCTTAAATGAATACATGGCATTTTTTTTATAGGGAAAATACATCAAAGAGAATGACTTAGGTGGTGCTTCGGTATGGGCCCTTGATTTGGACGATTTTGTCAACGTATGCGGTTGCGGGGCGAATCCATTACTTTCAGCAATTAACGAAGAATTATCCACATTCGGCTATAAACACGAGTACGGAGACAAAGACTGCATTTAGGAGGTTCCATCAAAGGCTGTCCTGAAATATAACCAATTTCTGGCATAGCTTATGCATGCAGAGAATTAAAAGGTCTTTGAAGAATGGAGTTCAGTTTTACTCGCTTGAATTTAAGCGAAACTTGTGATTTTCTTATTAGATAATAAAACATTCTATTTGGCATATGTAGGAATTGTAATATATAGTCCTAGTGGTCTATTTGAATTATCCTACCTATGTGTATTTGTATAAGTTTTTACTCTGAAAGATACTCATTAATTGTGCCATATATTTTAATGTTAACTTACAACGTCTGTAGGTGAAGTTAAGATTTTATTGATATTATTTAAGAATTTAAAATTAAGTTTTCCGTTTTAATATGAATTCTGGTCTTCTTGGGTAATGTTTCTTTCCTTAACGGCAACTTCACTCATTTCTGTTGATTGGTTCTTCTTATTGATGATTACGCATCTCTGACCCATTTAGATACCCAAAATTTTAAATACATTGATAAATCTCACGTACAAATAGCCTCAATGCATACGAATTCTCAAGGCTTCAACTCATCATGGAAGTAAACTAATTGGGATTATCGAACATTTACGAAACCTGAAACTACCCAATTAGAAAAGTTTCGAAATTTTCAGGAATTTCTTTTATAAATAGAATTGAAAAATGGTGGGAATATTCCAAATTTAATCTTTCTATCTTTAGATTTTCAGTAGTCCCCATATTATACCATTGTTTTCCTATCTCATTTTTCAATTCTTCATAGGTATATGTCATATATATTTTTTGTGATAAATCAACATCAATTTCATTTAATAGCTACTTATTATGTATTCAATTCAATTTCATTTCAAAAATGAATAAATTTTTCGCAGGAACATTCTGTCTTATTAATTTATTTCGACTCCATAGAGAGAAACATCAACTGCTGAAAAAGATAATTAGTATTACACTGTATTACCTTGTGCCTTTACGATGATTGAGTGAAGTCGATTTTAGCACAAGCATTACACACATTTTTAATTGAATTTTTGATTAAAAACGATAGAGCTATTAGAGCCTACCTCATTTGGAAAGGAAAAGGGTGAGAGCCTTTATATCATTGCCTTTCAATTCTAACGTAAATATATAAAAGTACCTATTTTTTTGTATGACCTCAAAATGGCGGATCACTCAAATTTTGAAGAAGACTGAAGTAGCACAAACACATCAACATTTTCAGGGGCGTACCGAGGACATTCTTCAGGCTCATGAAATTTTACCAACTGTTGACACTTTTTTCTTTTCTCCACGGAAATAAGATGTTAAATACTATGTATGTCACAGCCTTGTTAGTCTTCAAAACATACTGCGCAAGTGGTCAAGTTTACCAACTTTACGCTAAAACTCCAAATTTACCAACTTTCCAAAAGCCAAGGGGGGAAGCTCCCCCCCTCCCCGTACGTCTCTGAACATTTTCCTCACTATTTCAAATGTAAGAGTAATTTGAGGACGCAAACATATTCAAAACTCAGATTCCCAAGTATGAGAGCAAAAAACGATTTTTTGAGTAAGTATTGAGTTACAAAATTCTAAGTCTTCCTTATCTCCCAACACATCTATCTAAAAAACTAAAATTTTGTATTTAGGGTTTGTTTGTGACCAGAATATGACCCTGTGAATTTTGGGTGAAAAGAATCCAAAATGACGGAAGGTGAAAATTTGAGGTAGACTTGAGGAATCTCAAATAGCACAAATTCGATTCATATGAGCTGATATGCTTAGTGATTACTAAGTGTATAAAAACTATTCTACATTTCCAATCCAAGCTCACAAGTGATATTGGAGGGATGAAGGAGGGGTTATTGTTCTGAAAATGAGTTGAGGGAAAGAAAGGACGATATAGTGTCATATGATAGAGTGAATTCAAGTGACTAACATGTTTCAATTTCAACTTCTCAAGTAAATTATAATTTTGATTCAAAAAATGTAAATTTTTCCAAATTGACATTTGATTTTTTTTGGTAAGAAAAAAAAGTAGGGTTTATAGACTCATAAATTTGCCATTAATTGTCAAAAAAAAAAAATTGAAATTTTGTTATTACATGGTTTTTGAGAATCTAATTTCAGTTTTCTAGGTACCATCTCTATTCAAAGAACAGAAATATTTTTTCATTTTTTGAAATAGGATTGATCGACCGAAACTTCGTCCCTCACCCTGAAAACGACACTTCATGAGGATTACCATGGAGCACTGGTTTTGCAGTACTCCTCTATTACACCTTATGGAAAGCTTTTCAAAAACAAGACATGAGCTGAAATTTGTCGAGTAGTGTAATCAATTTTTTTGAAATTTTTTTGAAATTTTTGAAAACTCTAACCACAATAAGTTGCGTACTTTCATTCACTTCAAGACTAAAATTTTTTCACGATTTTTCACTGTCATTTAGCGACTACTTTTTTGAAAAAAAAATCGAAAGCTCATCCTAGTAGGTACCTACAATTTTGTAAAAATAATTTCAACAATATTATAGCGGCCATTATTTCATCACATTTCGCAAATAAACTTCTCCTTGAACGCAACCTTTTCGAATAAACAATGAGGTGAATTCAGGCATATAGATGGCTTCCAAATTACTGTTTTATTAATTTATTTATCGGGTTTATCATTTCTAAAAATCACTATCGAAGTAAATATAAATTATTTGGAAGTTTTTATCAAAATCGTTTGTGTAGCTGTTTTAACATTGTACATCCTGATATTCGTGATATAAGAATAATGACGCGTACGTAAATTCGGTTAAATGCGTATTCCAGTAGGTACCTATCAAAAACGAAATTCGCAGTAAATTCACATCGTAAAATATGAGCAGTAATTATCAACCGCTTGATAACCATTTTTCCACCAACATTATACATTGCCCACATCATCCTCAAGATACTCCTTCGAGGGCCGTAGCACCGCCCTTGGTGTTGAGTTCGACATTCCATCAAAATGACGTAGAGAAACACTCGGTAGGTACTGTGAATGAATCTTATTGTAGATAAAAAAAATAACTTGATATTGAAAATGAGAAATATTCCAGGCTTTTTTATACACTCGATTTGGTAACCCAAATCGAAAAATGATAGAAAAAACTTTAGCCAAGATGGACAACGGAAAATATGCCGTATGTTTCTCTTCCGGAATGGCAGCTATATCGATGGTGGTTCATTTGGCGGGGGCTGGCGATCATATATTGTCCATCAATGACGTGTACGGCGGTACTCATAAGTATTTTACGCAATATACGGAATCGCATAACATAACCGTTACGTTTGCTGATTTAAATGATATAGAAATCCTCGAAAAAAATTTACAACCCACAACAAAAGTAATACAAGAAATTAAATGATAGATATTAGTATGTTAGGTAATTTAACCTATGTACGACCGTTGTACAGCTGGTCTGGTTGGAAACGCTGACTAATCCTTTGATGGAGATTGTCGATATTGTATCTATTTCTAAGAGAGTCAAAGAGCTAAATCCCAGAGCATTAGTGGTGGTAGATAACTCTTTCTTGACTCCATATTTTGTGGTAATACAGCCAACAATATTAACAAGAAATTAATCTTCAACGTATCAAGTTTCTCATGTATTCGTAATTCCACTCAGAGACCACTAGATTTAGGAGCTCATATATCTGTCAGCTCTTTAACCAAATATATGAATGGCCACTCGGACGTAATGATGGGAGTAATTGTAACCAATGATGAAGAAATATATAAAGCACTCAGTGATCTACAACAAGGTATGCCCTAAATAGGGAGCTTCATACAATTGTTTCCATTAGGCTTATTAAATTTTATGCCCAGGTGTTGGAGCTGTGCCCGCGCCATATGACTGCTACATGGCGCTCAGAGGTATGAGAACTTTGCCTTTAAGAATGAGACATCATATGTGTAGTGCTTACAAAGTGGCCAGGTTTTTACAGACCCATCCTATGATCGAAAAAGTTCTTTATGCTGGTAAATGATACTATGATCTTTATATGATAAATAAATGACTTTGTCAAATTAGCTAGTAGCATTATAGTAACTTTGTGAATAGGTCTACCATCGCATCCTAAACACGAAATAGCAAAACAGCAGTGGAGTGGAGTCAGCGGTATGTTATCATTTTATATAAGAGCCCATTTGGACGATATTAAAAAGTTCCTTCAGAAATTGAAATATTTTTACACTTGTCCAAGCTACGGTAGCTTCGAAAGCGTCATCGAAATACCGTGAGTTATTATCGCCATTGATTTCGATTTTCATATTGTGCATATGCATAAAAATAAGTTTGTTTATAATTATACCTGTATCAGCATGTTCATGTCTCACAAACACACACCTCGGGAAATCCTGGAGAAGCATGGAGTAACTGAAAATCTATTGAGGTTATCCGTTGGTCTTGAAGACGTCGGTGATTTAATTAACGATTTGAAACAAGCTCTCGATTCGGTAAGTTTAATTTTCCTATTTGAATTACCAACGCATTCCATCTGTATTGATTGAATCTTTTAAATTCCTAGATCAGAAATTAAACTTGAAATATTATTCATTCATGGAATGATTGAAAAATGCAGTCAATCAGAATACACTATGAAGAAGTTGAGTATCCTTCAAATAACAAAATGATCACCATGACTCGTCAGAATTTTTGATAATTTTAAAATAAATTTTAGAAAATAATTTTAATTCAATCCATTCGAGCTTTCCATTCGCCAGATTATCAATGTGATCAAGAGAAGGATGAAAAATAAAGTACCTGAAATTTTCAAAATGATTGTAATTACATTCTTTCATTTCTTTCTTTGTATCGAGTCACGTAGCGCAAAAATTAATTAAATGATAGAATCTAGTCGATAATTATCGTAATTTCGATAAATTAAATCTTCAATTATGATGCGATAGAATTAAGATTACTAATTCCTTCTTTATTTTGGCCTGATGCGCTATAAAATTGGTTAACTAAGAACACGTGTAGTACTCGACTCAATAGTTCCAGCCTTCTATAATGACTGAACAGTTGAATGAATATTTTAGAACACGCGCCCCTTCACGAAGTCTAGAACGCCTTTATCTATCGTCTACGCGTGCAGCGATACGACTAGCTACTTATTGTTTATTATACTGCATCTCAGAGGCACGCGCCTACGCGACTCGACAGTTCTATTCATCTATTGTGACTGAACAACTAAGCGGATATTTTGGAACACGTAGACGTACCCCCCTCCTCCTCCAGAGCTCTATTGTTCTCATAATGTAGCGATATGACTTACCATTATAAACCTGAATTTAGGGCTCTTTAGTTCAAGTTTACTAATTTATTAGCCAATTAGTGACATACAAATGACACAAGTTTCACGAAAGTTCATAGTAAGTATAATTGTACCTACTGATAATATATTTTCATTAAAATTTTCTTCGATATTAATTTTTCATCTTTAAATAAATGAAGGAGAAAAGAATATCGTTTATCGAAGAAAACCTCAGTGTTACAAATACAATGGGTTGGTAATTATAGATGGACCAATGCTTCCTGATCCCAATATAAATTTTTGAATTTGTATATGAAATGAAAAACGGACAAAAGCTCAGAACTCCTAAAAAATTTACGAGAAGAGAAAAGTTATTTTTTTTTTAAATCCATACTTCTACATTTTGGAACGATTTCCATTTTATTTAACCCACTACGCTGAAATTATGAAAGCTCCGTCTTTGAGCTTTTGATGAAACATTTGGAAATGTTTACAAAATCTGCGCAAGCATATACGATGAACTTTCGAAAGACATTTTAATTGTGTTTCTACGTCGGCCATTCTCTCAAACTAACTCGACCTGAGGAGCCTCAAATGGCTAAATTGTGGGTAACAAGTATTATACATGGCTGAATATAACTTTTAAATGAGGGTTTTCGAACTCAGTGATGAGTGTACCTTGAGGACATAAAGAGGTTAACAATATAATCTGAGAATTTGAACAAGCCTTAATTAAAAATTCAGCTCCAGGAATATGGCATAGTTGCTTACGTTTTCTTTTTTTCATTTATTTCGCAATTTACTAACGCAGCACGTATTTAAAATATTTATACAACGGTCAAGTTAATTAGTATATTTTTTCATTGTTAGATGCCTTTAATATGATCGTAATATGATCACCATGGGATTATCTTATCTCCACTTCCTATGAATTTTTAATTAATCTGCTGGCATTTCTTTGATAATTTTTCGTAATTTGCGTTCGTCATCATTCATGAGAAAACTTAAAGTATTTTTTAATTTTTAAAATAGCATTATTTCATACAATAAATATTTAATTTTTATCTCATTAACATCCTCAACTTCTACAATTAAATGTGGATTCTTTGGTGTCTTTTGCCATTTTTTTTCTACTTTTTGGAAAGTTTCTTTTTGGTGCTTTATTATTTATACTATGTGTTCTGAAGTGAGTAAGTAATTTTTCCATTTTAATATTTCTACACCTCGAGGATTCGGATTTTTTTGTACCTACGTATTTTTGTTGAACTTTAATAGGAATGAAATTTTATCATCACTCATATAACATTTTCTACATTGAGCTCAGATTTAAATTCGGGAAAGCTGCTTGAATTTTCACATCAAGAAATTACATCAACTGCCCCCCACCACGGCAATTAAAAAGTCATGGCTATGTGTAATCATTTCAAAACGAGAAGAGAATTTTTCAATATGTCTCTCGATTAAGATGTTTCTTTATCAGTATAATTAATATCTAATTTTACATTTCCAAAGGTTTAATTATTTTTCGAAACTATTCCATATAGGTTTTCATTAATGTATCGAATATATGTACATACATATACCTAACAAATAATATAGCTGAATTTAATTTTTACACGAATATATGTTGAAAATGATTGTGAATGTCGTTAAAATAAAATGTAATTTCGAATTTTTAAATAAATTTGAGCACATTGTAGCATTTTTTTTTCAGAATCTTTTTTTTTTGCCAACTTCATTTCACAGCAGAATCCCAAAATATGTAATCCAATTGAAGTAGGTACATATATTCCATGCCATTTAACCGAATAGATAAAATAGGTGAATCGATAAACAACATGTCAATCTTTCTTTTTATTTTCGTAAAATAAAAATCCGTTCACATCGGTTTGATATTCTGATAATATATTCCATTTGTAATTTTTTATTTTGAATAAATTTCAATCCTTTTTTTCACAGATTAGACATTGATTTTTCAGTGATACTAAATTCGCGAATTTGAAACCACTTCTGAGTAACGAGAGTTGGAATACTGACACACGTTTTATTTTATAAATTCAATTTGACTCTACATCAATAAATCAAAAGTCTTGACGAAAAATAATTGCTTCAAAAACAAAGTACTTTTATGTAAATTACATATATTTTTTTCAAATCGAAAAAAATTAGTAGATACATGAAAAACTGAAACCTTGACACACTTGTATTACCTAATTTAAGAATTAGTTTGGATTGCTGCGAGAGAAAGCTTTGTAGGAAGTAATGTCAAAGAAGATATTAATATTTGAACAGTACGCATTCTATCATTTGTACAAATTCCTTTAAAGTTTTATGTTTTAGTACTTGTGGCATTGAATCATCTACATACTCGGCACATTCGTTCTTTTCATGACAATGCCTGACATATCTTCTGAACAAGTTTGCAAAAAATTCTTTATTCATATTTTGAGTACAGCTTGAGGAGCCTCAAGTTGGTAAAAATATAATTAATATGAATTCATACGGTTATTAGGGATAAGTTGTATACTATATCCCGAATTCACTTCTATACATGATGTTGGAGGGGGAAAGGCGGGGTTATCAACCTAGAGTAGCGGAGGGGGTACAGGAGGGGTCGAAAATTTTTTATTGCTGTGTCATATGATAAAATGAGCCCAAGTGACTAACGTATTTTGATTTTAGCTTCCTCGTGATTTTGGAGGGGAATTAGAGCAAAAAACGGCTTTTGGAGGGGAAATTGCTGCAGGAAATTTCATGAATCTTCCATATCTCATCACCAAATCGGCCTAGAATGGTCAAACTTTGTGTGTAGGATTAGTTTGTGACCAGAATATAACGACTTAAATTTGAGTCAAAATGGATCCAAAATGGCGGATTATCAAGATTTGAAGATAATTTGAGTACCCTCAAATAGTTATAATTTGAGAAATATGTGTTCACATGATTATTTCATGGCAAGAAAACTACATTTGTGCCAAATTCAACTTCTTAAGTGTTTTTGTAAAGGATAGGGTAGAGGTTTTCAGATTTGGTAATGGGTGTGGCTTGTAGTCATGAATGGTTAAGCAGGTTATTAGTAAATCAAAACAAGCTCCAGTTAAAAACTCAGCTCCAGTAATGCGGCATGGCTGCTTACGTTTTTTTTTTTCGATTTTTTACGAATTATCGATAAAAATGGGTCGATAAGCGAGAACGAAATTTATCGAACGATATACTAAATGATTTACAAATGCATCTACAAATGTTTGACGCATCACGCCTCGCTATTATAAGATGAGTAGAAAATATAATTTCTCAAAATATGAATCCTAAATATAATTTCTCACCGACTCGTGACAACTCGCTTCTGATTGGTGCAATCCATAAGTCGTGCAAACTCATGTTTTTCGGGTCACCATCACATCATCCTACCTTATTGAATTTATGCATCGTAGGTCGCGACGGATAGATGCAGTGCGTGGCGATCTTTGAGTATGAAGTAGTTATATGTAGTAACTGGTCACGGTGCTGATTGGTTATATGTTATGCGCGTATTGACCAATCATAAAGCTAGAATGTGATAAAATCTAGGTAGTTTCATTTATACCTTCCTAAATAATATCGTTCAGTTTTTAGTGAATGACTGAAATTCGTTTGTGATTTGAATTATCAGCTGATTTTTGTTTTTAATTTAGGAGTACCTAAGTCGAGGTGATTTACCATTTTTCGACTTGCTGATTGGTTATTACACGCGTGACGTACAACCAGTCAGAAAGTGTAGCAGTTACTACAATTACTCCGTATTTTCTTATTTTTTTTTTGCAAATATTCCACCTTTCCAGGTCGATTTAGTGAGGAGATATGGAAGATGCATCATGAAATTTCCTGTAACAATTCCCCCTCCAATAGCCACTTTTCGCTTCATCTCCCCTCCAAATTCACTTAGAAAGCTGAAATCAGAGTAGGTTAGTCACCTAGACTCTTTTTTTTAGATTTTTTTGAGATATGGAAGATTCAAAAAATTTCATAACTTAAAATGTTCTCAAAAAGCTGTTTTTTGCTCCAACTCTTCTATTTGGATATATTGGTGTGCGCAACTCACTCATTCATAGGAAATCAAAAACAAAAAATTTGAGCTACTTGCCCCTTTTCCTCAAAATTTGTGGGGATATAATATGTTTAATATATTACATGTATCAAAAAGTTGGACACTTGCCGGATGATAACAAATGTTATGAAAAGCAAAGATTTGAAGACTCTACTTTCCGCTGACACCCCTTCCTGAATCATGTAGGCTACAATAACTATCATTGTTATTAAAAACACAGCTGAAGAGTTTTAGGTTAGAAATTTCTTGCGTTACTTACAACAGCTGTAGAAATACCAAAGGTTATAAACAATATTAAAAAATCAAATTTCAAAATGAAAGTAGGTACTTTTTAGGTTTCAAAATTTAAAAATTTATTGTGTAGATACAGAGATTGAGTGATTTCAGCTGTTTGGACCCTTCTACCTCTTTTTGGCAGCTAAAGGAATGTACACTAAAACCCCAAAAAGGTGGATAAATTTTCAAGTTTTTTTTGATTATTATGCGTTTGATTACCAATCAATAATTTTTTTATGTACTCATTTCTCTTCATATAATTTGCAAGGCAACGACAGAAAAAAAAATTCTTCCTTTTCATGTCGCTTAGGGGCATAAACTTGAGCTAAAACCCATCTACCGATGGATACAAATATGTGTAGTAAATATGAAAAAGAATCAGTCGACTTGTTTTGGTGAAACTTGTACCTACACTTTTTTTGACTTTAATTTACATATTTAGATAGATTTAGATTAGAACCATCCCAGCATATGATGCAATAAATCTAAAAATTATAATCCCCAAGATACCTAATCATTTTAATGTAGTTACGCATTCCATTAAATAGGTAATTTAGCAAGCGTGGCTGATGGATTTAATGAAAGTTAAATTTGTTACGAAACATTTATATTTGTTTTAATATTCTGTTAATTAAATCATGCTCAACACTCAGAATGTAGGAATTACACAATTACGATGGTTTGAAAAAAATTATCGTTTGTATTATCATTTAATAGGGTGAAGTTTAGAGCGATTAAGATAACCTAACAATATACCTACTTGTAATAAAAGAGATCGACTCGACGATTACTTTGCCAGTTTTGGAACGCAGTTCGCCGCAGTATAACTTTCGACTCGTTACTATTCAGTGTTCAAACCATTTTTATTCTTTTAGACTTAAATATTTTCAGTAAGTAACATACGTTATATTTGAATAGTTCCTATGAGTCTTGAAATTCAAGATATTTAATACTAAGAAAGTGAATTAGGTACCTAGTACCTATGTAGCGAACAAGAGGAGTGAAAGTAGTTCAAGTTAAAAACGATAGCTATTATTTTTCTTCGAGAATTCAAAACTAAGTGAACATGTATAAATAAGATTATAATACTGCGTTTAATTTTTTTCTTCTTTGAACTTTGATCCATCTTTCCCACAGATTTTTACAATTTTAGTAATTTTATGGATTATGATAAAAGTTGTTGTTTTGAAATTATCACTTAATTTAGTAGATTAGATAGGAATTAATAAGATCGGTTTTTAACGTGAAATTACTTTTTGTAATGCCCTCAGTAAATTAGAAAATGAAGAGATTGAACGATATTTGCTCATAAAATTTTCATCTTCACCAATATATTGAAAATACTAAAGTTAGACCAAAACAGTTTTTTACCATAAAATATTTTTTCCAGCAATAACTTCTAAACAAAATGCCAGCTCCAAAAGGATTTCTCCCAGAAGACAAAAATTTCGCTACCCGAGCCATTACCACTCGATTCGATCCCACCCAATGGGAATCGTTATGCGTGACTACCCCCATTGTCATGAGTACCACCTTCCAGCAACCAGAACCTGCTAAACCAAAGGTTAATCTCGATTGTTGCATCTCTATTAGATATTCTAACCTATTTGTTAACCTAATATTGTTATTTTTGTAGAAATTCATTTACGCCAGGAGCGGTAACCCAACTCGTGAAGTGTTGGAAGAAGTTGTAGCATCATTGGAGAAAGCTAAATACGGATTGTGTTTCTCTTCCGGATTGGGTGCTGCTAATACCGTCATCCATACTTTGAAAGCCGGAGACCATTTGGTAGCCATGGGAGATGTGTACGGAGGTATTTACAGAATGTTCGATCAATGTGTTCCTAATAACGGCGTAGAAGTGCAATTCGTCGACCTCGAAGATGCTTCAACTTTAACCAAGTATATCAAGAATAACACAAAGGTACGAATGTGCTGGATCTTGGGTAGGATAAGAATTTGTTAGAACCTTGATTATCGATATCCACATTTTACAGATGGTTTGGTTAGAAACTCCGACTAATCCTTTACTCAAATATATCGATATCGAGAAAGTCTGCAGTATTGCTCACGAACATGGTATAACTGTTGTTGTCGATAATACTTTCCTATCACCCTATTTCCAGGTACCTAAGATTTTCTATCTTCATATTCAAACATTTGATTGACGGAGTTTTTTACGAATCATCGTATATTTTAATTACAGAAACCATTAGATTTTGGAGCAGATGTGATTATCCATTCGTTAACCAAGTACATGAACGGCCATTCGGATGTCATTATGGGCGCCATTGTGACCAATAGGGAAGATTTATTCAAACAATATCAATTTTTACAAAATGGTAAAATTCATTATGACTCCTAAGATCAAGGAGATTTTACGTTCGTCTTACTAATATTTTTCACTTTCAGCTTATGGTGTCATTCCGTCCCCTTTCGATTGTTACCTAGTGCTGAGGAGTTTAAAGACTGTCGTTGTTAGAATGAAGCAACACATGGAAAGTAGCTTAAAAATCGCTCAATTCTTAGAAAGCCATCCTTTCATCGAAAGGGTCATTCATCCCGGTGAGTTTTTCTATACAATAATATTTCAGGATATTTGAGATCAGGTAATCCATTGATATGGTCTTTGTTCAGGTTTGGAATCGCATCCACAGCGCAAAATCGCCGAAAAACAGACTTCCGGATGGAGTGGTATGATTGCCTTCTACGTGAAAGGCGGACTGAGAGAAAGTTCCTTATTGATCAGTAAATTAAAATTATTCACATTGGCCGAAAGTTTAGGAGGTTATGAGAGTTTAATTGAAATTCCGTAAGTATTCTTCGTGTTTACGACGTAAGTGTCGAATTTATTATCCAGTATTCTACGCAGTATTGTCGGATCGCCGGAAAAGCACCGCGCCGATTTATTTTTTAAAATCTCATAGAGACGAGATTTGCTTTCTATCTTCTCTAGAAATTGTTATCGCGTTTTTTTTTTTCATTTGGCGCAATTGAGAGCGCGCTAGTTATGAATGAACTCGTATTGTCGAGATTTTTTTAAATTCAAATCGTAAAAAAAATGCTTTATGTATAATCAACCACCGGGGAAAATTTATATTTATGTTACGGATACAGAAATCCATTGTATTATTTGATATGATTATTATGTTTGTGGAAAATGAAAACTAAAAACCCATACGAGTGGTTGATTGGTGATTTAAACCAATGTACGAGTCTTTTTTTCTTGAATAATTTTTTATTCATCGAGAATAATTATTTATACCCTCTTTTTTTTTTTAATCTTGAATATTATGTACTTATGTGATATATAACAGTATTGATTTATTGTAATTACTCTCGAGGAATACCTTCTTAATTTAATAATGTACGTTTACATTACCTGCACCACGAACGTGACGTTTACGTGACATTTTAAAGTCGTATTGTGCGACAAGTCCGTGAACGCTCCATTTATGCAACGTATACGCATCATCTTTACGTTAGGTGACAAAATGACGTCACTCCAAGCGCAGATATGCGTCGTATAAGTTACGTTTACGCACTATCTAAATAATTCGCGTTTTTTAAAAGCGTGTACAGTAGTAACGTTATTCCTCGGGTGTAAGTTACACCATAAGATATTTATTTTATTTATGGAATTACTCTATTACTACCTCGCATATCTATTATTAAATACGAGCCATTGAGGCTATTCCACAACATTTCATTGTACATACATTCGTGAAACATCGAAAATGGTTATTGAACCAATCGACTTTTTTTTTTTTTTTTTTTTTTGTTAATATTATCTCGTTATCATTGAGTAACAGATACTCGAACATCATGACCTCGCTTTTCGCTTTTACTTTAATTTAGAATAGAATAGTGAATCGATTTTGTAATAGGGATTCCTCTATAAGAGGATGATTTATAATAGCCTTCGCATACATTACGATCGCTTGATAGGTACCTACATTTTACCAACAGTTTAATGTTACTTTACTCCTCTATTATAAGCTGGTGCTGACGACATGTTCTGGATTTTTGGGGCGATATTGGGTTAAACAAATTTTACGGCGGTATAAAAGATAAGAAATATTGGCTTGTGGTTTAACGAGGCGTGGAAATCTTTCAACATTTTTCGCTAATTAATTACAAATAGATAAATTAAAAAAAAAAAGCAATTAAAATACATTAGAAAAAATATTTTGACTAAAAATTCATTCAAAAATATTACTATGAAATTTTTTCAATCAAGTTTTATATCAAATGCTGAAATTTGATCTTCTTCTAAGAAAATTGAATAGAATATGATTAAGTTCACATCAACATGATATAAATTGTAGATACCTACTGCAAAATGAAAAATTATTTACTAGCGAAATCTTGATTAAATAATGAAAAAAAAAATAGTAAAATTTCATTATGTAAAGGTCATGGAATTTGACTGTATGTTTTCAGAATATTTTCTTATTAATGTGAATTCAAGTTCAATTCACGTTATCATCGCAATGAAATAAAAATCAGTAAGTCTTAATAGGCACATATTTGACGATAAGTTGAAATTTTTCGAGCTCATGTTATCAGCGAAATTTCTACGCTGAAAATATTAATATCATTAAAAAAAGAAATTAATTAAGCTGTATTAATGAATTCGAACTGCCGAAGAAATCAATTAATCTAATTAAATAAATAATTGGAAAATGTAGATTTGTAAACGAATCCATCTCTTCGTCAAAACGAAAATAGTATTCGATAAAATTTCAAAATGGAAGTTTAAATACAAGGAAATTTTCCACGGCTTGGGTTACCCTTGCTAAAGCACCTGAAACTGTCTTAATAGGATTTTTACTTTAGGTTCAACAAAATCATGAATATAAAGCGCTCAGTGCTTATTGACGCGCAAAATATAATCTTGTATCAGACTACAAAACTGATATTTATTTGATCAGTTCTCGTAGTCATATTTTAAACCAGTGTCGATTTATTGGAGAAAATTAAATCGGACCTGCTAAGGTCTAGCTCTTATACCCCGAACATGTCCTCCAGTCGCACCTTTTTTTTCTATGGTTACCAAAACCAATATTTTTATGTTCTTTTAATAGGTCAATAATGACCCATGCTTCGGTACCCCTCGAGGAGAAAATAAAGCTCGGCCTAACTGATAACTTAATTAGAGTATCAGTCGGCTTAGAAGCCGTAGAAGACCTTATTGATGATCTTAAACAAGCCTTTAATGCAATCGCCGAAACGACTAAATGTAATGGCGTTAATACTCTAATCAAATGAGTGAAAACGCAGATGTTGAAATACCTATAGCCAATATGGCTCGAGACGTAAAACTCTCCGTATTTTAAGAAATTTACCCATACTTATTGAGAAAAATTTTATTAATTGTTTTTGTAATTGTTTTGGATATAGATTTAACATTTGTACCTACTCGTTGTAACGTTATTTTGTAATAAAAGCGTGTATTTTTAAATTTTACACTGTTCTCTTTTCTTCCATTATATTGATGGGTGGGATAATGATTCACAATTCTTTTGAAGATGGAGGAGATTCGAGTGGCTGCATTTCCAATAAAACCTTAGGACGTTGAGGTTTATACATTGCCTTTATGACGGGCGTGCAACCTTAGTTTGATCATCTTTTTCGTCGACATCTTGAACGTTCAGATTACCATCGAACTTGACAATTTTTGCATAGCCAAAGCCTCTGATTATTTTTGCATGGGCAAGAGCTGTCTTTATATCACTCTCGTTTTCTGGTTGATTTGTGGGAAAGTCGATAAGAACTCCATGTTGTTTTTGGCTATTGTATATTACAATATCAGTGTCCACTGACTTCTCGTAGTATGCTTCTAATTCGAATTTATTAATACACTGCATTTTTAACGTAACGCAGTTGACAACAGCGCGTAAAATATCTGTATGATATTCGGTGGTATTCCCACCGCGACTGACTCTGTACAAAAGTACCAGAGATTTTTCTAAAGGCGTTGTAATGGCGGTTGATGATAGTACAAAATTAAGCAAATCTTGAGCTGCCTTTAAAAGACGAACATCTTCGATACGATACCTTCGTTGGTAATAAGAGATCATCCAGGTAGCCATTTGGTGAGCCATTTCTTTATTGAATAATAATTTAAATGATACATACGGCGTTGGCTGCAAAGCTTCTGCCAATTTAACATTGGCGTTGAAATATCCATTGGCGTAAAGGTAGAAGAAGAATTCATTCGGAGTCCATTTATAGTCTTCGTGTCTCATCGCGTTTAGAATACTAATATCGGTGAATGACTTCACCGTAGCGCTGTCAATTACGAAGGATTTTTTGCTGAGCAATCCTAGAATGGTGGATCTTGCTTTAGGTAGAGCTTTGATTACGTCAGCTATAAAGTCTTGATTTTCATCAACCTTGCGATACAATTTGAGTTTTTTTCTACTCAGAAAACTAGCGATAGATAAAGGATTATAGAAATACTGGTTGGTAAATATGGATTTCCGCCCTCTATACCATTTGCAAGCCTGCTCGGACAAGTTAGCAGAGACGTTGTGCATTGCAAATAAGGATTTGACGTCTTTTTCTTTGAAACCGAAATACTCTCCGACTGGATTCTTTTCTAAGGTTACATCGATGATACGACAAAACGGATCGTACACATCAGTGAAGTCTAATTTAAACAATCCCATAACGATGGCTTGGTGAATATCTGGGGTACGTTTCTCGTCGAATATTTTTCTGATTAGTTGTCTCATAAATTGTAAAATTTCTTCGGCATCTCTAGCTGGGAAATTCTTACTTCGAAGAACGCTGCTGAATGGTGTATCGTAATCGTCCAATAATAAGAATGGCTTTCTACCAAAATAATTATGTAATATTCTACTCAAGAAGTGGATCCTATCAGCGATATCTTGTGGTTCAAGGAATGTTTCGTTTTTACCAATTAATATTCTCCTAAATTTGATGGCATTTTTTGTATTTTGTCGAAATACTTCGGTGGCATTGTTTAATTCTAAAGCTTTAATCATATATTTATGTTCTTCAAACGCTTTTCTAATGGCTTCGTTTACTTGATTATGCACCATAGCGTAATTATCTCCAGATACGCCTTTAAAAGTGATATAAATTACAGGGATTTGGCATAAACAGCGAGTCATCACTCTGGGTAATTTGGCGACCAACAAGGGATCCAATAGTTTTTCACTACTACCATTTTCGAGGATTATTTCACCATCGTGGAATAATTTATAGCTACTTGTAGACTCTTTTGGTATTTTATTGCCGTTTTCGTCTACTGGAACTTCTAAGAAGGTTTTGAGCATATCAAGAATCATCGTTCGGCCCCATTTCCTAGGTACTAAGTACAGTGTTAATCGGCATCCGGTGTCCATAATTTCAAATTGACCATGTTTATGGTATACTTCGCGGATGTATAATGTGTTGTCTATGAATATTCTGTTTTTTTGTACCAGTTCTTTGTAACTGCTCACTCCAACGGCCATGGAATGGGTGATATTTTCAAGATTTGATCCTTGTTTTATAGCTATGGCTGTTTTGTAATCTTCTGGTTGTGTAACCTGCAGTGTAACACAACGCTGTATTAAAGCCAGAAGGACTATTAATTCAGTCAACATCTTGGTTCAAGCTTAAAAGGTCGGATATTTTTGTGGGTAATGACCTGAAATTCAAAATAAATTTTTGAAAGTGGAATCATATGTCTATCCCTAGGAAAATTTGAAGGACTAGGCGTTCCTACAAAAAGAAACCGATGACTCCAAATCGACCTTGAATCCATAAATATTCGGAATCATGGATAGTTTTCCTATTCATTGTGGGACATGATTGTAAATATGTATCACCAATTTTTTTTCAAATTGATAACATTGAAATCATACAGTTGATTAAATAACGCGAAAACACCATTACTCGGAAACATTTAGAAATTACTCGACATAGGTATATCAAGATTCCACCAAACCCCTAAGAAAGTTATATTGCGCAGCTAGAAACTCATATTTGAAAACTGACAATAAGTTGGTATTCAAAGTTATATAGAGGCAAAACGCGTTGTGATTGCTTTTGTTGTTGGTGGTGGTACTTATTCATTGCAGCTTCATTATCTACATAATTATGAGCATACCGCGACCTTGCTCATTAGCTGTGTTTCCGATAAAAATGATAGCTATTACAGGCTACCTGATTTATGAAGCAACGGCCATATTTTTGTGCTGTAACATGCAATTAAAGTTTAGTAGGTAGCTAGGTACATACCTGGCAAAAAATTTTGCTTCAGAAAAATGTTTAGAAAATCGTTGAAAATTTTCAAGTTTCATTTTACCAACTATAATACCCAAAATTTCAGCATTTTGGACTAACCTCAGCGTTAGCTCACATTTCATGAGCAAACAAACGATTTGAATTCATTCACATGAATATATCACACTTAAAAACCGAAGTTGAACGTCGATTCTAAACGCTTAGCTAACAGCGAACATATTCTACCAAATTCTTTTCTAAAGTAAACGCATATTTCAAAAAACACTTGCGAATTAACGTGAAAAGTTACACCATTGAATTTTTTAAACGGATGTTTCCAACAATGTGTGGATTGTGACAACTTCTGACGTCACCACATGATCATGTTCTGTTCAAGTTTTGAAAGTCATGTTCCGCAGAATTAATACTATTTCAATTCTGAAAGTTGTAATCTATGAAATTGTTATGATTCAAATTTTAAAATTTAAATGATACTTCACAACTTTTCGAGGAGGAAAGGTTGAACGGTAAAAATTTAATGGTAAAATAGCAGGTAAATTTTTCAAATTGAAAAATGTGGTTAAATGATCAATATTTTGTCTCAATTCATATATTATAGTTACAAAGCATAACGAAAATATGCAAAATGTGGAGTTACAAGGTCGAGGCCTTGTGACATATTGCTTTTACGTGTTCTCCTCACACATACAACCACCTTTACAAACCTCAATCGTTCAAAATATTAGCAACTGTGTAAGTTATGTTTAGCAACTTGCATTTGGGTTTAATGTCTACAGGTTCCTATCTATTGTGTTCAGAAATGTTGCAACAGTCATACTCTTCAAGTTAGTCAGAATAATGGAGACTTACCACGTATAGTTATTTTTTTGAGTTGAAAAAATCTTGGGTAAAATGTTGAACAAGGTGATATTTTCAAAGAAAATCATAATATTAAAATTATGGTTGCTTTTGTTGAACATATTCAAGTGTCAGGTAAGATATAGTATTTCGATTATTTCTTTTTTTCTATTAATATACCTAGGCGGTTTGCAAACAGAAAAAATCTAAATCTTCAAAAGAAGGTTAAAAAGAAATAAATCAATTTCAAAAGTGATTTAAAAAAATAAAATATAAGGCGAGAAGCTGAAAAAGGTAAAACTAAAGAATTTTTTTCACAAGATCACATACTGCTGGAAGATTAGATTTGTTTTTTGAAGTTTTGAACGGATCTCAAATTCATCATTATTTGTGAATACTTTTTTTCATTCTTTCATAATATTTCAATAAATTTTCCATAAATTCAATAGAAAACTAATAAAAATCCAACTCATAATATGGTGCGTCCAATTGATTAGTAAGTGGATATCCCCAACATACTAACACAAGAAATAGGTTGGCTACACTTATTGTGGAATCTTAAAAGCGAGTGAGTTTCATATGTAAAATCAGTGCAGCCATTTAGGAAACTAAAAAAATTATGTAAAAAAAAAAAGATTTCAGCGCAGAATGCTATAGAGTATTTATAATGACTGGTCTATGTTCTAATTGGCCATATGTTCCGCACGTAATGACCAATCATAACGCTAGAATGTGATAGAATGTAGGAAGTTTCATTTCTACCTTCCTAAATAATATCGTTCAGTTTTCAGTGAACGACTAAAATTCGTTTGTGATTTGAATCATCAGCTGATTTGTGTTTTTATTTTACGAGTTAGTCGAGGTAAATTTACCACATTCCAACTTGCTGATTGGTTGTTACAGGCGTGATGTACGACCAATTAGAACACAGACCAGTCATTATAAATACTCTATTTTGAATCTCAAACTTTTTCAGGGGATCTCAAAATTTGATTTTCGAGAATACTATTTTTAGGTCAATCCCCTAAAATCTCTATACTAAATAAATACAATATTAAAAAAAATTAAATTTTCAAGAATGTTTCATTTATATTGGCTGAATATCATAACATTGCGCTAACTAGAGTTCGAGCAGTCCATATACTGTATAGTCAAAGGAAATTTCCTGGTAATCAAATATTCGTCCACGTGCAGTAGGTATTTAGCTATTTACCCTAATATCTACCTAAAAGAATGTTGTGCATTGTTTGAATATCCAATATCCATGTATTTATGAATAAATATTCAGTATTTAAGTGATAATGAATTTTGAATATCCAATGTTCATATTTACGTTAGAAATATTTTGGTGAGTATTATTTTTACAAATATTACATTATACAGCCCTGCGCTGACAGCGGGTGCCAAAAACGGCACCTTAATGAATGCATTTGAAATTGCGACCTTCATTCATATTGGCTGAATATCATAACATTGCGCTAGCTGGAGTTCGAGCAGTCCATATACAGTATAGTCACAATGTGATGCGCAGACACGTTTTTGGAAATGCGACCTCCATTCAGTTGCGTTATATTGGCTGACTACGTTTCTTACAGTTCGAGCGGTCTATATATGCACTATACAGTCAAAGGAAATTTCGTATAGACAACAACGAAAATGTGAGAACACAATGGAAGAGATGTATTGTTGCTCCGGAAAGTCGCCCCTACTATCCTCTCTGTGGCGGCTCGGCCGGTGCACAACTTCGGTTGGCGTCGACGAACGTCGGGTTGCACCGGCGTCGGTCGGCGCGCGCCACTAGTTAAGGTGAACGTTGATGTTTTTGTAGTCGCACTAGTTAGTTCAGTTACGCTGTATAGTCAAATATAAAAAGTTATTAGCGTTTAACAAGTGTACCTTTATTAATACTTCAAAACTGGTACACTCTCAATTTTTATAATTATTCTTGGTTTTATATTAGGAGAGGGGAGATGAACAAACCAAAAAGAGCAAAGGTTTCAAGGAGAGTGGTAAATGATGATGGCTGGATATCTTTATTAACATTCACATTTTCATTACTATCTACACGAGAATCTGAGGGAGTGGTAGGAAAAATGGGTAGAGAGCAGTGGCGGTACGATTTTGGCGCCCGTAAGTAAAATGGAAGAAGGCGCCCCACTCAAAATAAAAATTTGTACCTATTTCGTGATTTTCCTTCATTCTTCAAGAACATACGGGTTATAAAAAAAAAAAAGGAATTTCAACTAAGAGTATTTTGGGGCGAGGTGTATGGCAATGGCGGCCCCAGCCTTCGACGCCCGTAAGCATTGCTTCCTCAGCTTCCGCCTATCGCCACCACTGGTGGAGAGCTGAATTTCACATTACATGGGTAGAATGGTTTCAATAATAATCTTTTGAAACTTCCACGTTGTAGATCTGATGATATTCCTAGGAGGAGGTGGAATATTATCAAAATGAGATTGTTTGCCTCTAACTATTGCCACTTATTTCTGGCTTTATTCACCAAGAAATCGCTATACTTGGCTGAATATTTAACTGCACAGAGTTGAGGTGTCTCGTGAAAAATTGGGAAATTCTTTCGTTTCAGGTTATTCCAAATATGTGGTAAAAAAATCAAGAATCGAGCTAATTAAGTATTAAAACGTATCCTTTTTTCTTTCAATATTAGGCACGTGACCTGAGAAGTAATTCAACGCGAAATAATGAATTCGTGACAACAATAGGCAAAGATGAGATGTTGTCTGACTCATTCAAGTTGGATTCAGCGTATAACGTTGCTGAAGTAGAAACTCAGAGGAGTCAGATGGAAAATTATATTTATAATAACACTACTAACTTTGTTGGTACCGAGGTTAAAGAAAATTGGAATACTCGAGAACCAAATTCAGAAGATGATAATTCTCAAAAATCAAAGAAGAACTCAAACATAATGACAAGGTTTAAAAAATGGCTAAACACTTTGTATTACAGTAGCGGAGGATCGGCTTTGGAGGAAAACAGACAAAAAGGTGTTGGTCATTTGTTTGAGGATTTTGAGCCAATAGAAAGCACCGTTCCAGAACCTTCAATGCATCGAGCTAATTCTCCTAAACGACTCGCCAATCCCCAAGTCCAAACTGAGTCCGTCATCGAACCTATACCAAACGCTCAAATTGGGAAGTCAGAAGTTATTTCGCAAAATCCGCCAAGCAACGACCACATCGAACCTTTACCAAAAACTCAAGTCGTGGAGTCACAACCCATTTCGCAAAATCCGCCAGGCGACCAGCACACTGTGCAACCACCACACCCTCAAAATCAATCTACTACGCATGAGCCTAAAATGAATGAGAATCCTGCTCCTATTATAAAAGTTAAAAAAGTTAAAAATCCTTTTCCAAAGCCAAAAAAAAACACCTATGCGGCAGTATTTAAAGCTGAAGAAGAAAAAACCAAACTGCAAGGGGCCGAACAAACTGTACGAAAGGTAGAATGTTGTATTTTAAACAATTGCAAGCCGGGATCATCATCTTGTGGTTGTTGTGCGGGAGTTTGCGTACAAGGTGGTTGTTGCGTTTGTTGCGGATGTATTTTTGGGTGGCTTACCGCAGCATTTTGGGCTGAATTCTTCACAAAGATAGGTAATAGATTAGGATTTTTCCATTAGAATATGAAAGTTATAAAATTTGGTTAGCTAACAATGCAGCCAGTTTTTAAAATTAGGTATTACATATTGTCAACATGAAAAGGTATGTGCGTATTAAAAAAATTCAATTTGTTTACATCAGTGTTACAAATCACTAATAAATGTTTTTCAGTGGTTAAGTTCGAGCGGTTTATTCAGTTTTTAAAAATATACATTCCAATGCCTGTCTATCAATAATCGCACCGTGTCGTTTAAACCTATTACCTAGCAAGAGAAATGACTTCAGCATTTAGGTTCTGATTTAGATAAAGTAAACATACGGCTTTGGAAGGATAAACGCTAATACCAAGCTCAATTTTAAATTTTGGATTTTTCAGGGGTTTCCAAAATTTGATTTAAAAGAATATTATTCACGAGTTGATACAGAGGTTTTCACAAACGGAGATTAGAAGAGTACCTAACTATAATTTTGAATTATTCACGAGTCTTCAAAATGTCATTTAAAAAATACCATTTTTACCATAACATAGAAGTTATCATTTTCAAGGATAGAGATTTTAACGGTGACGTCAAGTTTTGAATTTCAAATTTTTTGGAGAGGCGTTTGGGGTCAGAAACCCTTAAAAAGGTTCGAAAATAAAAACTGAGATCTCCATTACAATTCCCTTCCTAAAATCCACATATTGATACAACGGTACTATTTTTTTTAATAAAGTCTTGGGAACCCCGAAAAATGAAAAATTTTCAAACTAACATTACCATTGAAATCTTTCTCGCTGAAAAATTCTTATATTGAAATGAACATAATATATAAATTAGTAAATAAAACTTTAGAACCCTTTAAAAATTCACAATTGACATAACTTTTGAAATTTCTCCTCCACGCACATTAATATTTTTTTTTCACATCTAGAGAAGGGCAATTTTTCAAAAATTACAAACGTATGTCAAGTGGTGATGATAAATTTTTAAATTTGTATGAAAACACTAAGTAGGTATATACTATATAACCTATCACAAATTTAATTTGGCCAATAATTTACCCCTATTAAAACCTACTGCTCAGGGAAAGGTCTACTTTAGCCCAGAAGTGAAAATTAATATTATAAGTTTATCAAAATATATTATTAAATATGTACTTCTCAAACAATAGATTTTTTCGCATTTTTTAATACAATAAAATGAGGAAATGAAGAATCCGGAATCTTGAGCTTTTCTTTATTTTTAATCTTTATTTTTTTCTCTATTTCTGTGCCTTGAAAATAGAAATAAAAAAGTTTTCGAAGATCTTAATTTTTTTTAGGCTTTCAAAGATAAAATTCAGACCCTTAAAAAAAAATAAAAATAACTATTAATTTTATAAAATTCATTATGTCTTTTTGTTAATTAATGTGAAAGTGAGAATTTTCCTGTTCTTAAACGATTCAGAAAATATTTGCATTTTGATTTTTGATGATTTCCTGAAAAATGAATGATTAATTTACATTATTGATGATATGAAAGAAAATGAATCTTCACACTGATAACATTTTTGAAACTATTGATATCTTTTTTTTTCTTTGGTTATTGAAGGAAGTAAATATGACCCCAAACACAAAAAATTTAAATCTCTGAAAATTGGAAAAACTAAAAATATTTCAAACTGGAAAAGCTTCAACAAGAAGTGTTGATTTTATTTCATCAGGGTAAAGTTTTCTGAAAATTGATTTAGATACCAGAGAATTCTATTTAATTTTGTATGTTTAAAAAAGATGGAAATAAAATACAATTTTGTAAGTTGCATTCTAGATCCTCTTACCACAAGCGTAACTAAGTCATTTTTCAGGGGGGGGGGGGAAGTACTTTGAAAAAATCCCAACTTTTTGTAATGAAATTCCCAACTTTTTTGACAAAATTTACAACTTTTTTTTTCTTTTTTTAAATTTGAGAAATGATGTAAATTACAAAATAATAATAAAAAAGGGGAAAAAAAAAAAAAAAAAAATTAGGTACAAATAAGCGCCTTCATGCGCAGTTTTTTCATATTCTTTTTGTAGTCGTCATTAAAAATTTCATCATACAAACAACACTGCACTTTGTATCTTTCCTTTCCCTCATTTATTCATTTTTTAAAACTCAACTTAAGTTAATAAAAAGTACAGACATCGATGAAATCGTCTCTCATCACATACCTTAAATATGCTTGTTTTTTAAATAAAAATTGCGACTAGGTATAAATACTGTCATTTTGGAATAAATGATTTTGTTTTTGTAATTTATTAGGATAAATTATTTTATTTTTGTAATTAATTCAAATAAATGTTTTTTTTTTTTTTGTTATAATAGAACACAGCATAAAAAAAAAATGAAATTTGAGATTTTTCAAATTCTGAATATTTTTTCCAACTCCAAATTTTCTTCAAAATTTTTTTAATCTCCAAGATTTTTTTTCAACTCAAATCTCTTTTCTGATTTTCTCAAAATTTTTTTCATTTCATTTTTTCTCAAAATTCATTTCGAGCCAAAAATTTTTCTCAGTACTTTTTCAACCGAAAATCTTTACAGTTTTGTTTCAAATTTGAATGCTTTTTTCAAAATTATTTTCAATTATATTTATTTTTTATATCAAAAAGTCAATATTCATTTGAACTTTGGAAACATTTTTTAACGCCACAATTTTATTGAAAATAGTGTAAAAAATTGAAAAAAAAATTTCTAGGTTGAAAAAATTAGATGGAAGTGTAAAATTAAAAAAGCATCTGAAGAAATTTTGGGTGCAAAAAATTTCTAATGCTGATAAATGGATAGAAAATTTGAAAATAGATATAAAAATGTTATAAAACATTTTTGGATTGCCAGAAATTTTCTAGGAAAAATTTCAAGAAATTGAAAAAATCGATGGAAAAAATTTGAATTTGTGTAAATTTTTATTTTTTCCTTTATTCACTCGTGCTCTGTAAACGTTGTAACTACACAGTATAGATAATATAAAAAAATCGATTATTTCAATAATCTATATCCGATTAATCGAATATTAGAATAATCGAAATTCAATCAATCGATTACTCAAATTATCGATTATTCCCAACACTATTAATTTACATGTTGTAATTTGTTAGTCTGTCTGTCTATGTGTCTGTCTATCCATGCACCTGGAGAATGGAACCTAAGCATGATTTAATACATACAACTGCACTGCAACCGTTCGTCGTGATTCGCGAAGTTGGAAATTTTTTCGGTTATCGCGAATAGTCTACATGATATAAGTTGGCATCAATTTGAACTTAAATCGAGTTCTTATTTTCCCAAAAGAAATTCAAGTTCCCAATTTTAGCGTTCAACAATTATAAATTTCCCAACTTTTCAAAACACCTGGGGGGAAGCTCCCCCATCCCCCCCTTAGTTACGCCCCTGCCTCTTACTTATCATGAATAATTCATTTACATTTTTGTTTTTGTTGTTAATGGTGCATAACTGCATATTCTACAATTTGGCACAAGCAGCATACTCGTATTTTGAAGACGATGAATTGATGACTAAAGTTTTCGTCACCAAGATGAAAAAAATAGTTTTGCAAGTTTCATGTTTTAAGGTAACAATTTAGAACCTAATAAATTTCAAAAAAAATGAGCTAAAATCATTTTCAAGGTTTGGAAGACAAAATGTGACTTCCAAAGGTGAAAAAAATTCAAATGTATGAAAATTCATTTTTTTTTTTTAATTTTAAAACCCTAACTTCATTTTGTGGGAGAGGGATCTGAAAGTTGAGTTGAAGAACTGAAATGTAGGTCCACTTCAAAGAAATAGGCAATTTTCAATACAGATTACTTACCATGCATGTAGCATACGAATTTGGCTAAAACCATATCACATGAGAATAAACAGAAAAAATAAAATCAATAAATTTTTAAGAAACATGTTCTCAAAAATTCTGTTGATTTGGATAGTTTCGCTACATCACCACGTTCCCATATTTCACTTTTAAATCTTGTTCTATGAATTTTCCACAATTTCGATTTTGAAAATTGCAACTCATTGCATAATACCTGCGTGCTCGAGTTTTAAAAATTGAATAAGTTTTTATTCGTTCTTATATTTACTGGAAAAAGAGATGTAGAGTCAAAATGAATAATATATAGATAATAACAGAGATACTTATTTCCAATACAAAATTTTGTTGAAATCGACGTCCAATGCTGACGATTTCAGAGAAAAATGAATCCGAATCCAATACATGTCCATAGGTGTAATGAGATGCTAAATTCTCAGTTACGAAGTCGAAGCAAAGTCACATATTGCTTGCACATGTCATGCTCACACATGACAAATTGTTTTGAAACACTGTCGCCAAGCCTCAATTAACCAAAATATCAACAACTGTGAACTTGACGTTTAGTGACTTGCATGTCATTAAGGTAGGTATACAGGTGACTATGGTGTTTAGAAGCGTTACATCAGTTATTCCTCATAAGAGTATTTGAATGATACGTATCATCTTATTGCACTTTTTTTAGTTCAGAATATTTTGTATAAAATATTGAACAACATGGTACTTTCAAAAAAATGTTTAATGTTGAAATTGAGTTTACTCTTGTTGATCATATTCGAGTGTCAGGTAAGAGTATAGAGTATTACGATAGTTCGCTTTTTTTTTTTTAAATAATATACGCAGAAGTTTGTGAACAGAAATGTATCCCTTGTTTTTTTTTTCTTCAATAATAGTCCCGAGATCTAAGGAGTAGTCCTATGTTAGACGATGATTTAACAATGCCAAAGAACATGAATGAGACTTCAAATAACTCCTCTAAGTCAAGTTCAGGTTATGATGTTGCTGACTTACGAACTCATTGGCGTCAGATTAAAAGTAACATTCACAGCAACACTGGAAACCATATAGTCGCTGAAGTTGAAGAAAACTGGGATATTCGGGAATTATCTCCAAAAGAGGAAAGCTCATATACAAATTCTCAACAGAAGATGAAGTCCATATCAGAGGAAACGTTGAGAAGAAAGCCAAAGAAAAAAGTGGGGCTATGGTCAAAGATTAAAAACTGGCTGTTTTATAGTAGCGGAGGATCGGCTTTGGAGGAAAACAGACGAAAAGGTGTTGGTCATTTGTTTGAGGATTTTGAGCCAATAGAAAGCACCGTTCCAGAACCTTCAATGCATCGAGCTAATTCTCCTAAACGACTCGCCAATTCCCAAGTCCAAGCTGAGTCCGTCATCGAATCTATACCAAACGCTCAAATTGGGGAGTCGGAAATTATTTCGCAAAATCCGCCAAGCAACCAGCAGATCAAACCTTTACCAAAAACTCAAGTCGTGGAGTCACAACCCATTTCGCAAAATCCGCCACATCCTAAAAAGCAATCTAAGGAACATGAGCAAAAACAGAATGAAAATTCTGCTCCTATTATAAAGGTTAAAAATGTTAAAAATCCTTTCCCAAAGGAAAATGAAAACCCTAGTGCGGCCGTATTTAAATATACAGAACAAAATACTAAACTGCAAGGAGCCGAACAAACTGTACGAAAGATTGAATGTTGTAGTTTGAACAATTGCAAGCCAGGACAATCTTGTGGTTGTTGTGCGGGACTTTGCGTGCAAGGTGGTTGTTGTATTATTTGTGGATGCATCAATGGGTGGTTAACTGCAACATTTTGGGCTGAAATCTTCACAAAGATAGGTAATAGATTTGGATTGTTCCCTTAGAATACGAAAGTTATAAGGTTTGGTTAGCTAGAAACGTAGCATTTCTTTATATTATTATAGTATAATTTCAACGTGAAAAGTATTACAATAACATGGCATGTTTAAATCAAAATACCCTTAGATGATATGTATTTAACTAAAGATAGACTGATTTACCAAGCCGAAAGGTTTAAGCAGTGGCCGACTAAAATTAATACTGCGAATAGCTGAAACGACAGACAGACCTAAAGAGTATTTGATGAACTTGGTTTGATTCAATCATCCTTATCTTCAAATTCGTTTGAAATGGGCGAGATCCATTGACCACTTACCACGTAAACTTATTATATATAGACTGCTAATCTAACGTTGTTGCAATGAAGAAAAAGTGATGGAAGGCTCATGGTACGTTGAAGTTTACACTTACTTTTGAAATTGGGTGCATGCGAATGTGTGTGTAATTGTTACTACAACATACGAACTCTCATGTACACCAGTGTTCTGTTCATGCACAGTTCAAATTTGCAGTCAGGGAACATAAGTTAATCTTGCTTTGCCAGTTGCGATTTCCACTTTACTATACCATTAGCAGTCTATATATAGCAGTTCCATGACTTTCCACTTTGCATCCCATATCACCGTTTTGTTCATGCGCAGTAGTGATTCTTGTCGGTCATTCCTTACACATATCGCCGTCATTTTTGCCTATCTAATTCAGGCAAGGTAGATCAGTCCATCGTGAATTCATGAGTTACATAGCCGAAGATCCATTTCGCAAAGTTCTCCAAGTGTTCAACATACTGCGCAACCACCTAGCCCTCAAAATCAACATAATAAACCTGAGAAAAAAGAGACCTCAAATACTGCACAAATTTAGGAAGAAGTTAAAAACGTGATGACAATTTTAATATGGCAGTATACAGATATGAAAAGGATTCCATCACCTTTCAAGGAGCTCAAAGAACCAAGGCTACTACAGAATGTTTCAGTTACAACAAATTGTAGGAATGCCGCCGTAATCATATAATGTTCTTTACACAGATATTTACGTTCAAAGTACCTAGTGGATCTTGCTGTGGATGGTTAATTCTATCATTCTCGGTTGACTAATTCACAAAGTTGTCCATTTTAATCAATTTTACAAATCGTGAATAAGTAATTTTTACATGTAGTAAATTAAGAAATTCGTGTAATTTTACAAAAATATACATTCAAAAGAATACCCATCTATGATCACTAAATGTCACTTAAATCTACTTCCCAGGGAGGTGGTTCTGGTGTTGTGGTTCTAGTTTCATTTGTCACGGATTTAGATATAATACGAACTGCTCTGGAAGGATTAACACTTATACCAACGTATTTGATCACCCTGACATACGAGGTGATTTTATCAAAAACCTCGTAATACTTGAGTACTTCTTCCAGGATATCTTCTGGAGTCCTGAAGCCTTGTATGTCTATCGCTACGCCAGTCTGAGAGATGCGATCACATATTACGATATCAGCTTCTAACGTCTTTTCATAATACACCTCCAGCTCCATTATATGTTCGCGTTGTAATCTCAACACGACGTTGTTGAACATGGCCTTAAAGTATAAAGTATCGTTTAAACCATTAGGTGATCCTCGCTTAAATACCGTTTCCAACGACTTCTCCAATTCTTCTGGCAAAGCTGTCGAGTTTTGGAGATACCTGCGCAGATGGACACCAGCATCGATGAGGTATTGATCCTTAATTTTATGATATTGTTCGTAATATGTTATCATCCATTCAATCATATTAGCCAGAATTTCATTATTGAATACTTGAGTTAAAAGCAACGGAGGATATCTAAAAGGTGTCTGGTCTTCAACCGCTGATAAGTATCCACGTCCGAACAAATACCTGTAGAAGATCTCCCTGTTGTGCCAGTCCATTTTTATAGTTTTATTGTCACGCATTACTTTCAAACTGGTAATGTGGAAGTCATACAAAGCCGATGAGAAAATATTTCTGATGGTCATCCTCTTGTGTTTGCTGATAAACAGCAGAACGGAGCTTCTGATTGTGGGTTGAGCTTCTATCAGATCCAGCACGTATTCTCTGTCTGCTTCAGAGGCACTATGGATCCCGATAGTATTATCATTTAAGAAACTTATGATGGATTTCGGGTTGTAGGAGTGTAGCTGTGTGACGGTAGAGTTGCACATTTTATACCATTGATGAATTTTTTCCCACATTTGATCACTGACTTTACGCTTAGAGAGCAGTACACGTAGGTCTTTTTGACGGAAACCGAAATACTCACCAATGGCATGCTCGCCTCTAGTAATATCTATGTTACGACAAAATGGCCCGAAACGATGGATATGCGACTCCAGTTTGAAATATCCAGTTGCAATAGCTTCCTCTAGGTATTCGTGTTGAGGTTTGAAAATGGCCGCTGTGATGTTTTCGATGTAATGGAAGATGGTTTCAATTTCTTGTTCGGTTATAGTTTTAGATTTCAAAATGCTAAACAAAGGCTTATCATAATCATCCAGCAATAGAAAAGCTTTGCGGTTGAATACTTGGTATAAAATTTTACTTAATGATTGTACAAATGAAGCTATTTGTTGGGCGTTATAGCGAGTCTCTTTTCCACTAACTAATTCTTTAAAGGCTTCGATATCTGAAGATGCAATTACTTTGGCGAGAGTTTCATTCTCGAAGACTTTATTCAAATAAATATGTTCTTCGAATGCGTTTCTAAATGCAAGAATTACATCATCTTCTATGCTAGAGATATCACTGCCCTTGGCGCCTACTTTACTGAAGCTGATGGAAATGACAGGAATTTGCCCTTGATATTTGTTGATGAACTCTTTATTATTGGAAATCAATAAGTGTTGATTTAACGGATCTTCGGTCTTGTCGTAATTCAGTATCTCCAACAATTTGTTTCGAGAGAAGGTCACGATACCTTTGTGAAACAATTTATACCCTGTGGTTTGCTCCTTGGGTAATGGAACGCCATTTTTATCAACTTCGATTTCCAGAAACGATTTAAGCATATCTAGATTCATCGTTTTACCGTAATTCCTAGGTGCCATGTATAAGGTGCTACTGCACTTGAATCTGGGTTTCTCCGTTTCACCATGTCGGTTGAATACTTCTTGAATAAATAAAGTGTTATCCACGAATACCTCGCTGGTTCGTATTAATTCGTAGTAACTTGTAGCTTCGGGGTTAATGAAGATTTTCGCTGGTTTTTGACTGCCTTGTCTTCCGGTCACGCAAGTTTCGTAAATTGGATCTGAACGGATGAATGAAGGTGAACATAGCGTCGTGATAAGAAGGATCAATTTAAGAGGCATTTTCACTTCTTGTTTTAAAGATTAGGGAACTAGTATATGCGAGTAGGCAGAAGGTGTTACTAGGAACGTTTTAAGAATGTCTTAATTACACCACCTGAATAAGAAAATTTCAGATTAAGGTATGAGGGCCTATCTATGAAAATATTTCAATTAGTAATTATGTAAATACCTTTACTAATCATGTCTCACGAATACGAAGGCAATACTTCGTCCACAAATCACTTCACAGATGTGTTTTTGTAAATTTAACATTTCATTTTTGCACTAACTGCATTGTGAAAAGAATTTATCATAATAAATGAAATGACCGATCATTTGGGACATAAGCTAGAAAAATGGTTGCCAACTCGATCAAGCTTGGGTTATGAGATAACTTATCTTCGATATAATTTTATTATAAAGATCTTCTCATTGATCGATATGACTACAGCCTATAGATAAAATTTTTTTCAGTGTCAGTGATAAGAATTGAAGAAGCTTGGATATCTACTTCTAAACTTACCTATACTCAATTCAAAAACCAAAATTGCTGTGAAAGTCACTACTAGAAAGTAACTTGGAAAAAACATACACTTAATACGTCATATAAAAACGAATTTTCTCATCTACATACCTATAGCAGGATACCAAACCAGTTGAGGAAACTGAATAAATAATAACAAATACCAACCAACGCGTAAACAAATAAAAACTTCAGTTTATTAGTGTTGTAGAAACAATCGCACCACGAATGAATTAAATTCAAATAAAGCATTGTCACTTGTTTCGTAAAAAAATCAAACAGTTTATTTTACATAGAAAAACTATTTAACAAACTGTACCTACATCTTATCACGAAACTATATTCACTGAAGGTTGCTTATCAATAGATCGATCAAGTCTCATAGTTGAAATCATTCGCCATGTTTTTTTTTTGAACTATTTACCAGAGTTTTTTGATTATCTGAATATCTGAATAAAAAATGAAATACATAATTGAAACAAAATTGCAGTAAGGTATCAAAATAAGGAAAAAATTTAATCAAAAGCTGAGTAAACAAATAAGCGAGTCCTATCATCTTATACCCACCATTATCATGACAAATAAGAAAAACTTTGAATTATAAGAATCCAGCAATGCAAAGACGTGATATTACATTAGCACTTGCTACCAGGAATGCGCAAATATAAAACAAAGTTGGAGAAATTAAACTAAAACACATTTCGATTTTGTTTGTTTATAATTATTAAAAAGTAAATAAAGACCGTACTACGAAACGTCAAAAATAGAAAAATATCATTGACGAACGATGCCAAATAATGAAGTAGAATCTTATTAAATGTACACAGAACTTCACTAGCATCTAATCAAAGATCGATTTAAATTGATGTAACAGCGATAAAAAAATGTATGGAAGTTTTAACTTGAAATCCTTCCGTCACTCTTACTTGATTTCTACTAATTGCTCTAGTTAATGATATTTTCTAACATACTGAGCTAGGAAATGAACGATATATGAATTAAGACATTTTATTTCACGAAATTCAATATATTACAACACACGTTGAGCATTATACAATTTGTTTTTTTTAATTATAACATATTGTACTTCATTACTGGATTTTTGTCAACTTTCAACGATTTCCAGAGTGATTTATATAATTCTGTAAGGATAAGAGTAACAGTATTAGTGGAAAATAAATAATCCATTGTAAGAATCAAGTTCATTCTAAGCAACTTTGGGTACAACTTGCTTTTTCAGCTTCAATAGTTTACTCACCACTTCGCAATTAATAAGAGGTGCCGAATAAATAAAAAAATATATTCCTGCAAATGAATGCAAACGTCGCTGTAACTATCACTGCATGATGAAAGGCATCCCAAAAATCCATTATTTAAAAATTATTAGATAGGTACCACGTTAGAAACGAAAGACTCAACAACGCTAAACGACAGATTCAATATATTAATATCTTTTTCATAGACTTCACAAATTTACGAAATGAACTCAAAAATTTGAACTTCCACACAGGTCTACCAACTTCAAAACTCGTAAGATAACGATAAGTATTATGATTACCATTGCTTAATTGCTATATTCTAGAAGTTTCGAGTTCATTCCCGAATGGAAAAAATTTCACACCAATCAATACGAGTAAAAAAATTTATTATAAGTAAATCACAATTAATACGCCACCAATTCCCGTACTATTTCCTACCGATCTTAAATTTCTCAACAGGCGTGGGTAGGTAATACATTAATCAATAAATACGCTTAATTTACAAGAGAGAAAAAAAAGAAAGACAGAAAAAGATAATGGTCTTTTTATACATTAAAAATCGTAATCATCATCGTCATCGTCATTTTGACTATGTCCTCGGAGGATTTCAGATATCGACATAACATTATTTTGGGGTTCAGGTTCTTCGTCGAAATCATCCATATCGTCTTCGTCTTCGTTTCCAGAACCTACGAAATAATTTCCTGTAGTGAATACACGACGTCGTCATACAATAGTACATGATGAAATAAAATTTACCATCTTCTACGATAGCTTCAGAGGGCGTGTCCAGTTTGGCTAATTTCTTCGGTACATGATCGGTCTTATTTTTCGAACTATTCGCTTCGTTGACTTTCGAACTGAAAATTTCATACATATGGTATTAATTAAATGTTACTATAATTCCACGAAGGTATATAATTACGAAATGGGTCTTACTCGATTTCTTTCATGTTACTAGCGGATCCGAAATTTAGAGATTTGACGAAATCGCTCATATTCAAAGATTTCAACACGTCGTAGTTTAGTTTGTTTGATACTTTTTTTTCACGTAGCACTTTTTCCACGGCTTCTCCTAAAATAACAATGGAAAAAAGCATCCCACTGAGAATTATAAAAGCTTTAAAATATGAACGATGAAACGAGTTGATAAACTTACCAGCTGTCGCAGCGCTGGTACTTTTAGTACGTCTTTGACGTTTACGTTTTTTATCTGTTTTTCCATCCTCTTTTTCTCGGAGTTGTTTTTCTTCTTCTTTTTCTGTAATATATTATAATAATGCAATACTCTAGAGGATTTATTAATTCGCTATCTATACATATACCTATATTTCTTTTTAATGAATATCCAATTTAAAATATGATTTCTATGAGAATGTTTATATTTTTTCAACATTTAAATTTAAAAATTTAAAACAAAATTTTTTACTTTTTTGTTCTTCCAAGAAAGCTGCGTACAGTTCCGACCAAGCTTTCTTCTTTTGCTGGAATTCTTCGTCGTTGACGATATACGAGTCTAATTCATCATCGTCTAAATCATCTAGAGAATGTTCGATAGTAAAATTTTCGCTACTTTGAGGCACCTTAAAAACTGTATCTTCTTCGTTCGACTCTTTAGCCGGCTGATTTGATTCCGAGGTCATACCTATCGTTTCTAAAGTAGGGCCTAAAAAAGCTACGAGTTAATACTTGGCAATAAATTATGTGAACATGAAAACGAATCGATATCGATACCTATTCCTTTGGGTGAAGTTGCTGAATCTCCTTCTTTGTTGCTTTTAAGAGTAGAACAAACGTTATCTATGGATTCCAGCGTTGATTTAACGACTGCTTCGTTGATTTCCCCTTCGTCATCCAAGCTATCGCCTAAAATGTCTTTTAAAACGTTTGTTGTGCCGGCCTCATCGTCGGCGTTTGTATCGCATGAAACTACAAAGAAAATTAATTAGGAAACCATTTTGTTGTGACATAGCTTACAGTTGGCTGAAACAAACCTTCTGTGTTGACGCTACATATGGAAGATCGTCTTGAATTAGTGCTGCATACAGATGATCGTTTTCCTTTGCCCCGTTTCTTTTCTAGCTCTTTTTCGATGAGTCTTTGTAATTTTTGCATTTTCATTTCGTACTCCACATCCGTATACTGAATGAAAATATTAACGTAGTTATTCGTAGCATTTAATTATTAAGAAAGAGGTATAAAAGATTTACTTTTTGTAGACGTTCTTTATCCTTTAGACGAGCTGCTTTGAAGGATGGAGGATCTTGTTCTTCGCCCAAATCAACCGTTAGAAATTCATCGATGGTTAATGAGCTGCTGGGTGTATCTCCGAATTCGATGAGCCTGCGAATACATGATTATCATATAAATTTTATTTTTATCAATTTATCACCTTTTTTTTTTTTAAATGAAAAATAAAATTGAAAATAACGATGAAAATGTAACTCTGAGTAAAAATAAAAAAAAAAATATTTATATTGTAAAATTTAAATTTTGGTAAAGAAAAAAAATATTTTGAATTTTTTTAATCTGAAATATACTGGGTAATGAAAATGACCAAAAATATTTCAATTTAATTTTTCATTTGAATAATATTGTCGTTTATAAAAATTAATTTTAAACGCAAAGAAAAAAATTGTAATTAAATTTACAATAATGAAATTGCATATTCATCAAAGATATATAATACAGTATATTATGTCGAGTACTCAAATTCATAGAACTCCTTAATTTTTTAAAATTCGATTGGTCTTGATATTCAATTTTTTCACAATATTTCAAAATTTGAAAATTTCAGACTGGAGTCGACGTAAGTAGAGATTATATCTTCAAGCTGAACTTCTTTATAGGTCATTTCCAGAGTTACCACTCTAAAGTATAGTTCCCAAGAAATGAGATTTAAGATTTCCTTCAAGAGATACCTTGAAGGTTATGTAGGCAAACCATAAGACATATGTAAATACAAAATTCAAATATAACGTTTTCAATAATTTTATTTTCTTCTATTTTTACTTTCTCAATTTCATGATTCAAAATTCGTATATGTATTTCTTAAATACACGGATTAAAAAAAATAAAATAAAAACAAAAATGAGCGAGAATTTTTTTTTAAATTGATATTTATCATTTTTTTGGTGATCGTAACTTATTTATAATTAAAACAGCTTTTTTACCTCAAAATTAAATTTAGAATTTTTTTCATTTTTTTTTTTTTTTTTTTTTCAAGAAAAAATATTTACTTATGGATATTTAAAAATCACTGATCAACATATCTTTCAAGTAATTGTTATAATTTAGTTATTCGAAGATCAATGTGCTTTTCAATATAAGATTCATTCAAAAAAATATATATTATACAAAAATATTATTTGAAAAATTTATCTCAAGTCTAGGAAGCTTTTATCAGATTTTAATAACTTAAATGCATAATCATCTTCAATAAAAAAATTTTTATAACTTTTTATAACGGTTGACGAAGAGGAAAAGTTGATGTAATTACAGTATGTACGTAGTAGTTACCTTTTTCTGAGTGTTACTTCCTGTATGTGCACGATATTAACGATATCTTTAAGCTTCTTTCTAATATTATGGAATCTAGCAGCAATAATGAGTGCTGGAAACACAAAAAAGGAATAAAAATCTCTACTAATATTGCCAAATACTTGTAAACTCAAAATCTCCACATAACCGAAGTTTTTCGCTTACCAGAACCGCAGAGTCCGGACGGACGTCTACCGCAATGCAGCGAATCTCGTTTCATTCTTTTGAGAACGCGTAAAGCTGTAGTAGATACTTCGTGGGTTTTATCGCCTAAATTCATCTGGTTCGCGTACCTCAATATATACAGACACGGATCTACGAGACGAATACTCATTAGTACATTCGAGCATCTATGAAGCCGGCCCGCTACCTATTTGGATACCCTACAGGAGTATTTTTTCTTTACATTTCGCGATATATTACCAATCACGTAGCTGTAGTAGCGGCACGATTACGACGAAAAAACGGTATTAGCCTGGCTAATAAATTCATTCGATACATCAGATACAGCGTGATAAACAAATATACGAAGCTTTGCAAGAAACACAACAATAACATGATTTCGAACGAGTAACGATTTCAAACAAAGGCTAACCAACCGAACGAAAGCCCTTTTCGTCGTATCGATTTGTAAAAACTGAAACTACGAAACGTACAATTTTCGCAAGGTTGAATTTCAAAATCTAGGGATTCCCGTCGAGCTTTCGAGCATGCGTATTCCCTCCAGCGACCCTTCGGCCGTGAAAATTTTCGCACTGTCGTGATTAATTTAACTGGCGCTTTGTTTCGGAAACGAAAAAAAAAAAGGGAAATTTTCGTCGACTCGAGTGAAAATACTTCGTAATGTCGTAGAGGAAGTAAATCAGATAATAGTTATTTTGTAATCTTATTTTTTTCAGTCGCGTAAGCATTCGTTTTAGCAATAATTTTCGTCATCGATGACGTTAATTGATTTGTTTTTATCGTTTTAAATTAAAAGAAAAAAAATCTAACGAAATCTCAGTTCTTTCCAATAAATACTGGCATTATAGTTTCGACGAAAAAATAAAATGAATCAGCGAAGAACATAAATTTTCATGTACGTCGTAGTGCAGAGTTCAACCATTCGACGTAAAATGAAGAAAGCAAAAATTATCCCCGATATTATCGATAATAAGGACAAACCAATCAGCGTAATTACGTCCTTCGCAACTAAGTAAATAAATTACCAAAAATAAAAATTTTACAATTTTCAGAGCAAGCTCTTATAACTTTCAGAATAAAAAAAAAAGGAAAATTTATTTCTCCTTGCGTCTCCCTCTTGCTGGTGGAAGATATTACATAAAACCTTTCAAAATTGTGTTTTTTCATAAATATCTTGGGAATAGGTCTCAATGACAAAAATGCTTCACTGCAAAAATATTGTATACTTAATTCAACACAAAATAAGTTCTGTTATCTTTTTCTCATACACAGACAGAAAACTCAGATAAATTACTTGAAATTTGTTTTTCACTTTAATAGTCGATTACCCAGACTGCAAGGAGAGAGAGAGTGAAACTGAATAATATCTGAATAATATATGGTCAAAATTCTTTAAAGAAAGGCTATACCATTTTTAGTTTTTTTTTTTTTTTTTTTTTTTTTTTAATCTTACGTGAGTAGCAAGAGATATCACTTCACTTTTTTTTCTCTTAATAAAAAAGGAGGAGGTGGGCAAAATATCAATTTTACGGATCTCCAAGAACTGACTGGACGTAAAAATTGATACATCGAGATGAAGGCCAATCCTTCGTTCACATTCTAAGCAATCATTCACTTTACTAACACAGTTTCAAGGATCTTACCCAAATAAATGCAATGTTAAGAGTCCCTGGACCATGCGCTAAATTGGTACCGAAATTTTTACCAAGGTCAAGATATTTTTAGACAATTTACTCACATGCATAAAAATTTCGATAGTTATATTAAGTAGGTATTAAGGTATTTTGAAAAAAAAAAAAAAAAAAAAAACAATATTTAAGCTATGTTTTCTATTCAAAATTATAGGAGGGAGAGGGGGGAGATGAAGATGGTTCGATTAGCGCGGGTATTAATAAATTTAAGAATGGTTTTAACAGCTTATTAAATACGATCATTTTTGCACTGCAATAATGAAAAGCGATTCTGAAACTCACGTTTTGATGTAATTGGCCAGATGAGAGTAAAATTAAAGTGAACTTTTTGTGCTTTCAATGGAATCTACGAAAAAGAGTATGAAGAGCTAACAAGTATAAAATTTAAAGTAGAATAATTTAATAATGAGCTATTTTGGTCGTAGGAGCCCTCCTCTGCGAAATATTAGTAAACGACATTTCAGAATGAGAGTTTAAGCACCCTAAAATAAAATGAAAAACAACAAAATCTTTTCAACATATATACATCTTATTTAACGATCAAACGTTTTACATATTCCATGATTTACTAAAAAACGAAAGTCAGCACTTTGGCCTTACCTACTAACCTGTACATACTCATTTTCAAAAGCACTATCTTAAATCTGAAGCTAACTGGAGTGTTAAAGTATCCTAGTCGATTCCATTACGACACATTTACGATGATAAGTCTTACACATATTCCTATTTTTGGCCATTTTTTGTTCATAATTAATTCAATTAAATCGAGAAAAAAAACCTACCGAATGCTTAATCAAAAAATTATACTTGTTTTAGAGTTTAATTTTTAATTCTTTAATTCAATTATGTAAATACCGTATATTTTAAAATTTTCATATAACCCTCCCTTTCTCGCTTCGTTAACAAAACACTTCGCGTAATTATTTCAATTCGGTAATTAAATTAAATCCAACCCAGCCTCAATTAACCCTGCAGTAGTACTGTAGGTTGGCGCGTGTTTTTACAAAGGTAAATTTTCGTTTTTCTAAGTGGTCACACTGGCAAACGCGTCATAACCTACAAAATCTACGTAACTCAGTACCGAACACACACTTCCATCGAATTAGCTCATATCTAACCTAAACCTTACATTGTTTACATTCCTGTTTACATTTTTCCACTGAACATCGTAAATTAACGTATAAAATAAGTTTTAAAATAATGTAATTAATTCGTACAATTCTTAATCGCATTTCGAGGCCCTCGAACTGCGGATGATTCAAGTTGGTTGTATTTACATTTCGTATTAGTGATATGAAGTAACAACGAGAGATGTCAAAACCACCACGAAAACCTCAAGATTACTTCGCCATGATAACTTCCAGAAATGCCTGGTTAAATGGTAAGCAAATTCGTTAACTTCGAGCAATAATTGACGAAAATCATCGAGATTAATTTTTTCCACAGAGTAAAATCTCTGTGAAGCTATATGTAAATTCGACGAACTGGTTTAGGTGTTGTGAAATCGCCACTACGTTATTTCGAAATCGCTAACCTGTTTACCTATTTGCAGATAACACTTTTAAGCAAAATGACGAGTTATTAAATTCTCCGCCGAATATGGAGACAGATTCGCCGCAACGTGAAATGATCCAAATAAGCCCGCCACCGACGGTGCCAAGTTCGCCAGCTGTGTCGCCAGTCGTACAAATAACCACGTCTTTTAGCTTACCGTTTAATATAAACGCGACAAATGATCCGAATTGGCAGGCTACCAGGCCCACGATACGTGAACGAAATGCAGCTATGTTCAATAACGAATTGATGGCTGATATACATTTCATCGTTGGTAGCAACGGTATGTGTGCACTGAGCAGTTAACACGGTTCGGTATTTATAGGAGGTCTAGGCGAAATTTTATTAACGTGGTTCTGCACTTCAGTCACACCTTAGCATGATTTTTTCGAAAGTCCATCCCTTCACCCTATCATCTTTCAAAAATATATATACAATCGGAGGTTGGTTTTTATGCACATATAAACAAACCTGTATTCTTAGGAACACGAATAACTCGAACAGAGAGTATTAAGGGTATACTCGTTCGTTTAGAACGTCAACTTAGATCTGTTATTTTCCAATGACAAACCCATATAATTTATTCTGATCGGTTTCATTTTATTTATTTATCTTTTAAAAACGCTCGACTTTTGAAATATTTTCGAATATTTCCTCTCCTTTACATTTAAGAAGAGTCAAGTGAGCGAGAATTCACGAGATAGGAAAAATTTTGAATGTCTACTCGTTGTAGAAATAAATTTTCGAAAAACTGTTCAAATATGAATCTTCACCCAATTCTAAAGAAGGTACTGAAAAAAGAAATTGGAAAATAATTGAATTTTCATCAAGAAAAAACGGATCTAAAACTGGAAATTATTGTTGGAATCGGTCAAAATCGTTCTTTATAATTACAACTCTCCATATATTCAGATCTTGAACGATTATTAACATTCCACAAGTTCATTTCAATCGTTTAATCAAAATATAAACATGAAGCACCCCCTTAAGTCGAGTCTAAAAACAATCATTATCATGAGTATTATCAATATTCTTGACCTTGCAGTAGAAACGCTTTTAAAATTTGACGGAGTGATAAAGATATTGATGATGTCATGCAAAAATTAGAACAAGAATGAACAAAAGTTCGTACCCATGACATAGTTGTAGAAGTACTATTGGATTTTTCTTTCTTTTTTATATATATGTATACAGATATAATTTTAGTCATAGTGGTGCCCGTTTTTAATGTTGTGGCGCCCAATTTGGGCACCACAAGGTCTTTAAGCTAAAAACTATCAGAAAATGACCGTCTCACTCCGCTGGGTCCACAACTGAAGTTGTAGGGGTGAGCACCACAATGACTATATTTATATATTGAAAATTAAACCTCTTTTAAATACTGGAGTTTATGGTGTATATACCTTGTGGTGCCCGATATGGAATCGTCAGAAGACATTTTCTTTGTGGTGCCCGGCATATGGCTGGGCCCCTCATAGTTCAAAATATGCAAGGGCACCACAAAATATTGAATACATATATTCATATATATATATATTTTTTTTTCAAAAATGATAGAAAATCCAAGAAAAAGGAAAGGGATTTTTTAATTACTGTTTGTTTTTGTTTTAGGATGTACCGAAAGAATACCAGCTCATAAGTATATCTTAGCTACAGGTAGTTCGGTGTTTTATACAATGTTTTATGGTGGATTACCCGAAATCAAGGACGATATTGAAGTATTAGATGTAGAGCCATCTGCTTTCTTAACCTTACTTAGGTATGAATAAGGTATTCGATTGGGAATTTAAATTGAAAAAATATATTAATACTTATTTCTTCATCACCACAGATATTTATATTGCGATGAAATACAGTTAGAAGCCGACACTGTGCTAGCCACTTTATACGTAGCGAAGAAATACTTAGTACCGCATTTAGCACGAGCCTGCGTCAATTATTTAGAAACTAGCTTAAACGAGAAAAACGCTTGTCTACTACTAAGTCAGTCTCGATTCTTCGAAGAGCCCGAACTAATGCAACGATGCTGGGAGGTAATCGACGCCCAAGCTGAGATGGCTCTTCAAGCTGAAGGATTCGTTGACATAGATATCAATACTTTGGAGAGTGTTTTAAGTCGCGAAACTCTGAACTGCAAAGAAATGCATTTATTCGAAGCTGCTCTGAATTGGGCTGCGGCCGAATGCTTGAGGAAAGAATTAGAGCCGACGCCGCAGAACAAACGAGCGGTGCTGGGAAACTGTTTGTATTTAATTAGAATACCTACGATGAGTTTAGACGAATTCGCGAACACAGCAGCGCAACTGGGAATTCTGACGTCTCAAGAAACCATCGATATATTTCTCCATTTCACGGCTAGAAATAAACCGCATTTAAATTACCCCATTAAACCTCGTACAGGAATGAAACCACAGGTATAGTTGGCACTTCCTTTCCACTCTGGACCCCGGTCCTCTGTGGTTCCCATTCAACGATAGTAATTTTTTTCTTCTTTTAGATCTGCCATCGTTTCCAGTCGTCAGCGTATCGAAGCAATCAATGGCGTTATAGAGGACGCTGCGATAGTATTCAGTTCAGCGTCGACAAACGTATATTCATCGTCGGCTTCGGACTGTACGGGTCTTCTAACGGTGGCGCCGATTATAACGTGAAAATCGAACTGAAACGACTGGGCCGAGTTTTGGCCGAAAATAATATCACGTTTTTCAGCGACGGTTCCAGTAACACGTTCCGCGTCTACTTCGAGCACCCTATACAAATTGAACCGGAATCTTTTTACACAGCTTCGGTAGTTTTAGATGGCACCGAACTCAGCTACTTCGGCCAAGAAGGTATGAGCGAGGTGACCGTCGGTTGTGTTACCTTCCAGTTCCAAGGTTCGTCCGAGAGTACCAATGGTACGGGCGTACAAGGCGGACAGATTCCGGAGCTTATATTTTACGGAAGTACCGAAACCAAGTGTAGATGAGTTCATGCGATCGTTTACTTCATCTCCTATTTTCTTTTTAGTCATAGCGGATGTATGTTTAGATTAAGCTTGTATGTTGGAGGTGTGCCGTATTTTTCCTTTATTTTTTCTCTTTTAATTTATTGTTGATGTTATGGGAATTGACTTCTAGATCATTGTAAGGTATTTTAGTTCGGTGGTCGAACGTGCTGGTATTAATTGCAGTCGCTATGTTATCGCGACATGTGTTCCTGTACGCTTAATCATTTCCTTCTTTCACCTATTTCTTCCTACTACGTGTTGGTAGAAAATTAACAATTTATGTACAATACTCGCAGACGTAACGAATTTTTTTTTAACCAATATATATGTTAGTCTCAATTGCGTGGTTATTTAGAAACAAATGAGCAGTCATCTTAGTACAAATGAATTTTTGAATTTGGATACTGTTTTAAGAGCTGGCAAATATTTATACATGTTTCATTCCCGGTTTCACTTCAGTATGGAAAGACGTTTATTAGCATCGAAAAATGTTTAGTAGGACTTGTTCTATAACAAATAAGGTCACAACTAAAATGGGGCATGAACCAGTGGAGCAACAAAGGGCGCGAGCGTAACTCATCCCCGTGCGGTAGCTTTCAAGGGCAGCAAAATTTGCAAAATGTACAGTAAAAAAAAACATATTTCGTATCGAAATTGTAGAACAAAAAAAAATCGTCCAAAAAACAAACTTCAATAAAATAAAAAACGTAAGCAGCCATGCCGCATTACTGGAGCTGAGTTTTTAACTGGGGCTTCTTTTGATTTAGTAATAACCACGCTCAACTGTTCATCACTACAGGCCACACCCAATACCAAGTCTGAAAACCCCTACCCTATCCTTTCCAAAAACACTTAAGAAGTTCAATTTGACACAAATGTAGTATTTCTTGCCATGAAATAATCATGCGAACGCATATTTCTCAAATTATAACTATTTGAGGGTCCTCAAATTATCTTCAAATTTTGTAAATCCGCCATTTTGGATCCATTTTGACTCAAATTTAAGTGGTTATATTCTGGTCACAAACTAATCCTACACACAAAGTTTGACCATTCTAGGCCGATTTGGTGATGAGATATGGAAGATTCATGAAATTTCCTGCAGCAATTTCCCCTCCAAAAGCCGTTTTTTGCTCTAACTCCCCTCCAAAATCACTGAGAAGCTAAAATCAAAATACGTTTGTCACTTGGGCTCATTTTATCATATGACACAGCAATAAAAAATTTTCGACCCCTCCTGTACCCCCACCACTATTTTAGGTTGGTAACCCCGCCTTCCCCCTCCAACATCATGTATGGAAGTGAATTCGGGATATAGTATACAACTTATCCCCAATAACCATATGAATTCATATTAATTACATTTTTACCAACTTGAGGCTCCTCAAGCTCTACTCAAAATTTTGATAATCCGCCATTTTGAATCCATTTTGATCCAAATTCAAGAGGTCATATTGTGGTCACCAACTAACCTCACACACAAAATTTGACCACTTTAACTTGATTTGGTGGGGAGATATGGAAGATTCAAGAAATTTCATGACTCAAAACTTCCTCAAAAAGCCGTTTTTTGATCTAACTCCTCTCAATATGCACTCAAGAAGCTGAAATTTGGATATGTTAGTATCCGTGACTCACTCTTTCATATGAAATCAAAAACAAAAATTTGAGCTATTTGCCCTTCTCCAGCCCCCCTCAAAATTTGAGTGATCCGCCATTTTGAAATTTATCGAAAAAAAAAAAAACTATTTTTGCGTATTTGCAAGAAGAGTTCCTCACCGAATTTTGAGCGAATTTTATCCACACCAGCCTGCGCAAAGTGAGTGACACAAAAAACGCAATTTTCTCAAAAACCGGTTTTTGCTAACTCGCCTCAGAATGCACTTAGGAAGCTGAAATTTAAATATGTTGGTGTCCGTGACTCACTCTTTCATATGAGATCAAGAACGAAAAATTTGAGCTATTTCCCTCTTCTCCAGCCCCCTCAAAATTTGAGTGATCCGCCATTTTGAAAGTTTTCGAAAAAACAAAAAAAATACTTCTGCGCATTTTCAAGAAGAGTTCCTCACCAAATTTTGAGCGAATTTTATGAATACTCGCCGGCGCTACGCGTGGGGGAAAAAAAATATATATATATATATATAGATTTATCTATGGATAAAGTGGCATCATTTTTCGTCGTCTACAGGTAAAGTGGCATCTTTTTTACAAAGTGGCATCTTTTTTTTGATGCCACTTTACCATCACATTGCTCATCGATTCAGCTATGTGTCATGACGTCAGTGGTGTGGTTATTTGGGTGATGCCACTTTACCACTAATATTATATTTTTCATACAAAAAATTTTTTTTCGATCTACGGTCGTAGTAGCCTCATTTTTTTGATGTTTACAGGTAAAGTGGCATCATTTTAAAAATTTGTTTCCAAGAAAACCTATGAAATCATACATTCCGTTCGCCACTGTGGTGTCGTTAACGTGACATTAGATGCACTTCTGAGGAATGTGCAAAGTGATGCCACTTTGACCATAGATCACTATATATATATATAGTGATCTATGGTCAAAGTGGCATCACTTTGCACATTCCTCAGAAGTGCATCTAATGTCACGTTAACGACACCACAGTGGCGAACGGAATGTATGATTTCATAGGTTTTCTTGGAAACAAATTTTTAAAATGATGCCACTTTACCTGTAAACATCAAAAAAATGAGGCTACTACGACCGTAGATCGAAAAAAAATTTTTTGTATGAAAAATATAATATTAGTGGTAAAGTGGCATCACCCAAATAACCACACCACTGACGTCATGACACATAGCTGAATCGATGAGCAATGTGATGGTAAAGTGGCATCAAAAAAAAGATGCCACTTTGTAAAAAAGATGCCACTTTACCTGTAGATGATGAAAAATGATGCCACTTTATCCATAGATAAATCTATATATATATATATATACCAAAAAGTTGGACATTTGCCAGATGATTACAAATGGTCTGAAACGCAAAGATTTGAAGACCCCACCCTCCCCCGACCTTCCCTTCCCAAATCAGGTAGGCTGTAATAGCTATCGTTTTGTTAAAAACTCAGCTAATTAACGAATTCGCCGAAACCAAGGCCAGAAAAGTGGATTTATAAATTTTTGATTTTTTTTAATAATTTGAATATGTTTGCTTTTATATACCTACTTTATTACCCAACCCTATTGCTACCGTGCGCGCAATTGATTTATTACACAACAGCGCAAAAACTTCTAAAAACTTATTTATATAATTCTGAAATAATGTCTTAAGTTGAATTGACGTTATAGTACTGGACTGCTAGTGCGATGACTGATGTTACAAAAATGAAGCAAAGATCTGGCATACCCCTCACTCGCAGTTATCAATCTTTATGACCTTGATATCAAGGCTGTAATAACGGTAACGGAACGTAACGGAATAATGGAACGTATCGGGCAATCAATTAATTTCAGTAACGGAACGAAATTTTTGAGAACTAAACGTAACGGATTAATTTTGTTGGTGTTCCGTTCTTTTTCATTGTTTTCATTTTTTGAAATTTTTAATTTTTTTTTTAATTCATTTTTTGAAATTTGAATGCTGGCAAAATTGTTCCTAATACCCTGTAAGATCAGTGCAATGTACATTTTTTGATGTGACATTGAAATTTCATTATTTGTCTATCATCAATAAAAAAAAATTAAAAAAAAGACGAAACTCAAACTCATAACTTTATGAACTTGAACTGAACTAGAAGATACTAGAGTATCTTAAGAGCGGACTTTTAAAGAATGTTATCAGAATAATTTTTTTTTTTTTACCAGAATAAAAATTTTTTATAAAATTCAAAAGTTCTACCATCTCCACTTCTACCAAATTTTATCAAGTATCATACAAAACATGACCTCATGTAATTTATCTTCTTATAACCAAAAACATGGAATCGTGTGAGGTCAGGTCATTTTACGTTCAAACAACTCTAAAAAACAATATATTTCAGACAGTACTTATTTTTAAACTTCATATTTTAAATTGTAAATTTAAATTACATGATGTCACGTCACCTCATGCTCATTCGATTTCAAAAATCAATCAATTCTAGAGACCTACTCAATCTACCACTCCTCAAAATTTCGAATCGATCTGTCAAGTTTTACTCTAGTTACAGCGAGAGAACGAACGTTTACAAAAAAACGTGACCTCATGTTAAATCATTCTTCCTCAAGTTGAAAAACTAATAATCACTGGAAGTCTGCTTATTCTGTCTATCCTCCCAATTTGGTGTCGATCGCTTTCGACTCAAGCCACGTCACGTCACGTTACGTCATGTCAAGCCAACACACATCCACTCATGTCCAGGAAAAACTTATTTCCAAGACTACTACCCTCACTCTTTCCACCAATAAATTTTTGATACAAAAGCAAAAACCGTGACCTCACGTTTCATTGAATGATCTCACGTTCTGATAAATTAGATAGGTATCTGATTATTTATAATGCTCAACCATTCCTTCCTGCTATCATGCGGGAACCAAAAAACCTCAAATCATGCCTCTTCACGCCACGTCACGCCTGATCACCCACAAGAACTAATCAGCTCTAAAGCATCACTATCCTTACCCTTCCACCAACTTTGAACTCGATCCATCCGGTATTATTAGAGTTATTGTGGGAGAATAGAAAAACCTCAACGAATACCTCCTCACGCAAAACTCACGTGCAATCACCTTATAAAACTAATAAGCTCTTAAATTATTCTACCCCTACCTTCTTTTATCTTTTAATTATTCTATTCAATTTTTTTTGACTTATCATGGGAACACAAAAAAGTTCAACTCACGCCCTCTCACGCCAACTCATGTCCCATCATGTTCAAACATTAATTGGCTTTAATGATCACTAATCTTACCCTTCTTCCATCTTTCAGTTCAATCTATCAACTTTTATCTTAGTTATTGCACGAGGACCAAAAAAAAACCTCAACTCTCGCCTCCTCACCCAAGCTCACGTCCGATCACGTTCAAAAACTAATCAGCTTTAGAGTACCAATACCCCCACCTTTCTTCCAACTTTCAACTCGATCCGTCAACTTTTACCCAAGTTCTCGCGAGAACCAGAAAACCTTGACACACGCCTCTTCACGCCAACTCACTTCTGATCATGTCCAAAAACTAATCAGCTCGAGAACTCAACTATCCCAACCCTTCCTCCGAATTTGGTTTCGATTCGATCACTTCTACTCGAGTTATCGCGCGAGAACGCGAAGAAAAAAAAATAAAGAAAGAAAGAAAGAAAGAAGTAAAGAAAGAAAGAAAGAAGCAAACAAACTAAGAAACTGAGTGAACGCAATAGCGGATTTACTTGAAAAGTAAAGTCCGCTAAAAAGAGGTAAAGAACAGAATGGAATGTAACGTAACGGAACCTCCAAAGTTGGAACATAACGTAACGTAACGGGATGACCCAGGAACAGATACCGAAACGGGAACGGAACGTAACACGATCCGTTATTACAAACCCTGCTTGATACATTGTTTGCTGCGCGGAATTCTATATTTTTTTTAGATTTCAAGTACAACATAATGATAATAATAATAATAATTGTTTGGAGAATTTAAAATTTGTTCAAAATTTAGTTAAATCACAATTATCAACTCAAATCTCTATGTTAAGAAGTGATATTACGATAAACATTGATCACATATGAATGAAATGGAATTTTAATTTCAATTTATAAATAAAAGTTGGATTTGAAAGTATAATGAAATAACGGCATACGTGTCTTCTAATTAGCTTTCTTAAAAATGAATCAAAAAAAGAATGATTACGATTTTGTGGTTCAGATTAGATCGTGGTGTAGTTTTTCAAAATGTTTGGTTCTGCAGTGCCCATTTCAATTCAAATTCACTTACCAGAAGAAGTAACGGTGTTCGGAGAATTTCAAAAGAAGCAGTACCAAATATTCTTCCAGCATCTAACAAGAATAATCTAATTTTTATTTATAAATTGAAATTAAAATTCCACTTCATTCATATTCATATATAATCGATTTTTATGATAATATCACTTCTTAACATGAAGATTTGAGTTCATAATTTGTGATTTAATTGAATTCTGAAGAATTTTTAAATTCTCCAAATAATAATTATTATATTCAGGGCCAAAGAGAGGGGGGGGGACAAAGGGGACATTTTGTCCCGGGCCCGGAATTTTACATGGGGCCCGAATTGATTTTGTTATTATTTATGTTTTAGATGTGAAGTGAAGCTGCAATTTTTCAAAACTCGATGGCTGTATTGTATCTTAAAAATATTCACATAAGATAAATGCTTTCCTCAAAAAAATGGAGTGTTCATTATTGTTTATGAAAGTTGAAAGTATTCAAAAACTCCGATAAATTGCTTTTTAAAAATCATAAAAAATTTCCCAGGGACCAATACCCCCTTAATAACATAGAGGCCCTATCTTCTTGTGTTTGCCCCGGGCCCACTTTTCCTCTCTGCGGCCCTGATTATATTTTACATAAAAAATATAAATATAGAATTACTTAGGTCATAAAGATATTGATAACAGCGAGTAGGGGGCATGACAGATGTTTGGTATATTTTTATTTAAATGAAATTCTATTATATAACTGTAAGAGAAATTATGCTGATAAGGAAAGTACCCAAGATGTGACACTCCGGTTTCGACCAAACAAATATCACTCCAAAGTACATGCCTAAGGTACTTCATTTTTAAACTTTTAGCTGCGTTGAATGATGTGGGGAGCTATAAATTTTACAAATTATCAAAAATCTCATTCTTGTCATCCTTGCTATGGCCACTATATACCTTTGGAACCATGTAATATGCTTCATTAACAATTTATGGCTTGACCGCCAAAATTAGAGTGTCACACATGGTATCAATTTGTTCCGAACAGGAGGGGGACTCTCTTATATGCAAGTACTAACATAAATCAGGCAATACCGTCATTAATCGTTATTAATAGAGTATATTACAAGTTTTACTTCAAAACTGCTCTGGAGTCAACAGTTCGATTTAGAATCGCGGTTGAATAGCACTCCGGAGTCAAGGAGTGGAGTCAGTACTGTTGTTGAAACTCCACAACAAACTCCGGGGTGAAATTAAAGCTTTCGTAAGAATAATCCTCAACTTTTCATTTTGATAATAAAAATATTTAAAAGTATAAATACCATAACTCACCGATCAAAGGTAAGGTAATACAAAGATCTTGAGTAATACTGGTAAAAGTACGACCCAGTGTGAAGGGATCGACTTGCAAAACGTCGCTGAAATCGATGAGTAAATCTAAACAGATTGAGAAAAATATTAATAAATGCTGCATCCAATACATGTAAAATAAGGACGGCACACTTACGAGGAGTTTTTTCCAATCTGCACGCTATGTACAAGCAAGCAGCGCATACGAGACTGCTCCTCCTACCCTTAGTGAGATGACGAGTCAAAGCCATTTTATAAAATGTTAAAGCTGTATCCAAGCAATGATGATTGATTCTAAAATGGTCACAGAAACGTAAATTATATATCCAAGGTGAAATAGTACTCAACTTTAATACTGGTGAGCTCCATACCTTAATTGTTGACACATACGAGATAACTCGCTCTTTGCTTTTTGCACAGTGATTTCACGAGATTCTTTTTGCAGCACATGGCTAAAAGATCCAATTACGGATAGGTTACTACCTTTGGAATCAGAAGACACGAACTGACCGATGGCGGAGCTACCACCATGGGCATTTTCTTCGAACTGTACTTCTGATACGATAACGCTGTCTTCCAGTACAGTCCCGCAAACTGTACATACTGTGTCGCCACGACTAGGGTCGATTTCTAAATCGAAAGAGCCACAGTTTCGGCAACAATTTTTGCCGGACATTTGAAAAATCTGTGAAGCATAAAAATTAAGAATCAATCTGTTGCATGATCGGTGATGTGAAATAAACGTGTTTCTCATGTAGGAAATTAAGCAGAATATTGAAACTTACTTAATGGTCTTCAGCAAACACAGGAAACCTTGTCTACGAAACAATTAACCGAAGAAACGAGATTACTGACTTTTAAAGTCAAAGACTAGACTATGTGAATAGGATATTGACCAACAAAATAATGGCAAAAGTAGCGGCTGTTTTAAACATACGATAAGGAACATGGGTGTAATTTATTTCTAGATTTTATTTCTTTTTAGAAACACGACCGCTAGATTTTACCATTATATCAATTTTATTATATCGTCAATTCATCATTTCTCAATTCATTTCGTACTTTATCATTTGAAAGAGCGACGAACCTCGAATGATTTTATATTTTTATCAAGTACTGGAAGTCAGGAAGTGGGAAATTACGCATGGAACAAAAAGAACGAAAACGTTCAATTGAATCTGAATAATAAATCGTTCATTGCAATTTATAACGAACGTAAATGCATTATGCTCAATCTTAAGAACCACATTGCCCGAACGTTGCTCAGATTCAGATGATTCGGTTTATTCATCTGCTCGATAACAGTGTTACCATAAGTGTGACAACGTAATTCCTCTCTAAAAAACTAAAAACTTGAAAGAATTCGGTATTATCATCAAATTTTTATTAAATTTCGAACTCGTAACTAAATTTTCAATAAAAAGAATAGCCATAACAGACTACGTGATTTGGAAAAAAAGGGATCGGGGAAACCATGATCTTTATGATTATAGTAGTGGTTATTTCATGTAATAATTTATATCTTACCAAAGATGAGGCCTCAAGAGCAGGAAATATAATGCATCTTGTTGCAAGTTGTAAGAAATTGTGGCAAATCGAACATACCTAATGTAATAATCATAAAATTTGTTATCAACATGATTTTAAAATTTTTCTGTTTAATGTTTTCTGAAGATATGGAAATTTTTTGGTAAGTGAGGCAATCTGAGCTTGCCTTCAACAAGTTATATCGAATGATTATGATTATTAATTTTTTTATAATCCAACTAATCACCATCATCAATCGTTAGATAATATGATAAACGAACGTATGACTTTTTGCAATCAACCAAATTAATAAATTATACCTTGATGAAGAAATATGGAATAGAAGTTTCAATTTTCATTTTAAATCATTGACCACTGAACAAAAATTTGTTGAGCTCCAATAACGAATCACGCTTGTAATAATAAGTTTTTTTTTTCATTCATTAATTTATTATTTTAAAAAATGATTCAATTCAAGTTGAGTAATTTATTTATATGCGCAATAAATTTTATATTTTTCGTGTTCGCTGAAGTAAGTTATTTCAAAGGTATTTCTAATATTCGCAGCAATCATTTTAAAAAGCTCTGTTAACTTTGAGAGCCTGCTGGTGTTCTATATTTCAGAAAGAACAAATTCGTCTTAATATACAGAATGATATAAAATTGAATAAAACAGGACAAACGTATGAAACGGTAAGTAAATTAAAAATCGAAAATATCGAAATGAATTATTTCATTTGTAATATTTGTATTTTTTCAATATAATTTTATGGTACTATCCTCACTATAATTTAATTTTCGTTTTGTGTTAAATGATTATACCATTATTATTCATTCAATAAAACACAATCAGCGGTAAAATTAAAAAAAATATATTTTTCATAAAAATTTTAATAATTTTTGTAACATCAAACCGAGTCAAAAGAATTTAATTTTTTTCTCACAACAACCCTGCAGTTTCAATGAAAAGTGAAAACTTCCCGGTCTGGGCGGTCTGCTCATAATTCGAACTTGAAAATTGATTAGTTCTTCGGATATCACTAACCTTATAGTGTCCTTGCTTATTTCCTTTAATTTTCCTAATATTTTATTAAAATTTCTCCTTCAAAGAAATTCTCGAAAATGGCGAAGTATTCGATTATAATGGTACGACATGGTGAAAGCGAATGGAATCTAAAGAATTTATTTTGCGGCTGGTACGACTCCGATCTCAGTGCTAAAGGTAACATGTTTACAATTACTTTGAGGAAGAATGACGAAAATATATTTACTACATTTATTTCTCAATGATATCAGGAATCGAAGAAGCTAAAGCTGCTGGAAAAGCTCTGAAGGATGCCGGATATAAATTCGACATCGCCCATACGTCGGTTCTTACGAGGGCCCAAAAAACCTTATGCCTCATTCTGGAGCAAATCGGTCAACCTGATTTACCTGTACAGACTTCTTGGCGTTTGAACGAACGTCACTACGGTGGACTTACTGGATTAAATAAAGCCGAAACCGCTGCCAAATACGGAGAAGAGCAGGTAAACACGCAATGATTCTTTGAAAGAGAGTGTTCCTTGAAAAATTGTGATTTATGTTATATTTCTTGGTTTTAGGTTCAAGTTTGGAGACGTAGCTTTGACACCCCACCTCCACCAATGGAAGAAGATCACCCATACTACAAAGAAATCGTCCACGATCCGCGATACAAAGATGGGCCATCTCCCAGCGAATTCCCTAAATTCGAATCTTTAAAACTTACCATTGAAAGAACTTTACCTTACTGGAATGATGTTATTGTACCTCAAATAAAAGAAGGAAAACAAATCTTGATCGCTGCTCACGGAAACAGTTTGCGAGGAATAGTCAAATACCTTGACAGTTCGTATTCTTGTTGCATATATTTTTCCATTTTAGTTTTTTACATGAAAAATTTACGCGAATTTTTTCGTTGTTCTTTTCAGATATGTCTGAAGATGCTATTATGAAACTCAACTTACCTACTGGTATTCCATTCGTGTACGAACTCGACGAAAACCTTAAACCGGTTGTATCACTCAAGTTCTTGGGTGACGAAGAAACCGTGAAAAAAGCTATGGATGCTGTAGCTGCCCAAGGTAAAGCAAAGTAAACCCAAGATATCATTTCATGAGGTATTCTTTATAAAATTAAGAAATTATTTATTCCGAATGTGTACATACATGAAAAAGTCGCGCTTGAATTGTAAATAAATGAAATTTGTTAATAAATTATTCTGCGTTCTTAATTTAAGTAGTATTGTTCGCTTTGTTGAATCTTTAATGTATTTCAAATACATTTAAAGAAATATAACTTATAGAATTCCATATTATTGTTTGATTATTTCGATTCTGTGAATAAACACACGCAGATATCGAACTTATCATTGATTTCCACACTGTAACCTTGTTTCGGTCACGCTTATCATTTTGGTGAAGCTAATTGAAAGGAATTTATATCTAAGTTTGGTTTTAATTGACTGGTGGTAAATAATCTCCGCATTTTGGCCAATCTTTAGGTAAGGTTAGAAAATCGCCGGGTTCTCCAGTTTGGAATAGTAAACCCAGTCCGTATAAACTATGGGTGGTGAAATGACAGTGAAATAACCAATATCCTGAAAAAAAAATTATTTCACTTGAAAAATATGAGTTTTCTTGAAGAAATTTCCAACAACGATGCGTTTTTACCTGGGTTATCAGCTACGAATCGAAAAACAACGAACCCAGAAGCAGGAATAAGAACAACGTCTCTAACCAGCGGATATTCATTATTACCTGTTACTTTATAAAAATCGGGTTTTTCGAGCTCTTTTTTGGAGCCAAGTTTCAAGACGATAAAATTATGACCGTGAAAATGAAACGGGTGGTCCATTTTTGATGAACCAGAAAAATCTAAAATTTTAAATACATATTATAGTCATTAGAATAGGATTACACTCAAATCACGTTGAAAATTACAAGTTGAACAAACTTTTTTGATTTAAGTAATTTCTATTTTTTTTAAGTTTTAAATTCAACATTGAGGTAATAAACGAAAATTTTAATTTATTCTATTAATTTTAATTATCCTGTTATCCCCAAAGTTCACTTTCATTGGGTATAAGCGGCACTAACACTTCAGTAGATACACACACCAAAAAAAAAACAAAAAAAAACATTACTCAGTTGTGATGCTCATGCAGTTTACATAAAAAAACTTGATCAAGAGCTTGATTAGGGAAAATGATCCGTTAGGAGCATTTCAATAAGTAGAAAATGTACTGAAATAAAAATATCAACTAAAATCTACATGCGTACCATCAATAAGAACAACTTCGACTACGCTGTTTAGTTTCAACTTAATCAAATTCAAGCACTCGCAGAATTCATCACATACGTCTGGACATTTCATATCATTAATTTTAGGATTTCTAGGTTCATCCAACAGCGTAAAAGGAGGGAACATGAGACTTTTATGATTAATCGTATAGGAGTACATACCCCCTCCTGAAGTCACTCCAGGTCCAGAAACTGGAACTATTCGGACAGTACGTCATACAGTTTTATAATTAGTGATAAAGGAAAATTATTTTTCATTACGTGAAAATCATTGATTTTCGTGGATACTTACTGGTATAACGGTGGTAAGAATTAGTGGTATATAATTTTTTTCTTGTGAATTTATACGACGAAACATTGAAGATAAATCGTTGGTCCGGTTTTCTTAATAATTTTTCTGGGGCTTTGTACCATGATTTTAATTCGTCCAGGCAAATATTGTCGGGATTATGATTGCACTCTTTTCGTACATTATTTAATTGCTGAAGATGTTCACGGATATTAGGAATAATCTATTCTCTATCACACCATGTCACTCTGATGGTGACTATAGCATATGCAGCAACTTTTCTTATTTCAAAAAGCTTACTATAGGCATGGTATTTACCGGAAAAGGTAATAAACGATTCTGTCGTTCTAAATCATTAGGATTTCTTAAAGGCTTAAAATCATTACTTCCTTCGTATTTCAAGACAGCTAACTGAGAAGCTTTAGTACATTCCCCTGAATAGCCTTTAACCTGTATCCAGTATGATCTTGGCTTTTGGTTAGCATTAATAACGACATCATAAATATCTCCTGTATCGGAGTAAAAGAAAATAAAGTTAGGTATTTAAGATCATGTGCTGATGAATTATTTTATTACAATACTCATACTTCTTCATGGAATAGTGATAGGTACCTGCGGCCATATAAAGAGATCGAATTTTAACCGGTTGCATTGGATATCCATCTGCTGCGATTAAGATCATGCTGTGACCTTCAAAAAAGACTTTAAAGGAACACGTAGTAGAGGCCACAGCAATGATACGGAATCTGTATCTCTTATTATGTTTAACTATAAATTCGGCAAGTGGTGTAGAAGTCCATTTTTGTGTAAGCGAATTCTAAATACAAAATATGTATATAATTTAAATTAGTCGTATCTACTGAACTAAACAAATGCCTATAATGCTTACATGAAACTATTCACCCACATAAAACAGAAAACCTATACTTATACCTACTTACATACAAATAAGTTGTTCCCCATTACATATTGAGTACTTATTTACAAAATATATGTACCATCTATAAATTACTAGGTAAAACATAGGAACAATACCAACCCCGCAGAAAGCTTTTATAAAAATAAGATTTAAAGTAAAGATGGCCAAAGCTAACCTCTACTTGTGCATGAAAATAAAATTTGATTGGTCCATCAAACTTTTATACCTACTTTTTTGATCTTAATTGTGCCTACAAGATGAACCAATGAAAACATACTAATACCAAATTAATACCTATTACCTACGTAGTAGTTTCCCATTCCGTTGATCAAATATGTATCAGGTCCCAAACCAATAAGGCTTTCATTTTTGTTGTATCCAGGAATTTTATCATCCGATAAAACATGCATCCAGTCTTTTATATGAATAGTGTGAGAAAATAAATCATAATCATATAAACCCCTTAGAGGATCCATTTGATTACTTGTTCGAATAATCAGTGCTCCTGTTAAACCATCCAATTGTTGGAGAGCTGTGTAAATCGATATTTCAATTTTATTATAAGGATTTATTTACGATGAATAAAAGTTAAAAAAAAAAAGATCTACCGCAATGAGAGTGGTAGAAATGAGACCCTGGAGTATCAGCGTAAAAATCGTAACGAAACGTAGATATATCACGAATAGGACACTGCGTAACATAAGGTACTCCATCCATCCAAGGCGATCGTTTTTGTAACTCACCATGCCAATGGATTGTTACTTCTCGCGCATGCATTTGATTATGAATATCGACTACGATACGATCTCCAAAGCAAACCTATATAGTTAAGTTTCTTATAAAAATTGTTCCCAGATCGCATGGCTAAAATAATTACGTTTTACTTACTTGAATTGATGGTCCAGGAATCATCCTATTAAATGATAGGACTGCTCTTTCGATGCCATGGCCTGTAATGCATTGTGGACTAAAGCAATCTTTCATATCGATTCCACAATTTCTACATGCTCTGGATTAAATTGAATCGAAAATATTAGACACTTTGTACAGTACGCAATGTATGTTTCTATAAAACAAGAATGTTCGTGTTATGAAGGGTAAACTTACGGTCCCATAGCATGATACTGTTCGGCTACAAATTTGTAATAACAAATTCGAGGTTCTGGATATAACGTACAATTCCTCGAACAAAGAAATTCATCGTCTATCAAGTCATCGTAAGTGAGATTTCTTCCTACATCCAGAGGCTGAAGAAAGCGATTTAAATCTACATTTTTACCTGTAATGTAACAATTAAGCATTGATTCCTAGATGCCTTTTACTTGAGAACAGCAGGCTGAATAAATGAATTTTCTATATGTAAATGAAAATAAAGTCATTACCACTTCCATACTGAATTCTCAATGCCACAACAACGATAGAAAATCGCAAAAGAATAAGAGAGAAGAACTTGAGAAACATTTTCGAATTTCTTTAGCAGAAGAAACAGAATGCTTAAAAAATTTTGCAACGTCAAGGCGTCATCGTCTTTGTGTTAAAAATATTTTTCAAAGTTATTGTAAATGTATGGTAAGCCCATAATTTTCTGTTGCGTAACTACAGAGATGTAAGATATAGAAGTACACGTATTGATAACAAAAAAAATCTATTAATTTTTACCGTGGAAACTATTCGCAGTGTGAAGTTGTTAATGCCAACTTTTGTGATAAAGTCTAGTTTATGAACCTAGGTAAATAATGTAAAGCAAAATTCAATTTGCGACCATAGATATTTCTATATCAATACGCCTATTCTACAATGTGAAATAGACAAGTAATATTTAGTTGAAGAAAGTGGGTACCAAGATAAATATTGCACGATTGTACTCTGAATCACAGATTACTATATATTACTATTATTGCAATAAAGCGTTTGAAGGAATAAGGTTTAAATGACCTTGATGTAGAGGAGGGCTGCAGTTCAATTCTACCCTAATCAGCTGATATAACTCATGAAATGCGCTGAACATACTAAACATTTTTATTGCACGTCAACAACATCTGTATTTTAATAATGTCCATCAATCTGGTAAAAGAATGAATAACAATTTGAAGGAAAACATGATACCTTATAGTGAACGAATATTCTAAAAAACGATATTAGAGAATATTGTCATCATTGATCTTGATGAGTAATTTATAACTAAGCATTATTTGGATAAACTGGTGGTAAATAATCCCCGCATTTCGGCCAATCCTGTGGTAAGTTCAAAAAATCATCGGGTTCTCCTATTTGAAATACGACAGCCATGCCATTTAAGTTATGAGGAGTGAAATGGCAATGCAGCAACCAAAAGCCTATGGAAACCGTTTTCCACATGAAAAATACAATGTTTTCAAGACTGGAACTCGATCATACGTTACCATATTGGTACCTGGATTATCAGCTATGAATCGAATAACAGCAAATCCTGAAGCAGGAATCAAAACTACATCTCTAACCAGTGGGTACTCACTGCTATTGGTAATTTTATAAAAATTGGGGTTTCCAAGCTCTACTTTAGAGCCAAGCTTCATGACGATAAAATTATGCCCGTGAAAATGAAATGGGTGATCCATCTCTAAGATAGGGCTGGAAAGATCTATAATATTTGAAAAATGTATTGCAGCACAAATTAGTGGGTTTCAGAGAATTATAGTGCCTAATATGATATGATACGCGAATATATAGAAATTGAAACTATAGACTAACATACGTACCATCAATAAGAACAACTTCGACTACGCTGTTTAGTTTCAACTTAATCAAATTCAAGCACTCGCAGAACTTATGACATATCTTTGGACATTTCATATCATTAATTTTATGATTTCTTGGTTCATTCAGCAGTACAAAAGGAGGATAGATATTAGTTTTGTGATTAACAGTATCAGCGAACATGCCTCCTGCAAGAGTAACTCCTGGTCCGGAAACTGGAACTATAGGACAATGGAATGTATGTATAATGCTAAATACTTCAACTATTGGTAACTTACATTTTAGTTTTAATCACAGAAACTTCTTGTGCTTACTCACGGTAATGCCTGTGGTAAGTCTTGGTATCGTATAATTCTGCTCTAGTAAACTGATACGTTGATATATGAAAAATGAATCGTTCATCGGGTTCATTCAACAATTTCTCGGAAGCTTTATACAAAGATTTCAATTCATCCAAACAAATATTGTCGGGATTATAATCACAGTTCATTCGTACGTTATCTAATTGCTATATATAAATACACCTACACGTAAATTCTCAAATAAAGCTACCAATATCCTAATCTGACATTTCATAATTTAGATTGCATAAACTTTTCTTCTTTCGAAAAAGTCATATTAGGGAACTTACCGGAAAAGGTAATAACTGATTCTTTTGATCCAAATAATTAACATTCTGCCAAAGCTCAGGATCTTCACTTCCTTCGTATTTTAAGATACCCAACTGAGAAGCTTCAGTGCATTCTCCTGAATATCCTTGAACTCGTATCCAATATGATTTCGGTTTTTGTTTAGTGTTAATTACGATATCATAAATATCCCCTGTATCGGAGTAAAAGGAAGTAAAGTCTCTCAAAAACATCTGCTGATGTATGATTTCAAAGCACAGAAGTATATGATACCTGCACTCATATATAGAGATCGAACTTGAACTGGTTGCATCGGATATCCATCTGCTGCAATCAACAATATGCTATGACCTTCAAAAAAAACTTTGAAGGAACATGTTGTAGAGGTTGCTGCAATGATACGGAATCTATATCTTTTGTTATGTTTCACTTTGAATTTGGCAAGTGGTGTGGAAGTCCATTTATGAGTGAGTGAATTCTAAATTTTTGGACAGGTTGTTACTTTACTTGAATAATAAATGAATGTTCAAGTTGTATTCGGTAAATAGGTATAGGATGAAAAATCGCAGCTAAATCGTCTATAAATATAGGAAATACTTACCATCAAAATTATAAACACACGCTTATTAGGTGTAGGAGAATTATCCAGTTATAAAATAAAATACGTTCACAAATACTTACGTAGTAGTTTCCCATTCCATTTATTAAATACGTATCAGGTTCCAAGCCTATTAAGGTTTTATTTTTGTTGTATCCAGGAAGTTTATCATCAGATAAAACGTGCATCCAATCTTTTATATGAATAGTGTGAGAAAATAAATCATAATCATATAAATCGCTGAGAGGATCCATTCGGTTAGTCGTACGAACAATCAGTGCTCCTGTTAGCCCATCAAATTGTTGGAGACCTGATATAAACTAAACTATACAATTTATTCTAGTAACTTGGAAAAAAAAGCAATACAAATCTACCGCAATGAGAATGGTAGAAATGAGACCCTGGAGTATCAGCGTAAAAATCGTAACGAAACGTAGATATATCACGAATAGGACACTGCGTAACATAAGGTACTCCATCCATCCAAGGCGATCGTTTTTGTAATTCACCATGCCAATGGATTGTTACTTCTCGCGCATGCATTTGATTATGAATATCGACTACGATACGATCTCCAAAGCAAACCTATATAGTTAATAAGTTTCTTATAAAAATTGTTCCCAGATCGCATGGCTAAAATAATTACGTTTTACTTACTTGAATTGATGGTCCAGGAATCATCCTATTAAATGATAGGACTGCTCTTTCGATGCCATGGCCTGTAATGCATTGTGGACTAAAGCAATCTTTCATATCGGTTCCACAATTTCTACATGCTCTGGATTAAATTGAATCGAAAATATTAGACACGTTGTACAGTACGCAATGTATGTTTCTATAAAACAAGAATGTTCGTGTTATGAAGGGTAAACTTACGGTCCCATAGCATGATACTGTTCGGCTACAAATTTGTAATAACAAATTCGAGGTTCTGGATATAACGTACAATTCCTCGAACAAAGAAATTCATCGTCTATCAAGTCATCATAGGTGAGATTTCTTCCTACATCCAGAGGCTGAAGAAAGCGGTTTAAATCTACATTTTTGCCTGTAGTATAGAAAGTTACACATGATTTCTCGTTCTACACGACTTATGATATCGAGGAAAACAAAATTTCAAAAATTTTTACCATTTCCATGTTCAATTCTCGAATTAACAATATCAATAACAAAATAATGTATGGAAACAATAGCAAGGAACCAACGTAACATTTCCGCATTTTCGGAATGGAAAAAATATTAAATACCTGAAAACTAACTTGAAGTCGTCATCCATGAGTGATAATAAAACTTGCCCCTGTGTTTTTTACTGAGCTATTGAGTAGATATTAGATAACAGCAATGGAACGAAGAACATTAGTTCACGTTTGAAAGTTGAATACTCTTACTATCATAAGTATACCTATCAGCTGTTTAAAAAATATTACTATTTTTTTGTCAGTGCTTACTGCTGTGATAAAAGTAAAGTCAAGGATATGAAAAATTTTTATGTTGAAAATAATTCAGTGCATATACTGTTGGCATCAAAAAATGTAATCGTATCGACAAATCATTAAACAATGTGCTAGTGCCAACTGGCATAAACTAGTACATAATTAATTAAGCCCTGGTAGGTAATCTCCACATTTGGGCCAATCTTGAGGAAGAGTGGGGAAATCTACATCTGAATCGCCTACTTGGAATATCACAAACATGCCATGCATAATGTGCTGCGAAAAGTGACAATGTAAGGGCCAAAATCCTATTCAAACAAAATTTCAAATTAGAAATCAACTTATGCTGAATAATTTTTTATATGGAATACTATTTCTTATGCACCTGGATTATCAGCAATCATTCGAAGCACAACAAAACCGTGGGCTGGCACACCAACAGAGTCTTTCACAACTGGATATTCGTTTTTAACAGCAACTCTAAAGAAATCCGAATCATTGAGATCTGCTTTGGTTCCAAACTTTAAAATACTGAAATGATGACCGTGAAAATGAAACGGATGATCCATTGGTAAAATAAGCTCTACAAAATACAGTAATGATCGATTAAAACATATTTCTTTATTCAAATTGCCGTTGTTAACAACTACCGCAACTTTAAGACGTACTATCTATTAGAACTATTTCAACAACGCTATTTAATTCCACTTTAATTAAATTCAAGCATTCGCAAAATCCGTCGCATCTCTCCGGACACCTCATCTCGTTTATTCTCACATTTTTCGGGTCGCTTAATAATGGAAAAGGAGGCAAAACGTTAGATTTGTTGTTCATCCAGTCGGCGTACATGCCTCCTAACATATTCACGTTGGGTCCAGATAAAGGAACTGTGACCAACCATGAATTCTCATTAAATAAGTACTTGTTTATCAATTCATTATGATGTTTTGAAAATTTTGCAAATATACAATTCTTATAAACCACTCACGATAATGATGATGATACGAATTTGATTCGTACAACTCTTTTATTGTAAAAGAATGATATCCCGCATGAAAAATGAATCGATAATTTGGTTCATCTACTAATAATGCATTCGGGACTTTGTAAAATGATTTTAAATCGTCCAAACACAGGTTATCCGGACTGTGACATCCTATTCTCATGTTATTCAACTCCTAAAAAATAGAATGGAAGCAATTATTCAGTTATTTGCGAGAAAGATATATTACATTAATACTTCCAAATACCACATTGAAATATTTTTCAGGATAACCATCATGAAATGAATAAGTACTTATATAGGTAATGTATTGAGTAGGTATATAAAGGCATAACCTATGTTGTACCCATTAGTACACGTATATATTTACTGGAAAGAGCAAAGTTTCGAACGTTTCAAATGGACTCCTATTCTGAAAGGACTGCATAGAATCTTGGCTACCTTCATATTTCAACACACCTAGCTGAAAAGCTGCAGTACATCCTCCAGAATACCCTCGAACCCGTATCCTATATGAGCTAGGTTCACGATTAGTATTTATTACGACATCGTAAATATCTCCTATAAGAGCAGAGGAGATAAGAAATAAATCAATATGCAAAATGGAGTATACCTACATGGAAAATTAGGATCATACCAGATGTCATGTAAAGGGATCGAACTTTTACAGGCTCAATTGGATATCCATCAGTAGCAATTACCAATACACTATGACCTTCGAAAGAGACTTCGTAAGAACATATGGAAGATGTGACACCGAGAATACGAAATCTATATCTATTATTCGGTTTCACTTTAAATTCAGCAAATGGAGTAGTATTCCATGCTTCGGTGACGGGATTCTACAAAACCAGGAAATTGTTATTACATACTAAATCTAATAATAATGATAGGTATCTACATCAGACGAGAATAAAATAAATGCAATATTTCTACCCAATATTTTCCCATTCCATTGATCAAGTATGTATGTGGAAGCAAAGAAATCATGCTTTTATTTTTATTGTACCCGGGAAGTTTATCATCTGATAAAACGTGTAGCCAATCTTTCAAATGAATGACATGCGAAAATAAATCATAATCATATAAATCCCTGAATGGATCCAATTTCGCGTTAGTACGCACAATTAATGCTCCGGATAGTCCGTCGAATACTTGGAGACCTTTAATAAACTTACTGTTTCAAAAACAATATCTCTCATCTCCAGTAAACTTTAAGCATTAATAGAAACTAGGTCTACCCATATGAGAGTGGTAAAAATGAGAGCCTGGAGTATCAGCGTAAAAATCGTAACGAAACTTAGAACCGCTGTGAATGGGACATTGGGTAACATAGGCTACTCCATCCATCCAAGGCGATCGTCTTTGCAGTTGACCGTGCCAATGGATTACTAATTCGCGTCCTTTCATATGATTCGAAACGTCCACGACAATACGATCTCCAGAACATACCTATGTTGGCAGTTTCCCATTACTTTGGTATATACATTATTGACGCTTATGTAGTGTAGTAGAAGAAAAGGCATTAAAGAGCTTACTTGAATGGATGGTCCTGGAATCATTCTATTGAACGTCAGCACTGTTCTTTCAATACCATGCCCAGTAACACATTGTGGGCTAAAACAATCTTCTAGTTTAGTTGTACAGTTTTTACAAGCTCTACAACGACATAAAGAATGGAAGTATGTAAGAACTGTCTTCATATTAGCACATACTTGAATTATTCCACATGCTAACTTACGGTCCCATAGCATGATACTGTTCGGCTACAAATTTGTAATAACAAATTCTAGGTTCTGGATATAACGTACAATTCCTCGAACAAAGAATTTCATCGTCTATCAAGTCATCATAAGTGAGATTTTTCCCTATGTCCAGAGGCTGAAGGAAAGCTTCCAAGTTCGCGTTTGAAACTATAGAAGACCAAAAAATGCCGGGTTAATAATCGATCCTGGAAGGAAGACAAATATTGATGGATACAATATGCATATTTTTACCATCTCCTTGGCTTTCGTAATAAATCTTTGAACCTGCAGTTGTCAGTGCCAAACTGGCAAACACCACTTCGAACAATAAACGAAGCATTTCTTGATTTACTAGTCGTTAGTTTCAAGTAAAACATTTTATATTCTATAACGTTTTTAACGTTATCGCATAATTTTACACGTTTTATTTGTAAAGATAAAATCCTATGAATGATAATTTCAGTAAATTACCTAGAAATGCATCGAATCGCCACGAAATTGTTGAAAAATATAAATTACTACTTAGGTAGGTACGTGACAATTTAGCGCAAGCTATTTTACTAATAGTTTTATCGTTCACTTTCCTAGTAATTGCTTAATCAACATTTATAAATAATCTTGATAGATTCTTATGAAAAATATTAACTATGGGTATGGAAGAGATTCCACATATTTTGACTTGCGCAAAGAAATAGCTAAACTGAGATATGAATTATGAAGGGTGAAGAAAGAACAACTCAAATTCAAAATTATCTTGAGAAGAGTTGAAAAATATAAATCAATACTGTTCAAACATAAAGTCACCAAGAACAGTTCAATTCCTTTTATACTAACTGAAGAAAATTATAACACATCCAATATAATTAATATGAAAATGATACTCAATTCATCTATGGAGGCCTAGATACTTTAATTATCATTAAATAAGTAGACCGCCCCTTGCAAACATCTAAAATAAAGGTTCGAAAATTTCGAGTTTGAAAACGATAGTGTTCATCTCTCAATACTTTCAGTTCACAATACGTCAATAGCAATGCAGGTGCTTATTAGAATGAAGCCGACTTAACAATAATTCACGGAAGGATATCGGAAACTACATTCTTGAAATAGCTAATAAAACTAAAAAATTTGTTTTCAATACAAAATCTCATTCCTATCTTAACATCTCAAAGGTATATGCATCATTTACTTCTTCTTGTCCGTAGTTATCCATTTTTCATGCCTCAAACAAAATATTTTGAAGCTGATCAACAGTAAGGTAAGAATGCCAGAAAATCAATTAAAAAAATTATTTAATTAATTTTTGAAAAAAAAAATTAAATAATAACAATGAGTATAATATTATCAATTAATCGGTGGTAGGTAATCTCCGCATTTTGGCCAACCTCTAGGAATGGGTAAAAAGTCTACATCTGGATCGCCAACTTGAAATATTACAAGCATGCCGTTCAAATCGTGGGGAGTAAAGTGACAGTGTAAAGGCCAAAATCCTATTTAAAGAAATGGTATGCATTAAAATACTTAGGTGATTTTAAATAAACACGCATATTTTCTTTATATTTCATGCACCTGGATTACTGGCTATTATTCGAACGACTACAAATCCTGCAGCAGGCACAAGAACTGCATCTACTACAACCGGATATTCGTTTTTATTTGCAACTAAAAAGAAGTTTGGATCTTCGAGTTCTTCTTTGGTTCCAAACTTCAAAATACTTAAGTTATGTCCGTGAAAATGGAACGGATGATCCATTTGCAAATCATCGTTCGAAATCACTGAAAAAATAATAATATTAAAAAAAATCAAATTATCGCTTAGCAAATAATTTCAGCAAATTATAAAACCTACTATCAATTAGAACTATTTCAATAACGCTGTTTAATTCTACTTTAATTAAATTCAAGCATTCGCAAAATGCATCGCATTTTTCTGGACACCTCATCTCGCGTATTTTGGGATTTTTGGGTTCACTTAACAACGGAAACGAAGGCAAAATGTTAGTCTTGTTGTCAATCGTATCGGCGAACATTCCTCCTAAAGTAGTTACATCAGGCCCAGAGAAAGGAACTGCAAGAAAATCAGGAAATTCCATTTTATTCTCATGATTAGCTAATACTGCAAGATATGTTCTGAATTTACGCAATCTACTTAATATCACTTACGGTAGTGACGATGATAAGTATTCGATTCGTACAACTCTTTCATTGTGAAAGAATGGAATCCAATGCGAAAGATGAATCGATAATTTGGTTCATCATTTAACAATCTTTCTGGGGCTTTATATAAAGATTTCATGTCATCCAAACATAAATTGTTCGGATTTAGACGACATCCTATTCTCATATTATTCAGTTCCTGTAAGAAAAATGACATAGATATTCTTCATTCATCCGCGGACGATACAACTATTTTGGAATGCCAATTTATTCAATAAAAAAATACAAGAATCTACTTATTTCGGCTATGGTGTTAGGTAGCCTACATATTTACCGGAAAGGGTAAGGTTTCAAACACTTCAAATGGATTCCTGTTCTGCAAGGCCGCCAAAGAATCTTGGCTCTCTACATATTTCAACACACCTAGCTGAAAAGCTGCAGTACACCCTCCTGAATATCCTTGAACTCGTATCCAGTAGGAGCTAGGTTCTCTCTTAGTATTTATCACGACATCGTAAATGTCTCCTTCAATATGTACATAAAGGAAATAATGAACAGGTATTCAGAATTCTAGAAAACTTGTTTTACAGCAAGTCAATGTTAAGAAACATAGTACCTATTTTCATAGAATTTCCCAAAGCATTTCAGTGTATGTATTTAACATATCTATGTTTAGACCATGTTTCTAGGTTTTAAAACATGGCCAGACTAGAAAAACAGATTATGTATCGAAATGTTGCAAGTTCTATAATTGGTTGATTTTATCAGTGTCGACTTTGATAACAGAGTAACCAATCGGATCATCGGATTACAAATGTAGAAAAGTGAAACTTAACATAACAAGATTTTTCTAGCCTGGTTATGTTTTATTAAAACATAATATCGTTCAAATACGTTTTAGAAACGCAAATGTTGAAAATACATTGACAACGTTCAAAAATGAAATGTTTGAAAAAAATATTATGTTTACCTAAATCTGTTGTTAAATTGTGTGCTCAGCTAAAGATACGTAAGTTTAACCTATGTGAAAATAGAACCATACCAGAGCTCATATAGAGAGATCGAACTTCTTTTGGTTCAATCGGATACCCGTCAGTGGCAATTACCAACAAACTGTGACCTTCGAAGGATACTTGATACGAACATGTGGTAGAAGTAACTCCTAAGATACGAAATCGATATTTTTTATTCCGTTTCACTTTAAATTCAGCAAATGGTGTAGTCGTCCATACGTTTGCGACCGGATTCTATGAATATACAGAACACTAAATCCCAGTGATAGTAATACATGACATAACCATATAAAAAGACCAGGGCTGTAATAACGGATCGTGATTCGTTCCGTTACCGTTCCGGTATCCGTTCCTGAATCATTCCGTTACGGTTACGTTCTAATTTTGGATGTTCTGTTACGTTACGTTCCGTTCCGTTCCGTTTTTTCCCCCTTTTTTTTAGTACGAGTTGGAGTCTCGTCTTTTTTTTATTTTTTTTTATTTTTTGATGATAATGATGGTAAAAAATTTTAAATTTTAAAAAACATTGAAAATCAAACAATAAACATTTAAACAATAACTCAAAGTTGCAAATAACACAAAATGACTCACATTGTATGAATCAACAATAATGCGCACTGAGCAGTTTCGGCATTTTTTTTCTTCTTTTTGAAGACTAATTGATAATTGATTGAGTTATCGGTTCAAGACAGTTTACAAATTTGAAAATGTTTGAGTCATTTCAGCCTTTCAGATAGTCAATCAACAGTTTAGTTTACAGTCAGGGTAAAAATGCTCAGTCACTTTGTTGTTAACTAAAGTTAACGATTATCGATCGAGTTACCATACCCTGCTTTTCACAAATTCACAATTCTACTACGGTACTAGGTATTAAAGTTAATTGAAAATGATAAAATTTGAATTTCACATAAAAAATGTACATTGCATTGGGCTTACATGGTGGGAAGCTAGGAACAATTTTGCAAGCATTCAAATTTCAAAAAATGAAAACAATGTAAAATAACGGAACACTAACAAAATTGATCCGTTACGTTCCGTTATTCCGTTACGTTCCGATACCGTTATTACAGCCCTTATAAAAACCACAGCTCAACACCATCAGTAGGACCATACTGTTATGATGTTTTTACCCGATATTTTCCCATTCCATTGATCAAGTATGTATCTGGTTGTAGAGAAAGCATCGTTTTATTTCTATTATATCCTGGGAGCTTATCATCTGATAAAACGTGTAACCAGTCTTTCAAATGAATGACATGCGAGAATAAATCATAATCGTATAAATCTCTCAACGGTTCCAGTTGCTCGCTAGTACGTACAATTAAAGCTCCCGACAATCCATCAAGTAGTTGGAGACCTAAGGATCAGGTTGTTTCAAAAACGATATTTTTATTTCTACGCATTAAGCACGGACGTTAGCTATTATAGGTATCAGGATCTTTGGCTGCGTGTAAAGGACACGGGTCAGCTAAGCCCGACTCAGTGTTGTTTTAAATAGCATTAAAATTCGAAGTTTTAAAGCCACTTCTAGCGTAACATTTTACAATCAGCATCAGCCAAATATCCAGATATTATAGGTAGTTAACGTTCGTGGTATTAACAGTTAAATTCTTGAAATAGATCTACTGGAATGAGAGTGATAAAAATGAGATCCAGGAGTATCAGCCCAGAAGTCGTAACGAAATGTAGATATATCCTGAATAGGACACTGCGTAACATAAGGTACTCCATCCATCCAAGGCGATCGTCGTTGTAATTCCCCGTGCCAATGAATGGTGACTTCACGTCCATTCATTTGATTGAAAACATCGACAATGATACGATCTCCAAAGCAAACCTACGGCAGTAGATCCAATTACTTCACCGCATTCTATGAACAAGATTGTATTACCAGCAAAAAGAAATCCACTAGCTTGAATAGATGGTCCTGGAATCATTCTATTAAATGTTAACACAGTTCTTTCGATACCATGCCCAGTAACGCATTGGGCGCTAAAACAATCTTCTAGTTCCGTTGTACAGTTTTTGCAAGCTCTAAAAAGACATGATAGGAATGAAAAAGAAAATTTTCCAGGCATAGATACATAGTACTTTTCTACTAATTGCTTTCGTGCACTCACGGTCCCATAGCATGATACTGCTCGGCCACAAATTTATAATAACAAATTCTTGGTTCTGGATATAAAGTACAGTCTCTAGAGCAAAGATATCCATCATCGATCATATCATCGTAGGTCAAATTCCTCCCTACGTCTATAGGCTGTAGAAAAGGTTTCAAATCAGAATTTGGATCTATCATACAGAAAACACACCACACGTGAATACCGCGTCCATGCTGTAACGAAGACAATAACTGATATTCTCACCACTGCCATAGCTTCCGCGACAATTCTGCAAATCAGTTATAATTGCTAAAACAGCAAACACCACTCCAAGTAAGCCCATCATTTTTAAATCTACCGCTCAATTAGAGCTAAGCATTTTATTTGATAAATTTTCTCGCTGAATTCAACACTTATTATTTGTAAAGGTGGAATTGCACATTCGTATCGCAAAAATTTATGTAAATTTTGTAACATACATCATGTCACTTCAAATATTAATTACTATCTGTCTCTGTGATTACATGATGATAAATTTGAGCCATATTTTATTTGTTAAATCTTGTCATTGTATTTGATATTATTTTACAATTCATAATTTGTTCATTATAAATTACTCTTAGTAAACAGGGAACATACAGGTAATAGAAGGCCAGTGAGAATTATCATTTTTAATTGCACGAGTGTCAACGCTGATACTACAATCATTTCCTCATTCGATTAATGAAGTTTTAGCGTGCCTTAGCTTAAAGGTATTATCTTTCATCATCTTCACTTCGCATAAAAATAACTCTTAAAACGAGTTTTGATCTATTTTTACTTTTAAAAAGTTTTCAGTAGGTACATCATTCATTCGGTTTCAAATTCCTGATTTCACATTTACACAAGATACCTATTCCTCTACAAATGTTACAATAATATGATTGCATACCTATTTATTATACTCAATACATATTTATTGACTAGTACACTCAGCAATAACCAGAGTAATCTATGCATATATTACTTTCCAAGTACTCCATGAATTAAAGCTAATGAAAATTTTAATAATATTCAGTAAAGATATGCGCTTATCTTAATTCCATTAGGGAATCGATTTATCGAAGTTATTTGTGTTTAGCAAATGTTTTAATATTAAAAACTGATAAAATAAATATTTATACCTATTTACTTTCAACTTTGATGTATTATTTTTATAATTTTTCTTTTCAAAATACACACGTCCCGATTATTATTTATAGTACTGTAAGTATTCACATTTTTCAACCTTCTTCCTCTTTGGTTCAAGCATACATCATAATAATCTAGGCACCTATTAGCTTATCATATGCAACACATAAAATGCTAATCTATTTCATAAATAGCTTAAAATAAAATATTCTTGAACTAACTGGTGACAATTTTTCAATTAAGATAGGATCACCAAAGAGAATAAACATAGAGGACAGCTTCTTAAAAATATGTATCTTATTTACGACCATCCAATGATTGTAAATATCTACTTATGTTTTTGAACAAATTACGAAAAAATGTAAAAAAAAAAATATGTTAGTACCAAGTCCCTTCCTGAAAATTCTTCAGCTTTCTATTGTAATATATACTTAGGTTATGCAATCATTACCTCATAAAACCATGATGCATTTCTCCGACTAATCACTTACTCAATTATTTTCAGCGAATCCAGAATCATGTATCTTTTAACAAAATGCTTAATCCTGTGCTTCGAGACGCTAATCATTTCGGCTTTCGAAACTGATCAAGAGACAAATGTTTGCCAAATTTGTCCCATCAACGAGACAAACTTTAACACTGTTCCATTCGAATTAAAGAAAAAACCTTATGAATCTTTATTCAAAGGGAAATACATATTGGATAAATCAAATTTTATCGAAAGAGCTTTAACATTAGAAGGACTCACACACGTGATAACAACCCCTCGCGGTTTCGGCAAGAGTACGAATTTACAGATGTTGAAATACTTCCTCGACATACACTTCAATCCCTATGGAAGGATAGTGAAACGAGAAAACACCAAACAGTACAAGCTATTTCATCAAAATATCATCGAAGTTAATGGTAAAGATCAAGAAATAAAACCACCTTTGAAGATTTCCCAAAAACACGACACATTGGAAAAATATCAAGGAAAGTTTCCGGTAATATATTTAGACTTTTCTGGCATTGGTAATGTATCCGAGACATACGAAGGCTTCGTTAAACAAATCAGTAACGTGATTAAAACAACTTTTCAAATGCATCACAATTTATCAAAAGCTCTGATTGCACTAATAGAAGAAACAAATACGACGAAAGATGTTCCTAGTGAATTAAAATTAGAGCATGATTGGCTCGAACATGTATCAGACTGGGATATGAAATTGACCAAAGAAGAAATCATTTCAAGCATTTTTCATTTGAGTAAAATTTATAAAGAACATTTAGCACTTAAATCAATCATACTTATCGACAATTATGATTTTTTCTACTCTCAGATGCTTTTCAAATTAAGTTTTCCTTATAAAGAAGATGCATTTCGCTTATTCGCGAATATCCTCAGCACCATTTTCCAAAGTGGTGTGGAATTCATCGAAAAGGCAATTCTTACGGGCATAATGAGAATTCCTCTGACTAATATATTATTTGGATTGAATAACATTGTATATCATAGTCTATACGATGACAAAACCATTTCATCTTTTTATGGAATCACCGAAAATGAAATGAATGAATTATATGAACAGGAGAAAATTCCAGCCCAAACTAAAGAAGCAGTTACTTCACATTTCAGCGGATACAACACGATCTCAGAGAAAATAATTTTTAATACGATTTCCATCATAAATTTCATGAGCAATAATAAAACAATAGGTCACTACTGGAATGACTCGGGAAACATAGACGAATTACTTCATCTGTGTAGTAAAAGAATAGATTTCTTGTACTATTTTACCGAACTAACGACCGGAGGAAGAGTTTCCTTGAGTATTACCAATTTACCATCAAAAGGTTTACCAACATCAACGCTAGAGATAATACCTGAAGAAATAAATACCATGTTGGAGAGACTAAATTCCTCCAATCCTACATCGTTCGATACATTAACAAAGGTGCTGTTAACCGAAGGCTATTTAACGTTGAGTCAAAAATTAAAACCAAATATCGCCGCAGTTGAATTAAAATGCCCTAATAGAGAAATTAGGCAACTCTTATCTTCAAAAATTTTACACGCATTTGACTTACATTATCATCATCTTGGAACACAGTCTTCATTAAGAGCGATAAATGCTTTCACATATTTCTTCGCTTTCATCTTCAACAAAGAACGAGAATCGAAAGATTTAAACGCAGCATTGCATAGTTATTTCTCCGAGTATCCTTCAATTGCGAACAATTCCAACTTATTCGTGGGAATCAACGCCGAAGAAATCATCCATGGGTTTATGTTATCTTTATTTCTGAGAGTTCAAACAATCCCTTATTCGTCATCAGACTACGGATACCCTTATTATATTATGAAATATGGAGGGCACCACTCATGAAACAGATGCCACCAAAAATCCTTCCAAGTTGAAACCCGATTTCATGGTTATTTTTAAGACACACGTTGCATTAGTAGAGTTGAAATACAACAATGACAAGCAACTCGACGGCTTATTCGATCAAGAAGAAGATTATATTTCGTACTTTAATGCCAATAATTTGACCAATACAAAAACATTCAAGTATATCTTTATAAACGTATATGAGAATACAACGATAGGTGTGAAAGGTCAATCTGTGGATGAAGAAACTTACTCAAGAAGGCTTAGAAAATTAAAAGAAGCTGAGGTAGCTCAGAAACCAAAATAAAAGTATCATAGCGGATACATTTTCAATTGCCTGTTAATGAAGCTCCAAACCTAACATCATTTGGATAGATTGGTACCCAATCTTTTGGAACTCGAATTTAAAATCCATTTCTTCAATTAGAATAAAATTTTTACATTTTGTCTCGTTATTTTCATTTGTGATGGAAACTATGATGTTGTCGTGAGTTGGTTGTTTTTGTGGAGACTTATTTTGTATAGATACGACTGTTTTTGATATGTATCTACAATTTATGTTCTTGTATATAATTAATAGAAAAATAGGTGTATGAATTCTTGCATTATGAAAATAACCAACTCGAAATATTGGGTAATTATTTTATTCTTACCAGAATCAGAGTATTTTACATAATTATTAAAATGATTAAAATACACAAATCAAAAACTAGATTGAATACTCTTGAAGGACTAAGCGGAATTATTCTTTCCAATTCAGTTATTGATATTAACTCACACGATGCATATATTTTGCTGTAGCACATTTTCATCATGTATTATCTATAGGTGTAATGTTTTCTATTTTTTCTAGAATTATTTTTTGATCCCGTTTGTTAACAAACTTAATATTTAATAATTACTTGAAAATGAATTTTTTAAACTTTATTTATCTACCAATTTAACTTCCTTTACGGTAGAGTCAGCATTTATGGGTTTTCTACCCAAGGAATCCTTTGTACAGGAAGTTTCTACAACAGATGAGATGATGTTGAGATAAAAACAGCTATCGTTTTAAAACAAAATTATTAGGGAAGAGGGGGGAGGAGGTTGATTGGTTCACCGTTAATAGGTATACAAAATCGACTCTATTCTCAATACAAACGCTTTAAAAGAGCATAATAATTAATTATCTCTATATTGCAAATTCATGAAATATAATCTTCGCCTTAGGCGGAATGTTATGCAATTTTACTTACGTGTTTTGAAAATATCTCCAAAATTCGTTTGGGCTTGGTTATAATAATGAAGGAAGGATGGTTTTCGACTAATTCGAGTTACGTTATTCTGAATATGATACTTATTTTACCACTGCCCCTTCGGCATTCTCAAAAATGGTAATTTCATGCTTAAATTACACCTATCTCAACACCGTCGTATCATATGGAGGAAATAACCTCAAAAATGAATTTCTTGAGTCCAAAAACCTACGTCTTGACACTTTGCACGATAAAATCGGGCCAAAAATTTTTTTGGCCAAAAAACGACGAAGCCTTATAGATCGTGGATTTTTCGAAATTTTGACCATTCCAAAAAAGTCGTGATAAGTGTCGTTTTTGACTAATTCGAGGTCGCTGATTCGGAATATGAAGATATTTTTTGGCGCTCGCCCCTACTTTTTGGAGAAATGGGTACTTTTTTCCAAAAAATGAGGATTTGGAGGGGGTAAGGGGGATAGTGCTAAAAAATAACACCATATTCTTAATCAGCGACCTCAAATTATTCGAAAACAACTTCTATCTCGATTTTTTTGGAATCGTCGAAATTTCGAAAAATCCACGACCTATAAGCTTCTTCGTTTTTTGACGAAAATAATTTTGTGTCAAATGCTGTCGTGCAAGGTGTCTAGATGTAGGTTTTCGGACCCGAGAAATCCATTTATGCAGTCAGTTTTTCTAAATCATGCGTACTCGCTGAGATAAATACGATTTTTTATCGAAAACGCAATTTTAGGGGGTAAGGTGGGGTCAGTACTTGAATCTTATAACGTATTTGAAATCACCGACCTTCAATAAATATAAACTAATTCAAAGTTTAGGACAAACGCATTAGCAACGCATGAAATATGCATTGTTTTAAAATTCGTGATAATTAACATTCGCCTTATATGAAGTAGTATGCAACTTTACTAACGTGTATTGAAAATCAATAATACCGATATAATTGGTTAGGAATTAGTTAAAACAATGATTGAGGTGTCATTTTCCACTAACTCGAGGTCAGTGATATCGAATACGTTATAAGATTCAAGTATTGACCCCACCTTACCCCCTAAAATTGCGTTTTCGATAAAAAATCGTATTTATCTCAGCGGATACGCATGATTTAGAAAAACTGACTGCATAAATGGATTTCTCGGGTCCGAAAACCTATATCTAGACACTTTGCACGACAAAATCTGACACAAAATTATTTTCGTCAAAAAACGAAGAAGCCTATAGGTCGTGGATTTTTCGAAATTTCGACGATTCCAAAAATATTGAGGTAAGTGTCGATTTCCACTAATTCGAGGTCGCTGATTCCGAATATGGTGGTAATTTTTGGCGCTCTTCCCTCCAACATAGAAAAATCGCGATTTTTTTCAAAAAAACGTAGTTTTAGAGATGGTGGAGGGGAGAGCGCCAAAAATTACCATCATATTCGAAATCAGCGACCTCGAATTAGTGGAAATCGACACTTATCTCAAAATTTTTGAAATCGTCGAAATTTCGAAAAATCCACGACCTATAGGCTTCTTCGTTTTTTGACGAAAATAATTTTGTGTCAGATTTTGTCGCGCAAAGTGTCTCAATATAGGTTTCTGGACACAGGAAATTCATTTCTGACGTCAGTTCCTCCAAATAATGTGCTAGTACCGAGATAGGCTTGATTTCGACACAAAATCACCGTTTTTGGAGGTTTAGGAAATGGCCAGGAATAAAATAAGCATTAAATTCGTAATCAATCATCTCAAATTAGTCGAAAAGGACACCTCCTTCATTATTCTAACATAGTCGAAACCAGTTTTTAAGTTATTCTTGATATTTTCGAAACACTTTAGCAAAGATGCATATCACTCCATCAAAAGGATAATTTAATTTTCATGATTTCAAAAAATAGTCGTAATTTATAGCTTTTTAATACGTTTCAAGATTTTGAGCCCCCAATTTAGAATTATGGACGACAATTTAATGTAAATTAATATAGAAAAACAACCGGAGATGAGGAAAAATAAATTTCTATTAACAATTTTACTGTACTATTTTTCACTCAAATTATGAAATATTGATAACTTTTATTTTCATGTTTTCATCATCGATACAAGAAACATTTTGAGCAGAAAGAAGTAGGACAAAATGCATATCTACAATGCAGCTCAGTCTACCCCAATCGATAGGTTATATTAACCAACTCCTTATTTAAAAAAAAAAAATTTTCCCGACCAAATTAATATTTTTATCTTCTTCATCGTCAATTTGGATTCGCAAAAAAAAAAAAAAATATATATATATCTCAATATAATACAAATGTATTTTGTAAATGGAATAGCAATTGATAAAAATCTTACAATAAAACATAACAACCTAAACAAAAAGAACTCTTACCATAACGTTAATTTTGTGCAATACAAATATAGACTAGAATTCCTATAATATTAATCAGCTGAACATCAATAATTATAATTATTTTAATAACATCGAATGATAATGATAAATATGGACGATGAATAAAAATCATAAATCGCATTTCTCGTAAGATAAAAATAATCATAAATAATCACAAGACAACCGACGTTAAAAATTCATATCTTATAAAGCACACGTGTTACCAAATAATCCACGTTACATCGACTATTATAGGTAACTTTAGCACATAGATGAAAAAAAAAATTAAATATTAACGATATAAGCTACTCTCGTCTTAACCTAATTAGGTAAAACATAGATAAAACAATTAAAAAAAAAAAACGATCACTTACAACATAAACGGAATATTAAAACAATCATTCCGCATAATACATCGAGACAAGAAAAAGTGCTTTATCGTGGCGGAAGCGTAAGAAAAAAAATGAAATTCTAATCGATTCAAGTCGATGCACTCTGAAACGTCGTTCGATTCTGAAATATAACCAGATGGATTCACGTTCTTCTACGTTCGGTGAGATAACTAATAAGAAAAGCTGGTAACAAGATGAAAATCTGCGACAAAATATGAACGGTATTCGCAGCACTGGTGCTTGACTGATGAGTGGCGATTTCCGTTTCGTTGGTAAAAGTGCACAAATCGAATTGCGAACATGCCCCGACCTTGTAACGATAAACTGTATTCGGTTCGAGATCGTTGATCGAGTAAGGATCGGTGGACGAGTTTTCTAAAACGATAAAATATTTTAATATCGATTTAAAGTATAAACACAACGGTCAGCGCTTCGGTCACGTACTTATTTCAAAATCTAGGGTAATCCAGTCTGAAGTTTCGTTGGATTTCTTATACATAATTCGGTAGTTACTCAATTCCTGCGTGCTATTCGGCGCTATATCCAGCCGAAAAGCTCTATCAGATGGATCTCTGATCTGTACGAATGGTACATCTGGAGGATTGCTTTCTACTAGGTTGAACGTTTGCCAAGTGGAATTCAATGGATTGGTCGCATTGCAAGTATATTCGCCTTGGAATTCATTGTTGGACAAAAATATCTAAAATGTATGAAATCATTAGGCCCATTCATCGTTTAATATGACTAATGCTAGTCTTTCGCATATGATTAATTTGGTAAACGTACTTGCAGGATACTCTCGTTATCCTTATTCTGTATGGTGGCGTTATACTCGCGTAAACTCAAGGCTTTTCGATTCCTCAGCCATTTTATTTCGGCGGACGGATCGGCCGATACGGTACATTTTATGTTAACCGTGGAATTCATTACACCAAGTACAGTATTATTTTTGTAAGGGCTCAAGATTGTGGGTGGCTCTGAAATCAAATAGATTGCTACATTAATTTCGAATTCGATATAATAAATAAAATATTAATAAAATAAGAATAATATTAAGTAAATTGAAAATGAGAAAAGAAAAAAGTATACATATATATATATACACATGTGTATATCAATTCTAATCCTTTCTATCCAAACATCACTATTTCACCTCCGTCTTAAAATCCTTCTTTAAACCTTAATCCGCTCAAAATGGTAACGTTAATGGAAAAACATCCCACTTACGAACAAACATCACTTCAATCGAAATTCAATTACTCGTAGAAAGCAGATCGTTATTTCCAGACTACGAATTGGCCATTCTACCATAGCAATAACCATCTGTGTTAGTTTGATGAGCTCACTCACTCCTCTCATTACATATTCTTACTCACCAAGGTCCCTCTAACCATGTCAAAAATTCCAGAAGTGTTTTAACTATCCTCTAGAAATCAGGGACGTACGGAAAGGGGGGAGGAGGGGAGCTTCCCCCCTTGGCTTTTGGAAAGTTGGTAAATTTGGAGTTTTAGCGTAAAGTTGGTAAACTTGACCACTTGCGCAGTATTATTACAGCTATTTTTACATCATTTTTTGAAGACTAACAAGAAGACTGTGACATCGTATTTATTTAACATCTTATTTTCGTGGAGCAAAAAAAAAAAAAAGTCAACAGTTGGTAAACTTTCATGGTATTAGTTGGCAATTTTTGGTTTTCTCTTCCCCCCCCCCCTGAAGAAGGTCCTCGGTACGCCCCTGCTAGAAATACAATTTCTTCCCTGCAATGTAATGATTCTATCATCTCCGAGTCTTTGGTCTAAGCTGTAGCATGCCGATAGTAAACCGTGAAAAATAGGAAAAAATGATAAATTTAAATTCAAGTATAAAAATAACACAAAATGAAAATCAGACGAAAAATGAAATATGGAAAATAAAATAAAAATTATCAATCTATACCATTGTAAAAAAATTATAATTATAATTAAACTCCGTTTTCAAAAAATTCAAGAAATGAAAAAAAAAATGTTAAAAAATATCAAAAAGTAATAAAATATAAAAAATGTTAAAATATTAAGAGATTAAAAAATTAAAAAAATCAAAAAAATATATTTTTGCCAAAATCATTCAAGGAACTGAATTTAGCATATATAGTATTTCTTGCTCATTAGTATCACACAAATTCATATCCATCAAATTTAAGTTATTTGAGGCTACTCAAATTCTCCTCACATTTTGACCATCCGCCATTTTAGATCCTATTATGACACAAATTTAATTAGTCATATTTTAGTCATAACTAATCGTGTATACAAATTTCGACATTTCTAACTAAACTTGGAGAACAAATAATGGAATTCAAGAAATTTCATAACTCAAAACCTCCTCAAAAAAGGGATTTTTTACTCCAACTTTCGTCGACTTTAACTCAGAAAGCCGAAACTAGGAGATGTTAGTGTCGATATTTTACTCAATCACATGACACTGATATTGAAAATTTTGAGGATTTGAAGGGTTCTCTGGCCTACCTCGAAATTTGAGTGAATAGTCGTTTAGAGGTGAATCGAAAATTGAATGAAACACTTCTAGATTTCCACAAGATCAATTTCTGAACAAATTCAGAGCAAGTCTCAAGTGAGAAAAAATAATCTACAGAATAATAGGTGAAAAATGTAAGCAGCCATACCACATTACTGGAGCTGAGTTTTTAATAGCAGCTCGTTCAAGTTCATAGATAATAATTATTTTTGACCTTTTCATGTACATTGGTCCACCTAGTAGCGAGCCTGAACTCTCCCCTCTCCCCAACCATCCCTTCCAAAACCCCATAGGAAGTTGAATTTAGGATATGTAGCACTTCTTACCCATAGAAATTAAATGAGCACATATAATATATCAAATATTAAATATTTAAGGCTCCTCAAGCCTTTCCTCAAATTTTAATAATCAATCATTTTACATAAATTTTTGATATATTTTTACACAAAATTAAGGGCTCGTGTTTTAGCTCCAGAAAACCCTACACAGAAAGTTTCAGCTTTTCAATATGTTTGATGAGGTGAATAAAGCGATTCATGGAATTCCCAGCTGTGGTTTCCCCCTTTGAGTTATTTTCCCCCAACACTTCTCCAAATTCACTTGGGAAGTCAAAATTTGAATCAATGAATCATCTGTGCTCACTTTGTCAAGTAAACCCATATTCAAAAAATGTTCATCTTTCGTTTACCCCCCTTCCCCCCAAAAAAAACCCTCCATATTTGAAGGACTATAACCCTTTCTCCTCTCCTGAAATATCATCTATAACGGCGAAATTGACACATAGTATACGTCTCATCTACAATAATCATTTAGCTCATATATTTATCAATTTTAAGCTATTTGAGGTTTCTCGAGTCCAGCTCAAATTTTGACCATCAGCCATTTTGGATCCATTTTGACCTAAACTGGAAGTGTTATACTTTGATTTGCAACTGATTCCGTATACAAGGTTTGAACTTTTAAGCTAGATTCGATGAGGACAGGCCCGTAGCCAGGGTGGGGCAAGGGGGGGCGTTGCCCTCCTAGAAGAATTTTTGCCTCCCTTAGAAAAATTACCCAAAAACCCCTTTTTTACTTTTTAATTTGGTCATAGACACAAAAATTAATAAATCCACATAAATGTGTTTCAAATCGATACTCACATTGATAAATTAACATATTTTTGACCTGACGTGCAATTGTATTAATATTAAATTTTGGACTCGTATTTTAATTTGAAATGTACTTTTAAAAAAATAAAAAATTATATTCATAAGTGCATTTTGAATTTGAAATTTTTTTTGGTGTTGAAAAAAAATCTTCCCCCCCCCTTTGCCCCCTCTAGAAAAAATCCTGGCTACGGGCCTGGATGAGGAGATGAGTATAGAAGATTTGAGAAATTTCATAGGTGTTTCAGAATCTCCTCAAAAAGCCATTTTTTGTTCTTATCTTTTTAAATTTAGTTGGGAAGCTTGAATTTAGATACGTCAGTATTACTGACTTACTATTTTATAAGAGATCATGAATAAAAATTTTGAGCTATTTGTACCTCCTCCACCCATTTGCTAAATTTGAGAGAATCGTAATTTTGAGTTGAATCAAAAAAAGAAAACCTATGTATGCAAATGAGAAATCTTTCACCGAAATCTGGCAATTTTCATTCACATTCGTTCATACTACGAAGTGAGGGGAGGGAGGGGATTCATAAAACGTACATATACTAAGAAGTGGTGCATTTGCCATAAACGATATGAAGACCTCCTCCCCTCAAATCCTCCTTTCCTAATCAGGTAGGTTGTAATAGCTACAGTAATTAATTAAAAACTCAGCTAAAAATCAGGCATTTGTCGTATTAATGATTAAAAATAATTTGAAACATGAAGCTTGAAGATACGAAGGCCACCTCTCCAGCCTCTTGTTCCGAAATCAAGTATGGTGCCAGAGATATCTTTGTTATCCAAAACTCAAGCAAATGAATGCACACGCCCCCTCCTCCTCCCCCCAAAAAAATCTTGAAAAATTCCTCCTCATACTACGCAAAAAAATAACGCGAGCTTAGATGAGAATATTATTCTAGTTCTAAACACGGAGGAAAAAATTACTGGCTAATTTCAGCGTCAGATCGATATGCTTGGTGAACGTAGTATCGGCCGTTGGCTGATAAGCAGTGCAGGTATAATTTCCCAATTTTTCTTCAGTAACATTCAACACCGCTAAACCATCTGCAACCTTTCGAAAACCATTTCCTAGAACATAAGCATTAATGATCAGTCATCACATATGCATCTTCCTCGATAAAAAAACAATGTCAATTTCACCTTCAACAGCAGCTTCATCATGAGTCCACACGATGTAAGATGGCGGCGACGAACTCACTTCACACGGTAAAGTCACATTTCCGCCGATAGGAGCGTACAACACGCGTGATTTATCAGCGAAAGTAATCGGCTCTGGAATGAAAAACATCGCTAAATTTTTCGAAATACACAGGCAAGCGGCCAGACTGCCATGAAGCGTGACTAAAAACTAAATACTTGTGACTGACAAACGCTGAATAGGCGTCTGCTAGTCCTCACATACCTTAACGAAGGTATTAAAAGCGATAATCTTTCATACTTACGTATAATAGTCATGTTGAACGATTTACTATGATCTACTCCGTCTATATTGGCGACACAAGTATATATTCCACTATCGCTCAGTTTCACACGTTGAAATCTGAGTTGCAACATTCTTCCTATAGGCTCCACGAATATATCGCTGCAACCATAAATTCACTCCTTCAATATATCGCGTATGCAACTCGACCGCATTATGTTAATTAAATTGCATACGTCGAACGCCGTAAATACGACGAAACACTTACTTGCTTCGTTTATCAGAAATAGGCCTTTGATCTGCTCCATACCACACGACTTTAGAGGCATTGGCATTAGTGACATCGCAAGACACGCTGTACTGTTCTCCTAGAGGCTGCTCTCGGGTCTTAATAGTGGGACGTAGAATCAGCAAATCGTCCTGCCCGAAAACGCTACCTGCATAAACAAAAAGCTAGCGTTTATATCGAACACACTTCCAGATAATAGAGAACATCTAAGATGCTCCAAGTATCCGGCTAATGGAGCACTTCGGCAATACAAAAGTACGAAACTCCATTAAACCAGCAAAGTTCTAATTTCATGCCATTATAAGGCCTTTAATCGAGAAGACGAATTTTTAAATTTCAAATTCAAAGGCTCGCCATAATATACGAGTAACGTGGGGTGCGATTTATATGATTATCGCGTGACCAAGCTTCGTTTCTTTCGCATACGCCACCGCGTTGTCAGTCCGCCAACGCTGGGTCTTTTAATATGAAATAAAAAATCCTAACAGGATATAGCACGAAGCGAGGGTTCATTAAGGACGATATAATATACCTAAAGGTTTACACACACGTACGAAAAAAAAGAAACATAAGCAGCCATGCGGCATTATTGGAGCTGAGTTTTTAATTGGGGCTGGTTCAAATTCATGGATGATGTTTTGTTCATATTCTCCCCTTACCCCCTCCTCGTCATAAAGCAAGCTGTAAGAACTTAACTTATGATTAAAAACTCTAATGATGAAAAAAAAAATAGTTGAAAGAGAAAGACACGAAGAATGTAGAAAATTACAAAAAAGAAATAATACCCGTTTTTATATGTAAAAAATAAATTTGAAAAAGTCAAAAAATAAAATTAAAACAATTCTGAAAATGAAACAATTTTCAAAAACAGTGAAAACAGTAATCTCTTTCCTAAAGTCATCCAAACTGTTTTCCCCAGTATAGTTCCTCGTAGGGCGTAATAATCAATACAGTTACAAACGCCCAATAAAAAATAAAAAAATAATAAAAATAATAAATAAAAAAGTAGCTACCATACTAAATCATGTAAGCTGAAATAGCTTTGCTCTATGATTGAAAATAAAGTTACAGAAAATAGTTGAAGAGAGGGGTATAATATTATTTTTATTGAAAATTCAGTTTGAAAAAGGCAAAAAATTACATTAAAATAATTCTAAAAATTAAACAATTTTTAAAAATTGCGAAAAGGTCAAAAATATAAAAAATATCTCAAAATTTTAATCAATTTAATTATTTTTCATATATTCAATTCGTTAATAATATTTTATGTAATTGGACTATTATATTATCATTTTTATAAAAATGGAAATTTTGCTTTTATTAAAAGGAATTATTTTATAATTTTTAATTTATACATATTTCAATTTTTTTACTTAAATTTAAAAAGAGCAATTACAATTGGATTTATTAAAGAAATTCGTTCAAATTCATAAGCAGCGTGTACTCTTCATGACCTACAGGCCACGCCCAGTAACGAGTGTGACCCCCCTCCCCCACCTACCTCTTTCAAAATTTACCAAGATACAGTACTACTTGCTCATAGGAATCGTTTGAGTATTCATATGTATATTAACTTCAGGTATTTGAGATTCCTCAATTCTCCCTCAAATTTTTAGGATTCGTCATTTTGGATGCAAAATGACCCAATGAAAATTTTACAGGTGCGTACCGAGGACATTCTTCGGAGGGGGGGGGGGAGAAAACCAAAAATTGCCAACTAATACCATGACATTTTACCAACTGTTGACCTTTTTTTTTTTTTGCTCCAAGAAAATAAGATGTCACAGTCTTGTTAGTCATCAAAAAATTTAAAAATAGCTGTAATAATACTGCGCAAGTGGTCAAGTTTACCAACTTTACGCTAAAACTCCAAATTTACCAACTTTCCAAAAGCCAAGGGGGGGTACGTCCCTGGTTGTGCGCTATACATGATATAAGTTGGCATCAGTTTGAATTTATTCGAGTTCTCATTTTCCCAAAAGAAATTCAAGTTCCTAATTTTAGCGTTGAACAATTATAAATTTCCCAACTTTTCAAAACACCTGGGGGAAGCTCCCCCCATCCCCTCCTTAGTTACGCCCCTGAAACTTTATACTTACATATAATATTTTTTTAATTTTGATTTTATTTCAGAATCTATAATATGCCTAAAGTATTTGGCCTTTCACATAGAGGAGTTTACGCGAACACTGGAAATAGTTTTAGAACCCCTGAATATTAAAAAATAAGCAAATAATTTTTTCCCTCGAGTTCAAAAGACAAGATATGACCTGCCTAAAAATAGTTTTTTGATTTTTATTCAAAATTTATAACATTTTCAAACGTTGATCTTATCAACCGTGAAGAGTATAAATATCAAAGTAGTAGGCTGAAATTTTTTGGCATATTTTTTGAGTCATTTTACAACTATCAAAGCTCTAAAAAATTAATTTTCGAAAAAACCCAAAATTAGTTCCATCCTATTATACATATAATACTAACAGTGCCGGTTTTAGGATCGCTGCTTGGGGAGGGGGGGGGGTTAGTTCCATAAAGTCAAATAGAAAAGATGATAAATTGTTTAAATTATCAAAAATTTGATTTAAACGCCTAAAAAAAAAGAAAAAAAGAAGCTCTTGGGGGGTTAGAAACCCAAACCCCCCTTAAAATCCGCTATGAACACTACAATAAAAATTTTTGTATTTTTCATTTACATCAACTTTTCACAAAATTAACCTCCGCCTCTTCTCTCTAAAATCCACAGTGAAAATAAATTTGAAATATGGTACTCATAGTTGGAGCTGTCTAAGGTTCCTCAAGCATTTCCAAATTTTGACCATCCGCCATTTTGAATCCGTCGTGACTCATTTGAAGGATCACATTCTAGTCTCTAACTAACTCCACATACAAAGTTTGACTTCTTTACGTAGATTTGGTGAGGGCATATGAAAGATTCAAGAAATTTCATGACTCAAATCCTCCTCAAACTCTTCAAAGTTCATTTGGGAAGCTGAAATTTGAATGCGTTTGTGTCCTTGATTCACTTTTTCGTACGTAATCACGAAAAAAAAATTTTAAAACATTTGTTCTTGCTGTAGCCTCTTTTGAAATTTGAGTAAACCGCCATTTTGAGGCGAATTAAAAAAATTGAAAAATTATTCAAGCGTATCTCCAAGAAGAGTCTTTCACCAAATTTTCAGCAATTTTCATCCATACCCACTCTCGCTCTTGGGGGTGGGAGGTGGGAGAATGTTTATGTATACCACAAAGTTGGACTTGTGATGTAAGATTAAAAATGGTTTGGAACGTGAAGATTAGAAAACACTCACTCCTTCCAAGACCCCTTCTTTCCAAATCATGTAGATTGTAATAGCTATCATTTTAAATCGAAAACTCATCTAAAAAAAACCTAGAGAAAATTGGAAAAAGACTTAAGCGTTCATCGGTTTAAATTTATCCTCATATAAATCAACGTTTCTCTAGTAATTTTTCGTACAGCCTAATTTAATCGATCAGTTAACTTATTGACCAAAATTTCGCACACGCAATGCTATTCAATTCGCTGAATATTCCGCCAGTACGGTTTAAAATGAAGAAACGCTAGCACGAAGATATCGTTCCATTTCCGTTCGGCTCGACATTTCGTAACGTTTGTCGCCTCTCGTTACGTTTACGAAGACAAAGAAATGGTTGTCGTTTCCAACGAAATAAAATTCCCGATATACCTCGCGAGACGATTTTAAACACATTTAACTAATGAAAAGTCTTTAATTAATTTTTCGTTCGCTATTCTTCGCTCTGCAATTCGCGTAATTGTTCGACGAACGGTGAACAAAAAAAAAACACGATAACGTCGAGCGTGCTTTATTCCTTGGGGCGTAAATATTTAAAAATGTCGCTGCCAATCAAAACTTTCAATTTGAAAGAGGACGTATTTCATCCTTCGCTAAATCGCGACCGAACCGAAAATTAATCGGATAATGGATGACGGATTTTCGAAATTTTACGCCATTAGAAGTCTAACGCTATCGCCCAACTTCTTGCGGCCGAATATTCGACCGAATGGCCGTTTCTAACTAAATCTATTTAATGTCTTTAAACGACGCTGAATAAATAACCAAATTATACCGGTTCGCTTTTCTTTTGACATACTTATTATGGCAACGCAATTTGGTCACGCGAATTCCATATTACCCCCAACCATGTATACGTACAGTATGTACTTTGGGTATTCAAGGTGAACTTAAAGTTACACGGTTGCAGTATTTGGGCCACGTTCATGTTCGAATAATTCCTTTATTTATAGGCTACCATCGCTATCCATATGGATAGCATAAATAGAACATTTAGAATTTCTAAAGTTTGTGTAAATAAGTAATGAAGTAAAGGATAAAATCAAAAAGACAAGAATATGATAGAAATTCAATGTAGAATATTTAACCGATTACCACTTATCCAACTGATAAAACAATTGAAGGTAATTAGATTACTATAACTACAATTTATCACGATACTAGTTGCATTACCCATATTACCTCATATTCATTAAAATTACCGGTAATATACCGTATTTCAAGAAATCACTAATGACTACTATCAGACTACTACAATGAACTAGAATATATGCATATTAATAACTAAATATTTACCGTAATAACTAGTTATTTAAGTAATTTAAATTAATTTACCATTTTCAACAGTTATTCATATATAATATTGATAATACAATTATGGTAATTATCACACATTTGCAGTATTTAGTAATTTCACTATTATTATTAGTAATTTAGAGTTGATATAGTAATTAAGTGTGATTACCAATAATGCAAAGACTACGTAAAGTGGATAGTAATTACAGGTAATTTACATAGTAAATTTTGTTAATATTCATAATCTATAGTAATCACCAGTAATTTACCGACAATACCAGTAATTTACCGAAATTACCCGTAATTTACCGAAATTACCCGAAATTTACCGAAATTACCCGTAATTTACCGAAATTACCCGTAATTTACCGATATTACTAGTAATTATGTGTGATTACCAGGGCAAGGCAAAATATGCTTTTGCATATTTTTCTAGTCGTAGATTATCAAGCATATCGATAATTTCTTTACGAATTGGAACATTCTAATTAAAATAAGCTCAACATGTTAGCCCATATTTTCACATATTTTGATAAAAATTCCACATTTTCGCATAAAATGACTTTTTTAGGGAATATTTGAGAATAATTTGCTACTTTCCCTTAAATTTGGCCCTTTTTCGTGAATATTTCGATTCTCGATTAATTTCCAGTATTTACCAAGATCAAAAATTTTCTGTTCTAAAAAAAAATCTAAAAAAAAAAATTGAATAATTACATAAATTTCCTATTTTAAACTTTTGTTCTATGGTTTACAAAGCAAAAAATCTTTGTTGGTATTATAATCCGTGCACGAATTTGTGATATATATTTTCTACCTGGTTATTTAGTTGAATAGATATTACAATTTTACGAAAGGGCTTCAAAAATCCTCTATTTTGATACTCATATTGTATGGGAATATTTTCGCATATTTCCCTTTTTTAGGGAATATTTAGTGCATATCTTACCTTTTTTTAGCGCATAAAATATGCGCATATATCACTGTTTTTATCGCATATTCTGCCTTGCCCCGGTGATTACCAAAAATGCGGTAATTACATGAATTTGGTGGTAATTACAAGTAAATTACTGTCATTTATAGTAAATTTCATTGACATTTGTAATTTACAGTAATTACACATAATTTACCGAAATTACCAGTAATTTACCAAAATTACCAGTTATTTACCGAAATTACCAGTGATTTACCGAAACTTGTAGTAATTTAACGTTGATATAGTAATTAAGTAAAATTACCAAGACTGCGGTAATTACATAAAATTTATAGGAATTACTAGTAATTTACCGTTATTTACGGTAATTTTTGTCAATACTCATAATTTACAAAAATTACCAAGAATTTACCAAAATTACTATAAATTTATGATCATCAATAGCGATTCATAGTTGATTTTTATAATTTATAGCTGTTCCCAAAAATTTATACGAATAATCAGTGATTTACATAAATTTATTATTATTATTCGTCATTTACAATTGATATATATAATTCAAAGAAATTTCAACAATGGAGTATTCATCATAGATTAATTTATAATAATTTAATCACAAACAGGGCTGCAAGACTAGAACAATTTTGGCTTTAGTTCTTATTCTGAACACGGTTTTCAAATTATTTTATGTTTTTCTAATTTCTGGTTCCAGCTCTAGATCCTGGTTTGCAAACTGAGCTACAACTAAGTAATTCAATGATATTATTTGTAATTTTTAAAGAATACCTATCTATAATTTACGAAAATTTACAGTAATTGCTCGTTACTAATCATTTATAATAATTACAATGATTTACCATAAATATAGAACTTATTATTTTTTTGTGAAGAACTGGAAATTAATAGTGATTAAAAATGTGTAGGGTATTTGGTCATTTTTATTTACAAAACTGATGATAGGAGCAAAAATTTTATATTTTTTTACACTTCATTACCTGTTATTTTCAGTAATTACCAATAATTTACTGTATTTATAAGTAATTTTTTGGAATTACTATGAGTTTACTCTGGCCATAGTAGCAGAACACGGCACGTTAATGGAGTAAGTAAAGTAAGTACAAATTATAATTCTTCAATATTTTAGTAATATTTAATGATTTGCTAAAATATTTACAACACTTAGAATTTATTATGATAACCTAGCTTTCCAACATCTACGAGGAATTTACGAGTGATAATTGATACGTTCAGTAATAAACGTTAAACCTTACTAATTATGGTAATTTTGAAATTTTCCTTTTTTTTTTTCATAGAACTATTCAAGTATTGCAAACAACTAAAGAAAATGACGAAAATTTTGTTTAAAAACCACGAACAATACTTCAAATAGAAATTATCCATCTTTCGGTCCTTTGAAATATAAAATTAGGGAAATTTGAATAAATCCATCACTCAACAAAGGACTAAGCGGACAAAATACAATAAAGGAAAGGAATAGAATACTACCGGCTACATGTTCGAATTGACAACTAAGCTTCGAAATTGGATTATTTATGAAACGAGTTTGGAAAAGATTATAACGAAACGTAAACGTCCCGAGCAACGTTGGGCCAGTGAACAAAAACCGAACGATATTTTAAAAGAAACCTCCGCTGATAAGGACGTTCTCGAGGTTTAAGGAACCACACAATAAACTCATCTGGGAAATAAATTCGACAAAAATAGAAGCTAAATGGAAAAAACTCCTTTTCTCGAGCAATCTAATTGCGGCAGCCGACTGTACCGTATATATACGTATCTCTAATCATAATACCAGAGCGGATTTTCGGTACGGATTGACGCCCTCGGATTCCAGCTCGACATCCGACTAGCTATTTAAGCTCGCGAAATCCGTCGTCGATTTACGCGCGTTCGGTTTTATTAAATGCTGATTCGATGCGACATATTTCCAAATACATGTAGGAAAATTCGTATCAGGCATCAGACTGCGGTGTTTTTCATTTGGAAAATATAACGTAGACGTCACGTCGAAAGGTTACACCCGAGTGGAACTGTGGCTTGATTATTTCACGTCATGTTCGCCTTTGCCAACGCTAAACAGCGATTATTCCGGCGCTAGATATACTTCGGCTGGATGCAACATGTCACAGACTTCGTACTTTCAATTCCTCCGACATATTGGTTCGGCAAAAAACCAACTTTCGAGACCGCGTTGGTTACGCGTAATATAGTACGCGTGACAGTGGCGTCGAAATTCGTCGCTTTTTATCGATAAACTCGTACTCATGGGTCTCCGTGTTTATCAAACAGTACCTTAACAGCGACTGCGTGATTACACGATCGTCAAAATCGCCAATAAAATTTCCTTTATTGCCGTCGAAATTAGCACCAATTTCGACGTCCTTCCTGACGAATTCAAATACTACGTTAACAATATAAAAGATGATAAAAAACGATACCGTAAAATAAGGCGGAACGTTGCTCGTAAAAGGTTGAAAAGCTTTAAAACAAGATACTTTTATAGGATAAAAGACGACGATAAAAAAGTCATAAAACCCCCATTAATTTTTTCCCCATTTTTTTTTTTTTAATAACCTGCAACGCATCTCCCGCGTGCTTTATCATCATCTCTATTCAAGGTTTCTATAACACGTTGGTCATTCACCTGAACTTGGCGCGAGCCGTTTTGTTTACGTCGTTTAGCCAGGTCAGACTATTTCCGCGGATCCTGTTTGGGCAATGTTGACAGTTATTCTATATACAAGGCGACATTATCGTATATTTTGACAATACCTAAAACGACAGCTCTTGTCAACCGCCAACAAACGAGTTATATGCACGATGACAACCACGATAGTGCTATCTTCGTCGCCATAATGATCGCTCGCTTATGGGCGATATTTGCTTAACGAGCGATGATAAAACACAATTATAGATTTTTCTTCCTTATAGGTACTTTTTACCGAAGACACTGCCTACGTTCTTATCTGCATGTGGTGTCAGCTTAGAAGGCGTTTTCAAATCGAATAGACGAATGATCATTACTTTCAGTCATTTAAACGAATACCATAATGACTTCATTCTCCGAGTGGTAATTTTATTCTCAGTATTCAGCAGAAATGTGAACTCATAAAGAAGTTGTATTATGTCACCAACATTTCCGAATAGCGTAAAATTTGACCTAATATTTTTATCCACAGGTTAGTAAGAATTTGGTAATTACGAAAATTTACAAGGAATTTTTACAATAGATGAGACGATTATTACGTAATTTTTTGTAAATTTTTGGAATTACTACAGTTACAAATAATATTAGTGATTATGCTGTTAATGGCCTCGTTAAATAAGGAGGTGATTAAATAATTACATTTAATAGAAATTTCAGCATTTTTTTACAATAAATACGACGAGTGGTTCACGTAATTACGAGTAATTTACATAAATTACCGACAGTTTTGTGATGTATTGCAATATTTTTGTAATTAACTGACAATTTTATAGATTCATATGAATTTTTAAATTGCTGGTGACTTTAGTAATTTACCAGTAATTTTGGTAATTCATCAATATTTTCATGATTTATTAGCATTTTCAAAAATCAGGCTGTAATTTCATAATTTACTGGTCATTTTGGTAATGTACCAGTAAATTTCCAATTTACCATCAAATTCATACCTTACGATTAATTTCATGATCAATTAAGAATTCAATAATTTACAAGAAATTACGTGATTGGCTAGTAATTAACGTAATTTACCGACAATTTTAATATTTAACGCGTAATTTGTAATTTACCTATAATTTCAACAATTTAAATTAATTTTTAAATTACTGGTAATTTTCGTAATTTATCAGTAATTTTGGTAATTCATCGATATTTTCATGGTTTACAAGTATTTTTGGAAATAAAGCAATAATTTCAAAATTTACTGATGATTTTGGTAATATACTCGTTAATTTCCAATCTACCATAAAATTGGTATTTTACTATCAATTTCCTGAATAAATAAGAATTTTTATAATTCATTGAAAATTTCGTGATTGATGAGTAATTTACGTAATTTACCGAATAATTTCATAGTTTACCAGTAATTTCAAAATTTACTCATAACTTTTATGATTCATAAAAATTTGAGACATTATTGTCAGTTATTTTGATACTTTCATTATAATTTTAGTATTTAACACGTAATTTGTAATTTACTCAGAATTTTATCATTAATTTTGGTCATTTTTATTAATATTCCAGTAAATTTCGAATTTACCTTTAAATTTAAAATGCACTATTCATTTCGCGATGAATTCAAAATTTTAAGAAATTGGAAAAAAATTTCGTGGTGGGCAAGTAATTTATGTAATTTACCACAATTTACCAGTAATTTCAAATTTTATCGATAATTTTCATGATTCGTAGAAATTTAATAGTTTGGCTATTTTAAAAGCCAATCAATTTTTTTGATACTATGACAGTAATTCTGGTATTAAACATGTAATTTGTAATTTCCTGGTAACTTGGTAATTATTTACAAGAAAATGATAGTTTTTCAATAATTTCATAATTTACTGATACTTTTTACTGGAAATTTAATAACTTTAGTAATTTATAAAATTAATGATATAGTGAATTGAGAAGTTAATTTTAATTTATTAACCATTCTAATGAGTCGTCAAAAATTTCATAATTTCCAACGAATATAACTAATTCATTTGCTGGCATTTTCATAATTAACTGGTATTTTCAACAATGTGTTAATAATTCAAAATTTCCTTCGACCACGAAATTTCAAAGCTTATTTCGATAACCTTAGCAACTTTTCACTTCGTTGATAATTCATTAGAAATTTTGCAATTCACCTGTAATTTTAATAATTTGATACACAGTAATTTTGAACAAAGGTAAGGATATTTAAGAGATTGAGATTAAAATGTGTATCGGAAATTTCATAATTCAATAGTAATACATACTTTGGTGGTAATTTTGTAATTTCTGGTAATATTGGTGATTTACCGAAATTTTTAAAATTCATCTGTGAATATAATTCATTGAAAATGTTAATAATTTAGCGATAATTTTCCGATTACCTGATCATTTTTGGTCATTTATTTGAAATGTATGATTTACTGGTAATTTTGGTAATTTACAGAAAATTTACGTAATTTACCATTGCTTTTCGATTTACCAGTAATTTCATAACTCAATGGTAATTTTAGTAATTGAAAGAAAATATGGTCATTTACAGGTAATTTTGGTAATTTATTATTAATTACGTAATTAAGTGATAATTTATATTGTTTACTAATAATGTTGAAATTTACTGGTGATCTCCTTAATATACTCTTCACCATGGCAGTTTTTTGGAGATTTCCCAACATACCAAGAGCTTGCAGTAATTCGTCTTTAATTTCAAAATTTACAGATTATTCTGGCAAAGGACTTATACTGTGAAGCACTTATGGTAATGACTGAAATTGATACTTGTGACAATAACTTACGAGTTAGAGATAGTTCACAATTTATTTTATTGCCTCAATCGGAGCTTACAAAATAAAGAACTGCACAAATTGATTGAATTTGATATTTTACAGAACACCTAAACACTAAAATAATGAAAATGTTGAGACTTGAATTTCTACAAATTCAAAGAAAATCAGAAGTTTTTTCGTAAAAAATTTAAAAAACCTTTTAAGTAAAATGTTTTGAACCACTGAAGCATGCTGAAAAATTTCAACAATTCTATCTACAAAACGATTTTAATTCAAAATAATTCAATTTAAAACCTACGCCATACCAAAAACACCCTCCAGGTTAGGGAAGCGAATAATCAAATGTAAATGTAACCAAGTGTCACTCAACCTCCGAAAAAAAGGAAAACGGTCATCCACTCGAGAATCAGTAAAAAGCCTCGAATCGAGCATTCCTACAAAATGCATTAGCGAACGCAATACATTATTCGTCACATTTTCCGCAACCATACGTCGATGCAAATTTTTGAATACTCGACGAAAGTTGAAATATATTCGAATAAATAATACACACAATTTACAAATCACCGGTAGCAGCAAAGAGTCGTTTTGAATTCGCGCCATCTACGAGAAAAAGTAACCCCGAACGTAAACATCGAAAAAAAGTAACAGTCATTCAACAGTTGAGCAACCTATAATTTAATTCCGCCTTTTTGCCTTATATTTTCGTTTCTTCTTTCGAAATGACAAATTGATTTCGCATCGTACATTTTAAATAAAACCATCACCGGCACCGCCAATAAATTCTCGACACGTAAGTAAACTTCGAACCGGCAACCACGAATATCGCAATCAAATTTACCAATTAAAATTACCCATTTCGCATTCCCATACATGGCGATTTAAATTCAGTAAGACGCCTAGCATTATGGTTCAGAATATAAAACCTTGTAAGCCGTGGATAATGAAGTTGTTGAAAATTTCACTGACCCTTCGTAAAACACCCTAAAACGTTGCTCCAAATATAAAAGCACCGAAGGCAACCGTCAGACCAGCGCCAACGAATACCATTAAATTCGCCGCGTTAATTATCATCGCTCGGCTTTTTTTCCTGCTCGTTTCGTCGTGAAACTAATAACGTTGATCCGAGGCAGGATTTTTTTCCTCCCAGTTTAATTTTAATTGCTATTGTCTAACGCTGTAAATCCAAAAAGTTGTGATTTTTAAAAATAAATTCATTTTTATCTTTCAAACCAGAAAAAAGGAAAAAGCGTATGACTGAAATTACGAAAATTTAATTAACTAAATTCAACGTGAAAATTGAGCAATTTAATTTGCATTTTATTTTTATTAGGTCAAATGCGAAGTTTAACATGCGTACAATTGTTCCTAAAGTTTAAATTACTATTTTTTGTTAATCTGAATTTTTATATCATTATTATTAATTTTTTTAAACTAAATTTCTAACTTAAAAACTACAGCTATTACAGCCTACCAGATTAGGGAAGGGGGTGGAGGGGGTCGAGGGACAGGGGTTTTCAAATCTTTGCGTTTCACACCATTTGCAATCGTCTGGCAAATGTCCAACTTTTTTGTGCATTTATATTTTTTCTCCATGTGTAGCGCGGGCAAGTATTCATGAAATTTGCTGAAAATTTGATGAGAGATTTTTTTAATTCAAAAAAAGTGCTTTTTTATTTTTTTGATACACCTCAAAATGGCGGATCGTTCAAATTTTGAGGGCAGCTGGAGAAGGGGCGAATCACTCAAAATTTTCATTTTTCATCTCGTATGAAAGAGTGAGTCACGGACATCAATATATCCAAACTTCAGCTTTTTAAGTTCATTTGGAGGGGAGCTGGAACAAAAAACAGCTTTTTGAGGAAGTTTTGAGTGATGAAATTTCTTAAATCTTCCATATCTCCTGATCAAATCAAACTAGAAAGGTCAAATTTTATGTCTGGCATTAGTTGGTGAACAGAATATGACCTCTTGAATTTGGGTCAAAATGGATACAAAATGGCGGATTATCAAAATTTGAATAGAGCTTGAGGAGCCTCAAATTAGTAGTAATACGATTTATACGAACTCATATGAGTATTAGGAATAAGGAGTACACTTATGGTAAATTCACCTTCACACATGATATGATGGGTGGCGGGGAGAAGGAGGGGTTATCGATGTTAAAATGTGAGGACGGTAGTCGAAAATTTTTTATTGTTGCTCACATGATGAAATGAGCGCATGGGACTAAGCTAATATGATTTGAGCTCACCAAATGAATTTGGAGACAAGTACGAGCAAAACACTGCTTTTGGAGGGGAAATTTATTCAAGAAATTTTATTAATCTTCCATATCTCGTCACCAAATTGATTTACTAATCGTATGTAGGGTTAGTTGATGACCAGAATATTACCTCTTAAATTTGAGTCAAAATTGATTCAGAATGGCGGATTGTAAAAATTTGAGGAGTCTCAAATAGCTATAATTTGAAAAAGATGCGTTCATATGATTATTGCATGACAAGAAATATACATTATGTTTTAAATTTAACTTCTTACATGATTTTGGAGTGGTTTTTAGACTTGTTACTGTAGCGGCCTGTAGACATGAAGGGGTTAGCAACGTTATTTACACACCTGAACAAGCACCGATTGAAAACTCAGCTCTAGTAACACAGCATGGCTGCTTACATTTTTTTTTTTAATCAAATCATCAGGCGGATGGATGAAATTTTTTTAAACATAGACTTACATATATGCAACTACTGGAAATAAAAATTGTGTTGTACCTCAAATTCACCATGCAGGAGGGAAGAAAGTTGGTTTATTTTAATCTGTGGTGACCGTTCATTATTTCAAATTTCATAAATATGGACTCATACGATTAGTGGGAGTGGGAACCATATTATATGCCAAATCAAACTTAATTGATGATGTTGGAGGGGAAGGGGAGGGGTAATCGTCCTCAAGATGTAGCTCAGGTGAGCGAGAAATTAAATTTTTGATCATATTTTCACGCTACACAGTGAGCAACAAATATCAATATATCCAAATTTCAGCTTTTCAAATCAGTTTGGAGGGGAGTAGAGCGGAGAACAGCTTCTGGAAGGGGAAGTCAAGTAAGGAAATTTTTTATAAATATTCCATACTTCCTCATCAATTGCATTTTAAAAGCTGAAGCATTTATGTAGGATTAGTTTGAGACTAGAATATGATCTCTTTAATTCGAATTAAAATATAGCATGAAAGATGGTGAAAATTTAAAGAAAGCTTGAGGAACTTCAAGTAGCTCAAATTTGGTAAATATGTTCTCATGTGATTCCTACGGGCAATAAGCACAAATTTTAAATTCACTTCTCAGCTGGTTTTGAAGGGTATGAGTAGGGGTTTCCAGTTTGGCTTCTGAATGAGTATGCAAAGAAGTTAACAATATTATCTGCACGTCGGAACAAGCTCTCCTAAAAATTCAGCTCCAATGATGCGGAATGACTGCTTACGTGTTTTTTTTTTTTTTTTTTTTTTTTTTTTTTTTTTTTTGAAAATGATCTTTAAAACATTATTTGAAAAAAATTCTCATCTCAATTAATTGAATTACTTTGTCTCACTTTTCGCGAAAAAGTTCAACGAAAAATGTCGCAATTTTTGGAAGCACTACGTGAACGAATTTTTTTCCAACTTGTTAGCGTCCAAAAGCAACAAGCAGACGGATTGAAAAATTCGCGAATTATATACCCAACTAATTGACGAGTCCGGGGTGGGGTTCGTTGAAATTCGCGATCGTTAATTGGTTTCATTATACGAAAATCATAATTTATAATTTTTACCATTCGCGTTTATCAAAGCGAACAGAATGCATAAGAACGTAACCTAATTTTGCACTTCTGGAGGACGTTTGAGGAAAATTTTCGAAAACTACACAATTCCGTTAGTAAAATCACGCGTGCCATAGTTATTCCATGCACATACGAACAGTTTAATTTGCATTTAAACTCGACGCCGAGAGCAAAGTACGATGACGAAGTTTCGACGAAACATTTGTTGCTAAATCATCACAACTGGAAACTCTCAGACACGATGCCTCCACCTCATTACTCATTCAAATTGAATTTACTCTCGCCCAATACGCGTGAACGACGAAACATCATATACGAAGTATTGTTCATACAAAGCCGCCGCTGAGAAATATAAAGAAACAGGGTAAAAAAGGATTCGTCTCAATCGCAGCCCCAATTCCGCCTCCCGAGGTGCCGACTTGGCGCCTCATCCGTTTGGCGTCGTTTCGTTTTCTAGGACGTCTAGATTTTTCTCCTCGAACCCTCGCTCTATTCAGCGTGCAGCTTTCTCGGGCTTCACCTTTCACAATTCGTTTTAATTTTTCAACACGCGCAAAAAACCGATTTAAGCCTAAAAGCTTATAGAATTTCGGACCTTTTCGGCGGCTAATTTTTTTCACCGTTTCGTCTCTGACGTAGACGCACCTTTTAGAAATTGGCGACTCTCGAAAGAAATCTCTTAAAATATTTTCGTCTATTTTGAACCGGTAGACGATACTTGCGGGCATCGTGTACCTTTTTTTCTCACTAAACCATCGACGCATTCCAGGCTTCAGATAACGAACGGAATTCCGCGAACCTTTTTTCATTAACTCGCCAAGCCCTAGCGGTACACGGACATGATTTTTAAAAGGTAATTTTCATTATTAAAATTCGCATTCCCCATTACCGCAACTTTTAAGCACCTTCGCGCCAAAACAAACCTACAATGCGCGTAATTCGACCGTTTATAAATGGTCTCGAACCCTCTTTTTAATTTCATTTATACCGTGTAAGAGTACACCGTATTTTTTTACGGTCACTGTATTCTGTTTAAAAGAGCCCTCGTAAAAAAATACGCCTCATACGAGAGTGGACTCGTGGCCATAAATAATTAACATTGGAACTCGGCGTACTTACGCAGCTCCTAAGCAACGCAATCCAAACACAAGTACGATTCCTTTTATATACTGTGTTGGTAAAATGTAAGAGAACGATAAGCGAAAAGGAGTTGCGATGCCTCATTTGAATACGAATACATAATTATTCTTTAGGAAAATATTTCGTTGTTATTGAGATTTGTCAATTTTTTAGAAAATTCCAGCATAGTCCTCGTAGATATGGTTATTAGTAGTAAAATTCTACAGTCACGCTGGTTCAGTAAGGACGTAATGAAAATGAGGGGATTTAGGGTGAACAGAGAGGGACAGATAAGGTTGCAAAATTGAAGCCTAATTGACCATTCAATTGAATCTCAAGTCAAATTGGACTCCTTTATTGCTTCATTAGTGTTTCATTTTTTTTTTTTTTTTTTTTTTTAGTAATTTCAAAAAAATATCTAAATGCATCTATTCAAGTTTTTTTAGCGATTTTGATCATTTTTTTTCTATTGAAGACCTTATTTCATTCGAAATTGATTCACAATATGGGGATTTTTTTTTACTTCCAAGTCTTTCCTAATTTTTGAAATCGTTAATTTTTGGGCTCCTACTATGCTAAGAGATTATTATTTCAGCTCTAGACTATTTCGATTTTTTTTTCTCTTTACTTCCACACATTTTTAATTTCTTTAACCTTTTGTCATAAGTGGAGAGCATTTCATTCCTGGGATTTTTTTTCAATTTTCGGAATTTTCAATTTTTGTACACTTCATTACGCTGGGAGATTATTTCATCGCTGAACACATTTTTTTTTTTTTTGTTTTTTTTATATTTGATCATGTTTTTTTTTTATCATTCAAATAATACCAAATCTATGAATATATCTTTATTTATGAAATATATTAATTTTTTTTTATTTATATATTATTAATTATTTTAATTTAAAATAAAAAAATTATAATAAATATATTTTGAATTTTTGATCCTCTAAACTTTAAATTGAATTTTTAGAATAATAATTTTTTTTTTTATTAAAAATATTTATTGAATTAATAATAATAACTTAATTAATATAAATTGGTCAATTTTCAAAACTTGTACAATTTTTGGATCCTTTTACCAGATTTGAACCTTTACCATGTTTGGATTTGGAGATTATTCCACATCTGATTTTTTCCCCCTTTTGGACCATTTTTTACTGAGGAAATTTTTTATATTTCTACCTTTTGTCAGGTAAAAAGTTTATTTCAGTTTTACATGTTTTTTGACTTTTGATACATCTGATTATGAGCGATTTATCATTTTTGAAGGAATTTCGCATTCAGACACTTTTTATTTTTGGTGTTTTTGATTTTTCGTCCATCTGATTATGGGACTTTCATTATTTATGGAAAAAATTCATTTCTAGACATTTTTTAGTTTTGGTATTTTTGATTTTCCTCACCTACTATCTTATGGAAAGATGTTTAAATTTTTTTTATGTTTAGAATGTTTCAGCTTCAAACCGTTTATCATGTTTTAAGATTATTTCATTTTTGAAACTTTTTCGGGCTCTTCTACAAGATTTGGAGATTGCTTCATCTCTAAACATTTTTAAGACATTTTTTTTGAATTCATTTTTCATAAAGGGGTTTGTAACTATTTCCTTATTATTATTTTTTTTAAATGATTGCTCAAGGTTTTTAATTGATGACATTTTTAATGTTTTAACTTTTTATCATACGTGAAGTTTACTTCAGTTTTTTTTTTTTTTGAATTTTGGAATATCTCATTTTGTGGCCTTCATTATTATTGGTGATATTTTAGTTTTGGACATTTTTTATTTTGAGTATTTTTGATTTTTTCAGCTTTTGTCGTAAATGGAAATTATGCGCACGTCTAAAACGTTTAATTTTTGGAATTATTCATTTTTGGGTTTTAAGCCATGTTTGGAAAGTATATCATTTATTCTACGAGGTTTAGAGATTGTCTCATTTTTAGACATTTTTTTATTTTTGTATTTTTCTTTACTTCGTCCACGCAATTTTTTGTTGAAAAAAATGTTGATTTGTTTAACCTTTGATTATAAGTGAAGCCTATTTCAGTTTTAGACTTTTTGATTTTTGGTGAGATAATTTTAAACACCTTCAACATTTTTTGGAGATATTTAACTTCTAGACATTTTTATTTTTGGTATTTTTGACATTTTTTAGTTTTTGTCATAAATGAAAATTACATGAATGTCTAAAACTTTTTTCACTTTTGGAATTTTTCATTTTTGAACCTTCTATCATTTTTCCACCCGATATTTGGACCTTTTTTTGCAGGTTTGGAGATCATCTTTTTCTTTGATTCACTTCTACACAAATTTTCGCAAATAAAATCGTTGATATTTTGACTTTATGTCGTACGTAAAAATTATTTCAATTCTAGACGTTTATTGATTTTTTGAACATTGTATTTTGAACGTCCTGATATCATTACATTTCTATGAATTTTTGAAATTTTGGCACCTTCGTCATTTTTAGAGACATTTTATTTCTGGACATTTTTTATTTTCAGTATTTTTGATCTTTGGGTTCTTTGTCATACGTGAAGATTACTTCAAATCTAGACCTTTTGATTTTTGAAACATCATATTTTGGACCTTTTATAAGGCCTTGAGATCATTTTACTTCTAGACATTCTTGAAATTTTAGACACTTCGTGATTTTTGAAGACATTTCACTTCTAGACATTTTTTTTTTTTTTTTTTTTAATTGACATCGTGTACAGCCCTGTGGCTAGAGACGTTTTTATTTTGGATATCTTAAATTGTGGAGTATAGTGAAACAGACTGTAAGAATTTAATTATGTTGGTAATTTTTACCAGATCATTAGCAAGGATGATTTCCATTTGAGGTTGAGGAAAATAAGTATTTCTGTAATTGCTAAATTTGAGGCATTCTGTAAGAATATGGGCGATTGTTATTGGTACGTTGGAGGTTGTACAGAAGGGCGTCGGAAGTCTATTTAAGAGGTGGCCATGAGTGAGAAGAGAGTGGCCTGTATGTATACGGGTCATAATAACTTCCTCTCGGCGTTTGAGATGACTGGGGTACTTCCATGGTTCTACTGTTTTATGGGTACACTTTAATTTGTTAGAATTCGGAACGTTGGTCCAATAATCTTGAAAGGCATTTTGGAGGTAGTTTTTCATTGTGACTTTGAGATCTCGAAGGGGTATTGAAATATTCGGAATAGGTGAAATATAGAGGGATTTTTTAGCGGTGAGATCTGCAATTTCATTTTGATATATGTTACAATGAGAGGGAACCCAGCTCAAAATTACTGGTTTTCTACAGTTGGCTAATATGTGAGCAATTTCTTGGGCAAGAGGGTGTTGTTTTTTAAGGAAGTAGTTTTGAATGCTTAGGAGGGCATGAAGGGAATCAGATAGGATTAAAATTTTTTCAAGTGAGAATTCTAGACAGTAAGTTTTAATTGTTAGTAGTTTTGATTTTTTTTTTTTTTCTTATTTTATCATAGGTAAAGATTATTTCAATTCTAGATGTTTTTTTGATTTTTGAAACATTTCATTTTACACTCCTTATTATGTCTTGAAATTATCTCATTCATTGGACCCTTGTAACATTTGGAGATAACACTTCCAGATATTTTTTTGATTACTTTCATTCTTTGTCGTCGGTTAATTTAAAACATTTTTGATTTTTGGAATATTTCATTTTTGAACCCTTTATCATGCTTGGAGATTATTTTATTAATACAAATTGCATATTTTTGGGATTTTTGATGTTTTGATTTTTTGTCATGATTGAAGATTGTTTAATTTTTTGACTTATTCCATTTTTCACCACTTTTTGATTTTTAAATATTTTTGATTTTTTAACTCTTTCCATTTGGGAGTTGATATCATGAAATTTCAATATTTTGAATATTTTTTCATTATTTTAAACATTTTTGGATCATTCTTTTCAAAAATTCATCATCACACTTTTTTTTCTTGTTTTAACTGCTGTGAACTGCCAATTAGGCCAGATGTACAAATAGACTTGGCGTCTAATTTTTCTAATTTATACTTTTTCAAGGCCTTTCAAAGTCAGCAAATATTCCGACCCCTTTACCATCAGTGACACCTTCTGACTTAAAAAAGTATTTCAGAGCCATTTCCTTCGCAAACTGGCAAAAAATTTGGTCAGAAAATCCCGGTACCAAACTTCACCTCCACAAAAAATCCATCCTCCCGTGGAGAAACTTAGACCAATTAAATCGACGAGAGGAAGTGGTAATTACGAGAGTTAGAATCGGTCACACCCTCGTAACCCACAAGCACCTATTTCAGGGTATCCGGGAAACCCCAACATGCCAATTTTGCCTCAACGACACCATTCGAATAAACCACCTATTATACCAATGCGTAGCCTTCCAGGAATGCCGATCATCTTATATATCTAGCCCCAACATCCCAGACGACCCAGATATTATCGATAAAATTCTGATTTTCCTACGAAGAACTCGCTTGTTCCCCGAAATCTGAATTTTCTAGTTTGGCGTAATAGCCCTGGCAGCTAAAAACGCCTTAAACACAAAAAAAAAAAAAAAAAAAAAAAGGCCTTTCAAGAAATTAGGCTATTATGCTAGTTTCTCAAATATTATTTAAATTTTTAATTTTGTTCAAAATTCTGATTTTCCTACGAAGAACTCGCTTGTTCCCCGAAATCTGAATTTTCTAGTTTGGCGTAATAGCCCTGGCAGCTAAAAACGCCTTAAACACAAAAAAAAAAAAAAAAAAAAAAAAAAGGCCTTTCAAGAAATTAGGCTATTATGCTAGTTTCTCAAATATTATTTAAATTTTTAATTTTGTTCTAAATTTAATTGAAAGACCAAAGTTTTTGAGAAAAATGAAAATTTTGGATACTAAACTTATGTTACCTGCGATTAAGGTTTCATAAGAAGTAATTTTAAAGAACTGTAGTAGTGAAAGAAAGGAGTTTTAACATTTTTTTTTGTTTTTAAGAGTTTTTTCAATTTTGGGGTTTTGTAATTAGCACTTTCTTTCACTTCAAGATTTTTTTTTTTCATTTTAAATGTTTATGTGTTCTAATATTAAATTTTTTTTTGAGTGGATCAAAAATGACCAGTTTTTGTTTTAATTTGTTTTTATACATTTTTTTTCATTTCTTTATGTTTGTTCGCAAATAGGTATCATTTTCAAATGTTTTCCATTGTCTTGAAATTGAACACATTCAAAGAGAACGAGAGAAGTAATAAGGATATCGAATCAAACACATAACCTAACACTGGAATACCGTTTCTGTATAAAACTACTCTTTGAAAATGGGATTAGAGATAGAGACGAAGGCTTCCAAGGTAATCGTTTCATTCGAAAATTATTTTAATATAAATTTCGGTGCGTGCTAACACAAGGGCGTGGTTTGATAATACATGAAATTGCACGCACTTTACGCCATGAAATTGTATGTAGGATCAACAATGTATATAGGAAGGGAGCAGGAGGGAGGGGCTTCGCGTGTACATAGCTAGTGCCTTTAATAAACAACTAATATATCACATCAGCTGTTTTTATCGCCGGTTCGACCTATATTTTGAAAATTTTCAGGGTTCTATATGGTGACGATCTGCATACAGTGGAATGGTATATGGTTAAATGTATCGCAAGAAACTACGGCGTATTATCGATTTACCATCTCGAAGATAAACCGTTTTACAATTTCTGTAAATCCTACTCAACTCGTATTCAGCACTGGAACCAGCTTAAGTACATATAAGCTGTTAAATTTTATCCAGTCGTAAAAACGGATTTTTTGAAAATCGTGTCATGCCATTGCCTTTTTTTTGGAGCTCGTACAAACACCGAAATCGTGCTATTACAAATGATTGAATTTCTTTCGTTATAAAATTTCGAAATAAAAGACTAACAACATTTTTGGTTGGGGCAAGCACACACAGTGCTCCAGCAGGCAGCAGCGATCGTTGACACCGACTAAATCCAATTACCTATGGTAAAATAATTAAAATCCGATACCTCCGATTTTCTGTACCTCGCGTTAAAACAACTCCGGTGTTTTTTTCCCATCTCAGATTAATTTCAAGCTTCACTACACACAGATAAGGTACGGCTGTAGCGTAAAAAACGAAGCAACTGACCTCCTTGACGGTGCGATCGGATGCACGACTCGCAAGCCCTATATGCAAAATACACCCGAGGAGTTACACCCACGAACGAAACATCGAGTTCGGCTCGTTTATAAACGACAGGAAGGAAGCTAACGATATCGTAAGGTATTTTATCGATAATTACAGTTTTCATAATAGCGATGAATTAAGGGTAAATAAAGACTTCGATTTGTAAAAATATCGCCCATAAGTCTTAATTAAATTTATATCTCAATTACGTAAATTCGATCGCACGCATATTCGACTACAGCAGTCGTTGCAAGGGAGCGCGATCGTCTATAGCGTAACTTTTTCTCCGATATTGTAATTACGCGATGAAAATCAATTTTTGAATTTAGGTTACAATGTTTCAGGCATCTCGGCGCCTCGAAATTTATAGCGTCGGTTTGGCTTTTAACGCGTATGACCGAGTAGACGACTTTTTTCACGTTTCAGCGCGTTCCCCAACGTCGGCTTTCTTAAAATTACTCGGTCGTATTTTCAAGGCAAACAGTATTCAAGGTTCATTTTTTTTTTAAATTTTTTTCCAAGTATTTGTAAAAAGATAATAAAAAGCTTTATAACTACTAAAGTTCAGCGAAAGTAATTTCAAATATACTGTGAGCAGCAATGATTATTGTATTGGAGGCGTAAAATATCTCTTTCAATGATACATAGGTTTAGTTGGTAACACTGATTTTGATTCAACGAGTCCAAATGGTGGAATTTTTTTTTTTTAAATTCAAAAAGTAATCCAAAATATTGCAAATGAAAACATCTAATGTAGGCCAAAAAGGAAATTTCAGAAAATCAAAAAAAAAAAAAAAAATGGAAGAAAAAGAAAACAAAATTTAATAATAGAGAAATCAAAATGAAAAAATAAAATAATAAAAACATTCTGAAAAATGTTGGAAACCTGAATTAATCAAAAATATTAAAAAAATATTCGTAAATTAACAAAAATAGGTATTGTAAGCACCTCAAAATTATTCGTTCTTTCAGTAACTCAAAAAAACAAACATATAACAGATGATCCCCAACTATGAACAAATAAAAGTACTCGACAAAAATTTAAGATAAAACTGATGTTATAATCTCGATAGTTAAAAACGCAATTATATATTTAAAGGCAAAACAAATAATAAAAATAAAAAAACACGGAATTGGAATCAATCAATTTTTGAAAATCATTAAAAAATACATATGAAAAAGTCTTATTTAAATGCAACTATATGAAGTACAAAATATTTCTTCAGTCAAGTTCTTAATAAAAACGATAGCTTCTACAGCCTACCTGATTTGGGAAGGTAGGAGGGCGGGATCTTCAAATCATTGCGTTGCAAACCATTTGTAATCATCTGGCAAAAGTCCAACTTTTTTGTTAGGGACGTACCGAAGACCTTCTTCAGGGGGGGGGGGAGAAAACCAAAAATTGCCAACTAATACCATGAAATTTTACCAACTGTTGACCTTTTTTTTTTTTTTTTTTTGCTCCACAAAAAAATATGATGCACAGTCTTGTTAGTCTTTAAAAAATTTAAATACTGCACAAGTGGTCAAATTTACCTAGCGCAGGCAAGTATTCATGAAATTCGCTCAAAATTTGGTGAAAAATTTTTTTTTTAAATTCAAAAAAAAGTGCTTTTTTATTTTTTCGATGTGTCTCAAAATGGCGAACCACTCAAGTTTTGAGGGGAGCTGGAGAAGAGGCGAATCACTCAAAATTTTCGTTTTTCATCTCGTATGAAAGAGTGAGTCACGGACACCAATACATCCAAATTTCAGCTTCTTAAGTTCCTTTGGAGGGGGAGCTGGAGAAAAAACAGCTTTTTGAGGAAGTTTTGAGTAATGAAATTTCTTCAATCCTCCATATCTCCTCATCAAATCAACCTAGAAAGGTCAAACTTTATGTATGTTGTTAGTTGGTGACCAGAATATGACCTATTGAATTTGGGTCAAAATGGATACAAAATGGCGGATTATCAAAATTTGAGTAGAGCTAGAGGAGCCTCAAATTAGTAGAAATACGATTTATATGAACTCATGTTATGTTAGTATTGGGGATGAGAAATATACGTACTTATTCTAAATTTACTTTTACATATGATGTTGGAGGGGAGAAGGAGGGGTTATTAAGGTCAAAATGGGGTGATGGTACATGAAAGGTCAAAAATTCTTTATTGCGTTGTTATATCGTAAAATGAGTCAAAGTGACTAACTTGTTCGGATTTTAGCTTTTTAAGTGAATTTGGAGGCAAGTTAGAGCAAAAAAGTGTTTTTGGAGGGGAAATTGCTATATGGTAAATATCACGAATCTTCCATTTTTTCTCATCAAATCGACCTAGAAAGATTAAACGTTATATGTGGTGTTAGTAGACAACCAGATTATGACTTGTTAAATTGAGATCAAAATGGATACAAAATGGCGGACCGTCAAAACTTGAGGATAATTTGAGGAGCCTCAAGTAGCTATAATTTGAAAAACGGATTCATATGATTATTACATAGCAAAAAATACTACATTAGTCGTAAATTTAACAACTTACGAAATTTTCTAAGAAACAGTGTTGAGGTTTTCAGACTTATTACTGAGTGTGGCGTGTAGACATAAAGAGGTTGGTAACGTTATTTACAAACCAGAACAAGCTTCAATTAAAAACTCAGCTCCAGTAATTCAGCATGGCTGCTTATGTTTTTTTCAAATAAAAAAATTTCACGATTAAAAACATTCAAGTTAGCCAAAAAATTCAGAATTCTTAAAAATTCTTCAAAAAAGCAAAAAATGCTGCATTTCAAATAAAAAAAATGAAATAAAAAAATATTAATTAAAGTACAAATTCAAATTAATTTTGGTTTTAATTTCTTGCCTTGTATAAATTCATGAGCTACAGGCATACGCCAAGGTAAATTAGAGCTGCTTTAGAAGGCCATAGGAGGGCAGGTAGGTGAAAACGTATTGAATTGTAGATTCTCTTTCTGCTAGAGATAATATTACAGATCGTGTGTCCTGAAGGCCAAAATTATTAATTCGGAAATATTAAAAAAAATATGTCACAAGGGATAATTTTAATGATGGCCAAAAAGCCATTAACAATACCGCGCCCTAAAAGCTAATCTAGAAGAAGCTTAGTTTTCACTGTTATCACAAACATGAACTGAAAACGTAATTCAAAAATGTTCTACACATCTACAAAATTCATATATTAACTAAGTCATTATGAATAACAGGAATTAATCGTGATTAATCATTTAAAAAATAAAAATAGTTAAAAACTCAGCTAATTAATGAAAAAAATTATTACACAAGTTGATAACAGGTATTTTATTATCTATCATTATTTCGTGAGTAAGTAGGCAGTTTTTTCATCATTATTTCAATAAAAGTGGGAAGTATTGCATCATTGAAGGTTTAATCAACCACCTTGTCAATATCCTCTTCCTCCGCTTAAAATACAGACTGTGGCTGGCCAGCGCTGATCCTAAGTCTTAATAATTTTTTCTGGATGCTATAAAAATTTTCAAATTCCTATCAGTGTTTTTTTATTCGATTTTTTTTTTTATGAGACCACTACACAAGTATACAATCACGTAGAGAGAGAAAGAAAAAAAAATGTATTACTCGGTAACTAGATGGTTTGTGCATATAGATGAGATATTCAATACCTAGTGACTCCCCAACTATATGATTCTTTAAACAATCGTCAAGGTACTTTCCGAATCTTCATGATTAAAAATCAATAAATGACAGCAAAATTTAAAAGTTTCAAAAATAATGAAAGTCAACGTGAAGTCCCACATATTCCTTCTTCCCTCCCTCAAATTCTAGGAGACGACGAGCAAACTGTACAGAACCTTCTCTTATTTATCAGCCGTAACTCACTCTTTCCTCAACACTAGTCTCTTTAACCTCACGTGCATGCGTCTCTAGCCCTCAGGCTGTGGCTGTACATGGCGCATAATTAAAAAAAAAATGAAAAAATCTGAAGATTCAAAAATTGACAAACACGAGTAAAAAAAATTAAAAAAATTTCAAATTAAAAGAAAATTATGGCTACAGCTGCGGTATACAGCACAATGAAACAAAATATGTAACAGATGAATGTACATTAAAATTAATTGTACGTGATACAAACCAAAAATACAAAATTTCTGCAAACTGACATAGAGAGTTCATTCGTTCCATTTTGAAGTTTTTCCAACAACTAAAATTACATTTCAGCTTCGACGAATTAAACTTCTCAAAATATCCGCGAGAAGACAAAACAAAGAAAATATATATTTATCTTCGGCTACGACAAAATCTAATCCGAATAAATTCAAATCTAAGAAGATGAATTCGAGGCCAAATAGTTTATGTCAAGAATGAATGACTTCATTGAAAAAGGATGAAAGGTATTCGACGATGGTTTACGCTCGACCCCTTTTCCTATTGTCTTATCTATTTTTTTCTCCCCTTATCGAAGATCCGAAAAAGCAGATAAAACGTTGCTTCGATTTACATTTCTTATGCCCTGCAACTCTTTGTTCAAGACACCTGCGTTTCTATATACCTCCGTATGAAAACTCATTCCATTCAATTAATGTGATAATTAGCTCGTATTTAGGGGCTTCTACTATGAAATACAGCGTACCCGTATTTCGTAAAAGGATGCGGGTTTTTAGTGGACTTTACTGTAAGTAAATTCCACCAATGTGTTCGCTAAGGTTTTTTTTTTGTTTGTATTTTTCAAATTCCCATTCTGATGGACTGACTAGAAATTTTTACGATAGATAGGAATAGAGTTCGAATGCTGAAAAGGTTTTGCAATTAATTCGTCATCAGAAAGTTCAACTTTGAGCTTTTAAGTTGAGGATATGATTTTATGTCCAAAGATAACTTGACTAGAGTGAAGGAATCTACTCGAAATTTGAAAGATAGGAATAGCGAGATGAGTTTGAGAGCTGATTAATAAATAAATGAAATTTAAAAATATATCGAACAAAACAAATTAGATGGGCTTAACAAAATACATAAAATGAAAAAATTCGATAAATTTAATAATTGTTGAAATAATCAAATAAAAAATGCAATACATGAAATAATTTGAAAAATGAAATAATTGAATAACTATTTTCAAATTTATTTTATTTACTTTATTCATCTATTTTTGTAGGTACTTAATTTATTCATTTGAATTATACAATTTATTAATTTATTTTATAATTATTTAATATATTACATCTATTCTATTGTATTCTATTTATCTAATAAATTTTGCTTAATTTATTTCAATTATTTCAATAATTTTTAATTAATTAAATTATTTATTTACTTTATTCATTAATTTCAATTATCAATGTATTTCATATAATATTCAATTTGAAGACCCTTAATAAAATAAATAAATAATACAACATAAATATTATAAAGTAAATTTCACTTATTATGTGTAGTAGCACCTAGTTATCCGCGAGATTGTTAATTTTAAAAAGGAAAAGCCTCCGAGGTAACAGCAATAGCTATACCGATAGAGCGTTATGAATTTAATAACGTGATAACAGCGAACGATGAAACTAAGGAAAGTTTTCTACTCTCGGCTATGATCTCGAAGACGACCAAGTTTTTAGTAATCACGCCTAACATTCGATGCAATTTTAATTAAAATTTTCCGCTGGTCGTGTTTCAATTCGCCTATAAAACTTAATAGGCGAAACGAAAGTTGCAAGATGGGTCGAAAAAAAGCGAGATATCTAAATGCTAGATAATATTCGCCGACGTTTATGAACTGGAACCGTATACGACTATACGTGTTCGCAGCGGGTATATGATTTGTCGCTGTGTATGCTCTTATCAACCGAAGAAGCAAAAAATGTCGCATTTCCTTTTTTTCCCGGCTCGCTATTCGTGACGAAGAAGTGAGAATGTGAAATTTATGGCCTATATCAACATTTGGAAGGGTGAAATGTGTACATGAATTTCGCTTGATTTATTTCCCATCTTCGGCTAAATGGTGTACTTTATTGTTTCAACGCTTAGACTTATTACCAGAAGGTGGAATTTTTATCCGCTGCACGTAAGAGCAGCGATCAATAACCGAAACGATCAACAAAAAAAAATGAGGAAAAAGAAACTAGTAGTAGGGTCGAGATTTGTAACGTCGAAATAATTTTTTTTAATACGACAGGATTGGAAAATAAGAGATATTTTCACAAATCTTCTTTTTTAAGCTTTGTCAAAGTGTGAAACAATTTGAGTATATTTTTTCTCTTTCATAAACGGAAAACTGTGACCGTGACATTTTTTTATTAATTTTTCCGAAACATTTGTCAGCGTACCAAAATCTATATAGCTTTTAAAACAAATAATAAAAAGTTTAAAAAAGTAGCAGCTATGGTGTATTACTGGAGCTAAGTTTTAAATTAGGCTTTATTTACGTTTGTAAGTAATATAGTCAAATCAATTTTTTAAGCCCATGTACAGGCCATATCCATCATGAAGTCCACAATCTCTATCTCATTTCTCCAAAAACTCACAAAAATTTAAATTTGAAATTCGTACCATTTTTTGATCAAGAGAATCAAAAAAGTTTTTTCCCAAATTTTAGCTATTTGAGGCTTTCGAAGCCAACCTCCATTTTTGGCTATCCTCCATTTTGAATCGATTTGGACTGAAATTCAAACAGTCATATTATGGCATTCAACTAACCCCATTTACAAAATATCATCAATTTAGGTCAATTTGGCAAGGAGATTTGCTAGATTTATGAAATTTCCCCTCCAAAAAATTTTTTTCTTTAACTCCCCTCCATATTAACTTAGGAAGCTAAAATCGATATATTTTAGTAAATTGGGCTCACATTATCATCTGACGCAGTAATAAAAGAATGTTGACTTTTCGTACCCCACCACATTTTGGAGAAAAATCACCCCCCTTTCCCCTCCCTTCTAAAATTACGTGTGGAGGTAGAATTAGCATGCAGCATACGTCTTATTTTTAGTAATCATATGAGTCGACATTCATCAATCTTGAGCCATTTGAGGTTTCTCAAGCCTTCCTCAAACTTGTGTCATCCGCCATTTTGGATCCGTTTTGATCCAAATTTAAGGGATCATATTCTAATGCTCAAATAATTTCATATACGGAGTTTGATTTTTCTAAGTAAATTTGGTGACCAGATATGGGAGATTAAAGAAATTTCATAGCTCAAAACTTCCTCAAAAAGTCATTTTTTGCTCAAACATCTCTCCAGATGCATTTGAGAGGATGTAATTTGCATATTTCAGGGTTGGTAACTCATTTTTTATATGAAAGGAGAAATGAAAATTTAAAGCTATTTACCCTTTTTCCAGACCCTTTGAAAATTTGAGTGAGCGGCCATTTTGAGCAAAATTAAGAAAATATAGAAGGGGCTCTGCGGAATTTCACAAAAAAGATTGTCACCAAATTTTCAGCAATTTCCATTCATACCTGCCGCCGCTGCCCAGGGTGGGGTAAATATATATATACATATACACCCAATTACAATACTTTGTTGCACCCGGGTCTTTAAATGAACTTGTTGCATCCACTTCAGTAAAAAATCACATTTACACATCTGATGTGGGGTACATTAAAGTATCTTAAATATCGAATTGAGGACAACAGGTTCAAGAATATATGAATTTATTCATCGAAGTATTTATGGCTTACCACATACGACTTACAAGCGGCCTTTTTTTGATCACTAGTGTTCTCTAGAAGGAGAAAAAATATATATAGCTATAACTCCACTGAATTATAGCACCCTGTAAAAAAGTCATCTACAGACTTTTCATAGCATCACCAATCATTCTAGCACACTCTCATAAGAAAACGTTAAAGCAGTCGGAGGATGTAAGAACGTTGCTTTCGGCTGCGACAATGTACTGTATAGACCACTTTGGATGCAATAACGTACAAAACTATATTTATAGATTATAGTATCCAAAAAGTTGAACATTTCTTTTATGATTACATATGGTCTAAAAAACCATGATTTCAAGACCACACTCTTCCTCGCTCCTTCTTTCCTAAATCACGTAGACTGAAATATCTATTGTTTAAAATTAAAAACTCAGCCAAAAAATCAATACATCAAAATGAACTCGTTTTATTATTAGATGGTAAAAAAATGACTTTTCTAGAATATTTGAAAAAAAAAAAATAATAAACCAAATGTAATGAAATATTCCGAAAATCCGCGCGTATATGGGTCACCAAGCTTATCTCAGTTATTAAATTATGAACTGAAAAATATCTCATAACACGCAATTCTATCCCTTTCTAGGTCTATCAAGACAATTATTAAATCATCGCTTGCTAAATTGACAACCCGAAGTCTCTAATGTACGAATATGGAATAAAATATCAACGAATTTAATTTCATCGGTGACCTCACGAGGTAAATTATACGTATACATTTTAGTATAAATACCACATGTCCACATACCACTGACCACCTCACTGATATGACTATTAATTCAAGAGACAGAATATACTCCACCCTCCACCTGTTACCCATTAAAAACAGAATCACTCTGATCGTCACTAATTGCGCTAAATTCAAAATAGTCATAATGCCAACATCAAGGTCAACCATCAACTTCCCAGCGTTTATATCATATTTCCATTCGATACAGCACACTTCCTGCGATACTTAAAATTTAATTAAAACGACGACATCTGCGTGTGTATTTGACTGCGTCGAGTTTTTCTCTCTTTTTATCTCATTATTCACGAAAGGGTTAACAAGGGATCGGCGGTAACCTGAAATTAATCTTGTAAAGTCTTACCTAATCTTTTTAGGCATCGGAGAAGAAACCATATACGTACCGGAGCCAGGTTTTTTGACGATTACGATTTTCGTGTAATGATATATTTTCCTCGTTTAGGTCTCGAGTAACCCTATTTCGTCGTCACTTGGCCCGTAATTTGTGTAGGTGAGAAATGAGGGTGTTGGGAGATTAAGGGGGTGGTGAAACACGTGTATAAAATTGAATGGAGTCGAGTTCACATTATCGAGCACGCTGATCGATAATTGAAGGGGTATTTTTCCAGTCTTAGATAATTCATTTGATACGTTTTTAATATCTTGACTCCCTATTTTCTATTTTCGATTGCAAATAAATGAGAATTTTCTTTTCGATTAAATTCAAAGTATTATCGACGGAGACATTGATACATAAATACATAATTATACGTAAATGAAACAAAAAATTAAATCATCACAGAATAACAAATATAATTTTAACTAGGTATGCTAAATTGTATAAAAATTAAATATTAATAGCGAGGAACATTTTCAGAAGAGTTGTTAATTAAAAAAACGATAATCTAACAGCCTATACTATTTGGAAAAGGATGGAGTCTTTAAATCTTTGCGGTTCAAATCATTTTATAAGTATATTACCCACGTACAACTTTTTGATATTGATGGTATTTCTCTCTCTCACTCTCCCTCCTTTCCACCTATAAAGATAAAAGTCACTAAAAGTTAAGGAAGAGACTCCTTGTAGAAACACGAAAAACAACTTTTTTTATTCACCTCAAAATGGCGGTTCATTCAAATTTTAAAAGGGGATTGAGAGGAGGTAAATAACTCAAAATTTTTGTTTTTGGTCTCAAATGAAACAGCGAGTTGCGTACACCAATATATCCAAATTTCAAGCACTCAAATAAATTTCGAGAGGAGTTAGAGCAAAACACAGTTTTCTGAGGAAGGTCTGAATAATGGAATTTTTCTAATCTCTCATATCTCTCGCCTAAATCTACCTGGAAAATTCAACCTTCGTACGTGGAGTTAGTTACGGACCAGAATATAGCCCATGAAATTTGGCTCAAAGAGAACCCAAAAATGGCGCATTGCCGAAATTTGAGAAAGGCTTGAGGAAACTCAAATGGTTCAGATTTGATAAATGTGGACTCATATGATTACTCCTAAAGAGAAATATGGTGTATGCCAATTTCACCTTCACACGTGATTATAAAGGGGAGGAGGAGGGATTATTACCCTCATAATGTGGTTATGGTACCCAGAATATCGTCATTTTTGATTATACTGTCAGGTGATTACGTGAGCCCACGCGACTTAAGCATTTCAATCTTAGCCAGCAAAAAGAATTTCGAAGCGAATCAGAGCAAAAAACGACCGTTGCAGGGGAAATTACAATAAGGAATTTCATAAATCTCGCATATCTCCTCACCACATTTATCTAGAAAGGTGAAAATTTCTGTGCATCAGTCGTTCAGGTAAAAAGTGATGAAAAATATGGCGGATCACCAAAACTAAAATTTGAAAAATAGACTGATTAGGTGAGGATATAATATACGTAGAAGATTCAAAGAATTTCATGACTCAAAATTTCCTCAAAAAGCTGTTTTTTGCTCTAATTCCATTCCTAACCCACTTGATAAGCTGAAATTTGGATATGTTGGTGTCCGTGGCCCACTCTTTCATCTAAAAACAAAAACAAAAATTTTGAGCGATTTGTTCTTCCTCCAACCCCCCTCAAAATTTGAGTGATTCGCCATTTTGACGTATATCGAAAAAACGAACAAATACCTCTTTGGAACTTTTAAGAACCTTTCACCAAATTTTGAGCGATTTTCATCGATACCAGGTGGCGCTACGCATGCTGGGAAAAAAAATACATATGTGACCTCTCAAGCGCAAAGGTACCACAAGTCGGGATTTTTGAAATCAAATTCTTCAAGTTTTTGAGAAGTGGAGACTATTCTCGTTCGAATGAGACCAAAACGAGCCAGCTACCTCTAAAATTCATGATTTTATAAGCCTTTAAGTTTTGAGTATTCAAAAAGTAGGTTTTGAGAAAAACGAGGTTAAAGTTGAAAGAACAAGAATCGCTATATTTCTATGTTTTAATTTTCTTTTATTCGGCAAAAAAATCAAAAATGATTACAATCAAGTTGAAATAATTAAGAAATTTTCATTAAAATTACAAATATAAAAATTTTGCAAGGACTAAAAAAGTTACAAAAATAGGGAGAAAAAATATTTTTTTCGTAAAAATTTTCATTGAAAAATCATCAAAATTCAATATTTCCACCACTTTCCAATCGAATTTCGATCTGTGACTTCGTTATCGTATAGTAGACGTGTCAAACTATCAGAATCCGCTGAAAACCGATTTTTCAATTTTTAGTCCAAAATTCACATTTTTGTCCATAACTCGCAAAGTTATTTTCCGACTTGTGGCCTCTTTGCGCTTGAGAGGTCACATATACTAAAAAGTTGGACATTTGCCAGACGATTATAAATGGTCTGAAACGCAAAGATGCAAACACCTCCTCCTCCCCCCTTCCAAATCGGGTAGACTTAAATAGCTGCCGTTTTTTATTAAAACCTCAACTAACAAATCACATGGATACATATTTAACGAATTTGAGCTATTCGAGACTTCTCAAGCTTTTTTTAAATTTTGAACCAGATTTGCCACATTGGATTAACTCTGACTCAAATTCGAAAGCTTATACAACGATCTCTCACCCTTTCTATAAGCAAAAAATGAGCTTCCCATTTATTAAGAAGCTATGGAGACACATTTTTCTCAAAATTTTTTACATGTTGGGGAACAAAAATTCCGAGTTTTTTGTAGGCTTCACTCTATTTTTAAGGCGTAAAAATAAATTAAGGTAACAGAATAGAACATTATTACTAAGTTATTACGTTTTTTTTTTTTTTTTTGATAAAGTTACCATACCGAATATAGAAATTAAAAAAAAAAAAAAAAAACTCTATCTACTTCATAACTTTTTAATCGCTATTTATGCATAAATTTAAATAAAACCGAAGCACCAAAAGTGAAAAATGTCGCTCCTATAGACAATCAATTACTCTCCTCGAAACCTAATCGAATGTGATTTTATGAAATAATTCATAATCGTAACTCAGTAACAACCCATCAAAAAATTAATACGTTCACACGACTGGAAATTAATGTCCTTTTACTTCATGTCGTCGATTCCAAAGCTATATTTTTAGCAAGGCCTATTCTTTTAAAAACCCCACGAACACCGAGCACGTCGTTGACAAATGTAGACAATCGAGCGAATCTATCGTACGATTTATCCTCCTCGTGCGAAGCTTTTAACAGCCACTTCAAACCAATAATACCCACACACGGGCGAAAAAAAATCCCATTAATTGTTCGCAGAAATCTTCACTATTAGATTCTCGTTTCAACTCTTTCGTTCGTAACGTTAATGAAAAACTTACACAGCACAACTTCTCCAAAAAGCTTCGACGAATCACATTCGACCCGCTACGAAGGACATTGTTTAATGAAAAATCAATCCTTCGGCGACATTAAAAATTCACCGTTTTCCTACACACCGCGGTCCCTAATTGGTCGCGATATCAATGAAAAAAAAACCATTCGAACGGCGAATTGGCGCTAATTATTCGAATCGTGTTTCTTCGCACCTCGACATAGTCGCATATACAAGGCGCCCATATACCTACGCTCTTGAAAATTGACCCTTCCTAAACAATTATAATTGATTAACATGACGCGGAGGGGCCTCGCCTTGTCGTCCCACGAATTTTCTACTAATTAACATTTATTTATTTATATGTCGCTTGAATAAACAACCGAGATGGTTGCATTTTTCAAATGAAAATTTTTCAATTACTACGTTATTAATACGGAGATGTGTATTTCATGGTTTTATTTAATTTAGGTTAATTATTTAATTCGAGAAACGAGTCTAAGCCGCGGTCGTATGCTTTTCCGTTCTATGGTAGGAGCATGCGGATGTTTGAGGTCGGATTGTCGGACCGAGGTGGTCGTTTGTAATACGGATCAGACGATATTTTCGAATAATATGCCACCACGAGAATGTGGAAAATTTCAAGAAAATTTCTCACCGTAAAAAACCAGGTATTTTCGTCATCGCATTCTTAGAACGAAATATTTCCCATTTTCCACATATTGAAATCGAATATATATTTTTTTTTTATTCACGTATCGTTTCTGTAGTACATATAAAAATTAACACCAAAAATTTTTATTTTTATTTTGAAATATATTATTTGCCAACGAAAATCACAGAAACTCATAGTTGTCAAATTATAGCTTTTTGAGGCTTCTAAAGCGTACCTCAAATTTGATCATCCGCCATTTTGAATCTATTTTTCATCGATTTCGACCCGAATTCACAAGGTTATATTCCGCTTTCCAACTTATCCCATATACAAAGTTTCAGCTTTCTAGGTGAATTTGTTAAAGAGATTAGTGAGATTCATGAAATTTCCCCTCCAAAAAGTTTTTTGATCCAACTCCCCTCCATATTGACTAAGGAAGCTAAAATTGAAATATTCTAGTAAATTGGGCTCACATTATCATCTGACGCAATAATAAAAAAATGTTGACTTTTCGTACCCCACCACATTTCGGAGAAAAATCACCCCCTTCTCCCCTCCCCCCCAAAAAGTTACGTGTGGAGGTATAATTAGCATACAGCATACATCTGATCTTAAGTAATCATATGAGTCAAAATTCATCAATCTTGAGCCATTTGAGGCTTCTCAAGCCTTCCTCAAACTTGAGCCATCCGCCATTTTGGATCCGTTCTGATCCAAATTTAAGGGCTCATATTCTAGTCTTTAACTAATTTCATATACGAAGTTCGACTTTTCCAAGTAAATTTGGTGACGAGATATGGGAGATTAAGGAAATTTCATTACTCAAAACTTCCTCAAAAAGTCATTGTTTGCTCTAACTCCTCTCCAAATACATTTGTGAGACTGAAATTCGGATACGTCAGTGTGTACAACTCACTCTTTTATAGGAAACCAAGAACTAAAATTTTAAGCTATTTACCCTTTTCACCCACTCTCAAAATTTAAGTGAAGCCCCATTTTGAGGTGAATCAAAGAAACAAAAAAATGCGTTTCGCAGAATTCCACAAAGAGTCTCTAATCGAATATTGAGCCATTGAAAAATATACCAACAGAGTAATTACTGGGGGGCTCCGCCCCTTACCGCTTCACGGCCCAACATCCGGCGAGTTCTTCGGGCTTCGCCCTCGGGTTTCGCAAAAATTTGGATGGGAGGTTCAAAAAATCCCCAAATTTTGGTGTTTGGGGCATAACTCTCGTTCTATGGGACGAAAAAGATTCATATTTTGGGTTTAGAGTTAGGATAGGATTTGAGAAAAATTAATTTTCCGAAATTTTTATACCTCAATTTTAGCACCTCTTCCCCAAATTTGGGGCCTTCAAAATCAAAATGGGTCGTTCGCTATAATTTTAGCATCATCGACCACTCAATACCTTTCGATTAAAAAACAAAACAACTTCCTAGCTGCAATAGGGGCCGAATGATAAATTGCTGAACTTTTTTTGCTTGTAGCTTTATACATAATGTATATAGATATGATAGTAACTGGTCTGCTTTCTAATTGGTGATACGTCACATGCGCAACGACCAATAATAAAGCTAGGATGCCTACCTCCTTAAATAATTGTGGTGTGACGGCGATGATTGCTACGTACGTACGCTCGGTACAGCCGAATTACCACTTTCCGACTTGCTGATTGGTTTTTACACGCATGACGTACGACCAATCAGAAAGCGGACCAGTTACTATAATTACTCTATGGCAAAAAGGTGAACACTTGTCATATAATTGCAAATGGTCTGTTTATTTCATGAATTCTAAAATAACACTGCTTCGTCTAGTAGGCACACAGCTATTACATAGGCTATGCCCCACTACCAGTAGAAGCAGAACAGTGTAGGTACACAGTTTGACTGATACTATGGAGTCACTGACGTCACCTCGAACTAACGCAGGGTTTCAACCAGTGTTGCCAATTGGGCAAATGAAAACTTATTCATCATATTCATTTATTATTGTTATTATACCATAACATGGTCTGAAGTGCAAAAATTTGAGGACCCTACCCTACCTCAGTCACTTCTTTCCAAATCACGTGGGCTGTAATAGACATTAATTTAAATTAAGAACTCGGCTAAAAATTATTTTTTAATGTATGGAAAATTTGTGGGTGCGTGTGGGGCACTCTCAGAACCTTCCTTCAGCCTAAGAATTATTGTTGGCTCTGCCATCGAATCGGTGTATTCATTCATTACTATATGGAAGAAAAATTAATTTGGAACAGTGGTACCAAAAATGGTTTCACGTTGCCACTCAGACAGTTAGAACATCACTCAGCCCTAGAATAAGGATTTTCATGCCAAGGGGCCATTACTTATTGAGGGCATTATAGATAACAACTTAAGAGACATAACTGAAAAACAACTGAACCCGAAAAGGGGACTTTACTTAGTTGCACTTTTCCTTTTCATGACATTAAAAAAATTCACATTGACTTTTAAAATAAAATTGGTAAAAAATTAGCATTCTTCTAAAGGTTTAAAAAGAGTAACAACGATAATACTTCGTCACTAAAAGACTTCAAAGTTTTAGAAAAAATGAGGCATTACTTGAAGATACTCGAGATATATCCTGCATAAGATACACTGTTACTCGTTTCAAAATACCCCTCACCCCATCCATCCGTTAACTGGCTCCTTCCTGATCCAATGTAATCAATAAATCACGAAAATAACATCGATGCTTATTTTATTACAATTGTTTATTATTTTTCGAAAATATTAAGTACAACAAAACAGCTACTATATCTTCAACGTGGTTTTATTACCGTGGAGTAAACGTTACGAGTTAACGACTCTGCCAGTACACACAGCGAAACGAATAACATCATCAATATAAAGGCATCTCAACCAAACCCTACGATAGAACTCAAAGACGAGTCACTCGCGCCAAAAATTATCACCGAATGGTAAATCAAAACAACGAATTATTCATACAAAATGGAAATTCGCGAAATGTATTTCGCCATGTGTATAACACACATTCGAGCCGATCCATTTGGGTGAAATAATAACTTTCAAAAACAGATTCGTAATAAAGTTCTTAATCTTATTATGTAAATTAATGAATACTCATTGATTATAACCAATTCCTGCCACTGTCAGAAACGTATGGAATATTTGAATAATTCGATAAAAGCGTACGCGGTCTGGTTGTCGCCGATTTTTCTACTCGCTTTTGTTATCGCATCGGCGACGAGATTATAGACCTTTTTGAAAGCTCATGAAAATGTTTATTTTATCATCGATAAAAACCTCACGACATTTTATACACTTTTTTATACATACCTGTATGGGTACGAGCAATACATGCTAGCTCAGCGAGCCGCAGTCGTTTAATTATATCGCGGAAGGGTGTCTCGATATGAACAATAATATTACGTAACCAGTTTTTTTTATTCGATACGCCTACGCTTGATTTTTTTTTTATTTGTGCATCAGCGTTGGATGCTTATTACTGTGCGAGCCTCGTGAATCGAATTACATCGCTTATACGACAAACTGTGATCGTTAAAGTCGACTAGATGGGAATATTTCTCGAAAAATTGATGATCGACGAATTTAATATTACATTCGACGTCATCGTTTCGTTCATACGAAATTTCGCCTTCATTTAAACGATCGAATTGCTGACCCGAGCTAACTAGCCGTTGGCATGTACGATGCTGATAAATCGGCGTGATTTAATGGTCTGAAAATGTATCTGTTTTCCTGATACGTCTAAACTTCGAGGTATAATGTTGCGTTGCTATAAAAAAAAATACGACAATTTTTACTAATCGTAATTTCGAATAATCTAAACGCACTCGCTACGAACCAATATTTTCTTTCCTACTTGAACATTTGCTGATTTATGAAGAATTTTATCGTTTCAAAATAAGAAAATAAATAGCTCAGAATAATCTGTTTTTCATGTATAGTAAAAAAAATATACTAAAAAAAAACCTTTCGTATCCTAAAATTTCATTTTACGAGATAATTTTCGATTTCAAACTGCAATGTCTCAATTCAAACGTCTTCATCCATAATCCTTCACACAGGGTTGAACTGAAAACCAGGAAATGACAACACAATACCATTTGTAAAACAAAATTGGAATCATCCAATATTTTGAGCACCCCTTTCCCTTTTGAGAATAAAGTTATAGAAATCGATAGATTCGAGTCTCAAAAAAATTTTGGAGGTTTAACCAGCCCACATGGAAATATTTATAGTTTACCATTTTAGTGGAGACAAAATTTTGAGATAGAGCTTTTAGGTCATTTCAAACTTTTTTGGCCTTAATAGATACGATAAATTTTCAATATTAATTTAAAAGAAATTGATTACATTATTACTACTCTATTCAAGTCTGTAGCGAGGGAGGGACTAGGAGAACTGAGTCTTTTCTAGAAAGAGTTGACCTCCTAATAAAATTTTCTGCGTCAACTAACAGCAAAAAGTCAAAGCCCTCTCTGGGATTTGGTTAGTCTCACCTGAAATGACAGGCTAGCTCAATGCCTGATGCTAGACGATGTAAAAATTAAAGAAAATTATTACCACTAGGAACTACGAACTTACAGGAGCATGAAAACTCATTTTAATTTTCGATAATTTACCACGCTGGGATCCTAAAAATTGCAAATATATCTAATGGTTTCATCAACAATCCCCCTCTTCACCCAACATTTCTAGTGCGCTGGCAAAAAGGTGGGGGATCCAACTTTTTTGTTCAAGCAAAATCGCTCAGGAAAAAATGGTTACCGAATGAGCTCTCAGAAAACGAGAAAATATATTAATATTTGAAAGTATTACGAGCACCTGTCAAACTAAAGTCAAAGTTTTCAAAAATTTGAAAATTCTAAAAAAATAGAATTTTGGTTGATTTAAATTTTTTTTGCGTTATAAACATAAATTTCTTCATTTAAAGAAGTAATAGTACAGGGAAATACGCTCATTTTTTGACCAAACCTGGAAAAAAATGGTAGTGAGCTGAATTTCGCATTATATGTGCAGAATGGTGCCCTTAACAAGGTATAAAAAGTTGTCACCCCTAGGGGGTGAGCTAACCACAGGAGGAGGCTAAAACCCCGCAAAAAACAGTTTTTCAACTGTTTTTTGCTAATATCTTCGAAAAAAAGGGTTCTACGTCAAAATAAGTTATATCAAAAAATGTTCCCCATTAAATTTCCTACAGAATGAGTGGAACAGTTTTCTCAAAAAGTCATTAGTAAGCCCAAAATGGGGAGGTCAAAATATACCAATTTTTAGAATTTTCTTTCGAAAATCAATTCTTTGTTTATATCTTTTATACGGTGCGTCCTACGCAAAAATTGTTAATATTGAAAAATATTCTCCGTTCAATTTTCTATAAGGTACATGAAAAACTTTTCGCAAAAAGTCATAAAGGGCCCAAAATACATTAATTTTGGAAAAATTTATTCATATGTGTTCATATCTATTATCAAGTGACCTATGTAGGTGATAAAGATGAACAAATAATTTTTACTGATGATTCCCCCTCCTCTTCCTCCTCCCTTCTTTTGAAATCCTTCTCCAGATTTACATTATAGAACAAAAAAAATTACAGATATATTTTGAAATATTTGTTTCAACTCGCGTCGGGATCATCTATTCCCTCTTCATCACTCATTTCCACCTCCATATTATTTGCGGAATCAGTTCCACAACAATGTCTGTAATTTTTTTTGTTCTATAATGTAAATCTGGAGAAGGATTTCAAAAGAAAGGAGGAGGAAGGGGAGGGGGAATCATCAGTAAAAATTATTTGTTCATCTTTATCATCTACATAGGTCACTTGATGATAGATATGAACACATTTGAATAAATTTTTCCAAAATTAATGTATTTTGGGTCCCCCATTTTGGGCCCTTTATGACTTTTTGCGAAAAATTTTTCATGTACTTTATAGAAAATTGAACGGAGAATATTTTTTAACATTAACAATTTTTGCGTAGGACGGGCCGTATAAAAGATATAAACAAAGAATTGATTTTCGAAAGAAAATTCTAAAAATTGGTATATTTTGACCTCCCCATTTTGGGCTTACTAATGACTTTTTGAAAAAACTGTTCCACTCATTCTGTAGGAAATTTAATGGGGAACATTTTTTGATATAACTTATTTTGACGTAGAACCCTTTTTTCCGAAGATATTAGCAAAAAACAGTTGAAAAACTATTTTTTGCGGGGTTTTAGCCTCCTCCTAGGGTTAGCTCACTCCCTAGGGTGACAACTTTTTATACCTTGTTAAGGACACCATTCTGCACATATAATGTGAAATTTAGCTCACTACCATTTTTTTCCAGGTTCAATCCTTATTTCTATGTACTATAAGAAATTTTTGTTACCAATTTTTTGAGGTGAAGTGGATTCAATTTTCTAATTTAAAAAAAAAAAAAAAACACAGAATTCAGGGTATTAAAAAAATGAGAAATAAAATAAGGAATATGTACGCGTATAGCACGAGCTTAACTTGAGGTATTTAGGACTCAACAGACAACATGATCGATTTTTATCTCATACGTGTCCCCAAAGTATGAGCTACCTATTTTGTGGTAAGATAGTTAGAAGAAGCAATTTTGAAGTAATGTGATGATACTTTGGAAATCACTAAGACGTGAAATGTAAAAATTGGGCATATTTTATTTCCCGAGTTTATATTTTTTTTTTTTAGTTTCCACAATTTTAAAAACATTGACCTCATCTACTTAAGCACACTCATAAACTTTAGGAACTGAAATTTTTTCATGCTATCTGAGGATCATTTGTCAACTGTTTGTATCTCTGGCTCCGTTTTTGCAAAGAAACTCGAATTTCGAACTACCCAAGTGCACATAAACTCGAATGTAAAATTTAATAAAATTAAATCCTTCGAGGTTTCTTGGACACCTAAAAACTCAACCTCAACCTCTAAAAATTCCGAGTCTTCACTTTCAATATCTTACTAGAAAAAACACCCATATTTTAAGCGATTCGTTAAAGCATCAAAATCTTGACGTAATTATTTCAAAAAATTATTGGGGTCCTCATAGTTGTCACAAATTGGTAAGAAATTGTCAAGATTGAAACCTCATATTTTCGAATTTAAGTTCTTAAGTGCATTAGAATTTCTTTGCTGAAAGGGGGGGGGGGAGGAGAGATGAGAAGGCGAAACAGTAAGGTATAAGGCGATTCCATAATTTTTTAACTCGTAATCAGTGGAGACAAACATTTTTTTTTTGGTGGTGGAGGGGAAGAGAATAGAAACTGAAAAATCGTAGATAAACCATATTTTCGTGACTGTTTGGTGGTGAAGGGGCGGGGAGTAAAAAATAAAAACTGATGCATCCAGCGTAAAGGTGCATAACTCCTTTCATGAATTTCAAGAGGCGAGTGGGGAAAGAAGAACTGATTCAAAATGCTCTTATATTTTACGCTGAGAAATAAGATTATATTTTTCACGACGAACTATATTTTGAACAAAAACTAGCATGATGGATTTATAAGAATTTGGAGAAGGAGAAGAAACGATATTTTTCACACTTCCTTCCTCCAAATTTTTTTGGTGCAAAAATCACTCTTTCTACTTCAACTTCTGTCACTTCTGCTCTAATGAGCCCAGTGTTGTAAATTTTCAAAAAAGTATAATTTTCATCAACTTACACGTATTATACTCATTTAAAGCTCGGTGGAGACTATAGATCTACGAAAAAGCCACTACATCAATTTCTTGTATCATATTAAACGCAGAATGGGAACACCAATAGCTCACAGTATCAATGACACAGTCGTAGTGAAGCAAAGAAAGCATAGCAAAATGGATCATCGAGATGATCAGCGTTAAGGTGAAAGAGGTAACCAGTACAACAAATATCATTGTGTTCGTACTTTTTCTATCGTTCTGGTAGCTTCGCTACGCTCTCATTACGTAGCTAATGTATCCCAACATATAAAATCGTCTGCAACGAAGCCATGGCTGAACAAATAATTAAAATCAGGTGTAAAATCGGCGAATAAATATCTCAATACGAAGCTCTTCAAAAAAAATGTATAATAATAAAGCCGACTGTTATTCAAGAGCCTTGATACCTATTACCTACTCAGGCTGATTCCTATAGGCGAGCTGGCGAGCAGGAGACTAGAGAGAGGACGTAAGTTGAGAACTAAAATAAAATAATTAAATGCATTCGAACGCATGTATAGGAAGGAAATCTATTCTATAGCTATCGAGAGATATGGCTTCGAACAGGCACAGGAGAGTTTACATAATTTATACGTATTATATTATGCTATCAGTTTCACTGTTGTGGAAATTAAAGAAGCACTCGTAATATATCACCAATAACCTGAGACCTTTACAGATTAACTCTATGAGCATAAAATGCGTAGAAAGAAATTTTCATTTTTGAAAACCTCCATTTTTACAACTTTCGTCTACACAAAATCTCATAAAAAAGTTTATTACTTCGAAGAAAATAAAGCTTCAATCTACTCCGAAGTTGAAGAAAGTGTTTCTACGAAAAAAACTGTTGCCGAGTGTTTTAATTATAAGTGAAAAGTTTCAGAATACACCTACATCAATCTGGTTACCATTGGCCCTGGCTCGTCTAAATTATCGAAACATTTCGAATCGATAGCGTAAAATTCGAACACAGGTACTGTATTTGTTACTATAGTAACTTACGATCGCGAAAAGTACGCTCGTATGAAAAAAGAAAATACACAATAAAAATACAACCGAGCGAGATTTCTTTTAACAACCGTCGCCGAAATTATGACGACAGTAGAAAGATAAAATATGAACTATTCGATCGACCGTGTTTATGTATTTTGGCAACGCATCGCGACCCTCGCCAGACGCTACGATAATAAACAAAATCCCAAGGCACGAAGGCGATTCCATTTGGAAATCTAAAAATCGTAAATTTTCTTTCGGCACCGTTTCGACCAACCTTAAAAATTGACCATATTCAAGGCTGAAGAGCGAACACTGAATTTACATCATCGACCAATTGAGCTGCATTTTTCGCGCGAAATTCGTGAATAATCTCGTACCACATTAATGGGCGAGTTAATATCGCAAATTATATCGTTTATTACGTAGGTACTAGGTATTACTTGATAAGTTTCAAGCGTTACCGTCTAACGATCACGTTCCTCATATTTTCAATGTCCATTAAAAATTTTTTTATCAATGAATTCGATAGACCTATGACTATTTAAATTTCCCTTAGACGTATCAGTCGAATACTCCAGATAATGGTACTTAATAATAGCTCGGTACTGAAAGTCGGAAACTACATCTCGATCACTTCGTTAACCTGCTAAATCGTGTGAACCGTGAACTCTTTAAAATAGCTTCACGCTTATACAAATCTAAATCATGAAACACATCAACACTATCTAAACACTCCTCATTTGTTTATGCATTGTGTGAAATCTCGAGACATCGTCACACGTGCCCAATTACTGAACCTGAACAGTGAACACCTCCGCCCGATGACTCACTCCGTTCGTCGATTAATTCGCCATAATTTGGAGGCTCAGATTGAGAAATTTATTTGCTGCGGGAATATCAATGAAATGCGAGTAATTTACATACCGAGTGATTCATTGCTTTACGCCAAAGTCGTAAAAATATTGGCGTAATTTTGATAAGTCATCGGAAGCGAATACGTGTACGCGTACGCGTAATGGATTGTAATTACGCGAGATTAGGTATCATTCAATTGGAAGCTGCTATCAATGAAATTTAATTTGACGGCGAATTGGATGCTATGTTGCCGTTTCTTTTTTAATTGAACTAGTAACCTGTTTGGTGTTCGACAATGTTCTTTCGCTTATCTGATTCCGGATAGTTATGCAGTCGAGAGCTATTAAACCTAGGCAAGATGGACGTTTTGAGCTATCGACGAAATATATTTTTTTTAAATTTATATATAATTCTTTTTAGCTGAGTTTTTATTAAAAACGATAGCTATTACAGCCTACCTGATTTGGGAAGGGAAGGTCGGGGGAGGGTGGGGTCTTCAAATCTTTGCGTTTCAGACCATTTGTAATCATCTGGCAAATGTCCAACTTTTTGGTATATATATATTTTTTCCCCCACGCGTAGCCGCTCAAAATTTGGTGAGGAACTCTTCTTGAAAATGCGCAGAAGTTTTTTGTTTTTTCGAAAAATTTCAAAATGGCGGATCACTCAAATTTTGAGGGGGCTGGAGAAGAGGCAAATAGCTCAAATTTTTCGTTTTTGATCTCATATGAAAGAGTGAGTCACGGACACCAACATATTTAAATTTCAGCTTCCTAAGTGCATTTTGAGGAGAGTTAGCAAAAACCTGTTTTTGAGGAAATTTCGTTTTTTGTGTCACTCACCTTGCGCAGGCGGGTGTGGATAAAATTCGCTCAAAATTCGGTGAGGAACTCTTCTTGCAAATACGCAAAAATAGTTTTTTTGTTTTTTCGATAAATTTCAAAATGGCGGATCACTCAAATTTTGAGGGGGCTGGAGAAGGGGCAAATAGCTCAAATTTTTTGTTTTTGATTTCATATGAAAGAGTGAGTCACGGATACTAACATATCCAAATTTCAGCTTCTTAAGTGCATATTGAGAGGAGTTAGATCAAAAAACGGCTTTTTGAGGAAGTTTTGAGTCATGAAATTTCTTGAATCTTCCATATCTCCCCACCAAATCAAGTTAAAGAGGTCAAATTTTGTGTGTGAGGTTAGTTGGTGACCACAATATGACCTCTTGAATTTGGATCAAAATGGATCTAAAATGGCGGATTATCAAAATTTTGAGTAGAGCTTGAGGAGCCTCAAGTTGGTAAAAATGTAATTAATATGAATTCATATGGTTATTGGGATAAGTTGTATACTATATCCCGAATTCACTTCCATACATGATGTTGGAGGGGGAAGGCGGGGTTATCAACCTAAAATAGTGGTGGGGGTACAGGAGGGGTCGAAAATTTTTTATTGCTGTGTCATATGATAAAATGAGCCCAAGTGACAAACGTATTTTGATTTTAGCTTCCTCAGTGATTTTGGAGGGGAGTTGGAGCAAAAAACGGCTTTTGGAGGGGAAATTGCTGCAGGAAATTTCATGAATCTTCCATATCTCATCACCAAATCGGCCTAGAATGGTCAAACTTTGTGTGTAGGATTAGTTTGTGACCAGAATATAACCTCTTAAATTTGAGTCAAAATGGATCCAAAATGGCGGATTATCAAGATTTGAAGATAACTTGAGGACCCTCAAATAGTTATAATTTGAGAAATATGTGCTCACCTGAGTTTTTTGACTTCATAACACAAAATGAAACTTAGAAAGGAAAAAACAGATTGGAATAGCCCAATAATTAATTTTTTGAAATTCTATATGTAATTTTTTTTTAAATTCACCCCCATTATGAGAAATGTTTTCAGTGAGTTTGGGGACTAAAATGTCTTGGAAGCTTTTTTAAGCATAATTTGGCCACTATTATGCTAGATGCCTTGACCCTCCCCCCCCCCTACAAAAAAAAACACCCAAAATTGGGTCAACCTAATATGTTTGTCCATTTTCTAAAAATTAAAACAATATAATATGTAGAGTATAAAATGTCACTAAAAAAATGAAGTTTAGGTATGCGTAAAGAAAGAGAAAAACATTTTCAAAATCGAAATAAAATTAGTTACAATAAATGGTTAAATCAAAAAATAACATGATATGAAAAATAAAAAAATTAATCGAAGGACTAAATTCTTACAAAATTCATCATATGAATCAAAATTCGAAATTAATATTCTAATAACTAATTTTTAAAAATTCTCAATTTATATCCAGCTCATCCATAAAACATGAAATTTAAACAAATCACCAAAAAGAAGACGAGAAAAATCAAAAAAAAACGTCCATAAAATATGGAACTATAATAAAACACAACACGTAATTACAAGCCTCACATTTAGGCTCTTACCACACCACTCAATATGAACCACTAAACCCAAAAATTAACCCATTACTTTATTGAAAATACGATTCCGAAGGATAGTCACGTTTTCACAACTGTCGGATTACGCTTAAAGAGCCGAACAACCGCAACCATATGAAGACAGCTTTAAAGTTGCTTCGACGTTGGAAAATTTGAATGATAAATCTATTTTTGATAGAACTTGTAAAACCTCTGGTCCGGCCGGAGAAGTTTCGCCATTTAATATTTCGTTATCCTTTTAATCAATCAATTTCGGCGTAAATACCTCGCATGAACTCCGAGTAATTTTTACAGGCGCCCATACGACGGTACGAAAATTCAATATCTTAAGCTATAATTATTCGACGGTCCGGGCTCCCATTTGAGGCTGGAAATTACACGAAAAAAGCCCTTGCATGACTATTCAACGCGTTATCGCATCTCGTAATGAGTCTTAACTGCTGGAAAAATGCTGTTTCCTTGTTCCTTTAGGTTAAATTATACCCCATTTGGGAGCATCTGGAAACCCTTTTAGATACCCGGTGAAAGTCTTGGTTTTAGTCTTTCAAAGTATACCACCAATTTACAGCTCGCGTTGCAAATAATTTATTCGATTGAGCTTTTGAACGTCGCACGTATAATATTAAAAGGTCTGACATTTGATTATTCCACACCTCACTCGTATTTAGACCACAAAGCGTCGGAGTGCTGATCACGACCACTGATCTCGTTAGCGAAGTCGGTTTCCCACCAAAAACCTCGATTTCTTTCGCTTTTTACGCCTTTTCCTATTTACTCGCGAGTTTCGTCGCGAAATTGGATACGTAGGTGATGAAATGAAACGCGGTGTCGCGAAAATATCGAACAATGAGATGGAATTATGTTTGGAAAAGTCTCGCGAACGTATTGTCTACCCTGTGCAAGAATTTTCAATTTGCTTGTTTCATTTGGATTATTTGGTTGCTTAGGTTTTTCCACCTCCATATCGTCGACGCGTAATGAAAAAATATTTTTCGACGTGAGAAATCGTTACAGTAAGAGCAAACGTGGTTAAATTCATCGCTGTAATATATCTACGCAATCACCTCGTGTCGTCGTACAAAAACCTCGAAATTTAATAGTTTACGGCGTTGTTGATTTACAAAACAACATTTTTTATAAAAATCCTTATTTCATATCTGATAAATACAGGAAAAAATTGATTGTGAAGGATTTTCATTGGGGTGAGATTGTTCTTCACTTGGTTTGGAATTTGATTTCGTGAAAGAAGCACAAGAAATAAAAAAATTCAGCTTTCAAATTTGCTAAGGATGTTTTTAAAAAGAATCTGATAATTAAAAAAATAATATTTAATTTAAAAAAAAAAGTAAGCATCCATGCCGCATTACTGGAGCTGAGTTTTAAATTTCGGTTTGTTCGGGTAACCCAAAACAGGCCTCAGATTGTCAAAACAGGTCTGGGATTAACATCACCAAATCCAACATTGGGACTGCCTTTACTGTAGTACATTTCTATAAAATATCAAAAAGTTGGGCATTTACCAGATGATTACAAATGCTCTGAAACGCAAAAATTTGAACACCGTACCCTCCCACGGACCCCTTCATCCTTCATAATCAGGTAGGCTGTAACTTCGACCATGTGGCGTATATTTTTATCAACTTCCGAAATTCTTTTGCAGATATATTTGATTCTTATTTTTACGTAGATTTCTACGACTAATTGAGCGATATAATGATCAAAATTTTCTAATATACCCGCATCTTCTAAATCACATAGAATGTGATTAATAACTCCAGGTATTTTCTTATCATTTAATAAGGCATTTTCATGTTCCCTAACATGCTTCTCCACTTCTTTACAAACTTCTACTAATGTTTCGCTAGGTATTATTAATTTTCACCGAGTATCTCATGATTTTGGCGCGAGAGATAAATCTGTTATCACATACAAAGGTACTAATTTGGATCCATAGACTTTAGCAAATGGGCTTACAACGAGTTTCCATATAACCAATGTTAAATTGATAAGAATTAGCAGTCCATATACTATATGGTCGAAGGGCTGTAATAGTTATCGTTTTTATTGGAAATGCGGCTTTAAAATCAAACGAGTCCATACTAAATAAAATTATATTAAAGTTGCTCAAAATTTGGTGAAATGTGTTCAAGTGAACATTTTTCAGTTCCTGAAAATGACAGTCACCTCTAATTTCAAGGAGGGTAAGGTAAAAGAGCTTCAAAAAAATCAAAACATTCATTCATGGTTTTCAATATTAAAATTTCAGCATTTTATACGAAGCTACGGGTGAGGTGAGACTATAATTGCATCTCTGAGGGAACTTGCAGTCATGAAATATCTCGAGTACTTTATATACTCACTTTAAATCCACCTAGGAAGCCTAATGTGAGATTATATGAAGACTACCATATGATCCCTTGAGTATGAATCAGAATAAACATAAAATGGCAGAAGCTTTTAAATTAAGAAGCTCTAAGATGAAGAGGGGTTTCAGGTTCCGATTAAGTGGGGGGGGGGGAGGTGAGGGGGACGGAGTGAAATGAAAAATCGAAATTCTTCAATTATGGTATCATATAATAAAATATGAATAGAGCCCTAATTTCTCAGAAGGTCTCTTGAAATGTAAATATTAGATTCAAAATATTTCCATAATTCTAATTAGAATTTTTTTCATTATAATTATCTCGGAGTTCTGTTATGTAGGACTGACAGACAAATAGCCAGATAAGGACCAGGAAGGCGGAGCCCGATCTACAAAAATTTGTATCCTCAAAGTCCCCTCTAGCATTTGGTTGGCTCCCTTAAATTGACATCATGCTATGAACCTGAAGTTGATGGTATTCTAACCTCAAGAGCCTACAGTCAGCATCGGTTTGGCCAGATCGAATGGTCAGAGATTTCCGACTTGTTTAAGCCCAAATCAACGCAAAGGCCAATTGGAATTTATTATTTATTTATTTATTTGGTATTGGAATTTGAAAATTTTTCCTACGTACTAAGATAATGAGCCAAAAAACAAATTTTATAAAAATCTTACAAACATCATGATGAGAAAATTTTTTTTCAAACACCCACGAATATAAGAATTACGTATTACGTTTTGAATAAAATTACTAACGTTGCATAATCCATAGGCAGAATGGATTTTTTTCAAAATTTAGTGTTTAAAGCATTCAATTAAATATTATTAATAATTTTATGGAATAAACAAAATTGGTGTTTTTTCAAAAAAATTTTCTTCAAAATTCTGAAACAACTGTCCAATAAAAATGTTTAGTCGTTGAAGGGCCAAGAATATCTTTTGGGCACAAAAAATTCAAAATTTCAAAAACCAAATTTTTGAATACTCTAAAATTTCACCTTACTTCCATTCTGCCTTTGGAAGTTTAATTTGCAAGCTGAAATTTTCATCACTTTCTTTTGAGGTCATTTCGCAATAACTGGATACTAGTCACTCGATTTTTTGAAAAAAAAAAAATACATATTTCAGCCTACCCTCGAATGGATGGGACGAAGGGGGGGGGGGAAATGAATTACTTCACTGACACTAACTAAAGCACCAAATTCAAGAGTTAACTCTCTTATATATTTATTACCTTATCATCTTCATTTGGAAAATTTTGAAATCTCTGTTGCTGTATATATGGACTACCAATTTGGGGGGAGTGAACCAATTCTTCAAGTATCACATTTACTTCTCAAATAGCAAAAATTAGATACAACTTTGGAACTGAAGAAATGATAAATGAGAACCCTGGAAAGGTGAAAATTTGGTAAAATCTTTTACTCCAGTCATGAAAAGGCCAAAACTGAGTCCATACTATCTAATTATTAATTTATGATTTTCTCCCTAATTGATGGGGCATATAAAACTTGTAGTAAAAAAAAAATTAAAATATTGATTTTTTCCCAAATTTCAACTTTTTAATAAATTTTCAAAAGCTGAATTTTTCGACGTTTCGATATCGTACGACAACCACTGCTCCCTAGTTCCATCTGCTTCTCGAAACAATTCAAATCGGGCACAAAACGAGGATGTGTTTACATACAAATATTTTTCCCGTAAATTACATTCCGAACGAACGTTTCACCAACTTTTTTTTCATTACACGCGATAACACGAGTTGAAAAAAAATCAACGTCGAGAGAACAGTTGAAATCTTTTTAAAGGAACCCCATTAGGAAAAAATTCTCATTAACGTAACCCGTCACCGAGTCCGTTAATTTACGTACATATTAGCTTCCTAAAAACGAAAATGTTAATCACCAAGTTCTCCTATTATGGTATTTTTTCCCTTCGTCTTGTAACTCACCACCGTTGAAAACTCGCCACTGAAATATCGTACAAAACGACAGAACCTTTCGACGAAAGCTCCATTCAACGAGTACTAAAATCGTATTCCATCGAGCCCGATGTGATCGATATTTCCTGCTAATTAATTTCATTAGCGTAAGATGCCTATGAGCTTTTGAGTACCTGCAAGCACCCGTTTTGCATCGTGAAAAGTAGTCTCGCTAACAAAAACCGTTTCCTATTAAATCCACTTATAACATACGTCAAAGGGAGTAAGGTATAAGCTGATTTACAAGCCGACAACCGTTTAAAACAAGTTCACTAAATTTTATAATTGCCCACATCGATTTACGTTTCTATGGAAATATTTTGTTTTGTTAAACCTGCTCTATAGCGAACACGTTGCATTCAAGACGAATGTTAATGTCGAGACGTTTGTATAAATGTAATTAGCCATTATGTATCACCATTATGAAACCATCGCATAATAAGTCGGTCAAATTATTTTCTAACATCTGGTATAGCACATAGTACGTATTAAACCACGTAAATGAATATACATAATAAATGATGAATTCTTTATTCTGTTCATATCTCGTACATGTGGCGTTCCACAGTATGACTATGCAATTTAAGCGTCCTAGTACTCAAACACTTCCTCACCTAACGGAATTTCTTGTTTGCGTGGGAACTCCACGTCTATTACCATAGAGATGATACTAGTTTTGATGAAAATTTTATGCACACAAGGCGATTCTTCTTTATGCTTATAGCAGGCTAGGCAGTATATGTTACTTAGTTAATGAACAAAGGGGGAAAATATCGAAAATATTAGATGAAGGAATTTTTTATATCGTTTTCCATTTCACGAATGGTGATGTTGTGTTTCCTAGAGGAACGATGGACTTAATTAACGTAATAAAAATGCCCGAAAATTGTTTTGGATTTTATTTAATGTAATCTGAAGCATTGAAAAAAAAAATTGAAATACCGAATGCGAGACATTTTTCATTAATTAAAACATTCACCTTTCACTTTTCAAACTCTAACCTTTATTTACCAAGTTTTTTATAATATTATTTTTAATTTAATTTCTACCTATTTATAACAATTTTCCATTTCCATTACAAAATATTTTAAATTATGTTGATGTATTCTATTATTATTATTATTTTTATTTTTTATCAACATCTTCACATCTATTGATCCATAAATTAGATAATTTTAAGCTTACGCGAATGCAAATTTTCCCAAAAGGATACTACATTGATAACGTTTATAAATCGAGGTACTAGCGTCAGCCGAGCATAGATATTAAATTAATCCACACGACGAGATTCGTTGTTCATTTAGGAGCCAGCAAGAAGTACACGGCGGCGATGATACCTCGGAGACTTGTACGTTGGCAATTTAATTGAAAAAGCTTCGCAGGCAAAAGTTAAATTAAGTATAAAGAATCCGGCTGAGCGGCGTCGAGATTAGCGCCGGTATTACTGCATTTTCAGCGTAACCTATCTACTCGAAATCGTGATAAACAGCCGAATGATTTTTCACAAGGGTGAAATTAAATTTCATTTTTTATCGGAAGGGAGTAATAAAGATCTCAAGACTTTAGTGTGGTAGGCTTTAATATCTATAGCTATTGTTTTAAAGTTGACAAAAAATTTCACGAGTCCGAGTATTATGAAAGGAAGTACGTGAAATTTTTAGAATGGATGAAAAAATATCGATGTTATTCAAATTCAAAAAAAAAATTAATTAATAAAATTAATATTCTAAACGACTATCGTTACCTGCGTAGAAGCAAAATAATATATAAAATATCCTCGCCATTTGTAACTTTCTTTCGCCACACATCACCGATCACCGTTAAAATAATTCGACTAATCTCAAATCGAAAACCAATTAATCATTAATCACCGCGAAAAAATTACGATCTCGACATCATCACATCTAGGAACATGTTACAAAACGCGCGGCAAACTTAAAGATGATAAAAGCGAGTATAAAAGACTACTATACACTTTGGTCATCATTACGTACGGCGAATTATCCAAATACGCGATAGATGTCGTTGCGCATTGTGTGGGAGTTTTCGGAATATAGTTTTTAGCTGAGTTTTTAATTAAAACCAAATCTATTACAGTCAGCTAAAGTGGAAAGAAGGACATTGCATTTTTACGTTTCACGTCATTTATGGTTAATTAGACAACGTCTGTTATGCTGCGCACCAGAATTGCACCGGTGGTTTTTGCAACCTGGAGAAAATTATATAGGCAATATTAATTTTTTGTAGCATACGTACCGAACTCAGAAACTATTATCAGCAACAGAACTTATGGCAAAGAAGTTATGTTAGAAAAAAAATCACAGAAAAGTGTAACAACAATACGTGTAAGTAATAACGAATAATAAGAGAGCAGAAAAAAAATTATATAAAATTAATTTTTAAAAATTTTAGTAAGTATACAAATTCTTTTCTGATGTCCATGAAAAAAAAAAATTACAATTTTTTGAAACCGTGCAAATTACAGTGAATTGTGTCTCTAGTCTCATGGTTGGACATGACACGTTAATGAAAAAAAAAATAATTGAACATTCAAATTTTTAGAACAGCTGGATTTTTTTTAATAGTAATGAAAATTTTTTTTACCATATATAACTTTTTTTAAATGCAAAAATAAGCTCCTATTACAGTAACACATATCCTCCAAGAATGTTCAAAATATAAAATTCATAGAAACTTATACTTTCCCAAACCCGAAATCCAATACATTTTACAAAATGATCCCACTAGCATACTCAACTTACTGAATTTCCTCCACTCAACCGCCTTATACCCACTCCTGTAACTCTACTCAAACACGCCTCTAGCCCAGCGCTGTACAAGGCGTCAAAAAAAAAAAATTAATTCGTCAAATTTTCAAAATCTTCAAACATTTGTTTGACAATAAATTTGTAAAATGACTTAAAATTTTCAGATCCTTTAATTTTTTTTAAAGTAATAAAATTTAAAAATCAATTCTTTGAAATTTTAATACGTTTAAAATAAATAGTTCCGAAATGTTCAGCTCTCGAAGTAATTGTCACACGAATTTGGGGATTTTCCGAGAAAAAAAACCTTATTGAAATCCTTTTTAAAGCTGTTCCAGGGAGATTGTTTTTTTTTTTTTTTTTTTAAATTAGACATTAAGTCTTCCTCCTGTCCCATAACAGCTTCAGAAACCGAATGATTTACTTTCTACACAACTTTACCCTGTCGATTTCCATGATTTATAGTTACCAAAGTTTTCTTATTTGTAAAAAAAAAAAAAAATTCTTTGAAGGAATGAAAATACGACGGAGTTTGGTTTATCGAAATTAACTTTGACTCGAATTTACAGCCTTAATTTTGAAATGAAATTAACTAATTTCAAAAATTTTTCATCATCATTCATCAAGGTAATTACCGAATTATCGAGAATCGAGTAAAAACTGCAAATGAAATGAATTCAAGAAATCCTTTCTACGAAATTAAAAACTTACTGTCATAAAATTTTAGATTTCGGGAAAGCCCACATCATCAGATAATTTCATTACGCAGAAATTGGTCGTATAAACATATTTTCGTTTTAATATCAACCATCACGTACCTCAGTCCAGTCATCATCACGAATAAAATAATTCAAATTCCTCCATTTGTTCAATTAGCTACATAAAATGAAAAAACTACAAGTAACCATACCACCTTCTTTAAGTTGAGTTTTTTAACAAAGAAGGTTCAGATTTAAGCCTAGGTACCTTATATAAAAATAGCGTGCCAACAGGAATGATCGATATATTTTTTAATTTCTTTAATGCTAATCATTTAATAAAATTGAAAAGAAGGAATATTAATAACCCGTTTACGCTTAGCACCCATATCAGGACATTAAAGAAACACTTTCTTTTTTTGTAATTTATCGCTCATAAATTCTCAGCATCTGCTATTTCTCTTCGAAAAATTCAGACTATTTCAAACGACCCCAAAAAATTATAGAAACGTGTATCGTAGATGAACCAATCACTTTAAACAAAATTACAGATTTCATAATAGAGTCGAGACTAATGAATCAAATCTAAAGTAAACACAGGCGTAAGACGTCAGAATTAATAATTAAAAAAAAATTATATTATGTATATTTTTTTCATTAATGAATGCGTAAAAGAAATTAAATTGAATGAATATCTTTTATTCAAATTTCAGACATGAAAATATTTTCTATTATTATGTTCAAAAACAAAATTTTTAGGATTGATGAAATATTAAGAAAAAAACAACCTAAAATTTCAATTTAAAAGAATATTTAAAATTATTGAATCAAAAATGCAAATTTATATTATTTTTTCTCAATTTAATGTATATAGGAACCAGGTAGTTATATATGAAGCTACAATGGAAAAAAAAATTGAAACTAGAATCACATAAAAAATATGTAACAAAATTATGAAACTGAAACTTTTATCACGTAATAAAATGAAATATACGTACATGCAATCATATTTGATATTACACAGTTACACACTATATCACAGATTTTTATACATATTATATGAATGTAAATAAAGCAAAATTTTAGAAATCACCCAAATCGAGTCTAGAAGTAGTGGAAAAACACAACCACCTTCAAACGGTGTTTCAAAACAATATTTCTCCTGTAAAAATTTATTCGCACAGTTTCGCAAATGAATTGGGACAAACTGAATGCTTAGGCCAGGTTAATTTTTTTAGCATTTTAACATGGAAAAAATTTATAAAATCTAACTAGCAGTGTATTTATGCACAGTATTGTTTTGAAATTGCCAAAAAATGATCCTTGTCTATTATTTGTTTTTTTTTTTTTTATTGTAAGCTTATGTGCTTACACTTAAATTGTTTCCTTCTATAGTAATCATTTTACAAGATTCAAAATAATAAATAATTAAATAAAAATTCTAATGTAATTTTTCATTTTTAAAAAATTTTCAATTTTCATTGATTGTTCATACTTCTTACATACATCATATCATTTTTACAACGTTTTATTTATTTCATACTAATTTGCTCTGTATGCCCTTTATTTTCAAGAAAAAGTATAATTTTAATTTTTGCTCTCATATTAACTACATAAAAGGATTTTTTTTGAAGACGTTCTAATTGAAAAAAGTGTTTGAAATGTATCAGAGAGCCGTCAAATCCCATGTACCCAATTTTTTTGTATCAGTAGAACAATATTTTTTCACAATTTCAAACCTATCTTTGGTGATAATTTTATATTTATAAAAAACCAAGTAGGTACCTACTATAGATTTAGTGACATCAAAAATTTGCCCCCATTTAAATTTACTACCCAATTAAAGGTCTAGTTTACACGCAAGTAAAAACTAATTTAATACAATATTAATATATGTAACATCATTAAATACAAAACGACAGGTTTTTTCGACACTTTCTAACACAGTGATATGAGATAATAAAAAAGAAAGGATTTTTAATGCTTTGAATTTTTTTGGGGTTTCAAAGATGAAATTCCAACTCTAAAAACTTGCAAAAAAATAACTGCCAATTTTATCAAAATTCAAAATGTCTTTTTATCGATTTGTAAGAAAATAAAGAATTTTCTGTTTTCAATCATTTCAAAAAATATTTGCATTTTGATTTTTGATGGCTTAATGTTGCAGCGAAAGATAAATGATTTTAATGTTAATCATATCAGTTTGTACTCTTTACAGTGTTCCGACTTACTCATATCTGAATCTTCATATTCACTACACTTACAAGCATCTATTGATGCATAAAAATAGTGTGATCTCAACTGTGAGCCTCTAGAGGACAGGGCTGCCTACTGATCTTTACTCATAGGCACTAGTCATCACCAGCCATCCAACACACACACTTACCCCTCCAGGTGCTGTACCCCAATTCACGTAATAAGTATGATACCAAACACAAAAGAACTTCATTTTTGAGAATTTGAAAAACTTACAAGTAAATTAGTTAAACTGAAAATCTCTTCAAAGTGTTAGATTTTATTTCATCGGAATAATGTTTTCTAGAAGTTTCTGTTTTATCAAGTATTGTTTTAAAATAGTGGAATATAATCTTTTAAGTTGCATTTTGGGGCTCTAATTTATCATGAATTTATTTATAATAGGCAAAGCGCAAAATAAAATCTTTCCAATAATTCTAATCAAAACTCAAAATTTAAGTTGAGAATTATTGAGCTCTCTAATTTGTTTGGGTTCATTAAGTAAATGATTTAAAGAAGAAATGAGAAATTTAGGAACTTTAGGCTAGTCTAAACCTCTAATTTCCCCACTCTCCTTGCTATGCCACTGATTATGTGAGCTTAGAACTTTCTAAGAAAAACCATGAACTTATGCAAGGTCCCTTACATATGTTCATGGGTTTTCTTAGAAAGTTCTAGGCTCACATAATCAGTGGCATAGCAAGGGGGGAAATTATAGATTTAGACTAGCCTAAAGTTCCTAAATTTCCAATTTCTTCTTCAAATCATTTACTTAATGAACCCAAACAAATTAGAGAGCTCAATAGTTCTCAATTTAAATTTTGAGTTTTGATTAAAGATTTTATTTTGCACTTTGCCTATCATGAATAAATTAGGAACGTAAAATGCAACTTAAAAATTTAGTTTTTTATTATCTCATATCACTGTGTTAGAAAGTGCCAAAAAATACGTCGTTCGAAACACATGAAAATCGCAATTGGTTATGCAAAAATAAAGTATGTCCTCTTTCTCTAGTTGCAAATTTTAACTGCGCATGAGAACTGCATTATATAAGGGAACTCTTATGTAGTAGTAACCATTACATACACACTCCATATGAAAACCAATGTAAACACACTAGGAGTCTTTTTTCATTTTACTTCATCACGACAGCATTAGGTTAAGGCTATGCTCTTTGTTTATATTTTGACAAGAAGAGGTTCGTTTTGAACGTCAACTTCAATCGGTTATTTCTCCTTGAAAACGCGATTTAATTTATTCCGACCAGTTTTATTTTATTTATTAATGTTTTAAAAAGACCTGACTTTTGCGATATTTTCGAATATTTCCTTTCCTTTTGATTTAAGAAGAGTTAAGTGGGTGAGAATTCGCGAGGTATGGCAAAATTTCAAACGTTAATCATTCGTTTTAGAAATGACATATCGAAAATTTCTCGAAATACAAGTCTTAATCTAATTCTAAAGAAAGTATTTAAAAAAAGAAATTGGAAAAAAGTTGAATTTCCATCAAGAAAAAACTGATCAAAAATTGGAAATTTTTGTTGAAATTGGTCGAAATCGTTCGCTATAAGTACAACTCTTTGATGTATTCAGATCTTGAACGATCATTAAAATCGCACAAGTTCGTTCAAAAACGTCTCATCAAAATGTAAACATGAAGTATCCCCTTAACAGTCCATGAAAACAACAAGAAACATATAACTCAATCATACTGCACCATCATTACGCACATTATAGATCATCTACAGTCATGATTCATAGATTTTTAGGGTGATTCGATTAATACATAAAATAAGAATGGTGCTAATTCATTAATGTGAAATCAAATAAATGTTGTATAATTCAAATACAATAATTATCTCGCGTTATTTCCAGTTATTTTACTTCACAATACCTCCTCTATGTAAATAAAGTATCCAATTAAAATGCTAAAGAGTCCTGAAACAGGTTTAACCCTGCGAAATCAGCTATTCAGGTTCAATCATGGTTAAACCACATTCAAACTATTCTAATATAGCCTCTACCATTAAAATTTAGTTTTAAAATTGGACAAGGTTTAACTCAATATTGTAAAACTGCCCTTTAAACATTCGGATTCAGTTTTGTAACTTTGCTAGAGTGATTAACAAATCTCACTATAGAGTACCACAACTAGCCAGTACATTTTCAAACTCTTATCTCTCAATCACTGAAGCTTAATATTTCAAAATCTCGACATAAATTTCTTAAATAATATGAGACAAGGGTTTAATAATTTCTTCGATATTAATGAATCCAATTTTCTGAAAAAAAAAAAAAAAAAAAAAGTTTAAAACAATTATTCTATATCGTGTACTTACCATTGAAACCATACTCACTTCATCCTGCAGGTAGGAAATGCTGACTTCCAAATATTTCGCCAATCTCGAAGGATCAAAAAGAGCTTGCAAACACTGGTGAATGAAAACCAATAACACTTCGTTAAAACACGAACAAAATTTCACAAATGTCTCCCTCTCAGTATCCAACCAAGTTATATACTCTTTATCGTAATACGTGGACAATGTTCTAGCAACTGTTTCTAAAGAACTTTGCAATGTTTCGGTTACGGAAACGATGCACCCGATTGGAGTACAAAATCTCAAATCATTGAATGCCGATAATACAGCATTACAGTATTCAGCCAAGGGTTGATATTGTAACAGTGCCAAGGGTGGGTTGAAGTTCTGAAGAAGACGAACAATGTAAATGCTCGTTTTGGAAAATACTTATCATCAACCAATAAATAAACACTTACCTGGGTATCCGTATCAAGTTCATTTTTCAGCAGCAACGAGTTCGATGTAGGGTTCGATTTTAAAATTGAAATCATGCAATTGCCGATATTGCTTTCAAATTGGTTATTGGCTCGGGTCAGCGATGCCTTAAAATTGTTCTCGACGGTGGTAACGAAGGAGGTAATCACAAGGCTTCGGAAATCAGCGCCAATACGCCCAAAAGATTGGCCGAAATACATGCATTGGTTTAAAAGCGAATCCAAAGAATTAGGCGCACATTCTGGTAAACATGAATCTACTGTGGCCAGAAAATCATTCATCTACAGAAAAAATTTGCGATTATTTCGACGAATGTAAAACACATGAATTCAATTTCGAACATACTCGTTTATTCAGCCACGAATAGAAAACAGAGTACTTCATGTCGTTTTGTTTGGTCATCACTTCGTCGTCGGTAAATACAGCCCTATATTGAGTGGCTACGTTAAAAATATTCACTCTTGTTAAATCTATAACGGTGCTTAAATACTGAGTTTCTGTAAAACAATCAGACATTAACGATTTGAACTATAAGGCTATAAAAATATCCATGAAGCTTACTATTCTCATTTGGCACCTCAGCGATCAAAGAATCCAGCCATAAATTCCTAGCCTGTAAAAATTTCAAACGCAATTCCACTTCCGAGAAAATATTCATTCTTCGTAAATATCCGATAATTTGTAAACATTTCGGTAAAGAAAGATCTGTAGTCAACTGTCGCAGCAACTGACGCATCAATTCCCACCAACTTTTATCTACATCTTTAGCAATCGTCTAAAAATTAAATATATTTTTCGTCAAATGATCACGAGAAGGGAGAATGTTTGTTATGAAGTATGAAACCAATTCACACACATTTATCAAAGGTATATCTCCGTGCTGAGCGACTAAACGTTTTACGAATGAGGTCAACGATAAAGCTTCTTCATATGATTCGCCACGTATGCACGTATTCATGAACTGAGGTATTTCCAATATTTGCAATATTTCAGCGTGATTCGATAATATCATGTTGTTCTTCCTTTTTCGTTCTTTTACTTCCACAGAATCAGCGATGAAGCGGTTGCTTTCTTCTAGCAACTTTGGGACTTCATCGATACAAGATTGAAGCTCCTCTTCGATAGTGCAAATCTAAGGTATACAATACAAAAATGAATTAAAACAATTCTTTTTGGGTTTTTTCGTCTGAAGTGCATTCATAACATTTTGCGCTTACGTTCTTATAAATACTATGAGAACATTCAGCTGTCTGAATGAAAGTTTTATAGTTGGATAAAGCTAAATGCTTTAATTGACTATTGACGGAATTTATTTCCTCATCGATTGTTTTCTTTTCTTTATCTGAGATGGGATAAAAATTGATAAATTTAGTACGCAAGGATTTTGAACCTGAATTTTGATTTAGGAAGTGAAATTAAATTACGTACGCAGTTGATCTACGGTTAGAGTTCCAAGTTTATGGATGTATTTCACGAAATCAGGATTATCGCGATACTCTTCTGCAAAAAAAAAAAAATGAAGAAAATACAGTTTTACAAGTCGAAACACTCATCATGTAAATCCTCTTTGATTACCTGGAACTCCTTCTGGAAACAGGAGATTGATCAGTTTTTCAGTTTCTATATCGAAATCCATGGTTGCTTCAAAACGTGAATGAAGAATGAAAATTGACTATGTAGTTTATGTAGTCATTGAAGATAGATGAAAAAGATATGGTAATAATTCAATTTTTCAAGTAATGATTCAGTAATACTAGGTAGATAAGTTTACTTCAAAACGATAACAGAGAACAGTGATTCAATGATCGACGGAATGCTTTCGTAAAAATTTCAAAAAAATAAACAGTATATCCCTGTTTTTATATCATGAAACCTGACCTGAATTATTATTTTATAATATAGAATAAAATCAAATATAAAATCAACCGAAAAAAACTTTAAAAATTGCGAAAAAAATGAAAAATTAGAACTTAAATCCCAAAAGCCGAACGGCATAGACGTGGCGGGAATGGCGGGAACAGAGAGGACGGTATAAAATTAATTTTTGACTTTTGGGTGGAGAAATTAAAACGAATCATCTATCATTGTGATTGATAATTGGTCTTCTTTATGGCGGATAATTTGATTTCTCGTAAAAAATACAGTTTATTTTTAAGATTTTTATTCTTATCAATAAAATGAAATTGGATGATTAAATAATCTTAAAAATTAGAAAAGTAATATTTTGCACGAAAAATGAATTATTACCCAATGCTGTACTTATTCTATAACGTGTCTCACTTGATGTTAGGACTTGGAAAGCAAATTGTGTTTGCTTGAAAGTAATGAAGTTATGATTGATATAGTTTTCAGTAATAATTTTGATAGCTTGACTGTGTTCCATTATGAATTTATCAACGTAAGTAACATCCTATACAATTCTTTCTGAACTTTTAGTAATCAGAATCTAATTATTATTTGTGAAAAAATGCGTAGAAGTCGGCATCTAATCAATACTTCATGAATATCAATCTTATTAGTGATAATACTTAACATTCGTTTTGTAATGGAATTATTTATTATTTCCTTACTCAGAGATTCTCTTCGCATTATATTATGTTTTAATTATGAATTCATTCATGGTGAACGATGTTTAATTCAACTACGAAATGTACGGCCGGTTCATAACTAAGCAATATAATTATGAGTTTTGAAAAGGGAGCATTTGCCATGTTCTATGTATCATCTACGGATTTTGCTGTTTCAAATTCAAAAAGTCTTTTATTTCTAACAAATTACTTGTTATACACGATGAACTACAGTTTTTCACGAATAATTTTTTTTTATTGAGATGGGCAAGAATGAAAAAACTGTTTTTTACCTAAGTTGAAGATGTAACCAAATTTCAAAGAAAACAATATTGAAATTTTTCTAAGAAAATAATGTGTCCAATGTTTGAAGGATTTATATTAGCGAAAATCTCAATTTAATAGTGAAGCCTCAGAAAAATTCAAAAATTTTACTTTATAAAATTTTATTATTTGCATCTTGAACATATTCCAAATAAAAAAATAAAAAATTTGTCTTGAATTTCTACCATGAAGGTATAGGTTCTGAACTCAAATACCAAAAATTTCAATGGGTAGTTTTTTATTAAATTTAGGTATTTATCTTCTTTTTACGTCTATAAAATGCAGCTATTCATCTCGGCCACCTCAAAAATGCGAAGAAAATATTTTTGAGTCGTATTCTTTCTACCCTACAATTGCTCATATTGTAAAAGCCATATACAGTGAAAAAAAACGTAGAATGCTTTCTTCATTTAAGAAAAGTAATTACAAACTAAATTTGTATATTCTTATATGATATACATTCACATTTACGTATTCATTGAAAGTTTACATTTCACGTCCATATTGCTATTTTACTTATAAGTATTTTAAAGTATGTGAAATATATTCACTTTTGAATTAAATAATTAATCTTAGTAAGGAAAAAGTCTTCAACGCGAATAAAAAAAAGTACACATATTCGAAACATTTATTACTATGTACAAAACGGTCACGATTCTTCTTCATCTTCATCTTCATCTTCTTGGAAATATCGAGGCGAATGATACTGCATGGTTGGAGTTGGTTTAACATAAGAGGGAAACATCACCCTGGTTAGTTCAGCTCCAAATCCTGACCCTTCGGCTTGACTGGACACAACATCCTTAAAAGACTCACCAAAGATGCCATCAAAAGGTAAAAAATCCTCAACCCCGATATGCCTTCCTCCTCTCACTTCCTTAGGTAACTCGTATTTCATAGGCTCCGCTATATCGTTGGTGTCCTGCAACACGACATTATCGGATCGTTCTATTTTTCCAGTGCCGTATTTTTTTACTTTAGAATGACCTTGGATTATTAAATAGGTGGGTTTTCTCATCGATTGACTATATTCGTTGTAAGCAATGGGATTCGGTGTCAATGGCCTCATTGTCGTAGTGACATACGATTCGGAGGTTTCCTTGTCTAATAAGAGTTTCAAAAATGGTATCTCAGTTTTAGCTACAACCTCAGGTCGCACAGTTGTGCCTACATTTCTGGTCACCGAAGATACGTAACTGCTGGTGGTAGCTGTTGGCATTTGGGTCTTCGATTCCCAAGCTAGTCCGGCAGTGGTGGCATTATCTAGTTTAGTGTAACTATTCGGTTGCACCGGTGGAGGAGGTACTAACATAGGTAAAGGAGGTGGTGGTGGCCGGGTCGGATTATAATGGTTTTGATACTGCGCTTGAGGTCTTGCGAATTTGTTGTACTTGGTGTTCATTAGCTGTACGTAGGACATATCCGATGGGTCTTTGAAATCGATATAGAATCTTTTAATGTCGTTTGGTTGTTTGGAATTTTGAGATTTCGTTGAGGTAATTGCGGTGTTTTGACTCGTTTCTGTAGTTAATTCTTTAATTGGTACTATGGGCGGATCGGGCGTCCTCAACAGCGGACTAATCCAGTATTTCACTTTGCTAACCATCGGAGGCGAGTAATCGAATGTCGGATCGTTTTTCAACGGATCGCCTCTACCCAAAGGCGTCCATTCGTCGTAATCCATTTTCGGCGACATGATTCCTCGTGATTGTTTTTCAAAAGAACCTGCCGAATTAACGTTAACCATCAATTAATTTACTCGTTACACATACGATTAATGTAGACGTACTATCTACCATCAAAAACACATAGAACATAATTCGGTTTTAATTTTATTCTTTTGTTTTAATACAACGTATTATACTGGTTCGCGAAGTCGGATCTTTTTTGCTCTCTTTCATTACCCATCGCGAAACAATGGTTCGGATATTCCCATTACTGTCACTCGTACGTACGTGTTTACAATAACCGGGTTAAAATTAAGTAAGCTCGATGCCAGTTCGGTTTAACATAATTAACTCGATGTATGGGTATAAGTTGCCTTCCTTCCGTTTAATTGTATCGTGACAAATTTTTATTTTTCACGCTCTTCTCGTCCATTCATTTATAAAACGAGCTCCAGATAATGAATATTTTTTACTGTACCATTATAGGTACGCGATCGGATTTATTTACATGTGTATCAATTATCGATAATTTATTTTTGCAACATTTTCTCGCTAATCGATGATTTATTGCTGGAAAGCACCAGCATTAAGTATTATGTACAGTAGTTAAGATGGTTAATATTCGATAATGAATATTAATTATTATCATTTTTTTCTTTTGGAAAAAAATTTAGTCATCAAAAGATATAATGAAGAAAACAAGCGAAAAGAAATTCAACATTTCGAGAAAAATCGTATTTGGCAGAAGTTTAACCATTGTGAACCTACCAACCTCAATCAAAGACTCTAAAGCTTGTATATTATTAATAAGGCAGTAACATAATGATGGCAAAACCCCTAATCAACTACTCCTTCTTTCGATAAACTTCTGGGCCTACACGAATCGATTTCACCATGAGCCATATACCATCCAAAGCCAAACTTCCTGTACAGTAATCCAAGAAGCAATCTCATCCTCAGATATACTCTTTAGGTTCTCCTAGTTCACTCCAACCCTTCTCCACCTTCATAGTCATGCATAATTTTCCATTTTTTGTCGCATTGCCAACTATGTAGGAACTCTAGAATTAACCTCACTCTCAAAAATAGTAGATTTTACTACTTTTCCCCTTCCCCTCCCTCATGCTTGTAGTCATTCATAGGATTTTATTTTATGCTGTTGCCAAATAGTTGCCCAACAACCAGTCTCACTCTCAGAAATACTAGATAGATTCCCCCCCCCACATCAATCCTTATCACCATTTTTACAGTAATTCATTTTTTGCTGCGTTGCCAAGTGTATGGGGCTCACAAACCAACCTGTCGAAAAAACTCGATAAATATCTAATATAAATGAAAAATTAGCAAAAACGAATCCTGTTATCATAATTTACTAATTTCCTTTCAAAATTCCTACAACTGCAATTGTTTAAAAAATTTGGAATGGAACTCCTACATAACTTTAGAAAGTGAATCGTAGCTATTATTTAGCTATAAATCATAATTTGAACTTGATTCAGCTATAACTTTGATTTTGAGCTTCATTTTTTTTTTCAAGTTGAAGCAAGTATAACTTTACCGTAGACATTTGAACTTCTGAATTTTTTTTATTGAATACGTTAATGGCCACATTCTGAATAAAATTTTTGATTATTTATTTAAACATATTATTGTATTTATTTACGTGGAGCACTGCGATATTTAACGGGCATGAAAAAAATTTCAACCTTACTTCAGGCTTAAGCTAACTATTTGAGTGAATGAATAGGACACCAGTTTTAGTCATATTCAAGTCGTTAAAAACGATAAAATGACAAGAGTACGTTTCATTTTTAGGAATTACGTTTGTAAGTTTTACTGATTACATTTACATTTTTTTTTTTTAAATAACCATAAATTGGGATGTCAAAAGTCACTATTAACTTACAAGCATTTGATGTGGCTCTAGAACATAAACACAATTTAACAAGAAATTTTTAATTAAAAAAATTGCTTCATTTAAAAAAAATTTGATTTATATTGAGTAATCATTCTCACCCAGTTCTTAGTATTTATTGTTCATTATATTATCACATAAATAAAATAATGAAAATGAAAAATTAATGATGAAAAATTTAATTAAAAAAATGCAAAACTTTAATTTCATATTAATTAGCTAAAAAAAAAAGAAAATAAATTGTTTTCAGATCCTAAAAAAAAAAGAAAGAAGAAAACAAACAATTTTTTAATGGAGAAAAATTTTATTAATAAAAAAATATAAAAAACTTAAAAGTAATTTTTATTATATAAATTGAAAAAAAATAAAAAAATCAGTTTTAGGTATTTAAAAAAAGAACAGTAATAAATGAATATTCTTAATAGTAAGAAATTCTAATTTGAAAAACTATCATTATTTTTTCAATTATTTTCGTTTTTTTCATTAAATTATTTGTTAGGTAATTTTGAATTGATTTCTTTGTGAATTGATAATTTGATGGATAAGTATTATCATTCTTTTACCGTTGTTGTTAATGTTATTGTTGTTGCTATTATTTTTTTTTAATTTGTGTTTTAAAAAAAATTAAGAAATGAAGACTATTACTTTTTTGGTAATTAATTGAAGAATGTATATTTATAATATTGAAATAAAAAAAAAAAATCATTTTTAAATATTTATTTTTAAAGAATATTTTTTTCTAATGATAAAACTTTTTTATTAATGAAAAGAAAAATAAATAAATAAATTAAAGAACATTTTTTGAATATATTATTTTGATTTAAACTTACATACAAAATATCATCATTTTTATACATTTTTTTTCGCTGTAAAAAATAAATGAATAAATTAAAAAAAAAAAAAACGCACAAATCTCGTAAATCTTCGTCCTGTATTTTCGTTCCGAAAACGATGACTCGCGAAATTCCCTCGCTCTACAAGCGATACTAGGGCATGTTAATCTCGAAAAATCAATTATACCCTTTTTGCATCGATTACCATCGTTCATTGTTCGCAAATCAATATTGACGTTGACGTTTGACGTTTGAAAATATTAATCAGCTTACGCCAAGTTTGAAATATCTTCTAACGGTACCTTCGACGTACCCAAACAAATAAGTGGAATACGAAAGTACATCGAAAAGTAAAAAAAAAATTACTGCAAGTTTTAATTAAGGCGTAACAATTTCCCTCTGTACTACTTTGTGTACTAATGGAGGATACGGACGATTTATAACGATATGGGTATCGAATTAAAAACCAGCTCAGCCGCCGAAATCTGTCCAAACACGTGTGGTCTTGACGCGATAAAATCTCTTTTAATTGGTTTCCAACTAGTCTCGTTGCATTTTGAGTATTCAAAATAGTTAATTATTATATCGCACACCACCAAAAATGTCTCGCATCGGCTTCCTTTTTTTTCATAACTCGTGAACGTAATTATTGTCTCTTGAGATTAACCAGTTTTGAAAATTCCCACAAGCGTTTTGCGGCCGTATTTTGGAAAGTGATTGTTCGCTCTATAAAGATCCTGCAGATAATTTTGGATATCGCCAGACGGAGAAGTTTCAGACCCTCATCGTGCCCAGTCCTCATAAATTAGCGAAAAAAGCGCCGCCATATGTAAATCGCTTATGGCTTCGAGGGAGCGCACGCTTTGCTCTATACTATGTTACAGTAACCCAAATTCTCGATGACATGCGATTATATTAATCGTTGTTTATTCCGAAAATCATAAATACATATTTACGACGTTGCAGTGTTGCACGTAATTCGCCAGCTTGGATTTTTCGCGTATAAACTGATAACATTTCTTCCATCCAGTACCTATACCGGTCTTCTCCGCCTTACCTATATTTAATGGGTAAACGTATTCGCGGTTAATTTATGCAATTTTAGCGGCACTCGACAGCGCTATTTTATTAAGTAATAAATCAAATTTGAATAAATTAATACGAAAAGAAATTCCAAACGAGAATTTTTCAATTTTCCTGTCCCACTTGCTTGTTGCTTTCGACATTGGCACTCGACTTGTTGTTTCAAATAGAAAATTTTGTTTTGAAAGTATGTATTTTTTCAATGGAGGAAATTTGAAACAAAGCAGAAAGAAGCGTGCATAAAGATTAATGCTATAAAAGAGCAAACCTGCGAAACCCCTTTCCAGAAAACTATAATATCGTTGAAATGGGTCGATGGCTCGATGCATCTTGGAGTGTTAATCCCAGTCATCGAATATAAATTTCGGCAAATTGATTGAAACGACTTTTATTGGATACCTGCTTTCTAACCTATTTGTTAGTTTGGCTTTTTAAACGCAGGTATCAGAATACGCCATCTTTGTTCCATTAAATTTCCATGTTTTTTCGAGAAATATGCTCTTAAAGTCAATTTTTGGCCAGTTAAACATATTTTTCGCCTTTTGGAGGACTTCCTTACAATGATGTTGAATTTCAAACCAGTTTGGACCATAAATTAATTTTTTTATCACTCCTTGTGCTTACTTTAAGCTATTATTTTGAACTTTAGATTTCTCTATACCTTTCCAAAATTAACTTCATTTGTTTTCTTTATGACATCTGGAATAATAATCCGACCCCCCCTCTCGTCCCTACTTGAGGCCTTTAACAAAATGTAATGCGCAACTGTGTTGCAATTTGAAATCTAAATTTTAGATAAATTCTCGATTTTTTGATGTGAAATGAGGAGGGGTAGGAGTGCTTACTTCACCTCTTTGCTCAAATTCAAATCATTCACTTGTTAAATTTCAAAAAAAAAAATTACCAATTTTAATTCTTATCCAAACATTAATCTCTTTTCATTGGAAAGCGTGAAATCACCTATTTATTAATGCTTATGTTCACTCTCATTGTTATTATTGAATAATGCATATTAGGAAAAGATAGGTAAAGATACCTACTCATTAAAGATAATTGATCGAGAAAACATCGGAAGGTGAAATTATTTATTCATTAAATTATTCTCATTTTTAATTGAATTTTTCAGCCTTCATAATGGTATTTTTAGAAGGGAAAGAGAAAATAAAAAACTTCTAAAAGCGGACAAATGCTGCGTGTACCCATATAAATCCTTTTTTTATTTATTTATTAATTAGCTTCAATTAATTAATTTTCAATTTCAACAACAACATAAACTGTAAACACATTATCAAAAAAAAAAGAAAGAAAGAACAAAAGAAAAGTTGAAGAACGAGAACAGAACGAAGAACGAACAAGAACGAAACCATAAAGAATTGAAAGAACAAAGAACAGAACGAGAACAACATTGTAAAGAATTAAAAGAACGAAGAACGGAACGAGAACAGTTGAAACATTGAGAATAAGAACGAGTCAGGAACAGGATCAAATGACTGGGTCTTTCCAGGAACAAGAACAGACATATGTTCGTTCCTACAACACTGATTTAAATACTTAATTTTATTAATTTTATTTAATTTCCACTTGTGATGAATTAAAATTTAAAAAAAAAAAATCATGAATAAAATTAATTATAATATTTAAGGTTTTATTTTTCCTTCGATAAGTAAGAAATACATAAAAATTTTAATTTAAATAAATATTCTGCCTGTACATTTTTTGATGATTTGATTGTTGGAGAATTTTTACAATTAAATGCCAATTATGGAGGGGAATGAAATTTTTTGTTTAAATTGTTCATTATCACTCTGGAGAAATTATTAACGTTACAAACTTTTAACATCAAATGTGTTCAGCCCAAAAAATACTAAACACCTATTTATGAATTTGGACCCACTCTTCTTTTTTCCATAACTTCACATTTATTATCGATTAATTTTAAGGAATTTTAAGTAAACGAAATGTATTGATTTATAGATGTGTCGAACTGGAAATGAATGGGGGGGGGCGGGTCAGAAAATCTCACCCGGCTTTCTTTCAGGGGTATTTCCAAATTCTGAAGGAATCCTAGATTGTACATAATAGGAGAAAATGCTGAAAGCTTTGATGCCAAGCTTCAACTACAATTTAAGTCCATAGGATAAGTTCACAATAAAATACTTACGCGGCCTTTTCAAAACATCAAACTGCGACTCGGCACTGGTAATTCGTACGTGAAGCACTATCAGAATATTTAAAAGGACCCGCAAACGTTTGCACATTTTACAGAAACGAGCAGCTTGTATCAGAACATCTTAGGTGTCTGTAAAAACGCAAAAGTAAAAAATGGCATAATTTAAGCAAAGTTCGGATATCGGCATTATACGACGAAACGGTACACGATTCGAGACGCGAACCAGAGACGAGCACGTTTCGGCAACACCAATTAAATCGCGACTAACTTTTAACTTTCCGAAGATGCCTCATGCACAGGAGGTATCTGGTCTGCGATTGGGAGGAGGTTAAGATGCTCGGAGGAACGAGAAGCCGGTTTCGGAAGCGGCTAAGAAAGGGCAACGCGCTCTAACCACTAACCCTGACATTGTTTCCGATACACAGTGGTAATGTCCCAGGGAAAAATGAAAAATTACGTATGGATTTAGAACGAATATTTACGTATCGGTTCGAATTATTGGAGGACCGTACGGTTAGTCAGTATGTTCTGAGAATTCTTCGTTAACCCATCGAGCGAAATTTTTTTGGCATCGATAAGAGATATTTGGAGTGGGAAGAATTTTGGCGCTTGATTTCAATTTAAAACGAATTAATCGTCTCGATCCTGTGGGAAAGATTTTCACGTAGATGAGCTTTTACCACTTAGATGCGACTTATCTATCATCTCGAGCACTTTCACTTTCCTCCGCCGCTTCGCTGCCGGCGATATGGTCAACATTGATGTAAATTTTCATCATTCCAAGATGCCGCTTATTACCTACTTCTTATTCGATTCTCTTCCGCGTTCTATCGTGTTCTCGAATATTACTTTTATACGCCATGGATATCGAACACACTACATACGTCGTTGACTGAAATCATTTTTCATTTCCGAACACAATTTCGACAATTTAACATCGCCACGAAAATTTAATCTTGAAGAATATTACACCAGTGGATCCAACGACAATAATTCTTCCAAAGAAACCAGTTAGAAAACGCATCCAGTTAAATTAATGGTACAACAGATAGCGTACAACGAAGCGTTGAGCTTTGACAGTGCGAGCAACTGTTATCGATTCCCTGTGCTAGTTGGTGTCAATTATAAAACGTATAAAATACGAAAAGTACTTATGTAAAGTGTGGGAATATTCAAGCAGACTGCATGGCGCTGCTGGTACCCGAGGCGCAGAAACTTGTCCAGGCCTAGTGCATATAGGTAGGGCTCCTGTGCAAGCAACTCGTACGATGTGCGAGTTAAATTATTCGTTTCTGACGAAATTCACAATTTTTAGAAGAGTCAGGATGATGCTGAATTCATTTTAGCAATACAATCGTCGGCTAGGAATACTTTTTTGTTTTTCGAACGCAATGATCCTAATGAGGTGTTTCAAATGTTTCCGATTTTAAATTCAATTATTTAATTAATTTATTTATTTTTTAGTTTATCTCTTTAAAATTCTAATTTCAAAATCACTATTTTATTTCATTTCCATTCTTCTATTGAAAAATGTGTAATTATTTGAAATAATTTTTTATTGAGTATAATATTGTTATTTGATAAATGGTATGTTCAAAATTCGTATGATTATTATTTTTTAATTTAATTTTTAATTTTATTTACATACATTTAAAAAAAAATCGATTCTTAATTTTTTTTCTAATCAAAATATCATTGTTAAATTATAATATGGGGATAACCGGTTTCGATGCGCGCGCATCAATGTCAAAGACTAAAAATATAACTATATTTAACATCAATGCCTAAAAATGATATTTTTTTGTATTTTAATAGAGTCTATGTGTTATTTTTATCATTTAAATAATTAAATCTTTATGCTATTTTACTGGCTTCTCAGGATAAATGTCGGCTCTTAAGTGACAAATAATCGTCAGAATTCGTTTTTACCTTAAATCGTTTGTAACATAATAATAATTAATGATGTCATTAGTTGAAAACTATTTGTTTTACTCAAATTCTAAATGTTGCATTTTTACAAAATGTTTACCATAAGTAAGTTTCATTTTTCAGGGCATAATCAACACATGATGGAAAAGTAGTCACAATTTTCGGGGATTTCAATTTTTTCCTAACAACTTATGAAGTAAGCTAAACTTTAGTTTCTTCTAAATGAATTGAACTTTGAGAAATGAACTGAATTGAATTCAAGTTCATTTCGTCTAGATTTTCACTTTTTAAATACAATTAAATTTAAATTTTTTCCAAGCATTTCACTCGAATTTGAGTTTTTCACCAAATGAACTTTGATTCAAATTAAACTTCAGTATTTTCAAGTGATCTTGAACTTGAGCTGTAGTTTTTTCGAAGTAAACTCAAATTTGGGTTACTTTCAAGTTAACTCGAACTTGAACTTAACTCTCGAGATTTTTCAAGTGTATTTAAATTTGAACTGAATTTCTATATTTTTAAGTGAACATAAATTTGATTAGAATTTGTGTTATTTTGAAGTGAACTTGAACTTGAATTCAACTTTAGTATTTTTAAGTGAACGAACTTCATTTAAACTTGAGTTTTTTTTAATTGCACTTGAATTTGAACTTAATTTCACATTTTTCTCGGAGAAATTTCACTGAACTTTTGCTTTTTTAAATGAACACAAGTTCGACTCTATTTTGAGTATTTTTTTCAAGTGAGCTTGAATTTGAATTGAACTTCAGTATCTAAGTGAGTTGGAACTAATCTTTGGGATTCCAAGTAAACTCATACTTGAATTAAACTCTCAATTTTTTTTAAGTGCACTTGAATTTTAATTACATTTCTATATTTTTGAGAGCACTTGAATTTGAACTCAACATCAGTATCTTTATGTGAACTCGAATTACATCTAAACCTAAATTTTATTTAATTGAACTTCATTTTGAACAAAATTTCAAAATTTTCCAAAATAACTGGGACTAGAACTGAACTTTTGTTATATTAAATGAACTTAAGTTCGACTCTGCTTTGAGTGTATTTTTTTTATTTATTTTTTTTTTTAATAAACTTGAGCTTGAATTGAAGTTCAATATTGCTAAGTGAATTGGTACCCAACTTAAGGCTTTGTTAGTAAACTCTCAAATTTTTCCTAGTGCACTTGGATTTGAACTGAATTCCTATATTTTTAAGTGAACTTTAATTTCATCTAACTCTAGTTTTTTTTAATTGAACTTTAATTTGTACAGAATTTTGAATTTTTTCAAAAAACTGGAACTAGAACTGAAATTTAATTTTTTTAAATAAACGCAAGTTCGAATCTATTTCAAGTTTTCTTTTCTTTTTCAAGTGAACTTGAATTCAAGTTCCCTGTTTCAAGTGAACTTGAACTTAATCTGTACTCAAGTTCTTTCAAGCGAACTTGAATTTGAACTAAATTTTAGATTTTTCTAAGGGAACTAAAGCTTGAACTGAACTTCATTTGAACCAAACTTGAGCTTTTCAGACTGATCTTAAACTCGAACTGAATTCAAGTTTTATACTGAACTTGAATTTAAACTTTATTTCGGAGTTTTCCTAGTGGACTTAAACTTGAACTGAACTTCGTCATTTTCTCTTGAACTTGAACTAATCTTTGAGGGTTTCAGGTAAACTTCAATTTAAATAGTTCAAGTGATTTTGAACTTAACTTCAAATTTTTCAATTGATATGAACTTAATTTAAATGTTTTCTTTCTAAGTGATGATAAATTTGAACTAAATTTTAAAAAATTTTCAGTTGGACTTGGAGCTGAACTAAACTTCAGTATTTTAGTGAACTTGGACCGAATTTTAGATTTTTAGAGTAAACCGAAAATAAACTTTATAGATGACTTAATTTGAACTGAATTGTGAGTTTTAAATTAGACTTGAACTTGAACTAAACTTCAGTTTTTTTTTTAAGTGAACCTGAACTTCACTTTTTTTAAATGAATCTGAACTTGAATTCAAATTACTTGATGAGCATGAATGTATATTGTATACGTGTATGTATACGTATAAATTCCATGCAAGTAAATTAATTACTTATAATTATGCTCAATCTCGGAATATTTAGTACTGTATTAAATTTCGAAGCACCATGCTTGCCATAAAATGTATAGAATAATAACAAACCATGCCCATCCTTCGTGAACAATAACTCAAGTCGATTTTTCGCACAGCTAGTGCCAATTTCCATTTCATTTTCGGCGCGAAAGTTGCGAAAAATGTGAACTCGTAATTACCCAGTCCAGGTTATCCTCAAGAGGGCATAAGATGAAAATATAATAAATTACCCACACCTGTTACAAGTTTGTTCTCACAATTACGTTAAAATATAGGTAATCCGAACACCGCTGACGTCTGTCTTACACGATGACTAAGGTAACACGGAAGGCTTCTACCCATCGAGTGCTTCACTTCGCTCGACCATGTTTACCATCTCCGATCATTCGAGTCTTTCGGGCTTTTGACCTAGACCTGTAACCAACTGGTTATAATCCCCTTAAGTTTTTGTTATATACGGTTGGCTTCTTATATACGAATATAACTGTTACGAAGCATGCGAATATTTTACGAAATTAGACTATTTATGTAAATTTCCTATCAATGGTTTGGCGGCCGCGTGTGTGTCCCAGTCAACGAATTCGAAATAAAAGTCTACCCATTGTGCGCATATTTACGTTTAATTTCTACTCTCTAATTTGGTTTCCAAACTGGTCCTATTATGATATGAATTCGAATCATAAACTCGTTAATGGTGCGGCCAATTATTGGTACTTTTGATAGGTTATTTTGTCCGCTTCTAAAGCCATCGGTGAGTACGAGATGCCAAGAATATGTGTGCCTGGGAATTGGCGGCGGTTGCTATTGACGTTTTCATTTCGTTTGAAACGGAAATCGCGCCACTGACGAGGTCTAGGTCAACGTTGTTCGCCGGGTATTTTAGAGCGGTTTTTTAATCGTTTTGCCTTCGACGTGGCTGTGATTGTCGAAGGTCTGGATCACTGATCTGATATAATGACCAAAGAACGGGAAAATGGAGGGTATTCGTTTATCATTTAAGAAGTACTTGCTAAGGTCTTTGGCATCTACAGCCTTTGCGAATTCGAGTTCTTACGAATTTTGTTCCAAATTCCATTTAAAATATTTTCAAGTGGTGACAGAATTTCTTCAAGAGATGATATGGAAATGAAATAGTATTTTGAAGAGAATCTGGCTCATATAAAATCGATTGCTTTTGAAAATTGACCCAAATACGATCTCGATGACCACCAGCAGCGTTAAAATTCACCTCAAACAAATGTACTTTGAAATTTAATCATCCAGTACCAGTATTAGATATCTCTGACAAATCCGAGACCTTAATCTGCAATATTTTATCAACTGCATGCGGTGACGATTCTTCATCTCGATCGTGATTCGTACGCGAGACCATTACACAAAATACCAAACACCCCGGATGACTCACGTTCGCCGATAATACCGCCAAAACATCTCTACAGGGGTACCAACGTATCGATGATGTCTTGACAGGTGAAAATTATTAGCATCTGGTCCTGAGGTACCTTGTAATTTTGTTTGGTCTTTGAACTACATTCCTATAGCTATATGTTTCAAGATAAGCACCACTTTCTCTAATATTCGAATAGATTTTAAATCTTCACAAGTATGATTTTCAGCTCGTTGTGCATATTGAATCGGGTTTTATTCGTCGAAATTGAAATTTATCGGACATTAAGGAAGAATTACGACGCTATCGTATTCACTCATCATTAAAAACGCGACTAAAGAATGTTGACAGCGATCGCCGTATCAGATTAACCATTTCGATTTACGAGAGTCGTTCATTTGAGTAAAATTAAATAACACTTTTTTCACTCTTTTATTTCCATCGGCGCGTTTAGACGCCGGTAATCATAGGGCTCTGCGATTAACTAGTTACTCGAACTTTTCGGCATAAATAGTGAAAACAGAGCTTCGAGGGGGAATAAAATTTTATCGACCCCGCACGTCCGTACCATTAACCCATTTATCGCAAGGGTGGGTAAATAAATGGAAGAAATTACATACTTGAGACTACAGTAGCACTTACGAGTTATTCAATTCAAACTTGGTGTTCGCGAATGAATTCCAATGATTTTCACTTCTCCACCATCATCGAGGTTATGTTGAAAATTGCGAAATGAAATAAAAATTCTTTATTAAAAAAAAAAAATTAAAACACTGACGCGAAATTATCACTAATTAGCACTTACGATCGGTTCGAGTTTTAATTATCTACAATTTACTATACTGCATCAACTGAAAGAGAAATTCTAATTCATTTTCATATAGGCATTGGCGAGGAGAAGTTCACATGAGCGTAATTTCTGAAATTCATATCGCGTTCTGTTCACAACATCCTACGCATACATATTCGTTCTTCTATTGTTCGAATTTTCTCTTTTTTACATTTATCACACTTTTGCTTGTTAAATTTTCAAAACATTCGTTTACCGTTAATTATATTATAGATTCTGTACCTGCGCCGTGTGAAAGTTAATTTATAATAAGGATTTGGAAGGATATTTGGCGGACGCTAATAGCCGGATTCAGTGACGTTCGTTCGCCAAACGTCTGTGAATGGCGAAAGGGAAAAAATCTAACCTGTTCGTTCTCATAGCACGTGCTTGTAATTTAACACCTGCTGCCGTTTTACATTATTATAATTCGATTCTTTCGGAGTCGACTCTACGTACGACCATTGTAAGACTACTACCGCTAACGCATTAATTAAAAAATATTTTACATGGTTTACCTTTACTATTACCATGCTCACATTGTAAAATTCATTCAACTTGTTGATGCGTTTACCATTAATATTCCAGCGTCGAGATCAATGGAATGTGGCGTGTATAATATTCTCCCAAAACTTCTGAAAGGCTTGGAAGAGATTTTTAGAATGGCGAAGGTTGAGGCAAATTGAGCTGTCGGAGTTGGAGCCTTATGAGGCCACTCTCTGGTAACTTAAAGTTATGACAATTTAAATTGAGGAAATTCTATTCATCGGAAGTGAAGTGGTACAAACCTGTACCATTATACTGATATATGTATGTCCACAATTTCCCAACTAAGAGTATGGATATTTTGCCAAAGTAAGACATGATAAAAAAACCTCTTGAAAGACTTCAAAGCATTCCGATTTTACATTATTCAGATTGTAAGAAATTTTCTACATCTATTCATGAAATTTTGAACCAGACCCTTGCAAAAATAACACTACTAGTAACTAGTAATGATCACTACCAGTACTTAGTAGTAGTATTTTTCAATATTAATCACTACAAGTTACTAGTAGTGGTCACTACAAGTGCTTATTAGAAGTGACCACTACTAGTAACTTGTAGCCATTAATATTGAAAAACGCTACTACTAAATACTAGAAGTAATTAATACTTATATTTAACTGGAAGTCCTGAATACCATTCATTTTCTTATCGTCTAAGATGGAAAATGGTTTTCAAAACTTTACAACGCACCTAAGGATGCATTCAAACCATTGGTTCACACAAAATGTGCAAACAGTCCTTAAGTTTGTTGTCCACCAACAAACAGTTAAATTAAACTCTTCCTTATATGCATTACTGCAACACATTTCATCTAAGAGAAGCAAAGTGATACGTAGACTACTAGTAGAACACTAGTAATCATCAATATCTTGAGTACCTACTACTAGTCAACTGCACAACTACTAGTTGCTCTATTTATTACTAGTATAACTAGCAGTTGCTATCTTCAGTACTATTATTCTTCATGAAAACTATACCTAATTGAAGAATGAAATAATGGTTTCTCATTACTATAACTTACATTTCATTCTTCAACTTGCTATCAGGAGAAGCACTAGCAGTAACAAACTACTATTCTATTCAAGAACTAGTGTTTATTTGGACTGCTAGTAGTAGTAGTAAACTAGTACTCTGTTGTTAAACTTAGTAAAATAAACTAATAATCACGGTACAAGTAGTGAAAAACTACTACTCTATTCATGAACTTTAATCACAAACTAATACTAGTAATAAGAAACCAATTATCACAGTACAAGTAGTGAAAAACTACTACTCTATTCATGAACTTGCAATCATAAACTACTACTACTAGTAATGATGAACTAGTAATCACAGTACAAGTAGTGAAAAACTACTACTCTATTCATGAACTTGTAATCACAAACTACTACTAGTAGTGAGATATTAGTATTCTGCTACTGAACTACTAGTAACTAGTAACAATTCACTAGTATTCGTTTATTTAACTACTAGTTTACTTGTAGTTACTAGTAGTTATTAGTAGTGATTTCTAGCTACTAGTAGTGCTTTTTTTGCAAGGGGAGTACGAAGAAATGAATTACGTGTATGGATAACTGTAACAGAATGCAAAACCCCTCAGCCTCTGTCCTCACGTATCTCCACCATGAATGTTCGAGGAAGTTGAAAATATGCTAGAAAAGGTTTGAACAAAAAATGCTGGTGTTTTATAAAAATTTAAAATTACAGCTTAGAAGTAACGAGATAGCTCGCATTTTTAATTAGAGACAAAATTACACATTAATAAATAAATTGAAATAAAAAATGTTTATAATTTGTGTAATTCAGAAAATAAGTGAATAATAAAAATCGTTAAAAAAAAGTAAGCAGTCATGCCGCATTACTAGAGCTGAGTTTTTAATTGGGACTTGTTCTGGTTTGGTAATAATGTTGCTAAATCCTTCATAACTACTGGTCGCACCCAATACTAAGTCTGAAAACCCCTACCATCTCCCTTTCATAACCACTCAAGAAGTTGAATTTGGAAGAAACTTAGCATTTCTTGCCATGAAATAATCATATGAAGACATATTTCTCAAATTATAACTATCTCAAATTATCTTCAAATTCTTATGATTCACCATTTTGGATCCATTTTGATCCAAATTGAAGAGCTCATATTCTGGTCATCAACTAATCCTACACACGAAATTTGACCTTTCTAGGCTGATTTGATGACGAGATATGGATGATTCATGAAATTTCCTGCAGCAATTTCCCCTTAAAAAGTAATTTTTTAAGCTCTTCTAAAATTTTGGTAATCCGTTATTTTGGATCCTTCCTATTTCTAATACATATTAATGATCTGTTGCTCTTAGAATTTAGGGGATCCTTATACTCCTTTGCGGATGATACCTCATTGGTATATAATGCTGAGGATGAGGAGGCGTTGATTAGACTAATGAATGAGGATATGATAGTATTATCTAGCTGGTTTCACAGTCATCGTCTCCTCCCAAATCCAAGTAAAACAAAATTGTTGGGTTTTGGCTATAAAAACATTTGTAACTTGGAGAACAAAATCATACTTCATATCAAGCCAGACTGTCAAGCCTCTTGCCTCTGTGAGCCCATTGGCCAAGTACAGGAAATTAAATATCTCGGAATCATGCTTTACTCAAGATTGACCTGGTGTGCTCACAGTTTATACCTGCAGAGCAGACTTGGAAAACTAAATTATATGATGTATTACCTAGCACAGCAATTTTCTCGGAGACATTTGGCTAAAATATATATCGCACTTTTTGAATCTGTGCTTAGGTTTGGCATTATCCACAGAGTATTTATAATGACTGGTCTATGTTCTAATTGGTCATATGTTACGCACGTAATGACCAATCATAACGCTAGAATGTGATAAAATGTAGGTAGTTTCATTTCTACCTTTCTAAATAATATCGTTCGGTTTCCAGTGAACGACAACAATTCGTTTGTGATTTGAATCATCAGCTAATTTGTGTTTTTATTTTGCGAGTTAATCGAGGTAAATTCACCACATTCCAACTTGCTGATTGGTTGTTACAAGCGTGACGTATAACCAATTAGAACATAGACCAGTCATTATAAATACTCTATTGGAGAAAAGCTCCTCGGTATCATCTAGATTCGATTCTGTACTGCAAAAAAGAGCAGTTAGGAGCGTAGCAGGTATTAGGGCGAGGGACAGCACTGTGGAATGGTTTAAGGAATTAAAATTCTCAACTTTGAAAGAGCTGTTTATCCACAGTGCCTGTTGCTATGTACACAGGAGAAAAGAATTATTTAGTGTTCAGCTTCGAGCAAGAGTAAGAAGAGGTGATATGGGGGGCGTTGTTGCTACTGTACCTAGATGGTTTAAGTTCCACTCTAGGTTGCAGGGGGCATATACGGCCTCCATTGCCTACAATGGTCTCCCCTTCATGCCTAGGGGATCACCAATAGGAAACGCTTTAGTGAAGACCTTAAACTTTATTTGTTAAATGGTAGAGAATATTGATTGTCTTTATTTTATTTTATTTATTTATTTATTTATTTATATATTCATTTTTATTTATTTTTTGTTTCTTTTTTTTTATTGCTTTTACTTTTTTGTTTTTGTTTCTTTTTTGCTCATTCAGCCTTGTTTTGTTTTAGTTTTTCTTTATTGTTGTTCTTACCGTAGCGTCTGATTTTTGTTTTGTTTAGTTTGTGATGTGCCTTAGGTTTTTGTTTTTTTTTCTTTTTTCTCTCTCTCTTTTTTATTTTCTCTCTCTCTTTTTTCTTTTTATGTTTCATCTTCCTAGATTATAAGTATTAGGTGATCCTCGCACTGCTCGCGCCAAAAGGCGCACTGATGCGAGTTTTTTGTATCAAATTTTAATTTTGTAATTGTTAAGGTAATAAATTCATTTCATTTTGATCCAAATTCAAGAGGTCATATTCTGGTCCCCAACTGACTCTACACGCATCCTAAACTCTTTGAATTATGTGAACATGGTTCATATAGTAAAGAGGACGAAAAATTTTAATATGTATCTATCCAACTAGCAAACTGATTTTACAGAAGGCATAGGTTATGGAATGGTTTCAGCCCTCTGAATAGTATATGGTATAATTAAATTATAAATTATGTGGTAACATTCCAAATACCTAGCCTTAATATTCAGTGTCTTAGATCTGTATTTTTAGTGGGAGTACTGCATACAACGATTGCTAGCTTTTTCAGTTACATCCAGCACCTAGACCTTTAGAGAACTCTATTTCCAGCAACATGGCTTCTTATGCTTTCCAAACACCAGTTCACAACATATTACGCAACTTGCTTTTAAATATCGTATCTAATATTTCTCACATATTGTGGTCAAATAAGAGATCCCTACCAACTCATTCAAACGCATCCATAATTCACTCGGACAATCGTTTACCAAAGATGCATCCGTACGATTGTTTTCCAATTCACTATGTACCGAAAAAATTCTGGTACCGTATATATAACTTTCTATTGAAGAAATAATAATTTTAAACGTTTTGTCCGTTCAATGTCCTACATTTCGGGTAGTAATAAAAAGTAACAGTAAGTATTTATTGATATGCGTAACACATAAAGTATCGTGTATTACATGTACAAAATATTACGACGCGGTAACGTCTTAAGTGCCTCTTGCTGTGTACAATGTACGAACGCGAACGCCGAAACAACCAAATGAATTGTAAATATTAACAATATTTCATTAACCAAATGACCGTAAAAGTTGCATAAATTACTCGCTTCTAGAAGATCCAAACTCGAAGTCGTTTCGGGATTAATGGCTTTTCTACGTCGCTTTAGGATCGGCCAGTTTTAAAAAGAGAAAAGTGTAAATAAATCGTGTAGATGTTTTCATCGTGATGCATTTTATATAACATATGTACGTTTATATCGTTTAATATCAACGCCTGCAGAGGGAAATGGGTACTTGCTTGTTGGTGACGAAATTTTTCCCAAGTGTTGCATCATTAGTGAGATCGTAGGAGATGTCACTGTCGTTGACATGATTAGAAAATTTTAGCGAACCGGACAATTGTTTTTATATATTTGTGTTAATACAGTAATAACAAGTCCTGGTATCTGGTTTGTCACAATAACTTCCTGTCACGTGCGACCTTACTTTTCCCAACGATATAGTGATTTATCGTAAAACGCGGATACAATATTATAGATCAGCATACTAGATACCACTAGCGTGTAGAGGTAGGTCATGGATGGTTGTTGGTCTTCGTTTTTATTATTGTAATGCGGGAGTGTTATTACTATTATTTTATTTATTTTATTATTATTATTATTATTATTATTATTATTATTATTATCACTGTACCAGTATTTTTGAATAAATTGAATTGAATTGAATTATTTTTTTGTTGCAATTATCGATACGCTACTTATTCATTAATTTATTAAATCTAGGTAGAAATTTATGAGTAGTTATAATAAATCATTACAAAATCTATATACACGTACAATTAACTTTTATATTTACACTTAATCAACTTTATTGGCGAATCCGTTTTGAATGTGGCCATTTTGAGCTTTCTTATATTCAGGATTATTCCTTTTGATGTAAGCTTTTCGGTAGAAATTTGTAAATAGAATAATAAATACAATCGTTTGAAATGTACCAACGTACACTAATATGGCTGGAAAATCGCAATCCGGATCCGTGAAACCGTAGACAATGTGTACGCCGGCGATAATAAATTGCGTCTGAAAATACGAGGAAAATATGAGCCCCAGAAAGTCGTAGATCGCACACTCGTGATTTTACTTACGATTTGCATTTGCGTTATCCTTTTCTTGATGATCGAGGTTATAAATTTGAAACGATCGAACAAAGAGAGCAAATAATAAGAGTACATGACGGTATGCACGAAAGAATTTAATACTCCAATGACTACCTGTTGACCACCTGCGATCACAAAAATTACCATTCTATAACGTGCATGATATGTAATATCGAGTAGACGATCCGGATCATCTTACCTGGAGAGTATTTAGCAGCCGACCAGCCCAGAAAGAATGTCATGATATGATGATAAACGTGTAAAAATGTTACATGAGATTGCTTTTTCTTTAGCACAAAAAATACCTGAAAAATCGCCCAATTAGGTTTAATAATCGATTTATCAAGTATCCGTGAGCGCCGAGATTCGATTGAAGTCGCCGCACGCCGTGTTAGTTTGCCAAAAGTATTATTTTAGGAGTGAAAAATTAGCCAACGTATTTTGGTGATTTATTGCGGCTGTGGCGAGAGTCTACGGTATTTTAAATCTTATACGTACGGTGTCCAACAGATCCAACATTTTATTTATAACGAATAACCAGTTCACTATTCTCGCCTGAAAAATATAATTTCGGAATATTAATAAGCATCATTATGTAGAGTGTTCTGCAGCATATTAATGCCTTCGTAATGATCGTAAGGCAACTTGATAAACGCGTTCGTATGATATGTTGACTACTTCTAGCACAGAAAGAGTAAAAGAAGGTTATAATCGATATTTATGCATGTAATGTTCCTTAGTTTGCTTCTCTGTTGACTTCATAGGCTATTAGCACAGAATGATGAGGCCGAGCACACCCTGTTCAGATATCCTGAATGCCTCCCTCCCTACGTGACAAACTTCTGGAGTTCCTGGCTGTTAAGCGAATGGTATTCACGCCCCCCAATGTCCCCATAATACTTCTGTGATTGATATCATAGAAAGTGATACAGGAATTAGTTAATAACGTTATGTTAAGGAAGGAGCGCGTAGAGCGGTCTCTTCAAGCAGAGGGGCGTCGAAGAGTACAGATTGAGAAGTCGATCATACTAGTGGTGTTCGGTGTCCAAGTTCCGAACATTAGTAACGGAGATGCCTAGAGATGGCAGCTGCCATTGCTCTCTGGCAGGTATTAAATTGTCTGCAGATAGCGCGCAGCTGGCTGAATCATGAACGACTTTAGCGGATAGGCTTGCTGCATGTTATGGCCTTCAATGACTGCCCAGTGGATCAAGTACGTCCTTAGTTGAGAGTCACGCTGACCTCATCCACAGCTGGGTATCGAATCGATGTTCGCTATCTCGACTTAGTTTGACAGCTAAGAGTAGGATAGGATGATGCAATAGAAGTAGGAGCGAGAGATGCAGCGACTATTAGGCAACTACAAAGGTATGAGCTACTAATCTAGCACACGGCACATAGTGTTTCCAAAGTAGACAGCAATGGGTATCAGCTCCAAGTAGAAGATAAGATGGAGCTGAAATGATGCTCTAAAAGTGAAACCTGAACTTCTAATAAGCTGGACCCAAGTAAGACCCATATTTCTACTTGGTGAACCTTCAGCGAAGATGCAGGAGAATACTTAAAGACCATAATCTACCTGGAAGTAATGCTCGCAGCAGTCCTTGGGTAGTATACTATAGCGTATGTAGAGAATTTCCACAAAAAAAAAAAGGCGTCTGCGCAATAATTTAACTATTCTAAATATTTCAGAAACTAAGGAAAAATTATTTATATCTAGCGAAAAAAGAACTGGTAAATCCTGCAGATGGCTGTGCAGCAAGGCAACCTTTTGTATCATGGCTTAGAATGTTGTGACAAGGCTGGGTCACATCCTCTAAGGATCACCAGAGCTGGGAGAAGCAGCCCAAATCACCTCAACCATGTTACATATGGTTGGTTGATATTTGATAGTAATGTGGGAGTGACTCGGCAACAACCTGTAGTACCGCGAACAACTTTAGTAGTATGTAGTCCCATTACATGACAGCAGACGCATGCGGCTATAAGCCCTATAGGTTGGATTATCATGCTCCTCCAGTACCTTGTCTTTTTTTTTTTTTGCGCCTTCTACCGCTCGCAATACTACTTGGCTGGGAACCGCTTGTAGCATTACTTCCAACCAAGTAGGGACACCTTGGTGACCAACCTACATCTCCCCCGGGTTTTCCTCAGGCGGATGTGCGCCCCCCTGAGTTCCACCACATTGGAAGTTCAACCGTCGCTTCATCCTTTCCTTCTGGCACCATACTCCCCTCTGGTGGGTTTCTGCACCAATTGCTATCTTCGGCCTTGTCTGCGCTGTGCGCGTATCTTCACGGTGGGCTGATACCCACCACCTCCTACTTCGGGGGTACTATGTACCTGGGTGCTTGATTCGTGACCCATACATTTTCAGAGTGCGGTGGTCGCCTCCACCTTGGGGCCCTACTTCTGTCTGCATCATCCTGTCTTACTCCAAGCCGTGAAGCAAGGTAGGGGCAGTCTGCAATCAGTTCGGTGCCTCGGCCATGAGGTACGTCGAGTGTAGTCCCGCCCATACAGCTACTCGATCCACCATATGGGACTCGGGACCATGAACATGCCCAGTTTTCCAGCTAGAGTCGTTCACTATCCAACCGTGCATGCGCTTCCCATATCACATTAGAAACCTACCGCGACAAGTCGAAACGTGCACGTTAGGGGTGACACAGGCCACTCCGCTCGGATTTCCAAGCTACATATGAGCCAACATCTACCTTACTCAGTGGCTTAGAGTATGGCTGGGATGAGGCAATAGGATATAGTTTCCCTAGAGGTGAAGTCATCACTGAATTTCTGAGACAATTTAGACTACGAATCAAGCGCCCATTATGCAACACCAGTAAAGTAGAGATACAGACCAATGGGATACAGTCTATCAGGAAGAGAAGCGTGGATATGGCCGAGAAATATAATTAGCCCAACCATTCCATTAAAGGGTAATATGGCGGTCAGAAAGAAGAAAAGGGTAATAACTTTACTGCTGATGTGGGTGCTAAAGAAGACTAGCCTCGCAAAGAACCACCAATGGAGATGCTCCATGCAGTGGGTAGTAGTAATATATCGTGACTGTATCTAGTCTAAGACAGGTGAGGAAGTGGAAGTCAAATGCTGTGTTGCTCTCCTTTCATGGTATAAGAAAAAGGTAAGTATACATCTGGAACTAAGAGTGAAGGAGTTCAAATACTAACTCCACTCCAGCTTTTCTGTTCTTATTAATTTCTCAAGTACATCGTGATAGAACCTTTATGATGTATTGTTGAGCTTATGTCATATTGGTAGGGTTTCTGGAAAAGGCATTCTGACAAATATCATTCAACTTATAATAATGTTTCTCAGTCATTCATCATATCAGTTAGTGCTAAGATTATAATAACGACTTCTTATGTTTCGCACTAGGTGAACCGCCTTTATATTAGTGTTTAGGCAACTTAATAGTCGCATACATATAATAATTTTACTAATACGAGCATTAAAGGAGTAAGAGCAGAATAAAACATAAAATTTCTTCGATAAGAAAATGTTGAATTGAAAAGGTTTAAATTGCAAAATTTTTCAAAGAAAGAAAAAAAGAAAAACTAACCCAGTAAGCCTCCTCAGGAGTAAGGTATGACATCTTGAAACATCTAAAATGATTCAAATTATCCCAAAAATATTGTGTAGTCTGAAATAAAAACGAATATTTGTCAATGCTGTGACACAAAAAATTACAAATAATGAAAAGTTAAAAGAAATGAATTGAACTCACATGTCTGCACAAATATGCATTAAATATGACTTGAATTATGTTATAAAAAATTATGAACTTATTTATATTGAACGGTTTGAGATTTTTCATCATTTTCGGACCAAGAAGGAATATAAAATACAAATAAACACCTAAAATTGAGATCGGATATAACAACGAATTCATGAGGAACCATTTTTTAACAGTTGGATCTGAAATATAAGAAAAAAATTATAAATAAAATATTGTGGGTAGGAAAGATGGAAGGAGAGATTTGAACTCGTCCAATGCATCAGTATTGATCTGTTACCTGCTAAATTGTCGAATTGGTTATAAAAATAAATTAAGTTTTCTATAATGGAAGCCATCGCGATTTTTTTTCTAACGGTTTACAAATTAATGAAATCCTTTTTTCGCATTCGTCATGCTACCTGAAAAGTAATGAAATGTATTGAATTTCTTCATTTATCAGCGTAATAATGAAAATGTATGGAAATTAAAAAATACATAGAAAAATATAAAATTGTACAATAATAAAAACGTTCCAAAATAGGGTCCAAAAAAGACATAGAAAAGGAAGGAAATTTTAAAAGATTTGAAAACCTCACTCTCCCATGACCCCTCCTTCCCGAACCAGGTAGGCTGTTATAGATATCCTTTTTATTGAAAACTCAGCTAAAAATTTGATTTTTTGGCAGTTAAAATTTCCAATTTTATTTGAAAGGCTACAAATTTTCATTGATGATTTTTTTCAGTTTCGAGATTCTAAGAACGGTACCTATTCATAAACATTACTTATCCATTACTTGGCTAAGTATTGAATTTTCTCTTTCATTTTTTCAGTAACTAAATGCTAATTTCAAAATTTTTAGGTTCAAAATCAATACTTTAAATCCTAATCTTTCGATCTAATGTAATAATTTATTTTTTGTAGCTTTATATTTTCCCAAAAAATTGCTTCAAAAATTATTACTAACTCAAGTAAGGTAGTGATTTTGTCTACGAATACGGCCCTAAATCTTTCTTCAAATGTTTTGAATTAGCACCAATTTTAGCCATGAAATGAATGATAAATTATTAATTTATTGGTCGCATAACCAAGATGAGTTTGATTTTGGTTCTTAGGACTTGAAGTTTCTTGAAGAATTCCATTGCTTCAAAATTGTTTAAAAATTCATAAGAGGGCTGAAATTTTCACTACTTCTTTTGAAGTCACTCGCCTTCACCGTTTTTCAAAAAAATAGTTTAAGCCCATTTCAGGTTTTTTCAAAAATTGTATCAGGCTGTGTCACAATAGATTCTAAATTATTTCAAAAAAATGACAACTCAATTTTTAATTATTTCAAAATTAAGTCAACTTTTTAAAGATTTTGAAATCTCCAAAAAAACTTTTTTACGCAGTTATAAATTTTTTTCACGATCCAAGGTCATATTTTGTCACGCAAAAATAAAATAAAAATAGCCTTCAGCCTTTTTTTAAATTTAAGAGATCTAAACCGATGCCCGAAAATGAAGAATTGCAAAAAATTGATGAATCTATTTGATGAAATTAATGTAAGAAGTCAATCATTGAAAAGAATTCAAAAACATTTTTAAAAAACTGAACAATTGCAATCAAAGTTTTTTAAATCAATTTTTGATTTTATAGATCTGTATTTTTAATGAATTATTCTATTCTGAGCCCACATTGTACCAATTATGATCAATTAACACGCTTAATGCGCAGAAATTTAATATTTTTTTCATCTTAAGCATAAAATAGGCTGAAAAGCTTCATGATTAACTGATACAGACACGTAGGAATGTCTATTTAAAAGGTTTTTTAAAAGGTTTTAAAAATTTATCGGACATGTTTTTTTTTTGGTGGACTTTTCCAAAAAAAAAGTAAAGAATGACATTCTTAAAAATCTAAAATGGAAGATTTATTAAAATTGTATAGGGATTCTGAGAAAAAAGAAGTTGAAATTCGAAACATCTTGTCGGTTTTTTCATGCACCTTTAGCCCACTTTTAGAGAAAATTATGCAACTCTGAGGAAAAAAGGTCAAGATTGAAATCGAAATTGATAATACTAATGTTCAAAGCGAATAGAACTGCATAAATTACCATGCATATGAGTATTAATAGGTACACCTACGCATACTGTATTAAAAGAACTTACTCTAAAGTAAGAATATCCTGGAAAACGCGCGAATTAGCTCCTTAATTCATTCACATCGATTGAACGTCGAAGTAAAATAAATTTACACTGATAACACACAATAACTAGACCAGTAGAATGATTTCAAATTCGACTCATTACCATAAAATTTGTTTCGATATTACGTAAATATGAGAAAGAGGGGAAATTTCGTCGTAAATTGTACTCGCAGTGCGTAGGTCAACGTTATAACGGTTGATTATTTGAAAAAAAAAAAACAACATTGACAAATAAATTTAACCATTGAAGTATATTCCAAAATGGATCTGAAATTCAAGTATTCATATTTATTCAAACATGTATATGCTTAAGTAAGAAAGTTGTGATAAAGTCAAGGCTATAGGTATGCGAAAAATAAATCTTTAAAAACGAGAATATATTTTTGTCTACGTAATCAAACCACATACTACACATTTTATGCTAAAATTTAGTACCCATTGTTCGTAAAAGTTGGATTCTATTTTTGTCGAAAAGTGAATTAAAAGCGTATACCATCGATAAATTATTTCACGACCATTTATTTCGGTTAATAGTAAAAAGCTGTTAGCACCTGCCAGACTTGGTTAAGAAAATATTGACCTTAATGTATTACACGAATGATGACGGAAAACAGGGAAACACAATCAGTAGTACAGCGATTATATATCACGATGTTTCTTTATACAGATTTCCTACATTTATTAGGTAATATCATCCTAAGGCGCATAAATACCCAGCTACCTACCTAGGTCTAGGCTAAAATTTTGCTGTTATTCAAGGCAGCAACGGGCATCGTGACGGCGTACTCCTATAATTAAATTTTTTTTTTAATCTATCGACTATCGACGTTATAAAACATACTATGACAATACCTTTGATAAATTTTCCTACGGTAAAGCGAAGCGACCTTCGTTGAATTTTATGTGAAAAAATAAGAAAAAAAAACTGTCAAATACGGTGTAAACAGTTATGAATAAAAACTTCCATTTTTCGAATTCGTATTTTTAACGCGGTGATACAGTTGTAAAAACTTATTCACGGAGTGAAAGTAATGACCTATAGAGGTTAAAATATCCAAGCGTGTGGGTTAAGAATGAAATTCCAAACAGATAATCATGTTCGCGATTCACTAATGATAAAAAATTTTGTTGAAATTTTAACCAGTATGGAAGGTCGAAGAATATTTTATGTTTATTGGTAACATTTTTTTCATAGTTATGCAATCCATCAGGGGCGTACGAGGACCTTCTTCAGGGGGGGGGGGGAGAAAACCAAAAATTGCCAACTAATACCAAGAAATTTTACCAACTGTTGACTTTTTTTTTTTTTTGTTCCACGAAAATAAGATGTTAAATACGATGTCGCAGTCTTGTTAGTCTTCAAAAAGTTTAAAAATAGCTGTAATAATACTGACAAGTGGTCAAGTTTACCAACTTTACGCTAAAACTCCAAATTTACCAACTTTCCAAAAGCCAAGGGGGGAAGCTCCCCTCCTCCCCCCTTTTGGTACATCCCTGCAATCCATTTCCCATTATATTTTTAGGTTTGAAAATGCTAGGGGAAATTTTGGGCGTGAATTGAAGGAATTTAGATTAAACACGTAATATGTATTTTACAAAAAAAAAAAAAATGCAAATAATCATGTCGCATTATTAGATCTCACATTATTAGAGCTGGTTTTGTAATGAGGGTTTGTTCAAATGTGCATTCTTCTTAACTTCTGCAGGATCCAGTAACCACCATCTCCAACCCCCCCCCCCCCGCCTAAGAAGATGTTTGATTTGTTATTTGTAATACTTTCTTGTCCACTGATATTACATGATCTCATATTTATCAGATTTCAACGATTCGTGGGTCCTCAAGCCATTCTCAAATGTTAGTAGTTGCCATAATAGATTTATTTTGGTTCCTTTTTACCTAAATTCAAAGAATCATGTAACATACGAAGTTTGAGCTCTCCAAATATATTTGATGGGGGATTATTGACGATTTATTACTTTTCCTCCAAAAGCAATTTTTTGCTCTAATTTCCTTCCAAATTCATTTAGAAAGCTGGAATTTAAATATGTTAGTGATTTGTACTCACTTTGTTATGCATGGAATGATAATATTACATTTTCAACTTTTCGTTTACTCCCCCCTCCCCAACTGTTCTCCTCTTCACGTCACTTGTTAATGTGGATTCGAAATATAGCATACTAATTATTATTTTCAATAATCTTGTAAGCTTATATTTTCATCAATTTTTTTTTTGGAGCTGCTCAAGCCTTCCTCAAAATGTTGACTACTCGCCATTTTGAATCAGTTTTTACTTAAATTTAAGTGCTCCATTTCTGATTTTCAACAAACCTTATGTATAAAATTTGAGCTTTCTAATTTGATTTAGTGAAGAGATATGAAAGATTTAAGAAATTTCAAGACTCAACATTTTCTCAAAGACATTTTTCGCTCCAACTCCCGTTCAAGTTGACTTGGGAAGCTGAAATTTATATATTGGTATTCTCGACTAATTTTTTCATATGAAGTCATCTATAAAAATTTCGAGGTATTTGACTACTTTCCAGCTCTTCTCAAAATCTGAGTGAACCAGCATTTTGAGTTGAATTAAAAAAAAGTGGTTTTATGTATTCTCGTGAAAAGTTTGTCATATAATTTTGAGTGATTTTCATCCATACCCTATATGTCTACCAGCTTGAGGAGGGGAGCGAGGATGTATATGAATAAATGTATATAGAAAAATTTTATATCTGTCATTTTGGCTCCATTATGAGGGACAGTTATACTTTGAGGAAGTCAAAACTGTTGAAGTTATATGGTTCCTTTAAACCCTCACCCCTCAAAATTTAAGTCGACCATCATTTTGAGGTAAAACAAAAATCTCCAACATATCTATAGATTTTCACAAGAACAACATCTCACCAAATTTTGAGTGTTTTTTCTCCACACATCTTTGCACTAGGAAATGGAGAGCCGGTGAGAAATAATTATATTCATATTATTCGTACATTAAAAAAAAAGTAGGGCATTCGTCATATGATTACAAATGGTATGAAAAGAAAAGGTATGAAGATCACCCTCCCCTCCCCTCCCCTCCCAGATTCTTTCTCCTCAAATCAGGTAAACTGTAATAGCTATCGTTATTATTAAAAACTCAGCTAAAAAGAAATTATATCCCAGAGTTCCTTAATTTTTTTTTTAACGATAAAAATTTAAATATTATTCGTTTCAGCAATATTATATTAATCATTGAATCATTACTCACCCGTTAGAATGATATAATATTTTTATTTTTTTATTTTTTCATTTCACATAATGTAGTTATGTATATGTTCTAACAACAAAATGAAAAAAATAAAAAAAAAGATTACGTAGATTTCATGTGAAAATAACGCAAGCTACATATTTTGAGAACAACGTACATCAGGTAAATAATTAAAAATACAAATTTAAATTCATTCATTAGGTATTAATTTTTTTTAGCCTGAAATTACATATGCATTAAGTTAAATAGTCTTTTTTAAATTTGACCTACGATGGAAGGGAGAGTCCAAACATCGTGGATTTGTTCACACGAAAAAATAAAGAAAATTCGATGTACGACCGCCACAGATTCATTGGATTTCTCGTCGAGCAACATAGTGACGGTGATTAATAATTTTATGACATTGTTTTAACGTATTTGAAAAATATTTGAAATCTTTTCGTAATGGAATACACTGACTCGTACATTGGATTGAATTACGTTTTGAATTTTTTCCAGTGTTGGGTAATTATTTATGACCTTTTTAATCAATTAGGTGGGAACTGTTTGCCACATGGACATCTGTTTTAATTTCTTTGGTAGGTATTTTTTAATTAATTATTTTGTATTGGTGTAAGAAGGAAATAGATAATTATAAATATTTAATTAGAATAAGAGGAAATTTTGTTGGCTGGAAAATATGTTTGAAAATTTTGTGACTAACACAAAAATCATCTGAATTAACGTAAACTGCCTAAAAAATATTTATACTTACTCGTAATTAGTTAAAATGTGAAAAAATCTATGAAATATTTCTACTTCAACCAACCCAGGAAAAAAGTTAATACAAAATAAACAGTATATTACAGAACAGCTATATATTGTGGAGAGGTGACCAAACTTCAAACTCACGACATTTAAAACTCGACGATAAATGTTTAAATACGAGTAAGTTTCTTACTTGCAATTCCTTCGCTTATCATCAAAATGCTTTTGCAATACGCATCACTTATATTTTTTATTTCCATGTACGATGATCGGAACTGAACACTTATTCACGTTGGCAAAAAAAATTATAAACCTTCTTTAAGTGAATACGACTAAATGTGAAATATGAATCCTCTGTTTTCGGTTAAATTTCAATACGAGTAAGTACTTACGTCCTTGAGATAAAGTTATTTCCCGCGTGGTGTTCTGCCTTGAAGATGGTTCAGAGGTAGTGAGATGAAACCAGCTGTGGTAAACGATTCGAATGAAAAAAAAAAACTTAATTTATAATTGGTACTTGATGATGTTTTTTTGTAAAATGGAAAGATTTATGAAAAATGCTTTAAAAATGATTTTTCGAATGGACAGTATAGGAATCTATAATTATATTTTTAATTTTTCTGAGTTATAATTAAAAAAAAGAATAGCTAGTATAGCTTAGTAGATTTGGGAATGATAGATTAGGGAAGGGATTTCATATCTTTGCGTTTTAGGCCATTTACTGTAATCACCTGAGAAATGTCGAACTGTGTGCTATATGTATTTATCACCCATGCTTAAACGCCAGTGAGTGTGGAAGGAAATTGCTGCTGCGAATTGGGTGAGCGACTACTAGAATTCGGCGAAAGTACTTTTTGTTTCTTTTTTCATTCTCTACAAAATGATCGTTTATTCGAATTTTGAGGAGGGGTGGAGAGAGGACAAATGTCTGAAAATTTTAGTTTTTGATCTCATACGAAGAATTTGTCAAGGACACCAACATATTTAAATTTCAGTCTCCCAAGTGCATTTGCAGAGGAGTTGGAGCAAAAGATGCTTGAGGACATTTTGAATCATCAAATTTCTTGAATCTCTCATATCCCCTCATAGTTCAGTAAATCTATATCATATAACAGCCATTTATGAGAAAATTCCCTAAAATTTTTTTTTATAAATATGTAGAAACTAGCTCTAGTAATCACGTAGGAACTAAAAGTTCCATTTCTTAGTGGTGTTCGTTTTTTACAGAGGAGACGATTCGAACCACTCAAATAATTGTTGTTTTTTTGTTATATCTCCTCAAAGTTCGATCGTAGGGCAAAAATAGTTCAGTGCAATTTTATTTTGCTCTAAATTTCCTACAATTTTCATTTGAACATTTTTTTTCCAAGACCCATAATTGGCGAGTTAGGGGTGTTTGAAATTTGGTATTTTAGGAGCTCCACTGTTGATTGAATTATGCTGTGTGGCATTATGCGTATATGCGAATGAAAAATGCATATTAGATGACTTGTGATTGTGTACCAACCTAGTCATTACCCTATGAAGGTCTCAGCCCTCTCGCCTCACCCTCTAATGCATACCTACCTAAGTACGAATATTTTCATGCGAGTAAAATGCATTGACCCAGGAAGGTCAAAATTTATATATGATTAAAAATATAGGCATGGATCCAAAATGGAGGATGGTCAAAATCTAAGGTAGGCTTGAGAAGCCTCAAACCGTTAAAATTTAAAAATGGAAGTATGGGCTTTTGTGATTCTTGTCGACAAAAAGTACCTACTACATATTGCAAATTGCACTTTTTGAGTGTTGCTAGTAGGGTTAAGGTAGTGGTTTTGTATACTGTAATGCATATGGCCTGGGAGCTTGAAAAGCTCATTTGACAACATCACCTGCAAATCTAAACTAGCCCCAATTAAAAACACAACTCTAGTGATACGACATAGCTGCTCGCTTTGAAAAAAAAAAATATTAATCCAATTTTAATTCCTTGTAATTTTTCATTTCAATTTTATATCACAAAATTAAAAATTTTATAATCATTTTGGAGAACTTTCACAAATTCATTAGTGTGGTTAAGTGAGAGTGAGACGTTCAAGACCTCTAAACACCTGACAAAAACTCAGAAAAACTTTCATGTACGCATATATTGTTGAGCTAAACTCTTGAAAAGCAAAAGACGTGAGGGTAAGTGAGCGAATTTCTGAACCAACTCCTCAAGGAGAAATTCCTCTATGTCATTCAACCCAACACCAAGAAATTTCAAATACTCTGTCAAGGAACCTGTATAGTGAATAGATAAAAAATGAACAACTCTTATATTCAATACACTGCTAAAAATAACAAAAAAATCTGCATCGAAAGAGATGCTATAAAAAATGCATTATGAAAATTATTCTCTCTTCTTATTCTTGGCATTCAAATTGCCATTTTTTATGCTCGTTTCTGCTGTCGATTTCTGTTGTGGTTTCAAATACGTTTTTCGGTAAAAGTCCCAAAATAATGAGAACATGAAAATATCTTGAGGAATACCAATGGCTATTAAGTATTTTGGGAAATTACAGTTGCTTGCGAATAGACCAAGAGAGGCATGGACACCGGTTACTATGAATTGGATCTGAAATAAAAGCGAAAGAAATTTACAAAAATTAAGCTCTACCTTGGAATGAACTCAAAAAATTAATATTATTCTATTATTTAATTTTTAATTTTTGCTATATGTGTAATAAATGTTTATATTTTTGGCTCACCAGTTGCAATTGAGTGATGTATTTTTTCCACCATAATGATTTATTTTTTACTAGATGTAAAGCAGTGATTAAATAATACGTGTACATTATCATATGAACGAACGCATTAACAGTGCCGAAAAATGCGATATGTCCGCCTAAATTAAATTTAAAAAAAATTAAATAGTTTAAAATCAGTTGATTCTCGATTAAAAAAATTGCACTTTATTGTAAAAATGAGAATGATACCTGGATAATATTTTGTAACAATCCATCCGAAACCGAACACTAACGTATGATGATATACGTGCAAGAAAGTAACTTGAGATTGTTTTTTTCTTAATACAAAGAATACCTGAAATTATTTTTATAAAATTACTTTTTAATTTCTTCATTCATCTTCACGTTTACTTCTACGAAATTACGAATCATTCGACGATAAATGTATTTAGTTCGAGCAAGTATGCTAATATAATCTATATAGCCTATTCCTTTGTTTTTATTCCTAGTCAAACTCAAGTTTAAAATCGTATATCACCGATTTTTTTTATTTTTGAAGGTGTAAAATAGACACCGTTGAAATACGCAGATGCATACCAAAGATCCAGAAATGTTTGTAATGCGGAAACTCTCGAGTAAATTAGATATTCCACTTGGTTGATTTACACATTAATTAATCTACTCGCCAACTCCTTAATACCTACGTAATGTATTCTTGTTGTTAATTTGAACATCTAATTTATCGAGATCGAGTACACTTTGTCTGCAAGAAGGTGAGTTGGTGAATCTTTGAAATGCCCGAAAAATTAAACGAAGTTGAAGTAATGGGTATCTCTGTTTCTATAGCTTAAGCTTTCAACCAGAATTTTTCTTTAATTAGAGAAAAAAATCACAAAAAATGATTCATGTACTTACAGTATCTAATAAATCGAGTAACTTTGTCATGAAATAAACCCATACAGTTCTGGCTTGCTGAAATCGAAATGAAACCAATTATAAATGGGTGTTGTTCATGTTAAATTAAAATCTAGGTACTCATGAGTATTTTTCCTATGAATCAATCGCGAAATTATAATTTTTTAAATACCTCTCTTCCTATCTCAGAATCCGAATAATCTATGCTAATGCAAGTAAAATTATAATTTCCTGTAAACCATAGGACTCGGAAAGCCTGAAAATGAGAATCATTGATGGTTATTCGGTTTAAAAACTCCTCGTATAAATACGAGATACGGTATATTTATCTTAAATGGTTCACTATATTACTTCTTTAACGATATATGCTGCCATAAACACTTGATGGCATTGTAAAGAATAATTATTTTCTCTATTTTAAACGGAGCTCTGTTTTTCATCAACTGTGGTCCGAGTTTTTGTACAAAGTATAAATACGATAATGTGATGACAATCGGCGAGATCGGTGACCCCATTAAGAACCAGTTTCGTACTCTTGGATCTATTGGTGTTTAGTGTTAAAAAGATAAAAAATCACGCCTAATTAATTTATTAGTTGGATTGTAATTCTATAATTATGTTAATACGTACCCGCATATTTTTCTAGTTCATCGAATAATTCGATAACTTTCCATACGAGCGATGTCATTTGTGAATTATTAAAAATTAAATACTTATGAATTCGAAATAGTAAATAAAATCACTCTATTAGTTGATCATTTTGTTGTGTGAAAATTTAATTTTAACCGATTTAAATGGGTCATTTCTCTTGAAGCATTTTCGATGTTTATTGCAATTCAACTGAAGACGTTATGATGGGTTGAATTTTTCATTGTCAAGGTTTTCATGAATATTTATGGATTCGTCGAATCAATTACACTCGTTACTAGCTCAGAGAACAGTGATTTTTATATTAATGAGATCGTCTAGCTATTATATTCAAATGAAAGTACCAATAAATTCATAAATGATAATTTCACCTGCTAACGCTTAACATATCCTGGTATACTGTCTCCTGTTGCAGTTTATTTCACGACGTTTACTGTCTATTTGAAAATTTTCATTGTTGAGTGGAGATTTGTTCGTTCGAGCCCAATTAATTTTGTGTCTTGCTCAAACAATAAACAAGATGTACAGTGAGGATAAGGGTAATGAAATTGGAAACGCACAATGCGAACAAATATTTTTCGTTTCGAGTCCAAAAAAAGAACAAGCCATTTGTTGGGCATTGAAGCCCCACTATAGGCGCCATATTTTCTTAGAAGTTGACTGTAGACCCATGTTGACCGCCATTTCTTCTCGAAAGTTACTTGTAGCCCCACGTTGATCGCCATTTCTTTTTTTTAGAAATCTGGGATTGTCCTACGTCGGGTGCCAAAATTATACAAGTTGAATTGAAAAATCGCTAATTTCGATCTCATGTTTTTTGATTTCGGCCAAATTTTTTTTTATGGGCTGTCTTGCCCTAGAAGTAAGAAAGCAACCAACAAACTGTTTCCTCCTAGACTCTTTAGAATTGAGAAGTTGGACTTCTAAACTTTTAACGCTACCTAACTGTATTATTTGAAAATCTGGTTAAATTTGAACGCCTACAGAAAGAAAATTACCGCGTGTAGAATTTAATAATTTTCGCAGTTAGATGCTTCATCAAAATCTGCTTCATAAAACTCAAAAATCGAAAATTCAACTTCATTGTCTTTTATGTGTTTTAACTCTTCAAAAATTGGACATCCGAAGACTCATAATAACTGGATAAAAAAAAGTTCAATGTTGTGTTTATCATAATAAATACCTGTGACACAGTATGTCACATATCTGATATATGTAAGGTCTTTGTTTAAATAATTTAAAATTAAAAATACTACATGGTATCTAACATCTCCCCCCTCTCATAAAAAACTCGTACTCTTTGTAGAAATGCTATGGACGGAAAAATATCCAAGAAAAACAATTGAGTACATTTTTCAAATTCTCCACCTATTTGAAATATTTTTGCAGTTTCAATAAATTGAGCTTTATTATGCTGAAAGTTCAACTTTTGATATTTGAAAGTCTTACTATTCTATTGAAAGCACATACCTGAATTTTGGCACCTAACGTGGGCCAATATCTAATTCCTTGACAAAAATGGCGATCAACATGGGGCTATGACTTCTAGGGCAATATCTAATTCCTTGACAAAAATGGCGATCAACATGGGGCTATGACTTCTAAGAAAATATGGTACCTAATGTGGGACTTCACGATAATACTTCAAGAAATGTAACGCTCCATCCACAACTTAGTTTTTTTTTTGGATTGAACGATGAATTCTTTTTTCATTGTGTATTTTTGATTTGTTTACCATTGCAGTTCTTTTTGCTGAATATTTTATCATGTTCAAAGTATATTCTTAACACCTCCATGCATAATTCAATTATGTAATGGTATGGCCATTTATTCTCTAATTCAAAATTTAAAATTCGATCAGCAATTTTTTTTCTTTTCGAGTATATGAATTTCAAAATAAAGAAGAGTTCAGTTGATAAAAATTTATTCAACAATTCTCATACCTATTTTAGCATTCATTTAAAAACAAAAGCACATCGGTGCGTACCTTATAATTACACTACAGTATCGTAACGAAAATTCAAACGAATGAAACAAAGTCATTAGGAGTTGGGGACAGAAATTGAAAAGATGAATTCGTCATCGTAAGGCACTCTGCGATAGTCAAGTAATTTTCATTCGCTTTGTAGCTTTCGAAAAAGCTCTCGTTTCTGAGAAATAAAATCTTGTACTTATTTAAGCTCATTGAAATCATTTTCAATATTTCAGCGATTTGTTGCGAGATTAATGGAAGAAATAAGTTTATACAAATACTGATACGGTGTACATTATTTTAAACAGAAACTGAGTTTTCGAATAGCATGAAAATTATTTAAAATTTTTTTCAAATATTTTCCTATTTTAACAATGGTAGTACTAGAGTAGTACGAGTTGCCTAATTATTAATGCGAATAATTTGGGGACATTACTACAAATATTGGGTAGAATTATACAATGGACTTCGATTTCACTATATTATTAACTTCTTGATGCAACAAATAAAAAATAAAAAATCGAATAACAAATTACACATAATTTTCAAAATAACGGTACTGACTAGTTATGTTTACAACATATAGATAGTTTTTTTTTTTCTAACGGCTTGAATTGTTTTAATGACTCTGTTACAGCCCCGTCACAAATAGGTATTATACTATCACAGTTCATTAACAAATAACAGAACATATATGTGTATGCACTAAACGCTAACAAAATTATACAATTATTTAGGTGAGCTTTTGGCACTTTTCGATTCTTCGTCTTCTTTTACTCGTTTCATTATTTGTTTAGAAATAGTTCTCGTTACCTCGTTAGAATTCGGTATCAAAAATCTTTAAAAAATATATATATACACATAATTATATTATACAAAGCATTCAAAAAAAATTATTTTAGTGGTAATTGTAAACATACTTGTCCATATCTGTAATATCATTGGGCGATCCATATTGAAAAGTCACAAATTCCGGTTTTTTCTTTCGGCAAGTTATTTTGGCAATGGACGATAAAAGTCGATTAACTGTGACGTAAGAATAATCTTTTTTATCTGAATCCCTCAAAGCGATCAAATGCGTATCCGTGACCACCAGATGACTGAAAGCCATACCTTATAAACATCATATGCAAACAACAATCGCGTAATACTCGTGTAAATAATGTACCCACCAGTCATGACGATAATTGGACACAGTTACTTCTTGACATTTAATACAGGTAACGATGCTAGGATTTTGCAGGAACGCGGATAATTTTATTAATTCATGAGCATTAGTGAGTAACATATCTTCATTATTAGCAACTGAAGAAAAAGAAGGTGTTTGAATTTATTTCTTAAACTGAAAGTAACAGTTATCAAATCGTTACCATCTGGTTCGTGATCTTCGTCGATGGAAAATATAGGCGCCAAGTTACGATACGGTTTTCCCATTTTATCGGAACTACTAATATGTCGATCAGTATCGTTATTAAGGCCGTTTGGATTGGTAATATATTCTACTAATTTTTCTTTAATATCTGCTGACTTCATTTTCATAACAGCTCTATAAATGGGTCAACAATATTGTTAGGGATAAATAACACGCGTATTCTGCGAAATAAAACAATACTCACCCAATTTTACCGAAGATATCGGATTTCTCGGAATTATCCAAGGTGCCGTTCATTTCGGAGGATTTTTTAGCTTTCGGTTTAACACTACCCGATGCTTTTTCCTTTTGACACACTGGGCAGAGTTTTTCATTATGGTCTCGTAGGTAGGAATCGGCTCGATCACCGAGATAATTATGAAAAGCTACGAATGAAGCTGAAATTAATGAATAATACAGACGATGATTTTGCCAAAGAAGAGAAGGAATGTACCTTCGTAGCCTCCAGTTAACATACTGACAAATTGAGTATGTTTTTGCAGAAATGATGCTACTACCATGTGCGTGTATTGGTCAGCTAGAAGTTCACCGCATCCTAGAAAGCATAGGTGTTCTCCTCCAGCTTTGCTATTCGCAGCGAGAGCCTGTCGTTGACAGGACAGAAGGCCTTGTACGGCGGTAGAAAATGAATTTGGTTCTTGTAACATCTTGAATTGAAAATAAAATCAATAATTATTTATTATCAAAATACAACAACTTTAGAAATAAAAAATATGAAATTGAATGATTTATCAAGTTATTGGTTATTGTAGAATTACAAAATGAAAATAATGATAATATAATTATTTTTTTAATTTCATATAGGGATTAAAAAAAATGATATTATCATTTTCGATAAATTTTTGATTGTCGTATAGGTAATCTTGAATTGAGAATCTTTTTTTTTTAATTTCTGAAGAACAAGTAGACGCTAGTATAAATAAAATAAATAATAATAATAATAAAATAATTCAAATAATTTCAAAAAAATACTGCTTTAAATCTTGAATTGAAAATTGAACAATATTTTTTTATTTGAAGGAAATTTTTTCACGAATGGAATAATAAAATTATTTTTTTCAAATCGATAATTTTTCAATTTTCATTAGCGGGCAGTTGTTTTTGGAAAAAAAATTAAAAATAATTTCAAGAATATAAACGTTTATTAAGTATTAAATTAAAAATAAAATCATTTTTTTTTTAGTTTTTCAATCTAGATAATTTTGTTGTTCTATTTCAAGTAGAAAAATTCAATTAATTTTTTAAGAAGATTAGATCAATATAAATTTTCATTTCATTTATGAAGTTGTTTTCGTGTATAACGCTATAAAAAATACTTTCGAACAAATGACTGATTTTTGTAAAATGTTGAAATTGAAATGAACGTTGTTTTACTCTGAGTCATAGTTAATTATTTTAAATATAATTATACAAATGTTTTGAAATTAATTTTTTCGAACTCGCAATACCTCAAATCAAAGATGAAATTAAGAGTTTTTTAAAATTATTTAAGCTACATTTATGAAAAAAAAAAACCAAAAGGCAAATATAATTATGTATTGCAATACATTATCTTTCTTTTTTCTTTTTTTTTCTCTGTGCCATGTACAGCTCGGGCTAGAGGTGCGTAAGAGAAAATTACTGTACTACATATTTTATATTCAGAGAAGGGAGTACAGTTTGAAAGACTTAAGGAAGGAAAATCTATTAAAACTGACAATTTTTTTTTCATTCGAGGTACTAGTTGTTGTTGTTATTATTGTTGATGTTGTTGTTGTTATTATTATTGTTGTTGATGTTGTTGTAGGAGGAATGAAAATAGATATTACTGCGTAAACAAAATTATTTTTGTTTTTTTTTATTCATCTCAAAATCACTCATCACTTAAATTCTGCGACGAGGCTAAAAATCTTTGTTCATGATCTCATATGTACGAGTGAACTAAGGACACAAACATTTCCAAATTTCAACCACCTATGTAAATTTGGAGGTGAGTTGGAGCAAAAAAAAAACGAATTTTGAGGAGGTTCAATTCTTAAGTTTTCCGTTTAGATTTTGATCCGTTGAATTTGGATGAAACGGATTCTGAATGGCAGATAAATTTTTAACATTTTTATGTGAAAGCATTAATCATATTCTCTGGTTTCAGTCCTGTTCTAAAGTAAATTGGAAGGAGGAGGGGGGAGTTAAAACAAAACACACTTTTAGAGGGAAAATCATAACAGGAAATTTCACGAATCTCGAATATCTCTTCCAAATTGGCCTAGAAAGGTCAAAATTTGTATGTGAAATTAGTTGGGGATTAACATACGACTCCTTGAGTTAAGGTTTAAATGGATTCAAAATTGATCCAAAATAGCGAATTCTCAAAATATGTAAGTAGAAAGCTTTAAGAGCCTGAAAAGTTATAAATTTTTAAAACAGTAGCTCACGTGGTTCTTAAGTGGTTCGAGAGGGGATAGTAGAGGGTTCTCAGCCTCGGTGGTGTGTGTGGACAGTAACAACATTATTTACATAAGCCCAATTGAAAACTCAGCCGTGGTAATGGGACATAGATGCTTACTTTTTTTCTCTATTTGGTTCTTGCACAAGGTGGGAAAGATGGAAAATAGATGTTCTTGAAAGGCCTTTTGCAAACCAAATAGCTGAGTTGTTGAATTTTTTTTTTTTTTTGATAAGTATTTCAAATTTCTTGAGTTAAAAATAAAAATAACTTGAAATCAATTATTAATTCCGGAACTACAAAACGAAGATAAGATCAAAAATGTTTCATTCGAGTTGTTTAAATTTTTTACCATTTTTTTTTTCAACAGTAAAGCTGCATATAATTTCAAATAAATTCTTCTTCCTAATGGAATTTTGAACTAAAAATTAAATCGATAGTCTTTCCACTTCAGCTGCAATTTTTCTCATGCAACTTGAAGTAGAAATGAAATTGATAATTTAAATTTATTCTTAGAGCTAATTTTCTAAACGAATAAATACAAAAATATTTTTAATTATTTAAATTATTCTCAGTTACATGAAATGTCATATTTTATCAGATATTTTGAAAAAGATTTATAATTTGAGAGTAGGACAAGTTACAAATTAGAAATAAATGATATTAATTTTTTTTTTTTAATTCAACTCACCAAGTTACAATCCAAATGAAAAGCGGTGGGAGGATGGCCGGCGTTATACTGCTCGGCTGGACGGCAATCTATTAAAAAAAACCTAACATTTTCTTCACCCGAATCGGAAATCATGTTGGTTTCCTCCGAATTGGAAATAAGCTCCACAACATTAACGGGCAAGCATAAAGCTTGCGACAAAGTGCTATTCATTTTACTCTGGTTCTCATCGACTTCTTCGAATAAAACGTATTCCAAATCCTATCGAAATATAAATTACTAAAATGCCTGCCAATTCACTTCGACAAATGGCCACCGATTTCGTACTTGTTTAAATGACGATGGCGTCTTGGAATCGTAGTACTGCGCTAGTGCACAAAAATCCGTTACATCTTCCGCGGTCAAATTACACGGTAGTAATGAAATCACTTCTACAATTTTATTCTTATCTTCGCCATTTAAATTCAATATTAAATCTCTGGCGTTCACGATGATAACCAAAGCTAAGAAAAATATAAAAAACGGATCTGCTTTTTGAAAGTACAAATCCCACATAGACAAAATAACCGCTAAATCACAACTGGACGCAAACAAGGACTGGAACTGAAAGCAAAATTCATCGGTGTACAACTGTGGAGGAAGAATGAAACATTTATAACGATCCTATTTACCCATGTTTTAGCGAATAAATCCGGCGTACTTTTTTCGTATCTAGGAAATTGCATAATTGAGGATCGTGGTAGAGCACTAACAATCTCAACAGGTGAAAACCGTCCACATGGCGAGGTATGTACTTGTCGTGTATAGCTTCGAATAAATTAAACACATGTGATCGAGGTAACTTCAACGTGATCAATGGCAACAGAAGATCAATCCAGCCGTTATTGCTTTCGTATTTACGTTTCTTTGGAGACGCTTTACAGTGAAATGTTAGTATCGATTCCAAATCAGAGAGCACCGATATTTTATCTTCTTCTTGGTTTCCTAGTTTAGCTGAAAACACCAAAAGTTAACAAGCGATATCAAAAAGCTACGTTCGTAGATACGCGAATTTCGATACATACAAACAAAATGCAAGCAATCTTCTCGCAATATCTTTTGCTCCGGTAAATCGAAAATATCGTCGAATGTGTCCATTTTACTGTCAACATCTCGTACCCCGAGGCAAGATTGCCAAATATTGGGCCGAGCGATTTCTGTAATATTGTCCACTTCTTCATCGCTACGACGTAGATTATCGTTAGCGTATTCTTCTTTTAAAGCTGTTTCTAACTCTTGTATCCTATAATATAATAGAAACACGAAAATCAATACGTAATCAGTAGACTGAAATTTCCAACTCGCGGTTGTGACACATCATCAAGCCGCGAAGATGAAAATTTGCCAATTTTCTCATAGGTTCTTGATGGGTTGTAAGTACACGCAATAATAGATAAGCAGTACGCAAGCACTACCGCAAACTTTATAAAATGTTCAATTCGTACTTACCAGTCTTTTTCCAAAGCCATGATACATCCATCGTTTCACTACAGAATGTGTGCTACGAAACAGGCCGCGTATTGATCAATTAAATATGAAAAATTCAAGTATTGTCTCATCAATTGCGAATTAATTAATGAGAACAAACAAGTCGCATACGCAAATTTCTTCAGACAACGTACTTAGGCTTATCTCAAAATAGCTATCATCAATAAACACAATATTCCTGTAAAGACATGCGCGCCTGTTGGATCATGTTGAGCTGGCTAAAGGACGAACGACTCGTTCGTTTAATCGGTGATTTGTTTGAAAATCAAAATCTTTCGTGTACTTCGCGAAGTGCTTAGTGTTTTTGTGAAAGTAATGAACGATATAGTGCTAACTGCTAGCTCTAATTTGTGATCCAGATGAAAGTCAATTTTTTTTTTTTGAGAAAGTGATTCATGGTTAACATGATTTAACCTAATTTACTAATTGATGAGGATAGAATCGTCAAGAATCTTCGTAATGTTTCATGTTTACCAAGAGAGCAAGAGTCACGAAATTCATGCATAATAATATTTCAAAATTTTTTATTCATAATCCTCATATCAAGAATTTATGAAATCATGTTCGATTTAAAACGTAGTTTTTAGCTTCAAATGTAAAAATTGTCATTCTCATATTTTATGCGATTTAAAATTTTTTTTATGTATACTTGAAGCTGAACTCATATTTACATTTTCAAACCGCCAAAAAAAATTTTTCAAAATTTCATCAGCAAGTAGATTATCATGAATTCATTTTCTTTCATTTAATCAACAATACTGAAATTCATTATTCAACTTTAGCAATTCACTGCAACAATGAATTATCAAAAATCAAAGCACAAATATTTTCTGAAAATAATGAAATCAGGAAAATTTACAATTTCATACATAATTATTGATAAAATGACATATGAATTTCAATAAAATTTGCAATGAATTTCTTTTTCTTTTTGTAGTAGAATGGAATACAATAAAAGATTAAGTCTAGTTTGAATGTTGATACATTTAATAATAAGTTAGCAACGTATCATGAAAAGTTAATATAAACAATGGTACGTAATTAATAAATTATTTAAAAAATTCTACTCCACTCTACAAAAAAAAAAAAAAAATACAAAAAAAACCATTGGATGACTTTTTATCTGGAATTTGAAAGTCGTAAGTTCTACCAGCGTACGAATTCAACTTCTAGCAAAATCAAAGTATAACTTTTCCAATCTAGTACAATGATCAATTAAATTGGAATATCCACGTACTGTGGCTGCGAATCTATTGGTAGGCAACGCAGTAGTTAAAATTAGTATAAATATGGCCAAATACTAAAGCATCTAATTCTGTTGGCCTATAACAAAATAATACAAAAATGTCATGAATACTTTATTCACAAGCATAAATAGACACATAAAACCAGGTACCAAAAACTTGTTAAATACGAGAGAAAAATTACTCACTTATCATTGAAAAAATATTTAGATTCTCCTAATCTATCTGAAGAGCTTTACAACAACTATCAACTTCTTGATAAACCTAAAAAGAAGGTACTTTAACGATAAAAAACACGAATAAAATAACAATCCCACTTAAATGAGCGAAACCTACTTCATCGATACTTTTCTTCAACCAACTAACTGCATCGAGACGCGAAAGACATGCGCGTTTTTTAATAAACGTTACCCAGTGATTTAATGGGAATGGATAAACTGAACCATAACGTTGAACAGTTATTGGCAAAGTAGCCGGATCACACCATATTAAATAAGTCTCTGCATTTCCAAACACCGTATTCACCAATGACATATAAGCTCGCATATCATCTTTCTGAGTTTTTTCTAAACTTTCCGATAGCGAGAAACCCTGTTGGAATAGAACGATATAATTTCCAACACATACCTTTCGATCTATAAGACACTGCAACAAATACGATACCTTACTCGCCGCAAAATCAATTATAAAGTCCAGCTCAGCGATTACATATTGTCCAGATTTTATAAATGGCACTTTACCTAGAGAAAATTTGTGAATTAATAATTTTATTGGTAAAGTATTGGTACTTGTTTTACGTACCAGTGGGAGACATGAATTCGGCATTTTTCTTGTACTCCACTTTATGTGGTAAATCTAAGATCTTCAAAAATGATCGCACAGATAAACAGTTGGCGCAGTCCGGCATTAGAATTTGTTCCACTTCGTATGGCTGATATAAAACCGTGTCTGGATCCCATGTTTCTGGTACTACATTCAAAGAAATAATTATTTCTATTATTTGAATTTTAACAAAAAACATAAAACTCGTAAATGAATATTTTAATTCGCAAACGAAAGGCTACGAGTTTTGCGTTTTTTGTTAAAATTCAAATAATCAATATTTTTTTTCGTAATTTTTCTCCTTACAATACATAAAATCATTTCTTTATTCCTACATTTTTGAACTAATGAAACTATTAAATATTTCTTACACCTCAAAAGTTCATTGATAGTAAAGCAAAAATGAGTATGCTTGCTCATTATTATGTTAGTTTCTACTCTTTTTTTTCAAAATTGAAGCGAGGAAACCGTGAATGTTTCAATACATAATACTGATTAGATAACAAGAATACTAGTTCAGTCAATATGCTTTACATTCAATATATTTACTATTCTTTATCGCAAAAAGTGATTAAGATTTGAAGTACCTTGTAGTTCATAAGGATGTAGTAAAAAGCTCGATGATGAATTGAATGAAGCCATAATGAACCAACAATGACCTATGGAAGCGAATTAGCAATGAAAATTATACAGTTTGTAATTTTTTAATTATTTTCATAATAATAATCAATTTCAATAACTATTTTTATGCAAAAAACAAAAATAATTAAATTATCAGGCATCAGCATACTTTATCGGTAAAATATAAATCAGCTGATAATTTGCAGTGATTCCAAACAAAAGATTTAACAATGAATCGCGTAAAGTTGGAATGACGAAAGTAACGTGAAGATGAGTGAACAATGAGAAATGAGACATTATTTTTTATTTTTACTCATAATTTAATCATTTTAAGCCTTTTGAAGTTTCTATTTTCACCGAATTTTTTGAAAAAAAAAAAAAAACAATATTTGGTATTTGCTTTTTAACATATATTGGATTGTCCATTTTAAATTGGCAACACTGATATACATCAACAACAAAACACAATCTTATCAAGAAAAATAAAATTTTTAATTTTTTTACAACCAGCGTAAAAATGTAAAAAGTATTTGTTATTTTATTAATTCAATTAATAAACTCTTAGTATATTCTATCAGCGTGAAAGGTAAAAGTAAATTTTGATTTTTCAACCATAACTCTTCTCAGTTATTGTAAAAGCATTCATATTTCAGATGATAATATACAGCGTTTACATAGTATCAAATCTGGAGGTTTGATTTTCGATTACGATCACGTAACTCCGAAAGTAGAAATAGAACAAACATTTAGCTATCCATTAGATTTCAAATTATCCAGCGAAAATAAAGGAATTGTTGTATCCTACGGACAACGTGATGGAATCATGGGTAAACACAGTTCTCTGTTTGGTACATCCGAGTAAACCTCGATGTTTATATATTGTATTTTCCAGTGGGCCATGTTTTAATGGCAGTAAATGGAATTCCGGTCAACGGACAACAATTAGAAGATGGTAGAGATGTGTTTGAATTATTAGAAAATCAAGAAAATTATCCTCTTAGTTTGAAATTCGGTCGTCCAAAAAAAACGACTAATGAGAAGCTTTTTTTCGCCAGCGTATTTTATTCTTTGTATCCAATGGCTTGTCAATTGAGCCCGGAAACCAAAAGTTCTGGCATTGAAGTTCTTGAAGCGGATACTTTCAAACTTCATTGTTTTCAAACGTTAACAGGTGAACGAAGCTTGGATTTTTAATCGTTATTTGGATGTAGAGTTTTTCGCTCAATTTTCAATGTTTATGTAGGTGTTAAATTTTTGGTTGTCGCGGAACCTACTGAAGTTCGATTGGACATATTATTGAAGAAGATATACGAACTGTACGCAGATTACGCGATTAAAAATCCATTTATTCTTTAGATATGCCAATACGGTGCGAACTGTTTGATCAACATGTGCAAGCGTTGCTTGAACAAGTGGAGAAAACTGGGCTTGCTAATTTATAAATTTTATTTGTTATTTACTGTATTGTTATTTTTGTATGCCTATGTTGATAAAATGTTTCATTTTTACGATAAGAATAAAAAATAAAACAATAAAAAAATATTTATTATTGTCAACATCAATAATTTATTTTATAATAATGCTTGGGAATGTGAATAATATCGAATAATAATAATGATTAAATTTTCCGAACATCGGAATTTCAGAACCACAAACGTACATGTATGATTCGATAACTTTTTGATTATTTTTTTCAATAGGAAAACTCTACCATTTATATCACTTGTTGCATGCAATTTTTTTTTGATTAATGAATAGAAAAAAGAGAACATTTTAAATAAATAAAACAATTGAGAATACAAAATATAACATTGAAGATTTGATTAGTTTTATCGCCGAACTTGAAAATTACTATCGAAGATTCTTTTTTCGTTTTGAATAACAACTCATCAGAAACTCCTCCGGAACCACCGTCATTCTGTATTTCCGCTCTTACAGCATATTTCGTCAACGGTTTCAAATTATCAATCGTACAATGCGTTTTATTTGTGTCGGGAATTCCTACGCAATGAAAGTGATAATTTTAATCTCTATTGATATCAGAAAGTACATTCATCATTCTGATTTCAAACTCACTTTTTTCTTTACAATACTTGACTTTGGCTTTTTTCCATTTTTCTTCATAACTGCAATATGTGTACTCGGTGTATTCCATTTTACAAATAAATTCATAGGAGGGGTAAGGCTGAACACTAATGACGACGTATGTATGTTGAAGCTCGTGTACTAAAAGTTTCGGTGTCTCAGGTCTATCTGTAAGTCTTACATCAATTTTCACGATTTGCATTCCTAATGCATTGGCCGCTTCGCAATCATATCTGCCCAATGCGTTGAGATCATGCAATGATATCTAAAAAAACAATGTTTATATGCAAACAGATAATTCATTGTTCACGTTCCTTATGTTAGATATTAAATAGGCTTGACATGCAACAAAATTCCTAACAAGCTTTAGGTATACATAATTGTCTATTGTTGAGAAGTTGCAAGTGATCACCAAGCCTAAAGTAAATTGAGATCCAATCATTTTCAACAAATTATTCAAGCTCACTGATTTCCAAACTGGTACTTTGCTTTTCTTGGTGAAATAATCGAGATTTTTCTAACCAAGTCCAAACCAATTTTATACAAATTTTTGATATTGTTTTACAAAACACGTTAGTGAAATTACATACCTCCCCATTTGAGGCGAAATTTATTTTCATGAATTTTGAAAAAAAGATGATTCATCCCTCTTTAAAGCGTTTGCGTTGAAGATGAAATCGATTTTTACTAAATGAAGATCGCTGATTTTGAATATGTCATCAGATTTATAGTTAGCCCACAGTACATTTCGAAACGGCATTTTCAAATAAAAGCTGTGCTATAATTTTCATTGGTAACATTTTTCCCAAAACAAACGCAACGAAATGATTTGAAATTATAATAAGTTGTTTTAAAGATTTTGTGTGAGGGCATTTAGCATTTATTTTTCCAATTTTTTCATTTCTTCATTTTAAAATTAACTTTTTCGTATTTACCTACTTATTTTTCGAAGCAGCGCCTTAACAAGTTTTTTTCAAATACTTTGCAAAATATTTCATGAAAAAAAAATCAGCACACGTGATTTTGAAGGAGATGCCCTTCATTGTCGTCAAAATATAGTGGGGAGGGAGTAAACGAAAAATCCAGAATTTTTTATTACAGTGTCAGATGAACGAGCCTAAACAAATAAGCTTCAATTGAAAACTCAGCTTCAGTAATCGACATGGCTGCTTACTTTATTTCACTATTATTATTACCTAAGTACATTTGAAGCTAATTTTATAAGTTTATATGAAGTTAACAAAAAGTGTGTGAAGAGCTAATTTAAGTAAAATTGCAAGCAAAAAATTTTTGCATTGAGCTGTTTTCATAATAGGAACCATTCTTGGCGAGGTATTGGTGAAAAATTGATTTTTTCTGTAGGTTGAAATATCACTCATAACAATTTAAAATCATAATTATTTTCAGCTCATAAAGCAAGTTATTCATTTTATTTCCAAATTCCCTGCTGAACTATACAATAGGTATTTACATATGTGTATGAAAATAAAATTTAACGACATCATTATACCTCCATTTGGCTAACATTTTCATCGTTGTATATTTTCAAATGATGAATTTTAGGATCAATCGGTACGTTATTACGATACCAAATAAAATAAGCCGTTGGGTACGCCACTACTCGACACGTAATATTTCTATATTCATTTCGAAATCCATAGACTACCAAGTCCTCTTCCTCAGCGTATGGTTTATCTATAAAGAACCAATTTCGTATTTACCTTACGTGTTAATATCTGAGAGCTTACTCAGCGAAAAAAAATACATCACGATACTTACGTCGCACTTTCAGATGATAAACCTGTTCGGCATCCCTTGTTTGTAAAATTTTCTGAAAAGCTCGACACGTATAAGTTCCAAATTCTCTCCAAGATGTATTACTGATTTTCAAAGAAACGCCTTGTACTGTACGATAATTCGAGGATGGAGACCATTCTAAAAATACATTTAATGGGTATATGAAAGAAAACAATAAATTAAGCTACCTAATAACCGAAGGTGTGTCAGCGTGATGATTTCACTGCCTCGAATTAGCTGCTTACCAACCTGTGATCAATTTATCCTCGAAAAACCAAGATACTTCGGGTGTCGGTTCTCCATCAGGCAAGCAATCTAAAATTACGTCATTTCCTTCATTCACAAATACTTCCGTCGTGGTGTTGGCAAACGATACCGGTTCTGAAATTTTTCTCCAATTAATATTTTTGTAGAATATTCGAACTTTAATACTCATCATTGAAATGATTGATGCTCACTTATTACAATTAATTCGAAACCTTTGCTGTATCTTTTGCCTCCAATAGTCGCCGAACAGTTGTAAAACCCTTTGTGCTCTTTTTGGATTTTATTGAATTTCAAATATAACATATTGTCTGATGATTTCTTCGTAGTGATCGACCTTGAATGTAAAGGAATTTTACACTACATTGGTTTTTATTCATCATATAACGAATAAGATAAATAAAAATAAATACTCGTACGTTCCAGTTGTGATCGGTTGTCCGGCTGGATTCCTCCATACTTTGTCTCCATTTCCTTCACATTTGACGCTATAATTTTCATTCACATGTTGGATAACTTGTATCCAAGGTGGGTGTAATTTTATTTCAGCTAGTACATTAAATGGATCTGCAAGAAAAAAAAAATTAATTTACAAAGTATTACATTGAAATTAATGTTTAAAACAGTTTATTCATTTAAGCTCGAATTAGATAATACATCAATGTAATTGCTGTTCAAATGAAATTTAGTAGGTATAGAGCATTCACACACCATCTTTATACCATCTTAAAAAGTTCTTAGCATTATCACATGATGCATCGTACCTAGTTACCGATCAAAGAATTATCGATTTGTCGTCTCAAACAGCACTTGAATACCGCAACAGTACTTAGGAAATTAGAAATTTGTTGAATTTTTTACAAAAACATTCATCTCATTTTTTTGTATGACCTCTCCGAGCCAAAAATGGGCAGGGAAGTGTGCCCTTTCGTTCAATATATTCATGTGAAAAATTTTCATCGTGTGTACCTATCTATAAAAGTAAGTAACAAAGAATACTATTTTGAGAATCATCAAAAATCCTCAGGGCTCTTTTGTAGCATAGATTAATTTTTAACAAGTAATTACACCTATAATAGAAGAACAACAGGTGAAGTTATTTGTTCCAATTTACAGATGGAATTTTTGACATTAGTAGAATGTACGTAGAAAAATAAATCACTGTTTTAAGAACCACTTCGATAGCTTTGCAATTCTTCTTTTGCAAGTGAACGATTAATTACTAAGAGAATATGCATTGGATGTTCAATGTGTTTGTGGCTATATATCCTGATTTTTATTGAAGGTCTAAGCTTCTCGATATAATGAAACAACTCATTGGGAATTCTCCCCCCAACTGCTTCAAAGCTTGAATATGTTCTTACGAATACCAGTAAAAATGTAATTATTTTAGTTTTATTGAAAATCGTAGAAAGCATAGTAAGAGCCATAATTACATGATTTTGAAGAACATGCGAAAGAAAGAAGTCATTAAATATTATGACAAATTGTCATACACCTTAAAGTTGTGAAGAAATGTGCTTGAAAAAATTGGTTGCTCAACTTCGTGAAAACAGTATAAATTCATTTTTTCAGGCTTAAATAAGGGGGAAAACGTAAGCAGCCATACCACATTATTAGGGTTGAGTTTTTAATTAAGACATACTCAAATTAATACATAATTTTGATGACCTTTATTCACGCCTATACTAATTATCTTCTTCAAAACCACTTAAGAAGTTGAATTTGGAATATGCATTATTTTTTGGCCCCCACCCCCACCCACAAAAAAATCATATGAGCTCGAATTTATGAAATTTCAGCTATTTGAGGTACCTCAAGCAGACGGTGAAGCTTAAGCTTTCTTAAATTTTTGAGAATTTGCCATATCCTAATTCAAGGAGTCTCATATTATAATCCCAAACAAAACCTATGTACAAAATTTCACCCTTCCAAATACATTAAGTGGGGATATAAGAATGATTCATAAGATTTCCCATCGTGATTTCCCCCGCAAACCTATAAACCAATAACAAAGCATTTTTGATCTTACGTTTACAATACAACACTTTGACGCCAATAAACCTTACATCTCCCCTCTGGAAGTGGTACATGATTCGTGCCCATCAGTAATAACATGAGCTCATATTCATCAAGTTTGAAATTATTAGAACCTACCCCATTTGCTTGTGAGAAAATTTCCTTATTGAAAAAAAAAAAAAAAAAAAAAAAAAAAAAAAAACTCCAAATAATTCATATATTCTCGCGTTGTTTTTATTAGATTAAAAAAGGTTCAATAGATGCAAAAATAGACCTAACAGAACATGGAAAAAATTACAGCGTTCCAAATTGAAAAATACTTCTACCAATAGGAGGAGCAATATTAAAAAAATTTGAAGTTCTAGAAAAAAAATGTTTAAGTATGTAGTTTCTGGCAATACATGATTCATTTGCGTTCACGAATCAACTGCAGTCGTCTAAAATCTCAAAAAAAATGTCTATAAATTTTTTCACGTTTTTTATACGATCTGAAATTCTAGTTTACTCAAAAACTGAATTATTTCACGTATTCAAACGAATCAATAATACTTATATGGATAATTTTCTACTGGGATTTAAATTATGGCCTCGATTTCTATCTAGATGGATTCAAGAAACATCTAATAGCTAATTACCTACCAGGGGTTTTCAACGTGCTTATAGTCCTCCTAAAATGGCATAAGTTTGGAGTCACATTTGATTTTGATTGAGTAAAAGTTAATCTGAGAAGTTCTAGGAAGCACAAAATCGAGTATAACTCCCCTCTTGAGTCCAGTAGGATAAGAATCAAAATTCATATTATATACTGTACATGTCAGTAATAAATTATTCCAAACATTTCAATCTTTAAAAATATATAAAAATATAAATTTTTGAGCAAATTTTGAAGAAAAATTCAAACCTCGCGAAAATCAAAAAAAATTCACTAAAAATTTCTCTTGGTCTTTGGGCAGCTAAAAATAACACACTGAAGCCAAAAAAATCATCAACTCTTCAAACTCGATTTTTATTTACTCCATATGACTCTGACATCTCATTTCAACCTTCACTCCGAAATCGAAACAGAGTCTGAAGTCAAGCCCAAAGCATGTTAAATTTCACTATTGACTCCGAAGTGAATGTGGAGTCGGAGTCAATAAAGTAACAATAAGTATGTTATAGTTATTAAAGGCTATTAATCGGATCAATTTTCAAAAAAGCAAAAATAGTTTCATAAAAGACTTCACCCATATTTATACGAGTGAAAAATATAAAAATCAGTTTGATACCTCCTATATTGATTTCTTCATTTCATACGTCGTTTTAATTATAAAGTTGGTAGAATTCTTACAAGAGACATATTTCCTCTCCATTTTGAGTTTTTTGGGAGCATTTATATGAAAAAAAAAATATATGAATGGAATTTTTGTAAAGAAATTTCACAAGCTTCTTTTTCGATAAGTACTTTCAACTCATTTGAAGCTTTATGACGAAAAATAAATATTTTTGACCTCTTATTCTTAACCAGAATGACTCACTACGAGAATTGCGCAAAACATTTAAAAATATGATATAAATGCTGACATTATGCTATTTACCAAAGCTCATCTTTCAAGCAATTATTTCCATTTTAAAACCTTCATTTATTGAGGGAATAATTTAATTTTCAAATAATCACCTAATAATATCAATAGTTGATTAAAACGAGTACGACAAATAATTTATTCGAAATAATCTCTGGAAAATACGAGTAGACGACAAGTAGGGTATTTCCAACGCTCTAGAGATATTTTCGTAAACGACTTTGTGTCGCCAAAGAATTGATTTTTCAATGGTAGGTAAGTGTTTGGACGGGAGTGAAGGGGTGTGGTATTTTTAATATGTTCATTTGATCGATTGATTTTCTCATTTGTGTACTCTACTCAATTTATCTTTAGAGTAGGTATACATTTAATTTACCAAATTGTCTCATGACATTCCTTGTTTCATTACATCGTATTACATTAGATTACTTACTTTGAGACAGATTATGAGCTGAAAGGAGGGTAGCCAAAGACAATTTTCGAAGGCTAGATTAAATATTCTATATTTTTGGCTCATTTAGAATATTTGGGTTCTCAAATTTTTTTTTTTAAATCCAACTGCAGTACGAACAGTATCTTTTTACGTTAATATTAGGTAGTTTATCAATTTTTTTTTTATTAATCTGTATAAATGAAATAAAAAATTACTTCAAAATTTTAACGAGTATTATCATCGTTTTACTAAATTAAAAACATTTTTAGGGTAATATAGTGTGATAATCTTTTGCTAAATAACATGCAACCATTCTATCTTAATTTACGTCAGAATAATTGCAAACCCTTTCTTTACTCCGTTCATGTAGGTACTACCTGTTAAAGGTGTACGTTTCCTTTGTAAACACTTTTAACAAGAACTTGATAAGCTTGAAATGATAATTTATACGATGTGCCAGATAATTAAGGAACACGATAACCTGTTGATGCATTTTATACAATTCTTACTGATGTACTCGTTAAATTTACTCTCCATATTTCTATTATTTTCCACAGTAGTACCGATGGTGAACTTTATAATTAAACATGACTAAAGAGCTATTATAAAGACGTAAATAGCTTTCCAATTATTCACTACTCTCCTCCGATAATGGATCAATTGATTCATTACTTATCACCGGTTGGATTACCTAAATAGTACGTAAATCGAAATACCATCAACTGATTCCCCTACGGTTGTTGTAAATTCCTAAATATTTAATCTCGTTTCACATTACTCACCAAATATCAACAAAACGATAGTCACCGTATTACAAAATTTCATTACCGAATTAATTGCGGAAAAAAAATTAATTTTAAATTCGACGTATTTACATTTTTACCACAGTCACCGCCAGTGATCCCAGCCTCGTCACTATTCGCGAACAAACGACGAATGACCTAAAATTGTTTAACGAATAGTCACTATGGTAACGCTTCGTGATAGCAGATTTGAATGGGCGCCAAAAAGTAGTTGCATTTTTAGGCATTACTTCGCTACTTCATCGTAATTTTCTAAATTTGTAAAATTTCTTGGCTAACATTGACAATTATGCCTTATTATAGGAAATATTTATTTTAAAATTTACACCGGTATGCTAACATTTGCTTTACACAAATATTCGAACATCTATACGAGATTTAGCTAATTACAGAAATGCGATAGTTTACGTAGCTGCCAAGAAAATTTCATCACTCAACTATTTTTCGTATAGGTAGATAATAGATATACATATTGAGTATTAACAAACCACTCGAATATACCATTACATAAGCTTAATGAGAATTAAAAAATTTTATTATTTAGGTTTTTCATTTTGGAATTTACTGACAAGTCTTTAATGGTATTGTGCAGTAATAATTGACGGTTGAGTTTGCGTGACTCGATGCCATAGTTTTTATGAATTTATTAAAGCCATTCGTGCTCCATTGTTCCACGTTTGATGAATTGTTTCGACTTATTTATAGAATTGTAAAATTAGGCTTTTACTTAGGGATCGTAATTCTTTTTAAATTATTATTACCTATTGTTTTTCTACGAAGTAGGGGGTCGAGTGAGGGGGAAAAATCGATAATAATTTTTATCAACTGTATAACTCCACGTTATGTTTCAATTAATTTAGCTATATATTAATTTATTATAATGTCGAGAGAGAGAGAAAGTAAGTATCATTACCCAAACGAATTTTTAATTCACTTTTTACGATCAGTTTCCAAGAAAGAAAAAAGTATATATTTTTATCGATCTTCAAATCTATGGAAGTTTCTTACATTAAATATTGGCACAACTCAATAATTCATAAAAAATTTAAATTAAATTTTAATTTTATTTCCAAAAACAACAACAAAATAAAACGTCAACAACACAGAATCAATCTTCAAAAAATTACAACTACTACAAAACGTATGAATTGTCATTCCAATACGAGTTTTAAATCGTCTCTCCACCGAATACTCGCTAATTGTATATTGATTAGCGGCGGCTACTCGTAAAACGTATTTGGTATCTGGGTGCAATCCATCAACTTCATATGCCACGTAATTACCCAATTTAGCTTTAGGTTTGCCTGAAAAAAGAAACGTGTGATGAACTTCCATTTATAAAACATACACTTAACTTTTTCATCTGTATCAATGAAACCAAAACAAAAAAAAAAAAAAAAATTGCACGGTGATAAAATTATTAATGAGGAAATGCTAAATAATTTTTGAACAATTTCAATCCTCGGGCAAGGGTCGCAGTAGCGTTTTTTTCCTCAATGGTTTACACGTGAGCTTCATTATCATCGTTTAAAGAAAAATTGAAGGCTGAATCGATGATATCATATAATTGCATTTTATTTTGCATTTAGAGGTCATATTCAGTTCTGTCCAGGTCAAAAAATTTAACAATTCAGAGGCCAAGTGGATTTTTTCAATTCCTAAAAAACATTTCAGTCAATCGTCACAAGAACAACTTCAACTATTTAGAAAGTAAAAGATCAGCTCGACTTCATTTTCCATAATCAAAGGTTCGAGAAGCATCATTCACTCAGCACTGTGATGAGGTATTTATCATACGTCGAAGTAAATTTATCATGCTTTGAGAACCCCTGGAAGGTGAAAATCAGCTCAAGACATGTTTTCATCCCTTACAAAATTAATAGCGATTAAATACGCCATAAAAAAAGTATAAATAAGTCGTATATTTTGTTCTATTAAATTTAAATAAAGTATTTTTCTGAAATGTGCCAAATGCGTGAAAACAAGATAGAGGTAGGTATATTATAGATATGTTTAAATATAAATAAAAAAAATTTTCTTGACCCCTGAATTTTGAAAAAATTGACAAATAATTTTATTTGTTGTTCTTTGGAATTTAAATATGACTTCTAAAAACAAAAAAAAATTATAAATTTCTCATTAGCTAGATTTCTAGAATTTCTAAATAATTTTTCCAAGTTCCATTTCGAAGCCAAAGAAGTAATATTATATTTATATATGAACTCACTGGTGTTGAAACTCTGGGTAAAAGCTTTCTTCCATATTGAATCATCATCGACGTCGAAAAAATACTGAAATATGTACAATGTAGATTCGTTTTGAATGGTTACATAAAATTTAGCAGAATCGGAGTCTATATCCCATAACCCTATATCTGGTACTTGCAATTTAGTGGTAGATTTAACAATGGCAGTTTGCTGGACACATCCTAGTTGGTTGCAGGCTTCGCAGATGAATTTATATTCCATCTTATATTCAGTTAAAAACACCTAAATTTTTTACACGTATCAATTATAGTATACAACTTATAATAAACAACAATATTCATTCTCCGAGAATTCTTGAATGGCAGATTCAGTGTCGGTTTGACTAGAATCTGCGGCCAATTTCTCCTCACTCATGTTTCAAAATATGGCTGAAAAATAAACTCAAGCAGGCCTCAAGTTCGATATGCAACATCCTCAACACAATGGGGGGGGCTCTTATAGGATCAACATTTGAACCAGTTAGTACATATGGGTAGGCATGGAACAGTGGTTTTCTGATAGAAGATTCGCAGATATGAAAATTACACAATTTCCAAATTTATCCGGGGTCAATAAGGCACCACCCCCCTTCCATAAAACATGTGAATCTCAATAACTGTCAAAAATGACTGGAAAAATTCAGTTTTTGGAAAATCTGTCAAACATACCATTCTAATAACATACAAATATTTTCCTGTCAGCAAAATCTAGTATGACCTTCAAGAGAGGGCGAATTCCCCAAAAATCGGTTTTGGGCATTTATCTCCGTTAATATGACACTTACGAGAAAAATGAAAAGAAACAAAATTAATCTATTTTGAATTTTAAATAAAAAATATTCTATTCATTTTTCGAGTAAAATGCTTTCCAAGGCTAAAAACGACACTCATCAAATTTTCTTGAAAATGCCGTTGCAACATGTTCATTTCAGTAGGATTTTCCCATTTATTTCCGTAATTATGACGTTTAGAAGAAAAATAGTTATGTATAAAATTATTCCATTTTTAATTTCCAACAAAAAAGCTTCTATTTATTTTTTATGTACGATGCGCTGGAATGTCAGAAAATGCTCCTAATTCATGACTTACATAGTGTCAACATAATTCTTATCAACTGTTTTGCATTTTTTCTCCTTAAATATGGCATTTATGAGAAAAATCATTATAAACAAAATGAGTTAGTTTTTAATTTACAATAAAAAAATTTCTATTCATTTTTTGGATTCAGTGCACCCCAAAGTTGAAAACTTCCCTTATCATCTTTTTTATGAATTCGTAGACCATGATGCTACAATGATAAATATTTTACACAACGTATGTTTATTAAATTATTGTTGTCAATGTTTCCCATTTTTCAGGGGGAAGGGAGAGGAAAAGAGGGATATACCTAAAGTGATCTTCAGAAATACTTTTCTCATCTGGCCGAAGTGTAAGCCAAACCGACACTGGACTGATTCTGACTCTGCTAATGCCACATACTTGTAGGTGACTCTCATTATCCCCATTTACAATAGTGATATTGTCATTTTTAGGATTAATAGGTTGTCCACGTTTATTATACCATATAAACCAAGCATTAGGATTAGCAGTGACTTTACAAGGTACCGAAGTGACGTGATCAATGTATCCAAAAACGGTAATATTATCTTGTCGCGCAACAGGTTTATCTGTAAGGATAAAGGAAGAGAAAAAGTAGTATGTAAGTAATTGGGAAAAGGCAGGAAAAACACCGCATTACTAATACTTATACTCACGATAAACTACCAACGTTATCTCTAATCTGTTGCTATTGGACTGAAAAGGACTGTGAGAAATAACGCAGTAATATTTTCCCGCATCCTGTAATCCGACATTTGGTATCAACATACCTTCGGTTTCGATTTGGAAATGTTGCTCTGTAAATACACATGTTGCATTAAGGTTGTCTAAGCACTATCAATAAATGTGAGTAATTACTGCGCTAACCTGAGAGCAGAGAGTTGCCCTTAAATTCCCAGTATCTCTCTGGTATGATTTTTTCGTTTACTTTGCATTGTAGGAGAACAGTCTCGTCCACAACTACTTCGTAGATGGTGGGGCTGTTGAAAACAATCGGCTCTGGAGAAGAATAAAAATAGATATTTATGATTTATCGTGATACTGTCGACTTATAGGTACCTGCCAAAAAATCGAAAGAATCGAAAATCCCACGTTTTCGATTGCTGCAATTTATTTGTACTAAGGTAGCATAATAATTTGTATTTTAATTGAATAATAGAATGAATGAATAAATAAAAAATAATCTTTATTTATTTTATATTTAAAATTCAATTTTTAATTTAAAAAGATTAATTAATATTAAAAGACAAAAAGACCCAAAAATTATTTTTCAATAAATTAAATAACTTTGGTGAGATTAAATATTAGTTTACACAAAATGCACTAAAAATAAAAATCTGACAATACTTGGGAAAAATGTGAAATTTTGATTTGCCTTAAAAAAAGAGAGATTTGGCTTCTCATTTTCAAGTAACCCGTGAAAAAATTATATCGTTACTACTTTTATCTAATTGTTACATGTATACGGATGCGTAAGCACTAAGCAGTATACCGACAAAAAGCGGTCATATCGCACCTGACAGGTGTTGGGACCAATTATTGGATGCCTCGACACCGATTTATTCCAATAAATTTTCCACCTACCTGCAACGTTCAACTTGAAACGATTATTGTATGTTTTATTAGTATTTCTATCCACCGCTATACATTCGTATTCGCCTTCTGCTTCCGACGTTATATTTTTGAATATCAGCACTATTCCGCTCTGAATCACGTGAGCATATACCCTATTCACAGAAGTGAAAAAAATTTCAATCCAATTTTTTTTTCAATTTCGCGATCTTTGAAATTAAAAAAAAATAGTAATAATAATAGTACAATGAATTTTTTATGCGTTTCTACCCCCCCCCCCAAAAAAGATCAAAGACCCCATTCATATTTTATTTAAGTTTAAAAATTCCAATAAATTACTTGGCACCACTTTCGGGTATAGGCTCTCCGCTCAACTTGTACCATTTTATTTCGCTGAAAGGCACGAAGCATCTACATATAACGCGATAATTCTCATTCACGTATCGATAAGTGACCACCCACGGCGGATAAAGTTGCACATCTACAACAACACGATAAAACAAATTGAAAATTTTTCTCTCCTGCAGTTGCCAAACAAATTAAATTAACCGAACGTTACACATATTATGATATACGTAACGGTATTAAAAATAAACATTACCTTGAGCAGTTTCGATTAAACAATTACTCGAACGAAATATCGACACCAATAGCAGAAAAAATAACATTAAATTAACGCTAAAAAAGCCGAATCATCAAGTCGCGTGGATAAGAGTGACACATATTTAGCTGTAAGAACGCATAAAATCTTCGTATTTTTGGGCGAATTTTCGTCTGCGCGGCGCCAAATTGTAATTTGTTGTCAGTCGACGGTTACCATGGTGCTATGTTTGTAATGTATCGTCGTAGATATTGCACGGGATGTTCAAGTCGAACTTTATAATGCCATGATATTCTGGGTGATATTTTCGTTCAGTTGCAAAATGAGAAAAAATTTTCGAATCAGAATTCGTTCATTACTCGTCGAAAACCAGTTTAAAAAAAAGCTGAAGTATTTAAAAAGTTTCGCTGCAAAAGGAGGATTCACCAATGCTTTGTGAATGAATTTTTTTATCGCAGAATTTTGAGTTGCCCTTATTTTACCTATACTTAATGGAAAATTTTTTCTTGAACTGAATTTAATTAAATAAACTAATTCAATTAAATTTCAGCTTGAATCAAATTTAAATTTGAAAAATCAATTTTAGATGTTGAATTCAAATTTATAAAAAAGTTCATTAAAGGCACCCAAATTCTGTATGAAGAATGTTGTAACTCAAAAGAAAAAGAACTCGAAGGTTAAAGGTAAGCTACAAGTTATCAAAGAAAGGCCACCTTATTAGGCACTTTCTAAGAGAATGTTGAAATTCATAGCTGCAACTGATTTTGCTTATCATTTTCTTTTCTGATATATTTTTTCAATTTGGATTCTTCAGGTCATCTAGCATTGATCCAACTAGACGAAATTTCTAGGAGAGGAGGAGGGGGATCACGTTGATATTTTATTTTCCATTAAACATGTCCAATAGAATTTGCAATTCAAATCTCAGGAAGTTTTCTTACTGTAAATTTAAAATAGTAAACATAAAATGTGAAAAAAGTTTATTTGAATGAAAACAATTCAAATATAAACAGAGCAAATCCAAATGTAAAGGAAATTAAACACGACGAATTTTTGTTTTAAAGATAGCAAATTTAAATTTAAAAACACTAAGTTGAAATAGTACACATTTCATCCATTTTGAAATTAATTAAATTTGAAACAGTAATCGATGAATTTTGATATAATAAATAAAATTTTAATTTTGAAGGAATTCAAATAAAAATAAAAAATAAAAAAAATTCAAACATCAGTGAAATTCAATTTAAGTAAATTTTAGACGATCAAATTCTAATAAAAAGAATTCAAAATCAAACTTCGAAAAATTAATCAAGTTAAAACGGAAAAAACTGTCATTTACAGAAATTAAATTGAGTAGATCATTCATAATTTCAAAAGTAATTCAACTTTAACTTAAATAAAATAAAATAAAATTCAAAATTAAAATTAAAACCAAAATTAAAATTTAATTAAAAAGGAAATTAAAATTGAAATTGAATTCAAATCATACTTATAGTAAAATTTAAATTGAATCTAAATCAATTTTAATTAATTTAATTTAAATTTAATTCAGTTCAAGTTCAAATTTAATTATATTTAAAATTTAACTAAGAGAAAAACCAGGTACAACCGCGACCCCTTATCCATTATTTACACTTTCAAGCATAAAATTTTGTTTGACGTCAATATCCATCGCTAACGTGTAAAAAGCATGGACAGAAAATCCCCATCATAAAACATCGGTTCCTCCTTGGAAAAATCTAGACCCACTAAATCGACGTGAGGAAGTCGATATCGCAAGAATTCGAATAGGTCACACTCGCCTGACACACGAACAACTATTTCAAGGGATCCGAGAAACCACCTTATGTCAATTTTGTGGCAGAATTACGACTCGGATCGATCATATCATATATCATTGCCCAGCTTTCCAAGAACACAAATCATATATACATCCTGCCCAAATATCCTAGATAATCATAAAATTATCGAAAAATCCTCACATTCCTACATAAAACGCTCTTGTTCCCTCAAATATGAAATTCCGCCGAGGGCGTAATATTGCTGGTAGCTAAAAACACTCGCCATAATCTAAAATAACAAATAAATAAATAAATAAAAATCACAATTAAATTAAAATCAAATCTAAACTTAAATTAAAATCATTTAAAATTTAATTCAAAATTTAATTTAATTTAAAATAGATCCAAAATTTAAATTAAATTTTAAATTAAACTTTAATTCAATTTCAAAATGAATTTAATGAAATAAAATTAAAAATTGAAGTCAGCATCAAATGAAAATTTAAAATTAAATTTATGTTCACAATAAAATTTAAATTAAAAATTAATTTTAGATTTGAATTTAAATTCAAAGTTCAAAGTAATAGTAAATTTTAAACTCATAAAATAAAATTTAAAAAATGTTTATCACATTCAAAAAAAAAACGTAAGCAGCCATGCCACATTACTGGAGCTGAGTTTTTAATTGGGCTTATTAAGTTTTGTTAATAACGTTGCTAGCCCCTTCACGTCACAACCCAATTCCTTCCAAAACCGCTTAAGAAGTTGAATTTAGAATAAATGTTTTGTTTCTTGCCATGCAATAATCATATGAACCATATTTTTCAAATTATAATAACTTGAGGTTCCTCAAGTTATTCTCAAATTTTGATGATGCCCTATTTTGGATGCAATTCGACTAAAATTCAAGAACTCATAATTTGGTCACCAACTAACCTTACATTTTTCGATCGATTGAGGAAGAAGATATGACATTTTTGAGAAATTTCATAACTCAAAACTTCCTCAAAAAAAGCTTTTTTTTTATTCTAAATCCTTTTCAAATGCACTTGAAAAGCTGAAATTAGGATATGTTGGTGACTGTGACTCATTCTTTCAAGTGAGATCAAAAACGAACATTTTGAGTAATTTATCCTTCCTCCAGCTCTCCTAAAAATTTGACTGATCAGCCATTTTGAGACGTATCGAAAAAACAAAAAGTGCCGTTTTCGCATTTTTAAGAGGAGTCTTACCAAATTTAAAGCGATATTCACGCATACTCGCAGGTGCTACGGGTAGGGGAAAATATATAAATATGTATACCAAAAAGTGGAACATTTGCTAGGTGATTACAAATGGTCTGAAACGCAAACGTCGCAAAGGTTTCAAGACCCCAGCCCCTCCTATCCCCTTTGCCCAATCAGGTAAGCTGCTGTAATAGCCAGTGGCGTAGCCAAGGGGGGGGGCAACTGGGGCGATTACCCCCCATGACCTTTTTTTTTACTTTTTAAATCACAAAAAATTTTGCAAACTAGGAGTTACTTTGTTCTATAGTACATAATAAATGAACAGGTGTGACTGGTATCGTAAACATGTGCAGTTGTAGTATTTTTTTTTATTAGTTACCTATCTGTTATGTATTATTAAGTTCAAACTTTTATGATTACCTTCGATACCAGAATATAAATATTTGTGTTACCAGTCTTTTTATTAGACATCCGCTACCTCAGTTATTAACTACACTACAAAATACGCCATGAAAAAATATTTCCTATTCAACCCCCACCCAGCAAGGCATGTTAGGCCACAGAAAATTTAACAAAAAACACCTATTTTTTGTTCAGGAGTTCTTGCCCCCCCCCCCTCGACAAAATCCTGGCTACGCCACTGGTAATAGCTATTGTTTTTATCAAAAATTCAGTGAAAAAATAAGAAATAAAATACATTTAACTACGAAACCAATGAAGATATACTAAATTCTTATGCATGCGCACATATTTTTAAATAATAATCGATAATCAACGATTGAAGGGCTAAAACCATTTTGCTGTGCCATATACATAAACATAAACCCATAACGAAGCTGAGTGAAATTATTTTGGCATGTACTCAAACATGAAATATTAGCGGTCGTTCACCTAAACATCATTTTAATACATTAAGTATGTAAAAATTAGTCAAATATAAACAATTTAAAAACCAGAGACGACAAAATCCGGAAATGATTTTATGTCCCGAGATACTTAAATGAACTCAGGGAATTGGAAAACATTCATGTATCGCAGTGTAAATAAAATTGTGCCACATACGCGTCAAATTTTTTTATCAATAGTTCTTGACAACGACAGAGATTAATAAGAGACTCTCGACACAACTCTCAACAACATTATGTATTTTATGATTGACATAGGTGTTATAGGTTGTCAATTACTGGGACTTCGAAGATAAGCTTATCAAATTACGGTTACTCCGTTTCTTTCTTTTTGAGATTCTTAAATGGGTAAATATGTACTAATTTGTGTCCCATATTCCACTCATAAGAAGTGAAATTTCAGTTTATTTCCACATCTCTTGTTACTGTTCAGCCACAAACTACTGCTGAGCCTACTAATAATTAAAAATATCTCCCCAAGTTGGTATTTTTTTAAGGGGAATTTCTGGTATACCTTTCGTGTCTGTTTAATGGTTAATATTTAATATTTTTCGCTCACATGTGTATCCCCAGTTCCCCTACACGACACGCTTATGAGCAAGGATAGAAATGTAGGTATATTTTAAGACCGCTACGCCGTTCCTAACGCATAATAAAAATTGAATCACCAACGTGTCGACGAAGGTCATAGTTTCGAAGGCACGAAACCGTACGAAACACACCGATCGGAGCGATTGCTAATTTTCATAAAATACGAACACTTCAACTCCACGCTGTCGTGTTAGAACAAGATGTGCTCGCGTCGAGAGACGAACGTGATACAAAAATAGATTAATTTTAAGCGCGTATTTTCGTCATTGTATATCGTATAATAATTAATTAATTTCGCGCTAGAACGCTAGTGTTCGTTGGTAAATGCATTGTATCGCGAACAAACATCGTTACGATTGTGTCGATTGAGAAACCGGTTCGCGTCGATGAAGTTGTCATAAAAACTGTTGCCATGATATTTGGAGTAACTATTTGCCTGCTGTTGTATCCAGGTATTTATACTTTGTTATAAGTATTTCCATATTACAACTATTTCATCGGTCTAAGGTGTTGTTGCGCATATTAATGAATAGCAGTCGCCGGTTGCTGCCGGTACCATATGGGGCAAAAAGGGTTGTTATATTAATTCCATTTTTAGAAGCCTTAGTACCTTCATCCAATGTATTTTAATATACCACATGGCTACGAAATATTACTCTTCTTCTGAAGCATTCGAGTGGAGAATGGTCAATAAAAAACTCAGCTATTTAATATCCGCTTTATGGATGAACCTAATAAACAACGATGTCGTCAGACAAACGTTAAATAAAAACGAACTCAGACGACTATGTTCATCGTATGACGGAGTAATTAACGATAAGAATCCGTTGATAAAACTATGTGTGTAGGCAATCCTAAGATAAATTGAATGCGTTTTCAATTTCGACGTAATATTCATTTTATTCTCTCAATTCCCAAGCGTGAAGGGAATTTTATAATGTGTAGTCTATTTGGCGCGCAAACAGTAATAACACCAGCGGATATATTGATTTATTATGGTTCCTTTTTATTGACCGCTATCTAAGGTCCATTTTTCGCTTCATTTCGAAGAAATGCATGTGAATTAATTTGAAATGATAATAACATTAAAATTTGCATTCTAACATAAATATTACACCTGCTTTGATAAAATATAATAGTATAAATTTACAATTCATTGATGAAATTTTCTCAATTGCTTTACAGTCATAGGCTCATTTGTGGAAACGCAAAACAACCAAAATGAAGCCTTGTTATCGGAAAATTTGCAAAACGAAGCCCTAAACGAGTAATTATTTAGTGATCGATTTCGATACAGCTATTATGTGATTCTAACTCATACGACTTTAATTGGTAACTCGATACATTTCCATTTTCAGAATCGTCACCCAAAACTATCCTTACGAGGATGTTTCATTTAAACCCATCACGCTTCAACAAATACAAGGCATCACCGACAAACAAGCCCGGTGTTTGAATACCTATGTGGTGGCTCAAGATGCTCTGCGAGCATCAGTATGGGCACCTCCGGCAAATTCGAAACGTCAAGCGAAATTGAAGGTTGTCTGTGGAAAAGATGCCGAGCCCAAGTTGTGGCTAGCCCAAAGTAAATATCAGGACGAAGATTCGGACGCGAAGTGAGCAATTATTCAATATTTTCTCTAGATGAAAAAATAACAACAATGCGGTATAAACTGTAACGCGAAGAATGGGCGAAATATCCTCGAGGCTGGTTTATGTAAATGATATCATGTTTAGGTTGTATTTCGGCCAAATACGATAAAGCACGCAAATTATGAGAATGGCGTCATCGAAATATGACACACGTGTTAAGATGTTTATGTCTGTGCATTCATACATTTTCCTATGAGATACGAGCAGGTTCGCGGGGGAAGATGAATATTTCAAGGATCGGAAGTCAGCCAAAAAATTTACAATTGGGAGTTATCTTCAATTCGACTCTGACAGAACTGAAAGTTGACACTCAATCAGTTCTTGATAGATGACTCTTCAGTCTTGGTACTACTTAGACTTGCTGAGCAATTCTCAAAACTTACCTCTTGACTCCGTTGACATCCTAAAAATTTTCAATACTTGACTTCTGACTTATTTTATTCAGAAAATTTTCAAAGTTTATTTCAGGGGTTATTATTAACTTTTAGTGTCACTGGACTGAATTGAACATTTATATTGAAGCAGTTTGTCAAACTCAACTCAAGAACATACAATGACTATTGACTCCACTTCGACTTCTTACAAAATTTTCTAAATATAATTTTATTTTAAACTGACTCCTGAATTATCTATAGTGTTTGACTTTTGACCACTGTATGACTCCCAAGGAATTCTCAAATCGTAAGCTCTGACTGCATTTTGACATTCATAAAATTTCGGAAATTGAGCTCGAATCTCAGAGTTATTTTCAAAATTAAATACCAGACTCCACTTGATTAAATTTTGTAGTCACCTCTGATATTTGATTATAACTGAAATGAACTTTGACTTCAGAGCATTGTTCATAATTTGACTTTTGACTCCACTTTGATTTCCAACAAATTTGTTCAATTATAACTCAGACTTTAATTTCGCTCCAGAGTCATCTTCAGCATTTGACTTTTGATCACATCAATTGACATTGGACAGTTCTCAAATTTTGACTTATGACTTGTTTTTGATGATCAAGAAATGTTGAAAATTTGATACTTCACCCCGATTTTACTTTTTAAAAACTCAAAACTTGGTCCAACTTTGATTCAATTCCATTCATATTCAACTTTTGACTTTCACTACATCTCTCGACTTTCAAATAATTTTTATAATTGAAATTTCAGCCTTGATCTCATTTTTGAATCAGCTTTAACATATGACTATGACTTGAATGCACTTCGACTTTTGAGCAATGTTCAAAATTTGACTTTTGACTCCACCTTGATTTTCAACAAATTTGTCACATTATAACTTGGACTTTAATTTGACTCCAGATTATTTTTAGCATTTGACTTTTGATTTGTCTAGTTGTGTTTAACTTTTAAGAAAAGTTCAAAATTTGATCCGTCACCCACTTCTGTTTCTATAAAAAATTCTCGAAACTTGAGTCCAACTTTGATTCTATTCTAGAGTCATATTCAACGTTGGACTTTTACTGTAGCTCTCAGCTTCTAATTTGTTCTATAACTAGATACCTAATTCCACTTTGACGTCTTAGAAATACCCACCCTGATCTGACTTTTGAGTTATGTTCAATGTATAACTATGTCTGGAATCAAATTTGACTTTTCATACCACTTTGACTTCCAACAAATTTTTTCAATTATAACTCAGACCTTGATTTGACTACAAAGTCATCTTTAGCATTTGACTTTGACTACATCTATCGACCTCCAAATGATGTTTATAATTACATACAGACTCCATTTTGATGTTTCAAAAATTTCAACTTCGATCTCAATTTGAAGTCATCTTTAACATATGACTGCTACTGTAATGAAGTTTGACTTTTGATCATTGTTCAAAATTTGACTTTTGACTTCCAACAAATTTTTTCAATAATAACCCAGACTTTAATCTTACTTTAAAGTCATATTTAGCATTTGACTTTTGACTACAACGCTTAAAAATGTACAATTCTCAAAATTTGATCCCTCGTCTAACATCTACTTTTATAAAGAATCTTTGCAACTTAGCTCCAACTTTTATTTGATTCCAGAGCATATTCAACATTTGACTTTGACCCAACTTTGAAGTTGGTGACTTTAACTGAAATGATGTCTTAGTCTCATATGTTAATTAAAAGTTAACTTCTGATCCCACTTTAACTTTTAACAAATTTGTTGAAATTTGACGAAGACTTCGATCTAGTTCTATAGTTATATCGAATATTTGACTTTTTACCCCATCTTTTGACGCTGGAGTAGTTTTCAAACTTCGACTTCTGACTCTTCTTCGACTACAGAGAATTATCAACTGACTTTGATTTTGATCTAACTTTCGAGTCACCTTTAACATTTGACTGTGACTCAAGTGAACATTGACACTCCTTTAACTCCTTGGAAATTCTTTAAACTTGAGGTTTGACTACACTTCAACTCCCAACAAATTTTTCAAAAATTATACACGACTTCTACCTAAATCTGGAGTCATCTCTAACATGTGACTTTTGACCACATCCTCTGACATCGAAGTAGATCTCAAAATTTGATTTTTGATTTTTCTTTCATTCCTAATAAATCCTTTCCACTTGGTTTCAACTTTGATTTGACTTTGGAGACATCTTTAATACCTATCATAGCATAACTTCTTTGAAATTCTTAATAACTTCAAAATTCGACTCTAATGACATTTCTTGACATTAAAATTCTCAAGACTTGATACCTAATGCCAAGTAGAATAATTGACTCCAACCCTGATATGACTTTAAAGCAATAGCTACAAATCCTAAATTTTGGAGTCAGCTTCTTTCGTTGTATCATTTTTCATTTCATTTGATGAATTTTTTACGTCTGCATGTTGGATCAAAAAAATTGAATTTTACAGCTGAGTCACTTGTTCGATTCCTGAATTTATCAAATAACTTCATATGACTTTTGAGTCAACTCAAAGTTATCGCGTCAACTCCACATCTTGATTTCATAGCAATCCTCAAAATATGACTTTGACTCCAAACCAGTTGTGAAAACTTGTATCCACATGCAATCTGATTCCAAAGTCATGCCTAAACGTAAACTTCTAAGCGACTACACATTCGAAGTCGCTTCGAATACCAAGCGAATCTGTATCGTTGAAATACTTTCATCGAGGTTTTTTCTTCGAAGTGAAGTTTATAATGAAAGAAGAATGTGCATTACGACGATGTTTTCTCGAGGCGTAAACACTCTCATTATTTAATTACTGCAATATTCAACGGAAACATCAACATACGAACTACATACGCATGCGTCATGACACCCGGTCCACTAAATTAGGTTTTTAATTTCTTTGGGTGATCATTGTCAACCTTGAATGACATTTTTTCTACAAGTTGGCGAAAATTTCGTTCTGATTATCATCTAGAAAATTTTTCGAACTAATAGTTAAACATGTATTTTTTTTTATTTCACTACTCGTACATCCTCCTACACAGATATTCGTTCAACCTTGGTATTTGATTCTGCGACTCGCATTGTCGCGCACTAATTTTTCGCATAAAATTAGCCTTAATATACTCGTATGTTGTAGGATACCAGCGGTAACGTACAAAGGTGGCCATATCGCCCTCATAAACTTGGATAGGTTATCAGAAGGCGTTAATGCTGGTAAGTAGGTATTGGTGTCGTCCGTACCTATTCCCGTGATCGATAAAACTCCAATACAAATTTCGATCTTGATTAATTGAAATTAATTACTTTTCATTGTAGAACTGAGCGGATGTAATGTTTGCGTGAAAAAAAGCGAAACCGATCCCAGTTACATTGACGTCACAATGGTAACAATTGAAGGTACGTGGTCCCTATTATATCGTGGTAATCAACGATTACACATTATAAACACAGTTCTCCATTTCATTTCAGGACGAAAACATAAAAAGTACCAGTCATCCGGTAAATACGTGAAAAACGAAGAAGTCCAGCCCGTAGGGTTAGGTAAGCTACCTTATACCAACGGATTAACTTACCATTTTACCATGTAATACGACCATATTCCACTTCCAGAATCAAAGATACGTACCAAACGAGCCGTAAGTTCGGCCTCATTGTCATCATACTCGGCCACAAAAAACGTCGGTGATTCGTTAACGGTCAGTTGTTACGCTCCGACGAGGAATATAACGTGGAAAGATTCATCCGGGCGTGAAATCAAAACAACTTCTTCTTCCAAGTTAGTATTTCTTTAGCAAATATCGATTTATTGGTGAATAATCACGAATCACTGTCCTTTTCCCGATACTGCGGTTTCCTTGTAAAGTACACTGCTAAAATGACAAGAAAGAATTTCCACCAGCCATCGACTTAATGTAGCGTGAAAATTCTTAATTTAGGCGACCTCCCTTTTTAACGCAATAAGTTATTTTGGTCACGTGACTAATTGATCGGAAAATATTGTGAATTTTTTTACTCGCATATTTTTCAAAAATTAATCAGTCTATATATATTGTTTCAATATTTTAGTCCTCAAGTTAAAGAGAACTTCAAAAAATCCGGCAATTCTTCGGATTTAGTTTTCCGCAATATAACGCTGAATCATCAAAATATCTATACGTGCTTCGTTAACACCAGTGCCCAACCAGAAAAATTGCCTTTCACTTTAACCGTCAGTAAGTACCGAGAGTAAATAAATTGATAAATTTACCCATTACTATTTATGTGCTATAAATGAATGGACAATCCAATAGTTCCGCCAGTTGTGAAACCGTCGGCTAAATTGACGCCAACCACAAAAAAAGTCACGTTGGACGAAGGAGAAGATTATGCAGTCGTGTGTACCGGAAACTCTCCGAATATCACGTGGAGGCATTCTAATGGTGTACCCGTTTCTCAGTATCCTAAGTAAGAAGTAGATCTTAGTAAATGCGAGGAAGCTGGCTCGTATTTAACTTTTGTTACGCTGTTCTATCCAGTGGTTGGAGTTATTATTACATGGTTCCTGACAACGCCAACAATAAGACTTCGCTATACTTCAAAAATGTAACTTCATTGCATTCTGGAACGTACATCTGTGCGGTCAACACATCAGGTCTTGAAGGCAAAGAAGAGATGACCTTGATAGTAAAACGTGAGTATAATACTCTATGGTTGAAGTTCTACATAAAACGAAACAATCAGTGTTTTAGTCTCAATTCTTAAATGCAAATTGTTTAGCGAGTAAAATTACTTTTTCGCCGGAGGACAAAGATAAAATCAAAGTGAAGGAAAATCAAGATTATGATATAACTTGCGAAGGACCATTCAAATCAGTCACCTGGTTATACAATGGCAATGTGGTGTCTACGAATAAGAAGGACGAGTAAGTTGTTGAAACTCGTTGTCACAAAAAAAGAATTGAGGTTGGTCGGAACAAAATTATTTCAAATACCTACGTTTGACGTTGTCTCACTCCACAGCTGGAGCTTCCCAGTGCCCTCTAAAAGCAGAAAGGTTATGTTGTGGTTCCAATTAAGAAAAGCCAAATTTCAGGATTTTTCAAAAATTAAAGAGACGAACTTATAGTAGTTACTAAATGATTTTAAAAAGAAATCATAAAAATTTCAGACAGTCGACTCAGTATTTCAAGTAAGATATAAAATTTTAAAAATTTGGAAATGTCAGAAATTGATTTTTTGACAGTTGGAAATTTTTTACGAGCCAAAGTCATATTTCACCGATGAAAGAGTTGAGCAGTTTCAACTGCCAAATTATAGGGGTTCAACATTTTTTTAAGTTTTATTAAAGAAGTCCCAGTTTTGTTTATTTAAAAAAATGAATGATGAATAGGTAATTTATTGGTCCCATATCCGGTATGAGTTTGATTTAGGTTTTCATTAACTATTTCGAAAGATACTGTTCTTGCTTCGAAATCACGTAGTTTAGATGTAAAGTTGGGTGAAGCAAAAATCTAGCATATTTCGAATTAAGCTCAAACTGTGCAAACAAGTATCCCATTCTGACAGTGGCATAAAAAACCATCAATAGTTGGAAACGCTACTTTAATGTATCATGAAAAAAAAGCAATAAATTACTCAATTATCGTTTATTTTTAAAAACAGATAAAATTGGAGTCTTTTCAAAATAAATAAAGTAAATTGAACATATAATTCCTTTAAGTCTTTGGACAAAAAAAAATATGACTTTCGACTGAAAAAAAAATTATTAACGCTTAAATTTTTTTTTTTTTTTTAAATTTTGAAAATGATGAGGTTATTTAATGGAGAAGACTTATATTTGAATTGAAAGCCTGATTTTCTATAATACGGTTTTGATGTCATTTAGCAACTATTGCGACACCACCCTTTCACTTTTTGAGGTGAAAAACGAAATTTGCTCCATCCTAGTTTCAACTCTTGAGAGTTACACGTGAATGAATAGATATCTTGATTGAAGATTTCCTCGAAAAGCCATATTTACCTCGAATTTACCTACATTTCAGCTTAGAAGGCTGAAATTTCGATAAACTGGTGTCCTCTGCTAGTTCTTTCATATGAGACCATGGTGAGAAATTTCGAAATTTTATCCTTTTAGTCCCAGGGGCGTACCGAGGACATTCTTCAGGGGGGGGGGGAGAGAAAACCAAAAATTGCCAACTAATATCATGAAATTTTACCAACTATTGACCTTTTTTTTTTTTTAGTCTTCAAAAAATTTAAAAATAGCTGTGATAATACTGCGCGAGTGGTCAAGTTTACCAACTTTACGCTAAAACTCCAAATTTACCAACTTTCCAAAAGCCAAGGGGGCTACGTCCCTGGTTGTGCGCTATACATGATATAAGTTGGCATCAGTTCGAATTTATTCGAGTTCTTATTTTCCCTAAAGAAATTCAAGTTCCCAATTTCAGCGTTGAACAATTATAAATTTCCGAACTTTTCAAAACACCTGGGGGGAAGCTCCCCCCATCCCCCCCTTAGTTACGCCCCTGTTTAGTCCTTCTTAAAATTTGAGTAATTCTACGTTTTAGATTACATTTAATGCTTGAAGAAATGTTTTTAGATATCCCAATAAAAAATTTCAGGTCTAATTTTATCAAAATTCTGACTTGATTTTTGATTTTTTTTAAATTCAGTGTTATCATTGTATCTGATTTCACATAACTGAATTTAATATTAAATTTTAATTTAATGTAGCTGGATAAAATTTTCATATTAAATCTGATTGGATCAAAATTTTGATCCAATTTTGCTTCATTATGTCCAATTAGGTGAGAGTAGATTTAAAATTTTTTATATTTTCCGGTATTTTTATAAACTCTGCACCAAATTTGAATTAATTTTTTTCATCTTCTCTATTAGCTATTCAAAATAAATTCTTAAGCTATGAAATGATCTAAAACATCCATCAAATAATATGTAACATTCAATCTACCGATCTAATTATAAAATTTATGTACGTCCCAAGCTAGTAACATAGGTATTGACGGAAACGAAGAAGGGGATGAAGCCGGCAAATCTGCAGAAATATCTTTCACTATCAATATTCCAAATCCTGACGATATTAAAAATCTCTTTAACCAAACCCAGTTACCTAAACGTCAAAATTCATGAAACTCCAAAACCGAAAATAAATTATTCATAAAAAATCTGTTCTACTCTGAAAGAAATTATCTCTTCTAGACAAGGCTGACACAGAATTGACCATACAAAATTTATCCACAGCCATTTGTCTTCACGAATCCCCAAACCGACTTGCCATTTTTGTAATTTAGAACCTATCTCTTTCCGGGAACCAAATAGACTTATCTCAACATCTCCGAAGATACTCCAGTAATTCCAGACTTGCAGACAGAAATGCAAAAAATCCTCTTGCTCATAAATCAACTTCAGCTACGCAACCTAATGTAGACTTCTCACTCCCTCCAAACCGTTCACACTGGACGTAAAAGTCTTAGCAATTATATACGTTCAGTATACTTTACTTACATTTTTCCATTAACGTGCCACGTACTGCATCTAAGCCAGAGGCATGGAAAGGAAAATTTAAATTAATGAAAAGAGTTGAGATTCACGCAGGAAATGAAATAATAATATAGAAAATTCCCACAAATATCTACAATCTTTCTGAGCTATAAAAAAGTAAAGATATAACAACTCCAACCTCTCTATTCAAAATTTGTTATCTTGTAATAGTCCAACACAACAAATTCTCATGTAACTTAACTTCTATCATTTAATCATTTTTCAGCATATTTCAAAAGAATATCGAACAAAAAGGCTATACAATGAAAAGAAAATTGAAACTCGATGATTTACAAAAAAAGGACAGTGGTAAATATACCTGTTCTGCCACCTTAGCTTTCAATGGTTCCCAAATAGAACGATCATTCGAATTAAAAGTAGAAGGTAATTATGGCAAATTAATTCCTCACTCCAAGTTTTTACATTTTTAATTTTTTCTTTTACTATATAATAAAATTTATTTAATTTCAGTCGACGATTCTTTGAGTGAACCGAAACTATTAATAGACGACACGAAGTTCACAGACGACCGAGTTTACTTCAGAGTAAACGAAACATTCGAAATCACGTGTAAAGGCGACACAGAACAAATAGCTTGGAAAGGACCACCTTATGGTTGGAGTATACCAGAAAATACTCCAGTGTAAGTAGAACACTAATATTCATTAAGGATTTCTTGACACCAAACTACACATAGCTTAATCTCCCTACAGGGGATCTCCAATTCAAGCCGAGCGAATAAAAAGAAGAAGGTGTCATTGAAATTCAAAAAAATCGCAGTCGCTGATGAGGGCACTTACACATGCCAAGTTACCAAACGACAGATATCGAAAGAAAAGAGCTTCATTCTCAACGTCATTGGTGAATATTTCACTCCAACAGTAATCAAAATGTTACTGAGTAGATAGAGAAAACTTACTTAAATAAATGTGTTTTTCAGATCCTGCGTATTTCGTCGGCTCACCATCATCTCCTACAGCTAAGGAAGGCGGTTTTGTAACGTTGGAATGTTTTACTGGTGGACATCCGAAACCAATGGTCAACTGGTACTACAATGAGATACTTCCAGATGGAAGATCGTCAAAGAAATTAATCGATGGGCAAAATGGTAATCTATTATTCTAGAAATAAGAAATCAAGATGATCAAGTTCCTGAATTTATTCAATCACGTTCATTTTAAGAAAGTTCAAGTTCAGTTAAACTTTGTTCTAAACCTTCAATTAATTCAGGAGTAGTTCAACTTTACTTCGATTCAAGTTCCTTAAAAAAAAAATCAAGTTTAATTCTAATTCTAATTTTCATATGAAGAGTTCAAGTTTGATGAAATGAAGCAAAGTTCATCCTAGTTCACACCAAGCACACATTTTCTAGACACTGTCGAGTATCTGTTTTTCACATATTTTTTTCAATTATAGATAGATAATGAAATTACACGAATTTGCACGGAGAATATTAGTTGAAAAAATCGAAACTTACTAATGAGGGTTGGAGAATGAAAAATATATATATTATGTATAATGTAGAAATTTAAAAAAATTCACTGTAAATATGAAATCATTTGGATGAAGTTCTACTTCAAGTGTATGAAAAAACACTCATTCGCTTTAATACATAAGGAAAGTCAAAAACTTGAATTACCTAAGTTAAATTCTGGTTTATTCATTTTATTCAGCCAAAAAATTTTGTATTGTGCTATTCGAAGTTCAGAAGCTTAAGATACTTGTTCATTTCTGTTTTAGAACTAAATAACCATAACTATACGTAGATATAAATATATAGTCTACAATGTACACAGTACACATGTACTTAAATTTCACATTTCAGATACTCGTTTCAAATACGACCATGATAGCCTTATGATAAATAATATAACCTACAAGGAAGCTGGAAAATACATATGCGAAGGTAAACAAAATATAGAGAAGGGTATCACTATCCAACGAGCTGTAGATGTTAGTGTTATGCGTAAGTATCCATTTCATAAATCACCCAACATCAATGCACACTACTTGGTACATATTTCACGATATTCTCACTTTTATGCATCTTTCCAGATAAACCTTATCCTACCAAAAATCACACCATATTAGAAAGGAAACTCAACACAATCGTCGAAATAAAATGTAACATGATATCAAATCCAGAACCGTATTATCTATGGTATCAGAACCAAAATTCAGTATTCGTTCAACTAGTCCCTTCTAGTCAAGACCCAGTGTTGAGGGTAAATGCCACGAGTTCTCCATAAAATCACCTCATTATTTGAAACTCCTAGTGAAATAATTTATACCTTTAGATCAATTTCAACGAACCTTCCAAATTTGGCGAATATAAATGTCAAGCCAGTAACACGTACGGAACCGGTGAACAGCACTTTTTGATAATCCCGATGGAACCACCGAGAGCTCCGGAAATCAAAATTTCCAACGTATCGAAGACCCACGCGTATTTCCAAGCGTTCGCTGTGAGAAATAGCAGTTTTAGTCATTACATGATCGAATACAAAGAAAAAGATACGAGAGACTGGGCTGATTTAAATGTTACTTTGGGTAAATACTAATACATTCGGTTTCTATTTTTAAATTAATTCTCGAGTACGATTCATCGCAATTTTCTTCCTCGTTTACAGGAGAAACTTGGGATACGAAATATGAAATCCCTAATCTGCAGAAGAAAACCACCTACGTTATGAGAGTGCGTTCCATCAACGAATTAGGGATCAGCAATCCATCCAGTGAAGTCACATTCACCACGTCCATCGGAATTCGTATGACCATTTCGTTAACTCTTTTCTCCCTCATGATGATCAAATGGATTCTTTAAATGCACATATTTTAACCGTCGGTTTTATACTTACGAGTAAAAGAATCTAGTTTTTACGTGTATTTCAACTTGTTTATTTTTTTTCATAATTTTTTTAATATTATTTTACGAATCATTATAAATGAGTCAGCCTTATGAATAAGGTTTCTCGAAAATATGCCTTGGCTGTGTTTTTTTTTTTTATATTTTAGTAATAAGTGAACAGAAGCTGTCCACGGTTATGTGAGCCAGACTAAAGTATTAAATTCTCATTTCTCATATGCACTAAACTACACCAAGGTATTTTTTGGTGGCCATGTTGATCACCAGTTTTATAATTTTTTTATATATTATTAGGCTTGTAGCTGCATTTAATCGGTAAATTTATACAAACGCTTGTAATATTGATTTTAAAATATTTGTGTTGTATTATTTCAATTTTTGAAATTAAATTCATTATGTTTTCAGTGTTTTAATTTTTTCACTCTTTATCATAGATTTTTTTTCTATTAGTATATTGCGTACAGCCATAGTGGCTGGAGGCACGTGTTACAGGTTATAAATAGCTGACTAAAGAAACTAGAAAAAGTGAGATGGATAGATAAATGGTGACAATAATATAGACTCTTTGTTTGCTAGAACATCGAGAAAGAATTCTAGAAAACTAAAAAGTCGTCGTAAAATGTCGACAGCGTAGAAAGACGAAATTTCAGAACACAGAACATCAGGCGAATAAAGTATTTTTTAAAGCTATCAGCAGAAAACTTGAAAAAATTACCTATACTGTCGATAGTTTTTTAGACCCTTTTCAATATTTTTTACCAGCTATTTCCCCCACGTACATCAATTTTTATTTTTGATCAGTAATACTGCATCGCATATTCTACATTTTGGCGCAAACAGCAGAATTTTTATGCAGCTTAAAAATTAAACAGAAAAATTTGACTGCAATTGCTAGTTTACCATCATTATAAAATGATTTATTTTCAAACGTATGTATCTCTGCTCCTTCAGCGAATTAAAGTAGGCAAATCATCATGTATAAGCGAAACATGAGGTAGACCTGCATGTAGAATTGAGGGGGGAACGCCCTAAAATGATGACGTGTTCGTAGGACGTATTATGAATTTTGTAGGTGAATTAGGGTAGAATCAGAAACAACACAAAATTATGCACGCAATGTAAGGCTATGAAAGTCGAATAAGGCTATGATGGATAGAGTTCAGTAAATTTTCATTAAACTTCAAGTTGAATACATTATTTTCAGGGTTACCTGTATTTCTTCATTCAGGAAAAATTCATCAATATTTGAGTGAAAAATGTTCGCCAGAATCGTCACACACTTTTTTCTGACACGCTTTTTTTTAGAAATTGAAAATTACTTCTTTTTTTCAAATATTCATGTTGTAATTTCAATTTAAAAAAAATAATTTTCGCCTTTTATAATATAAAAAAATTTAAGTTGAATTTTTTTTTAGTTAAATTTTTAATAAAAATAATAACTATTGTAATTGATCTAATTAGAAAATAAGTCAGCTGGAGGAGCCTTCAGGTCTTCATGTTTTTCATCAATTTAACTTTTTATTGGATTTTTTTTTTCATGAAAAAATTCAGTTTAGTTTTATAGTTTTTTTTGTTTTTGCTTTTTGAAAAATCATAAGATGCTAGAAATGAAAATTTTCGGTTAATTAATGTTTTACTATATAACAATTTAAACAAATAAATTTGAAATTTGAAATTTAATTTAAATACTTATCGAAATTTGTTTATTTAACTAATAATATTAATTGAAAATTGTTTTGGACAAAAAAGTAACTAAAAAAATTAAATCGGTAAATAAAAATTTTGGAAAAACAAAGTAAGATTCCAACCATTATCTACCTTCAAGTCTGTAACCATACTCATGCTGACACTGTCGCGAGGGAGGAACAGAACAGCATAGTTATCCTATGTTCAGTTTCTAAAGAAAGACGGAGATTCTAAATTTTTAAATTGTCAATTTCAAAACCCCCAAAATGAAGTCAAAGTTTTACAAATTTTGAGATTTTCAAAGAAATAAATTTTGGAGCAATGAATTTTTTTCAAGTTTCAAAGTCATATTTTATCATCCAAACTCCAAAGACTGAAAAAAATTGAGCAGACAATTTTTTTTTTGATTTAGGAGGTGTAAATTGTTTTTAAATTTCTTTCATAAAACAACAATTTTGGTTATTTTCAAAAATGAACGCTTAATGGTACTGGACGTGTGCACATTATAGGCTTAATTTCTACTATTTTCGACTTAAGAGGCAAACTTATTAAGGGCATCCTCAAAAAAAATTTCTCAATTACTGTGAATTTATTCTCAGCAAAATGTAATGGAGGAGCCCTTCTCAAATAGATTAAATACTGAGAAAAAAAAATGAAAATTAGAAAAACTGGTATTTTTTTCGATGCCCCATTTTTCCCCCTTTTTCTTAATATCCAAGCTATCTAAGACCTTCTTTTGGTTTCCACAATTTATGTGGAATACATTCACATTTATCAAGAATTTTTTGAAGGACTTCAGGCCTCAATTATACGATTTCAAAAATTATTATTCACAAAAAATTGAAAAATTTACCGATTCTTTATGATATCTTTTTTATTACTTATTCACTTATATCTTTCGCTCTTTATTTCCTGCATCCTTCATTTTTTTATCAGTAAAACTACCAAACTTATGTAGAATACCAAGTTACCACACTTCTATAAGAGCAATGTAATTAGTTCAAAAATAATCGCCAGGTGTGCAACAATCAAGAAAACATATCTCTGATTGGTGGCTGAAATAACAGCCAATGATCGGTTCAGTCGTATCACGCGGAAAATTCAAAATAACCAATCAAAGTTGAGACTAGATCACAGCGCTCCTATAGTAAGTAATTGGCTCTACTCTGATTCTTTATTTAATTGGCAACTGACAGTCCCAGTAGAGGGCGCTGTTACTGATAACGAAAAAGTGATGGTTTTGAAATAAACGTTGATGATAATATGTGATTTTCAATTAATTGTATCAAATTTCCTTTCAATGTGATCTTCAAAAGTTCAAAGTTTGATTGTTCAAACATCATTTCTTAATTTTTACAATGAAAAGAGAAGATGCTATTTATTTTCAGTTATAACTTGACTACTGAAGGGAGTAAAATTATATTTACATTTTCATTAAAATTTAAAACTACTCCATGCTGGAATTTTTTTTTCTTCATAAAATAGAATGTTGAAATTATTGAAAGAAAAAAAAAAATAGCCGTCTACGTTAATGGTGCGATTTTTAATGAATTTTTGAAATTCATAAATTCTCTATAAGAGTACATACATTCAGGGACGTACCGAAAGGGGGGGGGAGCTTCCCCCCTTGGCTTTTGGAAAGTTGGTAAATTTGGACTTTTAGCGTAAAGTTGGTAAACTTAACCACTTGCGCAGTATTATTACAGTTATTTTTACATTTTTTAAAGACTAAGAAGAATGTTACATTTTATTTAACATCTTATTTTCGTGGAGCAAAAAAAAAAAATGTCAACAGTTGGTAAAATTTCATGGTATTAGTTGGCAATTTTTGGTTTTCTCCCCCCCCCCCTGAAGAATGTCCTCGGTACGCCCCTGCATACATTTTGAATTAACCATCACCTTTTCGTTAATTCGTACAGTGGCCACCAGATGGCGACTTCTTTGATGTCAGTTGCCAATTTTCCGAGTGCAGTAACTTGGTATTTATCTTTGACTATATACTAGATGGACCGAGCTAGCAACAAGCAAATGCCAACCCAAAAACGGTGATACATTACACAGATTTTCTCAGAACACTCGTGACTAAATTCTAAATGCGCATGCGCAAATTTATTTCGCGCTAATAGTGCGGCAAGGGGACATCGATAGTACTGCTTAAAATCAGAATAACATGAATGTGATAAAGGACTTCAGGCATGCGCAAGATATAAAGTTGCAACGAGTGTTCCGACTCTGATGCATGTGATGTTTCAGCGCAGTTTTCCTACACGTAACTCAGTCCATCTAATATATAGTCAAAGGGTATTTGTATAACTTCGAAAACTACATTGTACACATGATATGTTGGCATTAATGCTACAGTTTTACCAACTTTAGTATGAGAAGGAAAATTCACAATTACCAAGAAATTTTCCAAGAAGGTCCTTAATAATGTACCATGTTTTTTGCTATTTATCTCCAAATATCTGCCCTTCAATCTCCTCTTCATTAACAATTTTTTTGGTCAATAAAACTATAATTATTGTATGCTTTATATTTGAATAAAAATCCCTTATCCCACATTCCTATCATTAATAATTCACGAGATATAAATTTTTCAAGTTGAATCAATTTTTTTAACATTGCATATCTCAGCCCCTTCAAATTTTTGGGCACACAAACCACCATACATGTATGTAATTTGAATTGCTACGTTTCTGATTTGCAGTTGGTACTCCGGAAATGGAACACCCTGTATGTGGTTTGAGTATCATTAAAATAGCCCCTTTAGGAATTTTTAACATCGATTCAAATGTTGACTCGAAATATAGCATTTTCGTAAAAAAAAAAATCTTTCACAACTAACTATCCTATTGCCTTCTTGAGCATCTAAAAGGGTCTTAGATGTACTTAGAACTTTTTAGTTTTTCAACTATAGCGTCTTTTTAAACGTTTCCCATTATTAATTTTTTTTAAATGATTTATTAGTATTTTTGTAATTTTTCGAATTGGGAGCCCTTACCTCCTACCAATGTAGTTTGACAGCTTGAATTTTTGTAATGAGTAGTTATTCTGGTGGTCTACTTTCTATCAAAATTTGCCTTGTCAAAATCTCATTTCTTTGTTAAAGTTAAAATGAGATTATATCGCGTATTCTTTATGATCAATGTATTGTACATACCTGTAGCGTAGTATTATGATTTCTTTTCTCAAATATTGTGTCTAAACATTATAGTTTTTCAAGTAACTTCGATTCAAGTTCAGCCAACCTAGCCAACGCGAAGTCCTTCTTTTATCGTGGGTTCGGTACCATAGCACCCAAACATACATAGGTATCTCATCATTGACCAGCATACGACATATTCATACTCGGGAAGAATGTCAGGTGAAATTATCGGATATGCCTCCTTACACTATTGGTTAAAAATTCGTAATTAAACCTGTCGACCGGTTTAATACCTTAAATATCATTGCCATATTAGCATACGCGCGAAACAACTCCATCGTCGAGCCGATAAGCATCTGAAAAATTCGCCACCAATAAAAACGTACCAAATGCCAAAATATATGGTGAAAAAATTCCACACAGAATTCCAAATGCGTTAAGAATGCGGCATAACGAGTATCTATTTTCTTAGAATACCTTACGTTAATTTAGTTCGATTTTAAATTTATTGTTTATAATCATTTCGGCGGCCAGCGTGTTCATGACATGGTATGAGTCATTAACATCCGGCTACAACGTAATGATATCATTCCGCGTTGGTTATTTTGTATCGAAGAAAAATCTGCGGTAGGGGTACCATGTGCTTCATTCATTACTTCCTAACTTCCGCTGTGGCGCGAAAATTTCCAGAATTATTTACTACAATTTATGACGAATACAGAGTACAGAGTACACATGTATGTGGCGAATTTTAGCGCCAAGATTTTAATCGTCAAGGTACGTTTGATGGATGACTAATACGCCAGTAATTTCATCATTCGCGTATATATCGTTACGGTTACGGTTTGAATTTATTTTCCGTCTTGACCAGCCATTCACTCTAATTATATTTGTACGCACGTTATTAGAATTTTTTTTTCGTAACAGATTTTCGCTACGAGATTACCGACAGCCTCGAGGCTTCCCATAGCCGCTGAATTATTTTCCCACGAATCAATACGCGAGGTACTGCATCATAATCATAACACTATATGGAATTAGCCTGAGGAAATGCTGACTATAAGAGAGCACATGGGTATTGTGGGGTAAATTTACATACTCGAGTGAATTCTTTCGATGATTGTTTTACTTGGAGCAATTAACAACAACTGAGATGCTCGAGTTTTCCTTTCACAGAATCCATCAATGACTAAGAAGATTTTTTCCAACTTGCAACTTTCAGTTCGTATACTTTCTAAACGTTGGCAACCCTTTCACCATAACCCATATTGAGTCATGAATGAGAAAATGACCATCGCAATCGCGATTACACGTAAACGGTAATACTAATCATTCGTAATATTCGCACGATACGTACATGATTCAACCCATTCGCGCCAATCCGGATACCATAATTACCCTCGTTCTCCAGATGTTCATTCAAGTCGCCGATATACGATCCACCAAAAATACCCGAACATCCCACGCCATCGAAACACAGGCGCCTTTTTCGCGGCGAGTAATTACATCACCGCAGATAACCCAATTATCTATTCATTCTCGGAAATGGCCACACTGAATGGAGGAATGTAGCGGTAAAAGTGGTTACTTGGTAGTTAAGATGAAGGTAATCTCAGATATGCGATCTCACAGCTATACGAAGATCACCGAAACTTTTTGATTTACCGGCCTACAACATAATATGCTCCATCAACGCCGAGCAACCAGTTCTCCTTCCTATACCGATGTTTCGCGCGCGTTTCTTTTTATCACAGTTTCTGACAAATGAATCGCTCTCTAGTGTATTCCAATTACCTAAAACGTTCGATTTTTATAAACTCTTAAATTAACGCCGGACCTCCGGGCTGTTGGCCGACATCCACTGTGTGGTTGGTCCGATTCTCAGTGCTGATTTAGATACAGAGAGACGATTATATATCACCTAAATGGTTTATTTGTGAGAATCGGTAGTTTTAGTTGGAGATATGGTTTAGGTCGCTACTAAAGTGGTGGGAAATGGAGAGAGGGAGATAGTGGTGGAAAAAATTACGCAAATAAATTTACCACTGATTCATCATCTATAAAAAAATGCGTTTGGCGGTATAGAATTGTTCGTGAAAAACGTAGCCTTATCTTAATCATTCTTCAAAATATTTACAGTAGTATTCGCCAAATTTTACAATGATATTTGGGTGAAATATTCAAGTTGAACTATTGCTAACCTTCCTCCTTAAATTACCGCTTTCACACTTTAATTCAAAAATGAGTTAGAATCTTTATCTTTTTTAATTCTAGCACAAAAATCCAAAGGCTAGATTGAAAAAATGGCTTGGGGCCATTTTTAGCTGAGTTTTTACTTTAAACCTGATTTGAAAAGAAGTCAGAGTGATTGAGGGGAGGGAGTTTCCAAATTTGACGTTTCGAACCATTTATAATTATATGACAAGTACTCAACTTTTTGGTATTACGTACGTTGTAACTATACTTTTTCCACCATTCGAAGGGCCTTTGATGGATAAAATTGGCTCAAAATTTGGGAAGAGACTATTCAAGGAAATGCAAAAAATTGCTTTTCATGAATTTTTGATGCACTTCAAAAATGGTGATTGATTCAAATTTTGAAGGGGCCTGTAGAGATTCCCAAAGGCTCAAAATTTTTGATGTTGATTTCATACAATCAAGTATAGTGCACATACCAACATTTCCAAATTTCAATTCCCTAAATCAATTTGGAAGGGAGTTGGAGCAAAAAAAGATTTTTTGAGGAGGCTCTGAGTCATGAAATTTCTTGAATTTTCCATATCTCTTCTCCATATCGATCTAGAAGGCTCAAACTTTGTACATGGAGTTGGTTGGGAATCAGAATATGAGTCCTTGAATTTGGGTCAACATGGATTCAAAATGGCGGATAGTCAAGTCCGAGGAGGGAATGAGGAGGCTTAAATTGCTCAACTTGATAAAGAGAGCCGATACGATTAATGGGGATGAGAATTGTACTAATATATCATAAATCCATCTTCAAAGTTTATATTGGGTCGGAGGAGGAGGGGTAATTGGGACCCTTCAGAGCAGTGGCGCGCTAGTGTCGTGTTTACATGTAAAACGGGGAATTTTTGCCGCCAGTTGTGGACTCACACAGTGAAATGTTTAAATTATTTGAAAATAAATCGAATCAATTTATCTTTACCATTGAACAAAAACAATTAATTCTATTCAAAATAATTCAATTCAATTCCAGAATTATTAATTCATTGCCAATAATGATACTTTATCAATTACTGAAATCCCGTTTTCAGTAGTTCATCGTTTACCACCAGGTACCGACTCTTTCGCTGAAGGATCCCAATTGTCTTCAAAGTGTGGTAGGAGTAAGTGAAAATTCAGGAATTTTTTATTATGATTTCATTAAATAAAGTGAGCTCAAATTAAACATACTCAAATTCCATCTTTCCGAGCGTTTCTGAAGGAGTATTGAAGAGAAAAATGACTTTTAGGGGGGAAATCGAGTCAGGAAGTTTAATAAATCGCCCTTATCTCCTCATCACATGTACTTGGAAAGCTGAAACTCTGTACATGGGATTTTTTCAGACCAATAAATGAGCCCTTAAAAGTGCAAAATAGTTCCAAAATGGCGGATCGCCAAATTTGAGGAAGATTAGAGAAGTCTCAAATTACTCAAATGATAAATATGAGCTCACATGGTTATTGTTGGGGATGAGGATTGTACTATACTGTCTATACTCCAAATCTATCATTAAATTCCATAATGGTGGAGGGAGGAGGAGAGGTAATTGTCTTTATAAAATGGTGAGAGTAACTGAAAAGTCAAAAATATTGATTATGATTTCATATGATAGAGTAATAAATTGGCTACCATACTCTAATTTCATCTTTTCAAGTCTATTTGAAGGGAAGTGTATTTATCTCCTCAGCGCATGTACTTGGAAAGCTGAAACTTAGTATGTGGGGTTTGTTTGAGACTAGTATACGGACCCTTGAATTTAGGTCAAAATGGATTCAAAATCGCGAATCATCAAATATGAGGATGGTTTGAGGAGCCTTAAATGGCTGAAAAAATTATAATAAAAAAATATTCTCTGTATTGTTCCAATTTTAATACATGTACTATCGAAGCGCAAAAAACAGAAAATTAAAAAAAAAATGCCGAAAAAAACTGAAAAATGTTATAAAATATTCAAAATATAGAAAATGACTGAACCCATTAATCCATGGAAGAGAAAATTTTCTAGCATCTCACCACATAAGTTAAATCGCACACACTCATAATTACACCTTAGGAACAAGCATCTCTTCCCACATGCTATAACTCCCAAATGCCTTTTACGGTTGCTCACTTTTCCTTCATTGTCTTAAATATGGAGCTTTCGAAACCTATTTAATCACCCTACCTGCCCTCTGAATTTTATTTGGGCAAATTTTCAAAAAAAAAAAATTTAAATGAAAAAGTTGTCCGAAAAAATATTTAAAAAAGAATGAAAAGATGGAAAAAATTCATAAATCGAAATAAAAATCAAAAATACTAAAATGTGCAAAAATTAGAATCAAAGATTCGAAAAATTGGAAAAAAGTTTTAATTGACAGTGTATGCTAGGATGAATGTAATTTCACTTTTTTTGAAAACTGTCAGGCTCTAGCACAATAGTAGTAAAAAAAAAACACACAATAGAACATACAAAAAATTTCAATCCTTAAACTCTCTCCAAAATGGGAGTAAATTTTTGGAAAATTAAAATATTTCAAAAAAATTGATTTTTGGTGAATTCATAATTTTTTGGGTCTAGATGTTTTATTTTGTAGTAAAATACTAAAAAAAAAATATATAATCCGTAATTTATTTTCAAAATTTAGAAAGTTCAAACTTTTTTCTCAATTTTATTTTATCAAAGGATCCAATTTTGAGCACTCTCAAAAATAAATTAATTTCAAATAATCCATAAAACTCCATAAAAAAATAAAATTTTAAATAATTTAATTTTTGAAAAATTTACCTCATTTTGGAACATCTTCCCTGTAAGTTTGTGATTGAAATTTTTCGTACGTTCTTTTGGTATTTAAATTGTATACTATTTTATCTATAATATTAACGTGCCTGACACTTTCCAAAAAAAAATCTAAATCAAGATAAAATGCATATAAAATGAAAATTCTAACCACCCCTTCCATATTTTCGAATTGCTCAATATCCTAAAATTCCACCTATCTTCGAAAATTATAGTGGACAATTATAAATTAATTTTGAGAACTAATGACACGTGGGAGATCCTAAAACCCTCTATTTCGATACAATTTTGAAAATTTACCAAACCACTTAAAATTTGAATGCTTTTCAGAAGGTAGGTTTAAGCTTAGAATTTTATCAATTTTCAAAATTTTTCAAGATGTCAACAAAATTTTCATAATCATTTTAAGCAGTTTTTATGGTCTCAGTCTTATCAATTTTCGAGAAAAAAAAAGATCTTAATAATAATTTTCAGTAACCTAATGCTCATTTCACTTTCTATCTTCATTATATGATTTATAATTTTTGAAATTATAATAAATTTTAGTGACGTAACTGATGCCGGGGGGAGGGGGTGAAAGGGGAATACTCCAAGCTTTAACTTGGCACTGAAGAAGAAACTTATATTACTCGCGTAATATCATTTTTAGGCAGCATGATAACAAAATTTCTTGCTATACTATTACCAAACTTTCTAGGTTTTGAAACTGTTATTCAAAATGTTCTTTGAGGCTCTTATTTGGTCTCAAAAAAATATCCACTAATAAAGGAACTGAAGGTGGTATGAGGACATCCATTAATTTGAATACAACAGGTAAGAATAAGTAATATATACGTATATATTCTGTTTCTAAATAAAAAACAGAAAGAAAAAAGAAAAGAAAAGCAAATAAAAAGCTTTATAATTTATAGAACATTAAATACATTATCACCCTTCAAATTTTTATTCATCTCGACAAATCCGCAGTCCACAAATGGACATCACGTACATGTAAATAATCACCTAAACGCCACAATCCCAACTTTCTACCTTGACGGTTCACCACAACCATAAATTACCTTCTATTTATAAAATTAATTCATCCGTCCGAATGGTAAATATTAATTTCGGTTTTAAAAATGGAATTATTTTTTTCTAAGAAAATTATAAATATTTCTAGCAACGTTTACCGCCTAAGAACCGCCTCGTAATAGAAGTTCAGCGGCGACTACCAATTATACATGTTAGGAGGCCGAAACCAGCGACTAAGCAAACCAATGGTCATCTAGAGCGCGAATTTATCGAACCAGTTTTCAAATAGTAAGGAAGCGTGTGAAAAAATAGGGGGAAATAATGGATTCAAATTCGTGTACATACGCCGCACTTCTTACTAATCGTTTTCACCCGATGGCTTACCGCCAAAGGCATTAAAACCGGCACTTTGTAAGAAGGTACGAAAAAAAACACCCTTTGACAAAAGCTACTGAAACGAGCCGCAAATTTAACTCTATAAAATTATCGAGTAGTCGGTTGCTCATAACTAAAAGGGAATTTCATATATAACTACGGCGACCAAAATCTAGGAATTGAATGCGTCATCCAGTTCATCTGGCACCTCGGCGAGAGTTTGTATCATGGTTTGTTGATTTAGTCAACAAACTTCTTTCATCGAATCGTCTTCTTATCAGTACACGGTGTTCCGGGTCCGAGTGATTATTTTGAGGCGTCGTTTTGAATCGAATTTTCGAAAAATGTTTTCCCGCCTTCGGCGTGCTTCGTTATTCGGTCGTGCGGTTTCGTGATTTTTCGGCGAAATTCTTGACGCGTTAATCATTTGTTTTCACAGTGATGTTTTCAAAATGAATTCGTAATATTAATATCTCAAAATGAATGGAAACCGAGGAACCGTTTCAAAATGAGCAAACGTCGATATGGAATTATGGTTTAATCAATTTCAACCCTGCTCGCCATCGCCACTCAAACGAACCCAATCGGAGGAAAGCGGATACATCTCAGCTGATTCGGATATGGTTATCGATACGTTGAAAAATTTCAAAATTGATTCAAATCTCGATATATCAAGCCTCGAAGTGTTACCAAATCAAAGTGATCTAAGTTGGTGTCGCGTTAAACATTTTAAATGCGAAAATGATTTCGTTCGAGACTACGGTGAAATTCCGACGTCGGAAAAAATTCCCTATGGTAGTGAAACAATGAGTGATCCGAATACCTCAAATCCGGATACACGGCGTCCGTCGGATTTAATTTTAGATTTCGAATCTCTGCCTGATGTTTTATCTCAAACTGTAGCTCCTGATGAAGCTACCAAAGTAGAAGAAAAAGAAAAAGAAAAACCTGAAAAACCTCGGAAAACTAGCCCTACGCCGAGTACTTCCAAAAAAATTGACACAGAAGAGAAAAATGTTGTACTTCCTTCAGGTACACGTTGGCTTCAAAAATGTTTTCGAATTTATTTATTTTTAAAAATTATTGTTCACGAGAAACATTATGGAGAGGGACTGGGTTCTGCAAAATTCAAAAATGTTTCGGAAAATTATGGAAATTTCTTCGTATGTTTTACTTTCTAAATAATTCTCATAACTCTTGAAGAAAAAAACATTAGCCTAAGTATCTATATTTGAAATTTGAAAATTACAGTATAAGAGGAAGAAGATAATGAGCAATAAATAAAACAAAAAAAAAATTTCGAAAATGAAATATCGAAAATTCTTTAGATACATATAGTTGAGATAAGAAAGTTTGAGCATATATCATAAATGATAAGATGAATAAAAATAATATTTACTTGAATAATTTCAAATAAAAATCAAAAGTCGTTAATCATCGAATTGATTTCAAAGTCCATTAATTACCAGTTACTCAAGTTATAAATACTTGAATTTTATTAATTGACATTCATTCTCACTTCAAATTCCAGATTTACAAATTATTCCCTCATAAAGTGAAAAAATACAAAAACTACATGACCACTCTAACTCCCTAGCCGTTCAATTCCTGCATAACAGTTACAAGGTGCGTAGGCTGATAGGGGCAAAACGTCAAGACTTATCAATATAATTCAAAATATTAAAATAAGTAATATTGCAATAATTATTCGTAGTAATATCAAATAATTAATGATTAATATCGTATGCGAGATGGAAGCTGTTCTGGGATCGAAATCAAGTTAATTACCATGTACTTTTTTCTCTCTCTCTTGATGTCAACCATAATACTTATTTATTCTGAATGCAAAATTTTATTAATAATAATTTGAATTTTATTTAATAATGATAATAAAAATACAATTATCAAACTAGAAAATTTAAAATATTATTTTAAAAATCATAGTTAAATAAACTAAGGAATTTTGTCATTCAAAATTATTATGTTACTTGAATTTCTTTTGAAATTCTCGATTCTAAGTTTACAAATTTGAAAAATCTAATCTAAATGTCTAAATTTTATTGCAATATTTTCATCCCAGATTTACAATTTCTTTCTCTGAAGAAGTTAAAAATGTCGAGTTGAGGGAATCTGAGCAATTTCATTTTTTAAAATTACCTATCAAATTACATGAATTGCTTTCCCAATTTCAATTCTCAAAAATACCCCTGAAATAATGAAATCCCAGATTCCAGATTTACAATTTTTTTTTTCTATAAAAAAATAGAAAAAACATGGTGGAGGATGAATTTGTACTTTGGGATACATAATATTCTCATTTTCATAAATTATCAGTTTGAATTAGTATTGCAATTTATAATCACAAATTTACAATTTAAAAGAAATCCAATTCTAGATTCCAAATTTATAATTCAACTTTTTGTAAAATAAATAAAATAAAATAAAATAAAGCTAAAAACTTAGAAAGCTTTATATTTACAATTCATCAACTTGAATTTATATTTTGATTTTCGATTTTCAAATAAATTATTTTCTTCAAATTCACTATTTTTCAAAAAATGTTCAATCTCATATTCCAGATTTACAATTTTTTTCAAAGAATAAAAGTACTAATTTTCACCCGAATCCACACTGGACATTCTCTCTTCACCACAGCTACCTCCTCAACAAACTGCCCATTTCCATCTGTGAAAAGTGTAATGTTCCTATCACAGTAACCCATATCTTCTAAGAATGCTTAAAATACACCATTCATAGAAACTCGAACTTTTCCAAACCCGAAATCCAATACATTTTAGAAAATGATCCCATTTGTACACTCTACTTACTGAATTTCTCTACTCGAACGCCTTATACTCACTCCTGTAACCCTACCTAAGCACATTTATTAAAAAAAGTACAGATAACGCAGAAAAATCCAAAAAATTCTAAAGAATTAATCATCTCATCTTTTAAACTTTCAAGTAAATTTTTATTCCTATCCCAGACTTACAGTTTATAATTTTTTCATCAATTCTAAATCAAGATCCCAGATTTTAAACTTAATTTTACAATAATAAAAATTTAAAAAAGAAGTAAAATTGAATAAAACTCAACAGTAATATCCATAAATTTTTATCCCCAATCCCAGATTTATAAATTATTTCGAAAAATAGAAATGCATAGAATTCACAAGACTACACAAATTCTACATAATTGATAAAATTCTTTTAAAGTTGCAAGTATAAAAGCTTATTCTTATTATAGACTCCAAATTTATAATTTTCCTACATGGATTCCAAATTGAGGCCCCAGATTTACAATTTTTTTTTTTCAAAAATAAAGTTTTCAAGAGTACATATAATTGAGAAAAGTCAACATTTCTATACATATACGAGTAATTTATATTTAATTCCAAATCTCAACATTTTCTCATATTCACTGCTTCGCTTAATTTTAAAGTAGATCCCAGATTTATAATTTTTTTTGAAGAATAAAAATGCACGAGATTCCAAAAAATGCAAAATCCTTACATGATTGATAAAATTTAGAAAAATTCAACAATTCCCATCCCTAAAATTTTCAAGTAGGTATCAATTCTTATTCTCATTCTATACTTCAAATTTATAATTTTTTTTATGAATTCTAAATCAAGATCCCAGATTTTAAACTTAATCTTACAATAATAAAAACTTTAAAAAAGAAGTAAAATTGAATAAAACTCAACAGTAATATCCATAAATTTTTATCCCCAATCCCAGATTTATAAATTATTTCGAAAAATAGAAATGCATAGAATTCACAAGACTACACAAATTCTACATAATTGATAAAATTCTTTTAAAGTTACAAGTATAAAAGCTTAATTCTTATTGTAGACTCCAAATTTATAATTTTCCTACATGGATTCCAAATTGAGGCCCCAGATTTACAATTTTTTTTTTTTTCAAAAATAAAGTTTTCAAGAGTACATATAATTGAGAAAAGTCAACATTTCTATACATATAGGAGTAATTTATATTTAATTCCAAATCTCAACATTTTCTCATATTCACTGCTTCGCTTAATTTTAAAGTAGATCCCAGATTTATAATTTTTTTTGAAGAATAAAAATGCACGAGATTCCAAAAAATGCAAAATCCTTACATGATTGATAAAATTTAGAAAAATGCAACAATTCCCATCCCTAAAATTTTCAAGTAGGTATCAATTCTTATTCTCATTCTATACTTCAAATTTACAATTTTTTTATGAATTCTAAATCAAGATCCCAGATTTACTAAATTTAAAATTTAGAATATAAAGAATTCACAAAAAATTGATAATTTGAAGAATACTTCAAACTGAGGTAAGCTCGATGCTCTAACCTCAAAAAATTCTACAGTTAAACTTCCATTATAATGTGAGATCATATGCAAGTCAGAATTGCATTAAAAGTTCAAGTGATGAGGGATAAGAGGTTTTCATCTTCGATTTTCAACTAAAATTTGTATTCTAGTTTTGCACATTTTTGAAGATAAATAGGAATAGGAAACATTATTTTTCAAAGATATAGAATTCATACTATCGAATATTAATTTAAAATACCTATTACGAAAAAAATAAGCATAAATATGTTTATATCTGAAATTAAAAAATAAAATTCCAAAAAATGAATTCCTTTTGAATACATTTTATTTTAAATTTGTTTTATCACTCCATCATGAGTATTCCTCAAACATGCCATTATTTCGGAATTCATTTAGTTCCAAATGATCAATTTACTCGCATTACAGATCCAAAAGAATGGACCGAACACCACATAGAATCGTGGTTGAGCTGGTGCACGAAACAATTCGAACTCTGGCCCGTACCGAAACCCTCGGATTTTCCCAAAACAGGTCAAGAACTTTGTACTTACGAAAGAAGCGATTTCGAAAGGTGTGCACGTAATCGACGCACAGCCAGATTACTATTCCTGCACCTATCGCACGTAAAATACGCAGCTACCGGACGTCCCATAAGTCCAACTCTACTAAAAGCCAACCAAGAAGAAGGTAAGTACCGAAGAATGACTGTTACAAACGAATTGAATGCTTCATTCACTCAGGCTTTGGAATACCTAACACGAATTTTTCAAAAAAATAAAGAAAATTATCGTTTCCCAAGATCTCGCATTTCGAGAGGAAAATAATTAAGGTAACGGACTTCCTTTTATTCTTTTAACGTTTCCGTATCCCGTTGGGAGCGCGAATCAAGATTTCGAAGCTGTTAAAGGTCTTAACCTTTTCACACTTTCTCCCTTTCTCTGTTCCTTCGGTGCCCTTTTTCATTCGCGTTTAAACGATCGAACTCGGACGTTGGTTACCATTATTAAATGCTATTTACCAGACTTTGCTAAATCCCACGCTATTATTACAAGCGGCTACTTTTTTGATAAGGGAAATACGAGCAACGCCGATGCTTTTATCAAATAAGTCGATTTTTCTTTTTGTTATACGGATTACAAAGCGAAGGCGCGATAACGGCCTGAAAATTTATTTCTTCTACATTCGTATATTTTGAAGACGTGCTTTTATTAAGAACTTTCGGTACCAAAATGTGTTTTTTTTTTTCGTATAAGTATATAAGAGAAATACTCGTAAATGCTCGAGATTCGGATTTTTTTCCTTCAAATTTACTCGTTCTATCTCTTCATACTTCATCGCGGTTATTTATTAAACAGATTTAACAATATAAGAGAAATTTCCATCCGAAAATTCGTACTTTAATTTCGCTGCTCGAAATTAATTCCGCCCTGGGAAAATCTCCGAGACAGCATCGAAACTCTGGCAAAAGTCATTTTTCAACCAGAACGTGGAAAAGTTACGAAGAATAAAAACGACCGAGTGAAAAAAAAAAAGCTCGAAATATAACGGGGGGGATTTTTGTTATTGAAGAGTTTAAGCCTACGAAGCTTAAAGGATTTACTACTCTTCCGTACACCCAAGCATGCCGCATTCCAATAAAGGAAAAGTAAGATTCATCAACAACGTTTCCCGCTGGTTAGTTTCCTTCCGAGGATTACGCGCTTCCTTCCTTCTAACCTATTGCCCTTCCTCTCATCATTCCTTTTCTCATATATTTCGCTGCGATTGGTTACTCGAGGGATTTTCCGACTGAAGGGCGGATTGGCGTGAAATTTTCATAGTTTTTGTTCGTAAACGACGAGAAGCCGAAGAGCACCAGGCGTCGGCGTCATCGTAATTATTACGTTAGCGTAACCATTATCGTCGAGTTAAGCGGTTAGATGTGACAAGCGTTGGTAATGTTTTGTATTCTAACGAAGATGTGATTCTAGGAATTTAATTCGATGGATTTTACGTTCACCTTTTCGTCGTACCTGAGCGTATCAACGTTTCTGATGGGCGGTAGTTGAGATTATGTTCGAAGAAACGTATAATATTTTATTTTACGTTCGTAAAAAGGTTCGGTAGACTTTGAAGTTTGATTTATTTGGGGAACTATACTTAGACATTTTAAAGTCGAAATCGAAAAATTGTTATTGAAAAAAAAATATTAAATTGAGAATCAATTTGATTTCAAAAAATTTTTAATTAATGGATGAAATGAGAAATATTAAAATAAAAATCATTTTAATACTTTTTTTCGATTCGATTTCATAGTTAATTTTGAAAAATTTTTTAGATTTTCAATAAATATTATTTTCATTTTATAAATTCTTTCATTTCTTTCTTTGAAATTGATTTTTGTTTACTTGCTTGATGAATTAAAAATATCAATTATTATGATAAAATAAATTGAAATTTCATTTAAATGGAAAATAGTAAAAATAGATATTAAAATTATATTTCACTGAATTATTAAAAAAAAAAAAAAAAAAAAAAAAACGAGGAATAAATACTCAAAGCAGCATTTTCAAATGGATTCAAAATTCTAAATCCACTTTCAAAAAGAAAGCAGATCTTCTACGATAAAAAAAAAGTTTTCTCATTCTGAGTCCAATCATCTAGAGTCCTCTACACCACATAGTTTATTCATATTTTTAGAAAAAAAAAAAATTGCTCATAGTTTCGAAATTTAAAAATTCATTTTTGAATTTACTGTAATTTTAAGAAACGTTCGTGCGCTCTAAAAACTGAAAAGTCAATTTTACCTCCATAAAAAATTTTAAAGCATTTCTGAGGTACTAAAAATATGTAGCTACTCCACGCCACACGATTTGGGAAGGAGGAGTGGGGGAGAGTGGGTCTTTAAATCTTGGCGTTTCAGATCATTTGTAACCATTTCCCAAAATTCATTTTTTTCTTTAAGCGTAGCATCGGTGGGTACAGATGAAAATTGCTGAAAATTTGGTGAGAGATTCTTTGTAGAAATACAAAAGAGGTACTTTTTTGTTTTTTTCATTTCCTCTCAAAATGGCGATTCACTCAAATTTTGAGGGAGCTGGAGGGGTGGCAAATAGCTCAAATTTTTCGTTTTTGATCTCAAATGAGAGAATGAGTCAAAGACAACAACATATTCAAATTTCAGCTCCTTAAGTGCATTTGAAGGAGAGTAAGAGCGAAAAATGGTTTTTTGAGGAAGTTTTGAGTAATGAAATTCCTTTAATCTCCTATATTTCCTCAGCAAATCGACTTGGAAAGGTCAAACTTCGTATGTGCGGTGAATTGGGGATCAGAATATGCCCTTTCAAATTTGGGTCGAAATGGATCCAAAATGGCGGATGATTAAAATTTGGGAAGGCTTGAGGAGCCTTAAATGGCTAAAATTTGACGAATGTGAACTCATATGATTACTAATGATGAGAAGCATGCTACATATTAGCTTTATTTTCACACATGATTGTGGTGAGGAGAGGGAGGAGAGGTTATTGTCCTCAAAATGTGAAGGTAGACGAAAAATTGAACATTTTTTACCGTGTTAGATAATAATGCGAGCCCAATTGATTAAGATATTTTAATTTTAGCATACTAAGTTCATATATGGAGGGGAATTGGAGCATAAAAGACTTTACGAGGAAAAATCACGACAAGAAATTACATAAATCTCGCATATCTCGTAACCAAATTGATCCTGAAACGTGAAATTTTGTAGGTAGAGTTACCTGAGGCTGGAATATGATATCTCGAATTTGGCCAAAATGTTCAAATATATCAAATTCGATCTAGGATATGAAAAATATGACCTTCTGTAATTTTTGTTGAGAAAAAGTACTTCACATTTCAAATGAAAATTTTTCAAGTGTTTTTGGGAGGAATAAGACAGGAGTTTCGGACTGAGCAATGAATGTGGCATTTACTACTCTTAAAAATTTTTCTTGGTGATAATTATTATCTGCAAATACATATAAAGAAACGCCGAGTGAAAACTTAGCTCTAGTAATGTGGCATAGCTGCTTACATTTTTTTATCTTTGGTTTCTCAACAATTGTTCAAGGCTTATGAAAATAAGATCATTTTTTCATGTTCAGTGCTTCCAGAAGTTAAAAATAATAATTTTATTCATTGTATTGCTCGAGCTAAAGGCATGGAGAGTACGTAATGATTAGATTTCAGAGAGGAGATCGAATTTCAGCAGCAAGGTTGGATCACTTCTAAAATTTTTAAATTCTTGGAAAAAATTTCATTTGATGAGAAAAAATCCGAACAGTTCACCAAGATGTCTAGAATGGGTAGTGGAGTTTGGCATGAGCTGCTGAGTGAAGAAAATTGTCGAGCGAAGATACCTATGCGTGAGGACAAACAGGCTAATTCAAAGTGACTTGTTCTCTTCCGGTTATTGAGGATAGAATGGTACACAGCGTTGTTGACTTCAGGATGGAACATATTGTAAATTTAAAAGAATTCAGGGATTCTAAAATTTGAAATGCTATTTTTTAATTTACTCAGATTTTTTTAAGTATTATGAGATTCTAAAACTTTGAAAAACTAAAAATTGAAAACTGAAAAAATATGAATAAAAAATAGGAAAAAAAATTGTTTATGCATAATTAGTAAAATCACGAATCCAATAAAAAAAAAATACTCATAAGATAAGCTATCATTTAAAATTTTTCATCATTTCTCAAAACAAAAGTAATAAAATACGGATTTTAATCCATCCAATTTATATATCATCTCGTCGCCTTCAGTAAAACAGACAAAATGGTGGAGACAGGCCATGAAATTCCGGACGCTAATTTTCACCGAACTCCATATTTATTACGGCTCCAGCACCATCAAGTATCTCTCACCGGAAAGTTTTTATTGGATAACTGGTTAAAATTTTTCGCATAAATGGAAGAAAACTGGTTTTACAAGGGTGCGCGGCCATTTCTAAATATTTTAATTTTAATGGGTCCATCGCACGAAATTTGCACAGGGTATATTTTCAAGACACAATATAATAAAGAAATCATCGCGAGGTACTAATTGATAATAATTTACCGTCTATTACGCCACAATTGACAACACCGTGCACGTCAACGACTCCACGTAGCCTTGGGATTTCCCGTATAAAACAATCGATAGACATGAGACATAAGAACCGTGACGAGTTAAAAGATCGGATATTGCGAGAAAAAATAAATCCCGAATAGGGTTACGAAGGGTACAGGACATTTGACTTTTAGATTTGCCGAATAAAAGCCGGATTTACCGCGATAAAGCCGGCGAAGTCATTTAGGGTTGTATCTATCGTTTAATAGAGCAACAATGTATCCCTTTTTCGCAGCGTGAATGGTATAATATATGACAATTACATGCTGCGTCGTAATCGTTTAAACTTCAAGTTTTTCCTTCGTTAAGAAGTAGATGGGGAAGCGTTTCGTCTGATTTGATTAATACACTTTGGGTAATTGACGTTAGGTTGGATTTATGGATGGATTGTGTAATAAGGTTATAATTTCATTAGGTTCTTTATTGATTCGTTATACATCAGCATGGTATGAATGTGAAAGATATAATTGAATTTTTACGTTAGAGTTTTCATTTCAAAAAGCACTGTGGTGAATCAGTGAACTTCGGTTTCATAAGAACTCAATTTTTTGATTTCCTGAACATAAATTATAATGAATTAGAGTTTGGGATTATTTCTAACTGAACTGTCGGATTTAGGATTTTTAGACCAAGGAAGCAAAATTTTGTACAAGCTTTCGAGGAATCCGAAAATTAATCAAATTATAAAACGAAAAAAATATTCACATTTTTTTTTCTCTTTACGAACTGAATACATATAAAACGAATCGCAAATAGGTACGTGAATGGGAGCCATAAAAATTAGAATTAAGCATAGTTCTTAACTTGTACCATAAACTAACCTAAGTTTCTCAAGCTTCACCTATTTGTTACTCATTTTTGAAAATTGTTTCGGTTTGAAAACAATTTGAAAACCGTGTAGACATCCTACATTATAAAATGAGAACAACAGTGGACTTACTTGAAAAGTAAAGTCCTCCAAATGTCCAACTTTTTGGTATATATATTTATAGTATATTTTTCTTCCATCCGTAGTGTCGGTGAGTATGCATGAAAATCATTGAAAATTTAGTGAAAGGCTCTTCTTGAAAATGCGGAAAAGGTACTATTTTGTTTTTTCGATACACTTCAAAATGGCGAATCACTCAAAATTTAAGGGGGGCTAGAAAAGGGACAAATGGCTCAAATTTTTCGTTGTTGATCTCATGTAAAAGAGTGAGTTACAGATACCAACATATTCAAATTTCAACTCATTAAGTACATTTAGAGAGGAGTTGGAGCAAGTAACGACATTTTGAGGAAATTTTGAATCAAGAAATTCATTGAATCATATCTCCTCACCAAATCAATCCAGAAAGGTTAAGCTTCGTGTGTGGGGTTAGTTTTCCACCAGAATACAACCTCTTGACTTTAGATGAAAATGGCCCCAAAATGACGGATCGACCAAGAAACGTCCAACTTCGGATGTAGGATTTGTTGATGACCAGAATATAACCTCTTAAAGGGTGGTCAAAATTTAAGAATAATTTGAGGGGCATCAAGTTGTTACAATTTGAAAAATATGTGTTCATATGATTATTGCATGGTCAGAAATATGTACTAAATTAAAATCAAGTAGGAACATGATGATAGAACAAGATTGACTTAGCTTGATAAATGCTATAACAGGTGATGTGCTGAAAATTTGGAGCACAGCCGAAGGACCAAAAGAATAATCTACCTCGTATCCAGTGTAAAGTCAATACCTACATATAAAATAATTGGTATTAGCTTTTTAGGTTGACTTATGCAATTGCTCCAAAATAGGATTAATACTGTTGATTAAGTCATACTGGTGTGCGTGAAACTGCATCATTTTATCTTTCATGGTCTCCATCATCTGTCTATTAGGTATCTTCACCTGGTACATGAGACCTCTACGAAAAGCCTTCCTGTAGAAAAATATACTGGTTCCTGGACATTCACTCGAAGCCATTTTCCAGAAACTCATTTTCCCTACAAGACATTTCCCCGACATCCATTTTCTCGAGACCCAAATTTTGAAAATCCTATTAATTTTTTCCAGAATGTTATTAATTTAAACTATTTATTCGTGTATTAGAGTTTATTTATAAATTGATGTTGTATGACAAAGTGCGGAGGAAGTCGAAGACCTTATTATCTGTTTTGTAAGTTTCGTACTCGGCTGTTACAGCTTGTATTCTTTCTTGCACAAGTACTCACTTCTGCTTCGGCAACGCTTTCACTTTCCTTGCCAAACTAAGCTCTGCTACACAGCTTTTAATATCCGCTTGTTCTTTCTGCTATTCCTTTGATGTAGAATACAGGGTTCGATGGTTCTTACTGATGGCGGCCGCGTGCTGGTTCCAGATGTCAGGAGGGTATCATGGGGCAATAGCAAGACGCCGTCCTCTAGCATGCTACATTTAATTCCATGCTATGGAAATTGTCGATTTCAATTATATAGATGTCGAAAAAATATCTTGTCGGGAAAACGTACTTTTGGAAAAATAGTTCGAGGAACTGGGTTTCAGGTAAATGGGTGTCGGTAAAATATCCTGTCTGGAAATTGTCAGGTAGGGAAAATGAGTGTCGGGAAAATAGCTTCAGGTAAATGTCCGGGAATCAAATATATTAGTTTTGCATCATTAATAATTTTATAAAATCTGATTTTAGAGAATTTATAAAGAACCCCTCTCTATAGGCATACTACCGAGTTTCAATTACTACTTCCTTGCAGATTCTTTTTGCTGACTATTAAGATACCATAAATGCCTTACCAAACTTTAAGTCGAGTATCCGTATAAATTATGTCCATTTTTTATAACTTCTCTTCCAAAGAATTTTAGCGTTATAAATAAGAAGCGTGAAATATCCACGTGTATCACCTCCCTTCAAGCATGCGTTCTATACCGTGCGTTCAAGTGATTCGGGTACAATCAGCGAAAAAATCTCTTTTCCAATTATTTAAAATTAGTTTTTTCAAATGTAAAGAAATTATAATGCGGTTGAAATGAATTTATCAGCTTTAAAATTTGTTAAAGTAATTTAAAAAATGATTTCTGGTTTAGAAATTGTAGTTTGATTCTTATTATGTTATCAACAAACTGAGATTTTTGTGCTGATTGTACCTGAATCACTTGGTTGCACGGTATAGACTTCAAATGAAATTCTAAAAATGAATAAATCAACATGAGTCAATTCATACATCCAGCCGAAACTATTATCATGTGGGTATCGATCTCACACATACCCTTTCTTTTCATCAATAAGATATAATTATATACGTTTTTCGATCCCAACTATTTCTTTTTGACCTCGCCCTCTAGTAACTAACTATTTTCCCCTCCTGGATTCTCATTTAGCGAATACAAGCCTGGCCAATCCGAGGCAACCTACCTAGCTCTAATATTATTCATTATTTCTCCGTGCCAGAACTATTCCTTCTTCAATTCTTCTGGGATTCCAGACTACAGTATGTGTCAGAGCAACTGTGATTGCAAAAGCCTGAAAAATCCCAGCTTCAATGGTAAGAATTAATTATATTGGTCCCAAATCACACTTTGTTGCTGGGTTATCCATTCTTCCTTTAATAAATCCTTTTTCAACGCCTTTTCATACCTTGGCCATGGTATATATGGCAACTAATCAACATAAAAGGTGAAGAAAAACCCCTAAAGGGTTTGTGAGTTCTGCTACGTTGGATTCCTTAAGTGCTCCATCTGGTGTCTTAGAATCTCACATGTAGGAAATGAAATGGGATCTAATCTTAATGATGAAAGTTGTATGGCTACACATAAGTTGACGCTCCATAAGGGAACACTCTTATTGATATCATTCTACTCATATAACTGCACAGTAATTCTCGTATTATTAGCTGAGGATCCTATGGGCCCCTGATACTTAGGTGATGATGAGTTGTAGGGCACAATAGGCTATAAATGGATAAAGTTCACGGTGCTTGCACCACCCAATTAGGCCCGTTACACATTAATGCGATGCGATGTTTTTGAAACGTCGCATCTCCTATTATCCCCAACGCTTCGATAACGCATACATACAATGCGACAAGATGATTCACGTTATCACCGTTGCGCTACTGTTTTAGAATTCACACATTTCTAACTTTCAAAGACCGAACTCTTCGACGTAGAAGTAAAGATAATAATTTGTGCTCAAACTCGTCCTCATCCAGTTCATTTGATTTGAGACTGAAAAGTGAAAATATAAAGTTATCTTCCTTTGACTACATACTAGATGAACCGAGTTACGTGTTGGAAAACTGTGGTGAAACATTACATGCATCAGAATCTGAACACTCGCTGCAACTTTATACCTTGCGCATGCCTGAAGTCCTTAATCACTTTCATGTTAGGTATCCTGATTTTAAACAGTACTATCGATGTCCCGTTGCCGCACTATTAGCGCGAAATAAATTTGCGCATGCGCATTTAGAATTTAGTCACGAGTGTCCTGAGAAAATCTGTGTAATGTATCACCGTTTTTGGGTTGGCATTTGCTTGTTGCTAGCTCAGTCCATCTAGTATATAGTCAAAGTATCTTTCAAAGTAATAAAAATTCTCGATGAACATTAGTATTTTACTTCGACCATAGTCGTACAGAAAAGAACACCAAAGTGAAGTAAACAATAACAACATCATAGATGCGCTCGCGCATGCGTAGTAATATTTCAAGAATGAAAATGAAAACGCATCGAAATTTTCAATGATAAGAATGTTAAATCAACATCAACTACTGATTTAATTTCATTAATAATTCTCAATAATTAAAATTACAATAAAGAAAGCATTATTAATAATTATTTCAGTGAATCATGACTGCATAAGTTGATAAGGAAACTGAAACTACGCATGCGTCAGCGCATCTAACTACGGTTGTAGTTGGATTCAGTTACTACCATTTGAATTAGCAGTCCATAGTATATGGTCGAAGGTATTTTATAAATTTTCAAAAATACTCCTCAAAAAAACAAAAAACAAATTACTCCCACTAACACTATGGTAAACAACTTGCTTCAATTTTTGTACATGATCGACAAACTTTGCGATGCGTCGCAAAGATCGAGCCTCTAAATAATATCACATCGTGACGTATGGCAGTAATGTGTTCTCTTCCATTTGTAGTAGTGTTGTCCGGTATCCGGGTACTTGGTATTTGGATTTTTTTGTTTACATGAATTCGGATACTGAAACCGGATATCTATAATAATGATAACAGACAGAAAATAATAATTTTAGGCATTATGGTATGATACTTTGTTCGGGTAGCTGATCGATTTAGTAGGTATCAAATTTTCAAATTCAGTAGGTTGCTACTACTCAGTGAAAATGTAGTAGGCCTATGTTCAAAAATAACGAGGTTGATGTCATTAGAAAGAGATTTTCATGCTCTTTCGCTGGGTATTATTCAAATTTATTAAAAAATACCCTTCTTGTATTGAATATTGGTCGATAAATTCAAATTTTCGAGAATACAATCATATAGCGCTCCTGGTATTTCTTTAAAAAACTATACCTGGTTTTATCCGGATACTCGGATTCAAAAATATCCGAAACAAGTACCCGGTTTATATCCGGATACACAAGTACTTGGGCAACTCTAATTTACAGCTGTGTAACGGGCCTTAGATCTGAACCAGAATCTGGGTACCTACTTTTTCACAACATTACAGTTTCTCTTTTTGATCCTTTTTAACATATCTTTAGTTTCACCAGATTTATATTCAATTTCTCTTACTTATTCGTTCGAATAAATAAATCGAATCATCCATCTCTAACTTCGGTGGATATCACATGAACTACTTCTAAGAAGTGTTTTGCCTTTCATTTACTTCATAAGTTTTGAAGGAAGGTTAAATTTTGGCTCTCATTTTCGTCGTTAAATTATTCTAATAATTTTACAATACTCATAACTGTCATTTGTCATCTTTAATAAAAATACTTGATTTTTATAAACATCCTTTATTTTATAAGTTAAACATTTAACTTACACATACTTCTAAATATATATCTACAACACTTGCGCAGCATTTACAACATGAATTACGGATATTCAATTAAAACGGAAATGAAAAAGTAATACAATAAAAACGAGAGTGAGGTATTTCTATTCCACAAGTAGGTACCTCCTATTTCAAATAGGAATGTACACATAGTCTAAATAAATGATATAACACTTTTAAATGGAATTTCTAACAATTTACGAATAAAAGTGGAAAAAGAAAAAAGTGTGGTAAAAAAACAACTCCAATACCTAGGTACCTTTTTCAGGAATTTTGAAATAACAATACACTCTCATAAATGCAAAAAAATAAGGATAAAATCTGTTAACAAATGGTATCAAATAAATTAATTTTTCAACCCTCTATACTGGTCATCTGATCGATTGTTAATACCTACATTTCCATAGTTCACATAGAGCATTTAGTGAACCTACCCAAAGCATACCATTGATACAAAATACATCTTTAAAAGGTATTTATGTGGTGTAAAAAAGTACAACGGAAATGATCGCTTAATAAATACGATAAAAAAATTCGCCACGCGATAATATCTTTACAATGACCGCGTGAGGTTGAAAAAACTAATTTGTACAACATCGCCACATCAAGACACTGTGATTATTCATTAGAGATCTCGTCGTCACTGATATCCAATCGAGCGATCAGTGCCTGCGTATTTTTCAAATCGCTCGTTATGTTTTCGCCTTCCGATTTCAACTGATCTAAGAATGTATCCACGTTTCTAGACTTGGCGCCCAACTTCATCACCTTCATCGGCGCCTTCTTCTCGTCCGACGGCTTAGTGATTGATACGAAATCGCCGATTTTTTCGGTATCGGCTGTAACCGCTGTAGGCGACTTTTGATATCCCATCGAGCTACCGAAACTAGCGCCGGCACTACTATATCCGAAGCTTTTGGGCGCTGGGCCTCGTTTGGCCGCTTCCAAGCGCTGTCTTTGTAACTCTTTCGCTTTCTCGCGCATTTTATTTTTCGCTTCGCGTTCTTGAGATTTCCTCAAGGCTAAATAGACCTTTTCTTCTTGCGAGTCCATCTCGACGTAGGTACGTATTTGCGCCAAGTACACGCTTTCGCGATACCCTAAAGCTACTATTTCGTCGAACGCGAATATCAGATTGAAGGCGTTTTCGCGTATCTCCGATTCTTCGTTGCTGCGACAGTATTCCTGAGGAAATGATTAAATCGTGATAAACATTATATCATTTAGTCGCCCTCGAGTAATGGAAACGTTCGCGAAGACTGGGAACGTATTCGATTGGTGGTGCTTTTCTTTTTTGAAAGCAATTAAAGTCTCGCCGAGATTGTAAGAAAGTGTAAGCAGCCATGCCGCATTACTGGAGCTGAATTTTTAATGGAAGTTGCTCAGACTCGTAATAATGTAACTAACTCTTAGCATTCACATCCAGGATCCAAAATGAAAATTTTCACCTATTCCTCCTAAAAGTATCGAAGAAGCTGAATTTTGAATAAAGAGTACTCTGATCGACAAAAATCAAATGACTCCACACTAATCAAATTTGAGCCATTTGAGGCTTCCCCAAGTGCTCCGTTAATTTTAACCACCCGCCATTCTGGATCCATTTGTACCAAATCCAAGGAATCATATTTTAGTGCTCAAAAAACCGCACATACCGAATTTTAGTTCTCAAAGTACATTTGGTGAGGAGATATGGAATCTACTCACTTGATTTCCTCTCCAAAAGCCATTTTTTGCTTCAATCCCCCTACACACCCACTTGGGAAGCTGAAATTTGGATATTTTGGTGATATGTACCTACTTTTCAAATGAAACCATGATGAAAAATTTTGGATATGTCGTTACCCCCCTCACTTCCCTTCCCTTCCGACTACATATTTTGAGGATGGTAGCACCTCCTTCTCCCTTCCAATATCATTCGTGAATATGGATTTTGAATATACTACATAGTATACACCATATGATTCTAAATTTCTCAAGTCTAAGCAACTTGGGATTTCTCAATCCTTCCTCAAATTTCAACTATCCGCCATTTTACATCTATTTTAACCCAAATTGAAGTGGTCACTTAATGATTTTTAAGTAACCCCACATACAAAGTTTAAGTTTTCAGGGTCGATTCAGTGAGGAGATATCAAAGATTCAAGAAGTTTCATGACTTAAAACATCCTCAAAAGATATATTTTGCTCTGATTCCCTTCCAGGAGGCTACAATTTGGATATGTTAGTATCCTACTTTCACTCAATCACACGATACGAAGATCAAAAGTTTTGAGGCATTGGGGCTCTCTTCAGCTCTTTTCAAAACTTAAGAGAACGCCACTTTGAGTTGAATCAACAATTTTAAAAAGTACCTTCAGATCTCCACAAGCACAATTTCTGAACAAATATCGCGCAACATTCGCCATCTATCAAGATATCATGGCCTCCCCTCTCCCCGTAACTTCCACTTCATAAATCAGGCAGACTGTAATAGCTACTGTTTCTAATACAAACTCGGCTAATAAATTAATAACACTTATACCTCACTCAAAACGCCTAAAAAATAAGTTTTATATCACAGGTAATTGATAATGCACCCTGTAGATTATCGATGAACGACGTTCATTCGAAACGAACACGTTCCCAAACTTCACATCGCCACCAATACTTAAACCTTTCATCCCACTTACCTGGATCACCCTGACGAACAACCTCAACGTCTCCAAGTCTTCTAGGATGTTGCTGGTTTTGGTGGTAATCAACAGCATGTACAATTTGTCCAAAGGCTGATACACATACCGTACCGATTCCGTTTCAACGAACGTATGCTGCTTACCGGCCGGTACTAGTTTCGGGAAGGCTGCCAATAAGCCTTCGATACGGGCTTTGGTCATCTCGACGAACTGCCGCGACACCAACGTCTTACCGCCTTTGGTACAAATGGCCGCCGATATCAACACCATTTTTTACAATCTCAACTCCACCGGGCACCAGAACCTCAACCAAATACAGCTTACAAATCAAATCGATACCACCTGCGTAATAAAATCTGCCCATTAGAATTCATTCGAATTTCGCCTCCAAATTGGAGACATCGTTAGTATCGAAGGAGGTAAAAAATTCCGACGTTTAAAATAACGACGGAGCCGAATTACCGCGATATCGTAGCTCGGCCTTTACCTTTAACGCGCAAGTTTCTCGAATTGGGCGTTTTTGCGAACCTTGCGTTAGCGCTATTCGACGCCTTTACGTACGAACACACCCCTCGGTAAAGTGTCCGCAAATCTTCGACGTTCGTATCGTCGTATTTATTACGTACCTTTTTCCAGCTCATATATCGCTTCGTATCGCGCGCGGTTCCCTTTCGAAAATGTAATTAACGAGTTCGTCCAGCAAAATGAGACCTTTGGTCGAGATCAAAATTCGTAAATTTAATCCTTTCCAATGACATGTGGCAGTTAGATCGTCATAATGAGTTACGAAGGCATATTCAAATGGCATCGGTCGTTCAGCGAAATAAGCCTTTTCATCAGGCTTCCATTATTTACAACGGTATGTGATGCTTTCAATTTTTCTTTTATGTTTAGATTATTCCGACAGGCTCGTCTTTTTTATGGACTTTTGGTGTCGACGAACTTTAAAATTATATTTGAAAAGTAATTCGTACTATTTGAAAGCCGGAAAAAGTTACTTCCAGAGAACAGGCATTAGTTTGAAAATAAGAACTTCATGGATTTTCCCTCCAGAATATGAAAAAAAAATTTCATTTTTTTTTTAATTACTTCAAAAACAGTACACTTTTTACTTTTTAAAAATAATCGTAAGATGAAGTGACCGATCATTCGAATAAAAGAGATTATATTACATCCAGAATGAAGGAAAATAAAAAAAAGCGAAAAACCAAATATTACAAAAAAAAAAATCAATAATACCATTACCCGAAACCATTTAATCATAATCATCACAAGGTTTGTGAATAAAGTCCAAGGAAACGAGTATATTAGCGATGAAAGGCTAGTTGTATAGGAGGGCGAGATCGGAATTTTACTTCATAGATGGATTTAGGAACAATTTATCGAGTGAAATTTTATTTGCAATAAATACGCGGTTAGTGTCCCCTTCATGCCTGCCTAAGGGGTACTGAAATACTGTTAGCATCCTTCAGCTGACAATCAATAAGAATCAAAATGAGTGAACGACTATTTCATTGGTTAGTTGTCGATAAGAAGGAAAGAAGAATCACGTGACATTTTAGTCTACCTTTTAAAGTGAAGGGGTCATCCTCGATTGAAAAAACCACAACTCAATTTTACTTTCAATAATTCTCGAAAAAATGTAGTTTTGTTCTTTGAAGTTACCTTGTTAAAACGGTGAAGCAATGTTCCTATTTTTACCGAAGTACGCATACCATTGAGGAGAAAATTAACTGGATGTTTCAGTTGGTGTTTAATTTTAATGAATTTTCCGAACATTTTGATCATGAATTAAATTTGAATTCAATAGCTACTCTTAAGAGTATAAAGTATTTTTCACCCTAAAAATCTGTCAGTCGTTTTTTTGGAATTTGGTATTCCTCAAAGATAGTGATAAATTTTTTTACATCAATTTCGGAGTCGCAGAAAGTGAAAAAAATGTCGATCAATCCGATAAAAATTTATAGCAAAGACCCATCGGAAAAAAAAAACAACGCAAGTATCACATAGGACTGAAAAACAACTTGCTCAACGGAATCCGTACGATTTACAAAGATTTCATGGTATATCATAAGATTCTATGTATCACCTACATTATCATAATACGTTAAAATAAAATTCAACCATTATTGTAATTTTTTTTACCTGCCCCTTCAATTTCAAAGTTAGACAAAAATAGCACATGACCTTACATTATCCCTCCACAAAAACAATTCAATACAAACTTATTTGCTTATTTCAATTGTAATTATTTACCGACTGCGGATGATATTTTAAAAATTCATTCTTCCCTTCATAGCCATCAACTCAAAACAAGGACATAAATTCGATAAGTGATCTGCCTTCAAGTATAGCAGTTAATAACTGAATTGAATTGTAATGATGTGAATCTATATTCTTTGTATATATCAGTAGAAGTGTATAATAAAAGTTTGAATCTATTGTAGATCGTACCTCCCACCAAAATGTGTTTATACGCATATTACGTGAATGAGGGGGCCATGATTATTACTATTAAGGGAAAGAAACAAAATATAAAGATCGAGAGTTACGAGAGAAAGGCCTGAAAATTGAAAGATTAGGTAAGAAAGTTTATAATGAGCTAATAGATGAAATAATAAAGATAAAGAACAAAGTACAGTTCGAGATTTTTTCTAATTGGGAGAAAAAAAAGTAAGAAATTTCAAGAAGAAATTGAACAAAGATTTTTTTTATTTTATTTTTATAAAATTTATTAATCTCCAATATTTAGTTTAAATTTTAAAATTTTAATTTTGGAGATTAAAGATATATAGTATTGAATATAATTTTATCGTTAATTTATTTTGATTGTTATAATTATTATGTATATATAAAGGCAAAATTTTTCATTTTTCACTATTGTCGGTCAAAAAACTACTTTTTTGCTAATTTTCAAAATACTGCCAAAGGTTCATTTTTTCATACATCGTCGCAGACAGTTGCATAAAGTTGGGCCCGTGAATTCACATTGTTACTTATTTACTTGTTTAATTCACGTACCATGTACTGTTACATTGGCCAAAGGCACGGGTTGAGGGAAAGAGTAAATTTGGGGGAGGATATTAATGGCTTTGAGGAACTTCATGAGGTTTCTCAAAGTAGTTTCATCGTCTGCGAGTAGTTCGGGTGAGAGGAAGAGACAGGTGGTAGCGCTGGGATACGTACTTAGGACAGTCAATTAAGATGTGTCGAACTGAGATATTGTTTTCCTGAGTGTTCTTTATATCATTTCGTAACTAGTGCTATGGGTTTACCAAGCTTAGTCTGTACTCCCAGATTTTTTTTTAGCTGAGTTTTTAACCCAAAAACGATAGCTATTACAGCCTACTTGATTTGTGAAGGGAAGGTCGGGGGAGGGTGTGATCTTCAAATCTTTGCGTTTCAGACCATTTGTAATCATCTGGCAAATGTCCAACTTTTTTTTAATACGGTATTTTCTTTTATATGTATTTGTGGGTATACACCAAACTGCCACGCTAATGAATCTATAAAATTTTGTACTTTACAAAAAAAAAAAAAATATACTTGACTCTAAATTTTGAAAAAAAAAAATCCAATCTTACTTATTTTCACTTTTTCCATTAACGTGCCATATTCTGCAACGAAGGCTAGAGGCACGGATAGATCAGGGGCGTAACGAGGACATTCTGAGGGGGGGGGGAGAAAACCAAACATTGCCAACTAATACCATGAAATTTTACCAACTGATGACTTTTTTTTTTTTTTTTTTTAGTCTTCAAAACATTTAAAAATACCTGTTGTAATAATACTGCGCAAGTGGTCAAGTTTACCAACTATACGCTAAAACTCCAAATTTACCAACTTTCCAAAAGCCAAAGAGGCTACGTCCCTGGTTGTGCGCTATACATGATATAAGTTGGCATCAGTTCGAATTTATTCGAATTTTTATTTTCCCAAAAAAATTCAACAATTATAAATTACCCAACTTTTCAAAACACCTGGGGGGAAGCTCCCCCATCCCCCCTTAGTTACGCCCCTGGGATAGATAGTATTTAGATTTTGGATATGAGGTTGGTAGCTTTAAGAAGTTTAAATAGGTTATGTATTGTTGTTAGGTTGTTTCCAAGGAGGAAATTTATAGAAGGAGGAAGCTTGAATTTGTTTATTTATTTATTTATTTATTATCCATTTACATGTAGTGTGCACTCTGAGGAGCATATACAATGTCATACCTATGTTACAAAAAAAAAAAAATTAAATAAACAACTACTCCATGATTTTGGAATAGTGGACAGTCTATGAGAAGGTGGTGAATTGTTATTTGTACGGAGCAAGTTGGACAGGACAAATATAACTTTTTTCTTAATGTCAAAGCCTATAGGCACATATGTAAAAAAACACTTTCAAACGCAAGAAAAATTTCAAATTGCCCAAAAATCGATTTTTTTGAAACTGGCCTAATTTTGGCATATGTTTCCATCAACTTCGAGATGTAAAATTTTTTCACATTTAGAGGACATTTGGCAACTACTTTAACTCGCCTCTTCCAATTTTCGAAAAAAAAATTCTGACTAATTAGTACATATTTTTGAAAACAAAAGTTCGTGGTCAAATTCAAGCATTACATAACCTTAGGTCGACATCAGTCGGATATAAATGCTTTGGCGACCAACTGACGACGGCCGGTTCAAGGAAAACGCATTCCTTGATTGACGAAAATACGGACAGCGACCGCCAGCATAATTGAACTCATAATCTGCGCAATCATCGCTCGACAGTACCGAGAAAAATCGACTATTATTTCACAATGAATTCGTATTTCTGAAACTTGTAAATTTTTTTATTAACTCTCGAGTACGTAAATGCATGTACGTATGTTTTATTAGTACACTCGTTAATACCTTGTTTACTGAATTCACTGACGACATCGATCTGCTAAATCGACATAAATTTACATATAATAATTTTTCAAATTATCCAACACGTACTCCACGAGTCTAATTTACATACTGAAAACGTAGAGTACAATTTCGATCCACCTGATGGCCCAACCGTGACGTTATTTCCAAAAACTACTCCCGGATTAGGATTTCGAGAATATCGATAACTTTCGTCATTTCCTCGGTACCAACGTATATCAGATAAACGATCTCGTTGGTACCACTGACGCACCGATGTCGTCCAACGAATCGATCACCCAGAGCTGTCGTACAAATCCAAATCCGTTTCTAAACAATACTCGTCGATGAATTTTCATAACAATAGATACAGCAACCTTCATGGCCGGTAGGAGCGCGCGTAATAGCGTAACAAGTGACGTCATTTAAATTAGGCATTCGAAAAACGATAATGCGGAGCTCGAGTAGTACGATTTCCGTGAATTGGTGAATGAACGATTTCACGTCTCGATGGAAAAAAACCCCTATAGACGACCGAGATGAATCAGTCATTCTAACGGCCTCAATGAAATAACCTTGAGGTGGGTCATGTGTAACGGGCAATTGCATACATTGTACAGTCATACTCGTCGCTCGGTACACTCACGAAGCCAAGGAGGGGAAATAGGAATACGTAGGCTATCGTCGAATTCCGAGAATTTAATTTCGATCGGAATTCTTTATTTTATTTAATGTCGCTACAACCTTATAATTATTTGCGACGGAGGGTTGGATGTCAGATTCCATGGATAACTCAGATTAGGTCTATCATGTTGGTTATGCTTAAAAATTGAAAGATTCCCCGCGCTTGTACGGGTTTTCTGAGGTCTACCACGACGTACAAAACATAAGCTAACTCCGATCTCGATTTTTCCAGATCCGTACGAACTTCTAACCGCAGCCAGCGGACGTTTAGTGGCCCAAAGCACGGCGACAGGAGGCTCGGGTCAAATACAACTGTGGCAATTCCTACTCGAGTTACTCGCCGATTCCAGCAACTCCAACTGCATCACTTGGGAAGGAACGAATGGCGAATTCAAGCTCACCGATCCGGACGAAGTGGCTCGACGTTGGGGCGAGCGTAAATCTAAACCTAATATGAATTACGATAAACTCAGTCGCGCCCTCAGGTAAATCTCCCATTTCAACCCAAACGTAGCGAAAGCTCGAGTATTAAATACCGTAAAATTTATCCCATTCGCAGGTACTACTACGATAAGAACATCATGACTAAAGTGCACGGCAAAAGGTACGCGTACAAGTTCGACTTCCACGGCCTAATGGCCGCCTGTCAAGCGCAAAGTCAGTCCACGTCATCGGAGCAGTACAAATATCAACACGCCGAGCTCGGTACGCTGTAAACTCCCATTCAATCATCTCACCGCCCTAACGTAACCTCCCTTTTCCCGGCGCCGCCGTATAAATACGATCCCCGCGGTCCCCTCGATAAATCATGACTAAGTGCACGGCAAAAGGTACGCGTACAAGTTCGACTTCCACGGCCTAATGGCCGCCTGTCAAGCGCAAAGTCAGTCCACGTCATCGGAGCAGTACAAATATCAACACGCCGAGCTCGGTACGCTGTACCAGACTCCCATTCAATCATCTTCCACCGCCGCTAACGTACCGTCGTCCTTGTTCCCGGCGCCGCCGTCATACTGGACGACGTCCGCCGCCGGTTTCCCCTCGATTTATAACCTACACCATACGCCCCATACCTCCAGGTATCCTCCTTTTACCGGCACATGAACCGGATGACCGGCTGAATTTACATTATGCGCGATGACCACGTGTTACCAGAAAATTTTGTAAATTTTTTTTCTCTTTCCTCGTTTCATGTACAGTACAATAAAGTTATCGTTTAAATGGTGCGTTCTATTTGCATAATTATTATTTAAGAATATTTTTCGATTTTAGTTGTTTGCAATAGATGATAAGCAATAAATTATACTTTGTATTATTTTCATTATTTTTTTTCAAATAAATAAATTTACAAAAATTAGGTATTGATTGAGGAGTAAGAGAAAAATATCGATACATCTCGAGTTTTTTCCTTGAATTTATTATTCAGAAATATAATGACTATGAGAATCACAACTGAACTTAAAGCAGGAAGGCTTTTGTGTTCTGTGGTTCACAGATTGAACATCTCCCTCCCCCTCTTAGATTACCAATTATTCTTCGACGAAGAAATAAAAAAGTGCTGGAAATGGAAGTCATTTCTGTATAGAGCGTGGGGAGAGGAGGGTGTTTTATTTTCTCATTTTTTGAACATTTTCAAATTTTTAAACTACAATTGTTCACCTGCATATAAGTTCCTTCATATCACATACATGGCTATTCATGCAAATTCCTACGAAAAATTAGTACCAATTTTTTTGAGGTTGAGGTGGGAGAGGGACCAAGGAGCACGCACTTATAACATGTAGTGAGAAATGAAGTAAAAGCCCATCAAGGTTCTCAAAACATAGCATTATTAGAGCACTGTTCAAAGTTATCTCCAAAAAAAAAAAGCTTGAAGAAATGACTAATTTCTCACATTTTTTCATTATTTTACCTCACCCACTTCTTCCACTGCCACTAATTTATTGTTAGTAATACTGCATTAGATACTTTAAATTTTAGAGCCAACTGCAGAGTCCTATCTAGTTTGAATTTCGAGACAGAAACCTCCAAGAAAACTTCTTATGAAAAAGTAAATAACAAAAAAATTTTTTTGGCCATTAATGTTTAACCCTGCAGATCATAAACCAGTGTATATGGTCGAGGAGAGGGAGTGTATAAAGAATGTTCAAAATACAAGGTTAGTACAGCATATTTCCATATCTGCAAAAAATGAGGAAAAATTACCAATTTTTTCATAATTTTTTTACACTATTTTATCACTTTTTCCTACCAATTCCCTTTTATGATACGAATTTTTCCTAATAATACTGCACTGTCTACTCTATATTTTGTCGAAAACAGAATATTTTTATCTGGTTTAGATGATGAAATAAAAATTTTTGAAATTGGTCATTACAAAGGTAAAAAAATATTTTTCACATTTTTATACCTCGGTTCCTTTAGCAAATTGAGGTAGGCAAACTATTAGACATGAATGTCACATGAGCAGTCCTGCATGCGATTCGAAGGAGCTGACATGGAGGTGAAACACCCTACATAAATATTTTGTTATAAAAAAAGAAAAGAAATAAACAATTCAAGTTCATAAATGAATTTTGAAATGAAATGAATAAAAATAATTTTGCGAGTTTTTATTTTTTTATTTTTAAGTAAATTAAAACCTGAAATGAACTTTTTTGTGCAAGTGAAATGAGCTCAATGAGTTCGTAAACTGGGCACATTTTGGATCTGGAAATGATTCTCATCGAGCATTTTTGAAAGAAGTTGGAGGGAATGTTTAGAAGGTAAGAAATATTTCTCAATTTAAGGAAAAAACTGGTATCATATTGCTTTTATCCTTCATTAATTCACTCTCACTGAATTCGCAAGAAGTTAAGTGAAAATCCTTATTGCAGGAAATTTAACATAAATCATTTTATCTGTTAAGTATTTCTTCTCTAAAACACACCATTTGTGAGAAAAATAAAAAAATTGGTTTGGAAGTTTCAACTCGGTGTCGACTCACAATAGAGAACTTTTGATGAGAATTACAAACATGCAAGAAACTCCTGAATTTCCATCCACATCTAATGAACATAGTTTTTCCTTGGGAAGCATTGAAATATTATTTAATCCGTTATTAGCATCAACAATAATAGAGATAATGTCCTATTTGTAAGTATTTAAATAATAACCATAATTTTATCATAATGCACCGGAATTAAAGAGGAAATGAATATAGTAAAAGTTGATAAGTAGTAAGTACATTGGATAGAATAATAACTAATTAAAAGTCATATAATCAGTCTGAAAATGGACTCGGTGATGATAAAAATGAATAATACACGCTAAAATAACGTGCTAGTTGGCAAATAATATTTTTTTCCTGATAAAAAGAGAGAGGAAATACATTAAAAAGTATGAATCATGCACACCCTCAAAACTGACTCCGTACCGCGCACCAACAATTTTACATGGAATTATTTAAAACATAAGTTATGCAAGTGTGATTTCATACACTTAATTTCAATTTTTAACATTATTCATGCACATGCGATCTGCACAGAAACAGATTAACAAATTTCGTTAAGTATTTCCGCAAAGAAATATTCTTGTTGGAAGTGTTCAATTCCAATCCATCAGCCAGGTATGAGACTGAATGAATGAAGGAACACGTGAAATATCAATGATCATCTTAAATGCATGTGTTAACTGCAACCATAATGATTTTCCAGCGATGTAATAGCATTCAATTATTGTGTTAAATTCCTTCATAGCAGTTGCATTCGAAGATAAAATTAGTCGCAAGGAAGCCATGTTATTCATAATTTCTGTTCTTCAGGATATTAGTTGTTTGATATCTTGCGAATCCCTCATTTTGAGGATCAAATGACTCATATACATAGTAAAGATGAAAGAAGAGGGTGTTCACTTTAGTCCCCAAATACTCCATAACCACTAATTTTTTACCGAAGAAGTAAAATAAAACACATACCTTATACTTTCTTCGATGTCATATTACAACTCGATTGAGAATAATTAAAAATATTTAAAAAATTTCACGAAATTATTACAACTCATATTTTTTCTGTTGATTGTAAAAATATGTTATCAAAGTTCTGTTTTATGATGTGGAGATCGCGTTTAAAGAATTTTGTAATGGAACCTGAAAGAGCAAAGCTTTGCGATGGTTTTAATTACGATTTAAAGGTTACGACGAATAAATTAGAATAATTTTATATTTTTTGGGTATTTATTAATTCAAAAATGCTAAAAATTATGCATACATATTTTTAAATACTCAAAAAAAGTGAATTGAAATTAATCAAGTGGCACGTTTACGTTACAAAAAGTAATGATTCTTTTCACAATTTTATTGGCTTTGAAATGAATTTCATCATTTTTTACGTTGAAGAGATTTACGCCTATTTACGGTAATTACTGATTTAACGGTAATATCGAATTATTGATTTTTTAACTGTGATTTCTTCTGTGATATCAGATATGGATGGTTTATCTTGTTTACAAACAAATGATTACGTACTTTTTTTGAAAAAAATCCCCAAATCCTTTTCTCTTTTGATCGGATTAATCATTGCCTGAAATTTGTTTTACAAATGAACGAGAAAATGATACCGAAGAAGAAAGTAAGTGTCATTCGCGCCTATTATTCACCATTCGCCTCGAAGTATTAGCCTAATTTATCGAATTTATTCCGCAATTCGATTTCTTCATAAATGGACAGTTTACTTTGAGTGATTTTGTTTATAATTCGTGATTTTTTACGTATTTTGCTTTCTTTGTAGTAGAGTTGACGATACGTGTTTGATTGTGCAACACTTAATTTACAATGGTTATTGAACAGGCCGAAGCCACCAGCTCGGAAAGTGTTTCGTCTTCGAACAGCTCTTCTTCATCATCTTCATCCAGTTCTGGCTCCAGTAGTGGCAGCTCCTCCAGTGATTCAGATTCATTTAGTAGCGATGCTTCCTCTGATTCCGATCAGAAGAAAAAAGCCTTAGTAACCAAAAAACCTGAACCGATTAAAAAACCTGAACAGATTAAAAAACCAGAATCTCAGAATGTTAAGAAACCTTCGATCGACCTTAAAGCTAAAGACAGCTTTAAGGTGGCTCGAAAGATGCCCGTTATTAATAAAAACAATATATACTCAGATTCCGAATCAGATGGCGATTCCAGCCCGCAGAAGTCATCTATTCGTAAACCAATCACCAAACCAAAATCATCAGCTACCGTTACGCCAACGCCTAGAGTAAATTCGCAGAAAAATATTCGAACTTCGCCTAAGAAACAAGAAGGTAGAAGAAACTCACGATCCAAAACTCCCGCTGAAGAAAACGTTCAGTCCGGTGATAACGATCTCAGTAAGAAGAAGAAAAGTATATTTAGCCCCGAACGACCAGATACCCCTCCGCCTCCAAAATTAACGCCAATGAAAAAGATATCGCCGCCAAAGAAAACCATCATTAAGCCTAGAACCAAAGCATCCGTGACACTTAAAAAAGCATCATCTACTTCCGAAAAATCACGCACCAGTTCGGTGTCGTCAACGGGTTCATCAGGTAAAATTAATACGTTGAAAAATAAATAGTAATTAATCCTCGTATATTTCATTTATATTTTTCACGCAGATGGATCCTCAGACTCGGATTACAGTCGAGCCGTTGAAACCAAACAACCAGTTAGAAAAATTAAACCCGAACCAGTAACTACTTCAACCCCACCAGTGGTAAAACCCCGCGGTCGTGGAAGGCCTAGAAAATACCCCTTACCTGATAATGCTGCTAAACCTGCCGATAAGAAGCCATCTCCGGATGTAACAAAAATCGTTACCAGAAAACAATCGCAATCTACAACTCCAGGGATGTCTAGAGTTAGTAAATTACTCTCCACTATTACTAATGCTACGGATACGGATTCCGATACAGGTAACAATCTTACTGTTTATCTTTGACTTGAAAATTTGGAAAATAATTCGTAATTTTATCTTCTAGGTGATAAATTATCGTCCAGTAATTCTAGTAAATCTTCCAATAAAAAAGTTCGAACCAAAAGTTCCCAAAAAGAAATCTAAAAATAAAATAGTACTACCCGATAGTTCGCAAAGTAATCTGGTCGAACTTGAAGAAAGACTATGTCCAGTTGAAGGTTGTGACTCAAATGGCCACCTGAGTGGCCACCTCGATAAACATTTTACCATTGACGCTTGCCCGTTATATCACAATGTTACTCCTAAGCAATGCAAAGTGAGTATGAATTCAATTCTTACGCTACTTGTTGATCACAGTCATCCATTAACTGGGCTCTTGTATTTTCAGGAAAATTATTTCGAAAGACTAAAGAGACAAGAGGATAGAAAAAATTCAGCTCTCAAGAACAGTAATGAACAAAAAGCGTATAGAGATAAAGTAAAAGAGCTGCGAAGCAAAGAACAACCATCAACTACTACATTAGACACCAACGAAAATTCCAATCAAGATAGAGAACCAGAATTAATGAAGTGCAATGTTCCACTATACGATATTAAATTATTCCAAGAAGCTCAAGCCATTGCTAGCGAAAAAATAGTAAGTTTAAAATCGCCTATTTTCTATTCTTCAAACACTTTTAGGAATTTACTACATTTTATCGTTTTGCAGGAAGAAGAATTGAAACAGTTACCAAATGTTCGCGGTATCAAGTGCATAGAGATTGGAAAACATGAAATGGAAGTTTGGTATCAGAGTCCATATCCAGACGAATATACGAGAGTGCCTAAGTTGTATATTTGCGAATTTTGCCTCAAATATATGAAAAGTCGAACAATTTTCAATCGACATTTACTTAAATGCATTTGGAGACATCCTCCTGGCGAAGAAGTTTATAGGTAAAGTGTTTACCTGCCTAATACCTTCTTTGTTCCTTACATAATATATGAGTGTTACGTAAGGTGCACTTCGAAAACATTATTTGACTTTGCTTTCGGTAACTGTAGTATTTTAATAAACTCAAAAATTTCGTCCTCATAAAATATATCTTGCATTCCGCTCGAACGGATCATATTAAGTTTCTCGAAGACTAAAATAATATTTTTAGTCGTCATTTCTTTAAATATTTTGTAGTCTAATTTTTTTTTAATGTAAAATAAAAAATATTTCATATCATATATGACACCAATTCAGGAGTTGTCATTCTATTAGAAGGGACACAATTGATTTTTTGAAAGTTGAAGAAATTGGGTCCAAATTATTTCTTTCAAAATTTGCTTTGCTATAGTTTACGTAGTTTCAAAATATGCAAAAAATGCATATTAAATAAATGGCTTTTGATAACTATTCATAAGTAAAAATTGGTCATTTTGCTTTTAATTTTCTGTCAAGATGAAATCATTGAAATCCATACTTTCTTTTATGATCATGAGGATCGTTTAATTTTTTTTCCTTTTAAGAACATGCGTATGAGCTTTAAAAATTTTTCAGATCAAATTAAAAAATTTGTATCTCAGAATAGACAAAAATTTTCTGCATCAGGCAAAGATACCTAAAAATAAAAAACATATCCCAAATGTCTCAAAAATGATGAAGTTGTCCCAAAACATGTAGAAATAGTATGTAAAAAATGAATGGAAAAAACTATATCGTTCCAAAAAAAATGTCCCAAAAAGTGTGAAATTTATTTCAGAACAAAAAACTCCCAAAAAAAAGGATAATGTCCCAAACAACCAAGGCATGTTCGAAAAACGTTCAAAAAAATGAAAGGAATGTAAAAATGAGAAAAAAACGTTGATGAAAATAAGAAAGTAACCAAAATTGAACGAAAATGTTCGAAGAATTAAAAATTGATCCGAAAAATGAACAAAGAAATTTTTTTAAATAGTAAAATCTCGCAGAAAAATGTTATAAAAAATTGGAGAACTGTTTCTAACGAAAAAGTTCCAAATGAAAAACAAATTGACCCAAGAATAAAAGTCCCAAAAAACGAAGAAATGAAAAAAAGGGGAAAAAATAATCTCTTGGAAATTTTGAATTTCATTTTGATGCATGAAAAATTTTTTGACAATAAGAAAGGTTTTTGAAGCGAAAAAAAAAAATAGAAAAACTGTCTCAAAGTTGAAAAGTCCCAATAAGAAAAAACAATGTCCCAAGAATAAAAAGATGATGCCAAAAAATTAAAAAAAAAAAAAAGGAAAACATTTTTAAAAAAATGATAACATTTTTCAAAAATAGAAAAGCTGTTCTTAATAAGAGAAAAAGGAACCAATAACTGGAAAAATCCCATGAAGAAATGAAATTTCCCAGAAATTATGAAAATTTATGGCATTTTTATTTTAAAAAAATTCAAACACTGGTTTGAAAGTAGAGAAGTCTCATCAGATGACAAAATGTCCCAAAGATGAGAATGTCATCTCGTAAAAAGTTGTAGAAAATGAAAAAATTCTAAAGTAAAACAAGTGATCCCAAAAAACAAAAAAATTTACAGAAAAATCGAAAAAAAAAACAGTTTCAAAGTAAAGTAAAAAATTGGAAAAAATTATTCTAAAAATAAAAATATCAAAAAATTTAAAAGGTTTCCTAAAACGAGAAATTCGAACTAAAAACTTGAAATGTCCCAAGAAAAAATAAACTTCCCGAAATAATGAAAATTTATTGCATTTTTAATAAAATAAAAAAAAGTGAAAGTTGATCTAAAAATAGGAAAGTCTCTCCGTATGACAAAAATGTCCCAAAAATGAGAATGTAATCAAATCAAAAGCTGCTAAAAACGAAAAAAATCTAAAAGTAAAAAAACTGTTCTAAAAGACTATTCCAAAAAACGATAAAAATTATCATAAAAATAGAAAGAACAGTTTTGAAAAAAAGAAAAAATTGTTTCAAACATAAGAACAAAAATAAATCTAAGAAAAAGTTCTTAAAATGAGGAAATTGGCCAAAAAACTAGAAAAGTTTCAGTATGAATCATAAAATTACACAGAAATAATAATTTACAACATTTTATGCACAAAAAATTAGAAACAGTTCTCTTATCGTAGGAAAGTTTCACTAATTGACTAAAGTGTCGCGAAACTGGGGATGTAATTAAATAAAAAATTGTTAGAAAAGTAAAAAGAAGTATAAAAGTAAAAGAATTACGTAATTGCTATAAATGGGAAAATTCCTAAAAATGAAAAGTTATAATAAAAATTGAGAAGTTACTTCAAAAAAAGCTTGAAAAAATTTTGAAACATACCAAAATGTTATTTAGAAAAAAAAATAAGAAATTTTGTAAAATAAAGTGTAAATGAAATAACTTGAAAAATTTTTCAAAATTGATAATAGAAATAATAACAAATTAATAAAATATTAAAGAAAAAAAAAATGTTCACCTCATTTCGTTTTGTAATTCATGTTTTATTGCTGGAGTTGAATAAGTTTGAGGTTAGAGTAAAAAAAAATCGTTTAGTCTACAAATAAATACAAAATGCCTTTGCATTATTTCTTCATTCATTTAATATTTTTTGCTCCGACATCACGCAATTTTTTCATTATGTTCATCTTTTAAATCGTTAAATTCTTATTTTTAAATGCTACAGTTGCAGTTTTTTAATGAGTTTGCATTCATCTAAATTGTAACGATTATTTTACAGAAAAGACAAAATATCAGTTTGGGAAGTGGATGGTAAAAAATACAAAACGTATTCGCAAAATTTATGCCTACTAGCGAAATTTTTCTTGGATCATAAAACACTGTACTACGACGTGGAGCCTTTCTTATTCTACATCATGACCATATGCGACGGCGACGGATGCCACATTGTCGGATACTTTAGCAAGGTAAACACTCGTTAACCTACCTAATAGGAATGCGCGATAATGTTATTAAAGTCAAGTCGCTGTAAAGAAACTAACTAAAATTCGTCCCGATGCACCGTCTTCGGCGATCGTAGACGCCAAACTTTAAGCCTTCGTTTGACGTAGAGTCGCAGACAGGCTGGTTAATTATGTAAACGGTGAAATTGGCAACAATTAGCATTTGTACTTCGATTACAAAAGGCTTAACGGTTCGTATGCGTAAACAAGTCTACAATACAACAAAAGAAATATTCGCGTACACCGTTAACGAACGTAGCTCGTGTTGTAAAGGTGGGACGAAAGCAAAAAAAAAACTAATACATAAGGAAGCTTAATATTATCTAGAGTCGGATAAAAATAGAGGTAAGAAAATGATAATAAGGCCCGGACGAGATGCATTGAAAAGGAAGCCGGGAAAAGCGTCTGGAGTCTGGGCCGTTCACCTCATCCTCACTGTGTCGGCAGAATGGGAGATGGTGTCGCACAGTGTTACCTAATATAGGCTTAAATTCAATACGCATAGAGTGGTTCTATAGCTGATTATCCCTGGTACCCGGTGCAGCCGCCGACTGACGGTTAAGCTTTTAAAAGCGTTGGCTCGATGCACGATTGTGAAAAGAAATCATCCCTGTTAGGTTTTTTTTTTTCAGGTTGGCTTTTTGGCCGAGTATATTTTCTTCTTGATCGGCTTTTCTTGTCGTTTAAGAAGTGCCTTTTCATTTTCTCGAGATGCTCAGTGCTCATCGTCGAGGGGATTCGGTTGAATGAGATTTTCCGCGCCGGTTTACATTTTCTGACCATGTCTGTATCTTTTCCTTCTTGCGCGTTTCACAAAATAATGAAGCTACTTAAAACGTTCGATTTAAAAGTTTTATTTTAATATAGTTATCTATGAAAATTTTGCTCCAACAGTATAAACGCAACCGACAAAACCGCCAAAGCATTAGGGCTGATGGACAGCTGAGAGATGGCGGACTACGTAAATTAATGTTAAAACGTTTGGTCTCCACTTTTCATTGAAGTTCGTACCGAGATCCTAATTCCTTTTGTTGTTTTTTTCACGAAATATTCGAAGTTGATTATTGATTTCATTCTTCTATATTTTGCTCGTATGCGTAGGTGAAGAACAGATCGATTCGTTATTTTTTTTTCATTCGTTTAGAAATCGTCTGGTTTCGACAATTAGCGTAGGTTTAAAGTTATAAAAATGGATCCGCTTTAACACTCGTATCGGTACTGTTTCACGTGTTGATACCCGCTGATAAGAATTGACAAACATTTGATGCTAATCATTCGTTTCTCAAATATCCTCATTAGCTGCAACAAATATTCTGCTCTTTTTATTTTGAATTTCCTTCCTACTATTGCATCCATTATTTTCACCAAGTCCTGAAAGTAATGCTAATGGCGGTTAGGTGAAATGAAAAACTATAGATTTTAAGATAATATGATAAATAAATGATAATTCACCAAGATAATAAAAGAGAATTATGTTCACGATAATTCTTGTGTAAATTTAAGCTAATTGTGGTAATTCTTGTGTAAATTTACGGTAATTGTGGTAATTCGTGTGTACATTTACCGTAATAACGCAGGTAAATTACTGGTAATTTCGGTATTATCACAGACAAAAGTATGGAGTAATATCCTAGATTTATAAAGTCAAGAAGGAGGCGGGATAAGTATATCTATGATCTCCTCATTAGAAATAGGTTGTAAGGTATAGGGGTGAAAAGGTTGAAAACAATTCCTTGAGTGTAGAAAATTTTATAAAAGGAATGAAATTATTTCGCTCATGTCATAAATCAAAAGAGGAGAGAAAGCAATACGAGAATTATCGAAAATATAATTTTCTTTTATTATTTTATCTCACGCCGCAAAAAGGTAGTAGGTGTGTCCAAAAATAACGATTTTTAGTTAGTGGTATCACTGGAAAGAGAATTTCAAACTTTATCGTTTGGTAATATTGAAATACTCCTAATATTAAATATTCACCATTAAAAGATGGTTATATGTCCAATGTTGTCTTAAATAGTCGATGCGATAAGGTTATATGGCCAGTTGTAATGAAATTAATGTGCATGGAATAAAAGAAATTTTCAAATTTTTATAATTTTATTATATTGTTTCATTATTTTAATTGTAATCATCACTTTGTAGTGTCGTTTTTTATTATGAAATGAAATGAAAATGAACGAATTTTTTATTGCATAACATGAATTAATTTTTCGTAATATGTCCATGCATAGGGAATACGTCCATTTTTCGGTAAATAATGGTAGTATGCCCAAAATAGTTTCAGTTTTTTTGGTTTTTATTAGTAAATTACGAAGAATGGTTTAAAAAAAGATGTTAGGAACTAAGCTACAGTATCGTACGAATGAATTTTTTAATAAATCCCCACCCAATTTTACATCGTATTCATTTACGAATACAAACCTCATTTCGTCGATATTTCAGAATCGCTTTACCTTTTCGATGAATAGTAGCGATACGTACCTTTTTCGAAAAACTAATCAGCAATATTATCGAACGCGTGATTCGTGGTAAGAAATTTAGTACGTCATCCTGGCATATTTTCAGTGTTGAAGGAGATTGGGGAGTTCAAAGTTCATGTTTAATATGCTTTATTATTTATGTAACAAGTATGGAGATCACTTCATTCAGAATGAGTACTTTAACTCGTTCAGTATGAAGGATGAGCAAAAATACTATGCATTTGAATTTTTTTACTGTAAATATCGTTGCTGTGGTAGAATCATATAGGTGCTTATTTGAAAACATAATTTTTTATGGAAATAGGTTAATCTGTACCCACAATTCTCTGTGTTGAAGTGAAATAGAAGTGAATAATTGGGCGAGCCGGTTTTCTGCCTCCCCCCTCCTCCCTCGCAATCAGAAAGGTACCAGAAGCAAGTGAAAAATAGTTGCTAAATGACCTCAAATGAATTTCATTATAATTGCAGCATCTAAAATTAATTTTATTTATTACCAAAGCGGATGAATAAAAAGGTTGAAAATTTTTGAAAACTCCAAAAAGAATTTTTTGAGAAATTTCAATTTTTTTTTGTATTTTTAGATTTATTTTGGAAGGTAAAGACGAAAAAATTGTTGATATCGCTGCATATTTTAGAGGAAAGTAGGTGATTATTCCGAATTTGAAAATAAAGAAATTTTTCTAAAATAATACTCCGCGGCTCGGCAATGCCGCTGTTGAAAGAATGTTCAGCTATGCAATAATTTAAATGATTCCAATTTTTAGAATTCATTGTTCCTTAATTATAATAAAAAATGTTGAAAACTTGTACCCAATTCAATTATCGTTGACCTATCTTATTCTTAGTAGTATTAAATAATGTAAGAAATCAAATCAGCTTTCTGCTAATGTATTAAAGTAATTTTTTATTTCGTTTTAATTGACGTAAAATTTAATATTTTGTTTTTCTTCGACTTTTCCCTTTTTATTTTTGTAGGAATTTTACTGTATCATACAAATTAGAAGACATTAAAAAAAAATTATTCGTGATTCGTGAAATTACGATTCGAATCGCGAATCACAAAGAATAGTTCACGATTCGCGATTCAAATCATTTATCAGTGGTTCTGAACATTCGCGATCAACGTGATTCGAATCGTTAAAACAAAAGTGATTCGTGATTCGCGATTCGAATCGATTATAAAGCGATTCTGCCTATCTCTAATATAATCTAATGTTTTTGATCTTCGGATGGCGCACAGTAAGGGTCGCGCTCTGGTGGCAACTCTTGAAAACGCCGCAAGAGTGATCTTAGATACTGGTAAAAAGATTAATTTAGAAATCGGGCCGGGCACGGGTGTAGCGCGCTAATGTCGTTTTATTTGAAAAGGTGAAACTGATCATAATTTAACATTGATTTAAATAGAAGCGTTTTTGTTTTTTTAATTTTCTGAGAAAACTATCGGGTTTAAAGAAAAATTCATCATAGCTTAATTTTTAGAGGATGAAATTTCCTATTCAATGATATAAATATTGTTGTGTTTTCATCACCAATAACGATTCAAATTTGAAAAAATGAATTATCACAGTGGCACATTATCCATATAGCAAATAACGATAATACATGAATACGGAATAAAATCTTCATTCCACAATTCACTTAAACACAACCCCAACAGAGTGATTGTAGAACGAGTGTCAAATGATAAGTGAATAGTTGACTTTAAATGGTTAATACTACAATAAACAATTAATTTCTATTGTTATCGGGAATGAAGATATAACAATGTTTATATTTTTGGAAAGAAAATTATGTCGTCTATGAAAATAGTTATTATGAATTTCCCTCTCAATGTCTTTATTTTATCTTGAAATTAGAAAAACGAAATTGCTTCTATTTAAATCAATGTTAAATTTTATTCATTTTCACCTTTTCAGAGATTCCACTAAAATCCGGTAGAGGTCAGCTCTTTCGATGCCCGGCTCGAAATGAATATTGTAATAATCTTTTTTTTTCAGTTTAAGTTGATGGTAAATTTATGAAAAAATCAAAAAAAATTAATAAAAGATTATAAATTAAAAAATGTAAGCAGCCATGCCGCATTACTGGAGCTGAGTTTTTAATTGGAGCTTGTTTTGATTTACTAATAACCTTACTTAACCGTTCATGACTACAGGCCACACCCAATACCAAGTCTGAAAACCCCTACCCTATCCTTTCCAAAAACACTTAAGAAGTTGAATTTGGCACAAATGTAGCATTTCTTGCCATGAAATAATCATGTGAACACATATTTCTCAAATTATAACTATTTGAAGGTGCTCAAATTATCTTCAAATCTTGATAATCCGCCATTTTGGATCCATTTTGACTCAAATTTAGAGGTTATATTCTGGTCACAAACTAATCCTACACACAAAGTTTGACCATTCTAGGCCGATTTGGTGATGAGATATGGAAGATTCATGAAATTTCCTGCAGCAATTTCCCCTCCAAAAGCCGTTATTTGCTCCAACTCCCCTCCAAAATCACTGAAGAAGCTAAAATCAAAATAAGTTTGTCACTTGGGCTCATTTTATCATATGACACAGCAATAAAAAATTTTCGACCCTTTCTGTACCCCATCACTATTTTAGGTTGATAACCCGCCTTCCCCCCTCCAACATCATGTATGGAAGTGAATTCGGGATATAGTATACAACTTATCCCCAATAACCATATGAATTCATATTAATTACATTTTTACCAACTTGAGGCTCCTCAAGCTCTACTCAAAATTTTGATAATCCGCCATTTTGAATCCATTTTGATCCAAATTCAAGAGGTCATATTGTGGTCACCAACTAACCTCACACACAAAATTTGACCTCTTTAACTTGATTTGGTGGGGAGATATGGAAGATTCAAGAAATTTCATGACTCAAAACTTCCTCAAAAAGCCGTTTTTTGATCTAACTCCTCTCAATATGCACTTAGAAGCTGAAATTTGGATATGTTAGTATCCGTGACTCACTCTTTCATATGAAATCAAAAACGAAAAATTTGAGCTATTTGCCCTTCTCCAGCCCCCTCAAAATTTGAGTGATCCGCCATTTTGAAATTTTCGAAAAAACAAAAAAACTGTTTCTGCGCATTTTCAAGAAGAGTTCCTCACCAAATTTTGAGCGAATTTTATGAATACTCGCCGGCGCTACGCGTGGGGGAAAAAAATATATATATATATCAAAAAGTTGGACATTTGCCAGATGATTACAAATGGTCTGAAACGCAAAGATTTGAAGACCCCACCATCCCCCGACCTTCCCTTCCCAAATCAGGTAGGCTGTAATAGCTATCGTTTTGTTAAAAACTCAGCTAAAAATTAAATGAAAAATTATTATATATATGTTTAAATAACGTTATCAGAAATATATTATGATTATGATCACTTTTGGACTTTGACTATATACCCCTGGACCGCTCGAATTGTAGTGAAAAATTCTGTCGATATCGAATGAACACTCTCAGACCAAAATGCGTCTGCGCATGCGCCAGTTAAAGATAACAGGAACAGCTGATACCAGTTGGACTTGTAATTAAAAATCAGTTCAAAATATACTCGAAACTCGAAATAATATTGATAACTTTGAACTCGCGCATGCGCAGACGCATTTTGGTCTGAAAGCGTTAATCCGGTAGAGGTCAGCTCTTTCGATGCCCGGCTCGAAATGAATATTGTAATAATCTTTTTTTTTTTCAGTTTAAGTTGATGGTAAATTTATGAAAAAATCAAAAAAAAAAAAATTAATAAAAGATTATAAATTAAAATATTAAATGAAAAATTATTTTATATATGTTTAAATAACGTTATCAAAAATATATTATGATTATGTACACTTTTGGACTTTGACTATATACCCCTGGACCGATCGAATTGTAGAGAAAAATTCTGTCGATATCGAATGAACACTCTCAGACCAAAATGCGTCTGCGCATGCGCCAGTTAAAGATAACAGGAACAGCTGATACCAGTTGGACTTGTAATTAAAAATCAGTTCAAAATATACTCGAAACTCGAAATAATATTGATAACTTTGAACTGGCGCATGCGCAGACGCATTTTGGTCTGAAAGCGTTCACTCGATATCGGTAGAAATTTGTGCTATTCTAAACAGTGAGTTCGAACAGTCCAGAGGTATATAGTCAAAGCTTTTGTAGAATGTTGATGAACATAGAAGCGACACTAGCGCGCCACTGTCCTGCTCCATCCGAATTTTCATCCAATCAGGAATCCAGTGACTTGCGCGCATGCGCAGTTGCGTTTGGTTCATTTTATGTTTCTAACTTCGACCATATACTATGGACTGCTAATGTTCGTACAGAAAACGAACACCAAAATGAAGCAAACAATGACAACATCATAGATGCGCTCGCGCATGCGTAGTGATATTTCAGGAATGAAAATGACAATTTTCAATGATAAAAATGTTAAATCAACATCAACTACTGATTTAATTTCATTAATAATATTCAATAATTAAAATTACATCAAAGAAAGCATATTAATAATTATTTCAGTGAATCATGACTGTACAAGTTGATAAGGAAACTGAAACTACGCATGCGTCAGCGCATCTAACTACTGTTGTTGTTGGATTCAGTTTCTACCATTTGAATTAGCAGTCCATAGTATATGGTCGAAGGTTTCTAAATACCTACTCTATGTTAAGCAATAGCAATGCATATTATCTATAGCTAAAGTCAGTGATTGGCACCATGCACCTAGAGACGTATACATATACCCTCTTTAACTTCGCCTGTAGTGCACTTGCAAAAAAATTTGTAAGGAGCATTATTTCCCCTCAAAATATCCCTTTTCCAAGAACATTCCGAAAAACTGATTTTTGGTGTTTTGACTCAACATGTAAGATGAAGAGAACGAGGCAGGAGGAGCGATTTTTCTCAACACCCTGAACATTTTCCAAAAAAATCTTCGATGCGAATTATGTCCAATAAATTCCAACAGACATTTTTTATCGTTATTACTACTTTATTGTGGTGCTGCAGCTCATGGAATATAAATTGAAATGAAAAAGGTGGGAGAAAAATTCATGCTATTGGCTCGACATATCGAGCACGTGTTGGTTGCGGAAAAAATGAACATCTTACGTTGAAAAGGTTGAAATATGCGACGAAAAAATGTTTAATATTTCACAATGCTGATAATCACGATTTAGCGAAAAAAGCGCATCTTAGACGGTCGCAATAGGCGATAAAATTATTAATTCAAGTATCCGACGACGATCGTAGACATAGACGACGGCGACGAAAAGCACGCCGGAGCGAAATAAGATGAAAAACTCCGACTTCAGAATATGACGGTCGATCGAATTTCAGAGGCGAGGGCGTGGTATGTACGAATAGTTTTTCCACGAAAGACACACTTCCTTTTACCCTTGCAGTATGATTAAAGTCTCTTTTCCTTATCTTCATTTTACCAGGTGCTCGGCTCGGGTTATATTGCCGTCTGGACCAGTGGTTCGAAATGTAGCGAGGGGGTAGGCTGAAAAATTAAAACGAAAGCTAAATGTAATTAAAAAGCCCGCGAACGGCGAGAGAACGGAGTCGTAAGCGACAGGCAACCGATATACGAGGAAGCTGCGAATATTGTTTACCGTCCGTTCGAGTTAATTAAAAATGTCTCGGTCGAGTGGTGCAAAAAATCAACGGCGGTGTGTAAATTTTACTCGTCTGCCGGACTAATTTACCCGTAGTGTACGCGTTCCGGTGTACGAATAGTTTTTCAAATCGACGTCGACGATAGCGACGTCGATCGAGAGGCTGTATTTGGAGTCGTCCTTTCCGGTATACGCGCCGCAAAAGCTTCCACCCTTTTGAAAGGGGTTGGTAGCGAGGGCTTTTTCACCGACACTCGGCCTATGCTGTGTGTACCTTGTTCGTGTTAGTCTGGCTTGTTTAATGTGTATACGTACAAGCCGAGTTTACTATGAAATTATTAAATATACAAAACGTTTCTTTATTTTAATGTAAATGAACTGTAAAGCGGGCATTTTTTTCATTCGATTGTTCTCGACGAATTCATAAAACATCGCTCGAGGGAAATTAATGATACTTTTCGTCGAGAAAATTCACCTTCAAAGGTTTATCAAAAAATTAATTTCCAAATGAACGAATCGTATACTCTTTTTTTTCGCTTTGTTCGTCGAAAGAAACGCCATAAAAAGTATCGAGCTGAGAAGTCGAAATTTTTTCGCCGGCGAAAAACGTCGAAAATAGCATTTAACGTAAACAAAGCTCGTTCTCGAAATCGTATTGTAATTTATATCGAGAGCCGTCGCCACCAGCCCGCTCCCTCATCTCACGTCTCTTTATTAAACGTGTTGTATAAGGAGTAAAATAAACGCGAAAAGCTTTTAAAAGGATTTCCTTCTCGGTGCTCTTTTGGAAGTGAATTTTCAAAGGTGTTTGCTTTTTCACTCGCTCGGTCGAATCTTGGAAACTCCATCGACTACGATGTCCATGACGAGAGTAAACCAGCTCTTTATAGTCTGGCACCGAGTGAAAATTTCGACCACGTCTGGTTTGCGGTGAAAGTGTATGCACGCGGCTTCGGTATCTAGACGATGGAGAGCAACGGAATGATGTAACGGTGGCGTTGCAAATGTAACGGTGTGGCGAGCAGGCGGCGTGGCTAGACGTTTGTGCTGGAAGCGGCCGTAAAAAATATCGAAAAATGTAGACGAATTGCGGCGAACGAGAAAGAGAAGCGGCGTGACCTCATTTGGGCGCAAAATTCGCAACTAGATGCAGTGCACGCAGATCACGACCGATGTAGTACGTCTATTTCAGTGGGGATTAAATTACGAGTAGGCTAGGCCGGTTATGTGGATAGGGTGATGTCTGGCTGTGGAGCTTGCAATGAGAGCAGGTTTTCGTGGACGGATTGTTGTTGGAGAATTCTTATTTGGTATGAAAAGCTGTTGGAATTGTGAGCATTAGGTTTAACTTCGCGTTGTAATAAGCCTGTTGGGGAGGTATGAGATGGGAAAAATTGAAAGATTTCGAATTCGTTGGAAAACAGCATTACTGAAATGAATTTTATTGAAATTTTTGGTTAGAATTTTTTTATTGAAAAATATTTAAGACGATTTCGGAAAAAACTATAATATTTTTTGCGTTGTAATAAGCCTGTTGCGGAGAGGTGAGATTGGAAAACAAATTAAAAGATTTAAAATTCGCAAAAAAAAAAACAGGATTGCCAAAATAAATTTTATTGAAATTTTTTGTTAGAATTTTTTATATTTTTTGAAAAAAATTATAATATTTTTAATAAACGAAATTATGTTATTTTGATTTAAAACATCTGATAATTACTATAGAAATATCTCTTAAACACATGCTAATTCAAATAGATCTCTGTATTAGAATGAAGTGAAAATTTATTGTAAATAATGCTAAATAAATAAATGAATTTACACGAAAATATTTTCGATGGTAAATGAAATTTAACCATTGTAAAATTTTCAAACATCATGTTTATCGTCCAAGTTCATAAGTGCTATAGTCAGCACGACTTAGAGACTTCCTCAACAGTTATATCTAAGTATAAGAAAGAAAAATAACATCCTGGCGCACTGTACCAAAATGGCGTGATAGAAATCTCGATCAAAAAAGGTTTGGTAACCTTCGCTCGATTTTATATTTCTCTCTATATATTAAAATCAAAATGGAATCGGTTTTGAGATGCGCGCGCATCCTGGTTTTAAATAGCAGGTATAAAAGGTATATAAAGGATAGCACATAAATATAAAGGAAAAAAAGGTTGTGAATTTTAATAAAAGCCTGGCACATGCACAAGGGTAAGTCATAAAATTGTTATGAGTAGCAGGTATACAAAAGGAAGAAAAGGTGATAAATTTCGATAAATGCTTCGTGCATAGGCAAGAGTAAGGCTAAAATTGTAAAATTGTTTAAAATGGCAGGTATAAGGTATAAAGGGGCTGGTGGGGGTAACGAATAAAAATAAATTGGGTTGTGTAGTTTGGAATGTAGCACTACTTGTCTGATAAAATAACTTTTTTCTTCATTTATTTTTATTGCGAGCCCCGAAGGGGCGAGGAGGCACTAGTTTTTATTATAATTGAAGTAATAATTTTTTTTTATGCTTTAAAATTTCAGTATATTAAGTTGGAGCCCTTACTTTTTTGTAACTTTTGATAATACGTGGTAAGGAAATCTTTTAAATTAGAAATCATAATTATGCTTTGAGTTTTTTCATTTCTGAACTTGAACAAATTATATCTTATGAGTTGAGAATTTTTTGCCTGTGCCTCCAATTTTTTTTTTTTTTTTTTTATCAAATTACGCCATGTACAGCCCTAGGCTAGAGGCGTTTCTTTTTATTTTTATTTTTTATTATTTTATATGGTTTAGGATTAGATGAGGTTGTATAGAGATGCAGAGTGTAGAAATTTGATGATGGGAAAATTTAATTTTTTTTTTTATAAAAAGAGTAGTTAGTATTAAATTAATAATTAATCGATATATTTTTTTTGTTTCTCTATTTAAAAAAAAAAAAAAAAAAAATTCATTAAAATTATTATATCAAAATAATGATTGTAGCTGTACACAGCGTGGCATGGTGTAAGAAAAAAAAATTACCAAACCATTAGTTAACTTTATTTGAGTCCAATTGGTTGGATATTAAACAAATAATATTGGTTAAGGCTATTATTTACTGCTCTACGAACAACAAATTGCAACCTTATGGTGAAAGTCAGGTGACCGTTTTTAACCAATCACATTTCGAATTTTGAACACTGACCCGCTCCCGTCCAAATTTAAATGCACTCTATCTCTGTCAAAGTAATGAAAGACGGAGACGCATATGTGTCAAATTTTTAATTAATTGTTTTTAAAAGAAGTTATAGCACGCTCGAGATACGTTCATTACGCCCTTCCTAAATAAAAAACTAATCCATTTTTCAAAAATATCCCAACAGTCACGTCTTCTTTAAACATTAATAAATAAAACAAAACTAATCCGAGCAATTCAACTTCAATATTCGCGAAGATATAGTGCATCTAAATCACCCCTCAAATTGAGCTTTTCTGTGATCAGTTGTAAATAGAGAGAATACCCTTAACTTGAGCATAATTTGTGGAAAAAAAGTAAGCAGCCATGCCGCATTACTTCAGCTGAATTTTCAATTGGGGCTCATTCAAGTTTGCTGATGACGATGCTATAACATCTTCATGTCTAAAAGCCATATTCAGTTCTGAGTCTGAATCTCCCCCCCCCCATCCCTTCGTAAACCACCTAAAAGTTAAATTTAGGATATATATACTGTTATTTTTACCCACAATGTCATAATTATGAGCCCGTATTTTTCAAAACTTGCCTATTTGAAGCTTTTCTAGCCTTCCTCAAATCTTGATGATTCGCCATTTGGGATCTGTTTTGACCCAAAATAGGGGTCGTATTTCGATTGCTAGATAAAGTGCAGAAATAATTTGACTTTTATGAGTTGATTTGGTGAGCAGATATGGACGATACATGAAATTTCCTGCAACTACTTCCATCCTAAAATCAGTTTTTCTACTTTCACTCCCTTCTATACTGACTTAGGAGGCTAAAATAGAAATATCTTAATCAATTGGGCTCATTCTATCGTGTAATACCACATTCAGAATTTTTTGACTTTTATATACCCACGCATCATCTTGAGGACAACACCTCCTCCCTCCTCCCCTCCTACGTCGTAAATGAAATTAGATTTGACATTTGTAATGTAGTTCTTGTCCTCAGAAATCATATGAGTCTATATTTATCAAATTTGAGCTTTTTTAGAAGCCTTTTTCAAATTTTGACTGTCCGCATTTCAAGGAGTCATATTCTGATCTCGAATCAACCCCATGTAGGAAATTTGACAGTTCTAGATTGATTTGGTGAGCATCAGGTTTGCCAATAAAATTTCTAACCCCTTCATGTCTATAGACTGCACCTAATACTAAGTCTGAAAACCATCACCTTATCCCTTCCATAACCACTTGAGAAGTTGAATGTATTTCTTTCCATGCAATAATCACATGACAAATTATTAGTACGCGAGGCTCCTCAAATTATCCTCAAATTTTTACGATCCTCCATTTTGGATCCATGTTGACCCAAATTTAAGAGGTTATATTCTGGTTATCAACTAACCCTACATACGAAGTTGGAGCTTTCTAGGTCGATTCGGTGACAGGTATGGAAGATTCATGGAACCTGCAGCAATTTCCCCTCCAGAAGTGGCGTTTTGCTCTCTAACTCCCTTCCGAATTCACTTGTGAAGCTTAAATGAGTATAGGTTAGTCACGTGGGCTCATTTCATCATATGACACCTCAATAAAAAATTGTCGACCATTTATGTACCCCACCACATTTTAGGATCGATAACCTCTCCTTTTACCCTCCTTCTCCCCTCCTATATCATGTATAGAGGTAAATTAGGGATAAGTATACATCTTATTCCAATAATTATGTGAGTTCATATTACGTAATTACATTTTTACAAATTTGTGGCTCCTCAAGCTCTACTCAAATTTTGATAATCCGCCATTTGGATCCATTTTGACCAAAATTCAAGAGTTCTTATTCTGGTCACCACCTAACACCACATACAAAGTTTGACATTTTTACATTAATTTGGTGATGAGGTATGGAACATTCAAGAAATTTGGTTACTCAAAATTTCCTCAAAAAGCTGTTTTTTGCTTTAACTCCTCTCGAAATTAATGTAGCGAGCTGAAATTTGGATATGTTGGTGTTCGCCACTCATTTTTTCGTATGAAATCAAAAAATAAAAATTCGAGTCATTTGCCCCCTCTCCAGTCCCCCTCAAAATTTGAATGATCCGCCATTTTGAGGCGTATCGAAAAAATAAAAAAGTACATCTTTCACATTTTCAAGAAAAGTCTCTCACCAAAGTTTGAGCGATTTTCATGAATATCTCCCAGCGATACGTGTTGGGGAAAAATATACCGAGTGACTACTTGATTCGAAGCTCCCCCAAACGCAAAAATCTTTCCCTCATAGAAATAAATTATATATTTGAATGATATTATATAACTTGGCACGAATAAATGTTAATGCTTAAGCGTCTATCTAATCATAAATGCAATTTAATTGATTTCTTATCAAAAATACATATAAGTATTGAATTTATTCAACTTTTAGCTAGTTTTTTCGCTTGACTCGAATCGAATAGTCACATGGTATATACCAAAAAGTTGGAACATTTGCCAGATGATTACTAATGGTCTGAAATTCAAAGATATGAAGACCCCCTCGCTTGACCCCCACTCCCCTTTTCAAACTAGTAGACTATATCAGCTATCGTTTTTATTGAAAACTCAGCTAAAAATAAATTTCCGGTAATTACTATTCTTAGTATTTACGTTCAAAAAAATTAAACAATAAATTAGGTATGTCGAAATCTGGTCTTTTTTCACGAAATAAACGAGGCATGTTTAATATTTTACTCCATGCATCCTTACTTATGAGCCCTTTTCGTCTCCTCTCCTCAATCAATCCATTTGACGAGTTTACGAGTAAAATGCGTGGAACATTTTTCGTAGAAAATTCAACGAAGAATATTTTTCAGTGCATTCTTTTTACCTGTACGACGCACTATTTGCGAGAGAAATGCGAAAAACTAATGGGAGGAACTTCGATCCGCAGTGAGGAAAAATAACGACGAATATTTTCGCTATGCTGTTGAGAACTGTCATCGAAAAATTCGGCATTAAAAAAAAATACGTTTTTGAATATCGTATCCTGGTTCGATATGTCAACTGCTATTGAGCTCTTGGCCGGTTACAGAGTAGGTGTTTTCTCGTTCGTGCTCCAACATAGGCGCAAATTTTAGCGCCGATGCGAAATCACATCGGACCCGATAAGCCGTTTGCATATAAATTGAAATTAAACGGTGTCTGGCCCTCTCGACTTCATGAATATTTGCTGCGGTGTATACGGAGAGGCGGCGGATATCGGCAGTCATAACAGGCCACTTTATGGTTATTAATTAGCCGGTATAGCAACCGTTATAGGTGTAACAGCGTCGATACATCAGGTGCGCCGTTACATAATAACCAGACGTCGTAATATGCTTTAATTGATATGGTCGAAAGAAATAACGCTCGTACCTAGCCGCGAAATACGTCTGGGTGCGATCGAACGCGGTAGATGTTGGACGAAAAAAGGAAATAACTTTTGTACGCGTGCTGAGGTCGAGATAATGAATTATCATACAGATGGCTTCATTTTGGGCCCAATAATATCGTATGTTCACCGTCGGTCGCATCTAATAGGCATTTTTGAACGCCCTTGAACTTACCAAGGAGCAGAATATAAAGGGAAACTGGAAGGCTGGAAGCGGTTATTATTGAAAAAATCCAGTTGCGTCTGGCTTACGTGTGTAGAGATGTGTATGTGGTGTTTTTTTTTCGCTCATTGTTATTACGCGTACAAAAGATGTACCGAGAATATTGCCGAAAAAAGAGAGGAACCAGACCTTGCCGGACGGTGCAACCCTGTGCATGTGTGCACAGACTAGACCTGGTATGGACGTAGACGGCCTTGCAGCCTACAAGGTCGGTATTCGGGATGCGTACGGGTCATTAGTTCTGAATGCAACGCCATCTTGAGTAACGTCAGAATTTCGCCCGAAACCGAAGGGTTTTCCAGTCAGAACTAGGCTCTCGTATCGAATTAGTTCGGTATTGTCATCGTCGTTCGATATTATCTCCCCTTTCGCCACCTCGTACTTAGTCGAGAACTCAAGATGTTTTACATTTCCTTACGAACGACCCGCTAAGGGGAAGGGGTGAATGTTTACGAATTCGAGGCGATAATTTACACGACGATGAAAGACCGAGATTTTTTTTAATGCAAATACGTACCTCGTTCAGCGTCTAGGGCAACCAAAGCATCGCGATAACGTTGCACGAAAGCGTTCGTAATTTATAATTCCAATCTGAAGCGATAATATTGTATTGTTGCAGGAGAAGAACTCGTTCCTTAATTTCAACGTCTCGTGTATTCTAACCTTACCGCCGTATCAACGCCAAGGATACGGAAGACTTTTGATTGATTTCAGTAAGTACTCTATCTCACTTTTTTTTTTCTTTCACGGCGTCGCACGCTGCAAAACATTCAACACGTCGAATACGACGCAGCGACGGCGTTTTAACGAGCAACGAAAAGAGGGATTCCGCCTTAAGTATATTAAACGCGGAGAAATATACGTATAACGTAGCAGATCTGTTATCATAGGGTGCGTATAGTATAAGCAGGCATTCTGGTTACACCAAGTTACAAGTTTTATTAGAAGGGGGCGCGTGAGCAAAGCTCAGACGTCGTAAGTTATATTCATTTCGAACAATTGGTTCGCAATATAGCGAATGAAAGCAGCTCCTGGAAGCTTTTCTTCTAATACTATAGTACGGAAAGTAATAGCCCCGGAGGCTAAGCCAATGAAACGAAGAACAAGTTTGGAATAACTTTTGTTTCGATACCTTCGAAAGCACGCAGAAGAATTATTTTAGTAATTTGCATTCACCTCGTATCTTCGCATTGTACTTCGGTTTCTTATTTTTCTGTCACGATGGTAAATAAAATTTAGCTTACGTCCTCTCCGTTCATCCATCGACTTTGAATTCGTTAAAAGGATTCGAGACGTTGAAACATTATACTCGACCAATAATAAAAATTAATTTCGCTCACCTTTTGTACATGGCGCCACCGTCGTTTAACCGAATCGAATACACGTTTAATTTGAGTTCAGCTACGAGGGATTTCCGTCGCTGGGGTAGGGGCAAGTTTAACTAACTGCTTTGTGTGAACTCCGACGACGCGAAAAGCGAGACGAACTTAAATTAAATTATGTAGTCGGGTCGAAAAAATCAGCGCGAACGAGATGTCGAGTATAAATGAGATTTTTGAATTTACGAGTATTATCGTCGACGGGACGAAGCAGAAGACTCGGGGCTGTTTTTAACCGGCGAAGTATAGAGCCACATGTGTTCCAGTTCTCGGGATTTTGCTGTTCGAATTAATGCAATTTTCATTTGTCGCCGATGAAATCGTGAAGTTAATGGAATTTTCTCAATTTTAATAATTGAACGTGTAACTGAAGTGTTGGGGAGTGAAAATTTTATGTTTTGAACGAATATGGAAGACTTAAGCGCCTTCAGACATCGAGATAGGCAAATTCATTAACTTTTCACTTTTCATCATGGGGACAAAATCTGCTAATTTTTGTCTACTTTGAATTTTCTTTTTAGTTTTCATCCGTTGTTATAACAATGAATAAGATGCCCTAGTCGAGAGTATCGTTGATGAGAGATTTCGAAAAAAATTATTCAAAATGAAAAGACCTATAAAAAACAATAATAATTTATATAATAATTGGACAATTAATGGAAATAAGTCGAAAATTCTAGAAAAAGAGGTGCACAACTTGTAATGAGTAGTGTGATTTCTAATTTCTAATGTGGAGAATTTGGAGAAAATTATTCAAAATGAAGACGATAGGTTACAAATAATAATAATAATAATGATAATCACGAATTGGAAAATAAATAGAAATAAGTCGAAAATTCTAGAAAAAGAGGTGCACAACCCACAATGCCTAGTATGATTTCTAATGAGGAGGGTTTGGGGAAAATTATTCAAAATGAAAACGATAGGTTACAAATAATAATAATAATAATAATGATAATCACGAATTGGAAAATAAATAGAAATAAGTCGAAAATTCTAGAAAAAGAGGTGCACAACCCACAATGCCTAGTATGATTTCTAATGAGGAGGGTTTGGGGAAAATTATTCAAAATGAAAACGATAGGTTACAAATAATAATAATAATAATGATAATCACGAATTGGAAAATAAATAGAAATAAGTCGAAAATTCTAGAAAAAGAGGTGCACAACCCACAATACCTAGTATGATTTCTAATGAGGAGAATATTAGGTAAAAATGATTCAACATGAATACAGCAATCAAAATAATAACAAATAAAAATCTAAAAATAATTAGGAATAAATATCTAAAATAAAAAAAATGTTAAATTGAAAAAAGTAATTTGAAAACAAAATAATTTTCTTGACTTGACTAAAGATCTAGAAACTGTCAAACATTGAATAAATTATGAGGTGCAAGTACAGAAAGAATAATCCAAAAACAAAAAGTAGTACAAATGTAAAAAAAAAAAATCTAAAAATTGAGAAATACCTTACATGGACCGGCGATTCAAAAATTGAAAATGATAATGCAGATGTAGAAAGTGGAAAAATTGTCTAAAGATGAACGATTTTCAAAGGGTTAAAAAATGTCTGAAACTCAGAAAAAGTAATTCAAAGCTGAATGTGAAATGAAAAAAAATGATGCAAAAATAGGAGAAAATAATTAAAACGGAAAAATATCAATAAAAGGGGAGATAACTGAAGATTATGAAACAAAAATATAATAAATGGGCTGAAACGTAAGGATTTGAATACCCATCATTCACCGACACACACCCCTCTCCTCTTCCAAAACAGAGCTAAAAAGTAGTTGAAATCAAAGAAATGAATCAAAAATGAGAAAGATCTTTTATTAAAAAAAGTAATATCTAAAAATTATATATAAATCGTACAAACTTGGAAAACCGCTGATCAAAATAAAAGGGAAAATGATTATCAAAATCAAAACACATCTTACAAATGAAAAAATTATGGAAAAATGAAAAATGAAAAAAAGTAATTCAGAATAAGAAACGAAGATCCAAAAATAAGGAAGATATTTGAAATCAAAAAAGCGATACATAAACTCAAAAAAGATCCAAAACTGTAGAAAAGAAATTCAAAATAAATAAATATCCCTAATTGTGACAAAGTAATCGGAAACTGAAAAATGATGATTCAAAAATGAATCCGAAAGGTTTTACTTTTTATTTGGGGATGATTTTCCTGTTTTTAGATTTTGTTTTCTGTTTTTTACTCCTTGCTGCACTATTTTGTTTTTAATTTTTGGATTACTTTTTCTTAATTTTTTATTTTCTTTAATTTATTTATGAACTTTTTTCATATAAAAATCTTATTTGTAAATTATTATTATTTTTATTATTACAACGGTTTTTGTATTTTAAATTAACTTTTTCTGATTTTATTTTTTGTTTATTTTTTTTTTTAGAATATTTTTTCTCATCTTTACATCATTTTGTTCGTTTAACGATCTTTTTTAGTATTTAAATCATTATTTTCAGTTTTTGAGTTTTCTCTAAATTATGAATTTTTTCACATTATAATCGTCATTTTTAATTGTAGATTAATTTTTCTCAGTTTTAGATATTATTGCATTTTGAGGCAATTCTACATTACTTTTTATCAAGAATGAATGTTTTTCACTTTTAAATAATTTTTTATTTCTGTATTATTATTATTTTTTAATATTCATCGTTGCCAATGAGATAACGATGAGTCCAGTATTAAAAAAAATAAAGAAATAAAAAATGATTCAAAAATGAAAACATATCAATTATTGAGAAAAAGTAATTTAGAATCTGAAATCATTATGCAAAAATTCGAAAAGATATAATATTGAGAGAAAATGATCTCAAAATAGCAAAATGTATATAAAATTAGAAAAAAATAATCTACAATTAAAAATAATGATTATGAAATGGAAAATTTTTAATTAAAAAAAAAAAGTAATCTAGAATTGAAATTAATTAGTACAAATATTGGAAAAGACCTTCAAATGAACAAAATGTAGCAAAAATGTTTTATGAAAAAAATTAAAAAAAAAATGAAATCAAGATTAAGTTATCTAAGATCGAAAAATATCCATGATTGCAAAAATGATTTAATACTGACAATTATCATATATATAACGAAAACGATTTCGAAATTTAAAAAATTCCATGATTAAAAAAAAAGGGAAAATAATCCAAAAACAAAAATTATTGTGTAATAACAGGTGTAAAACAAATTAAAAAAAAATCAGAAATAAAAAATCATAAAAACTAATTTAAAAATCTTTAATTGAGAAAAACGAAAACTTAATAAAAAAAAGTGTAATGTAGCTATGAAAAATGATATAAAAATGAAAAAGTTTATCTAACAATTTAAACATTGAAAAATATCTAAAAATGAAAAAAAAGAAAGAAAATGATCTAAAAATAGCAAAAAGTCGACATTAATATATCCAACTACGTATTTACAAAATTACCTGTCTGGTTTTTTCTACAATTAAATTTCATAATACAAAAATTTCTTTTCCAATCAGATATTATTTCATCTTTCGCGCCAAAAATTCGTATTTATTCGAGAATAATGATTGGCTTAAAATTGTTGGTTGTATTTGAGTTTTTCAGCTCTTTCAAAGTTCAATTTTGTAATTTCATTAGTTTTTCATTTTTGGTCTCATTTCATTTTAATCAGAATATCGTCTTTTTTTTTTTTTTTTTTAATATCTAGCTTTATTTTGTTTTGAAAATTTTCGTGTCTTGTTCGGCTACAATGGATCTCATTCTGGTAATCTATTTCTATTCATCTGTACCGCTATAAACAAGAAATTAAAATGTAAAATTCCAGAAAAAGCATCGAATAAGTCGTACTAATGTCTAGGGAATTTGTGATATTTTCGTTTATCTGTTTTTCATTGAATTAAATTTTCATAATTTCTTCTCTCCTTATGAATTTGGGTTTGTTTGAACATGATTAAAGACTATTATTAGAATGATTAATTATTATATATAATTAAAATGAAAATATTGATTTACAATGTTGAAAATAAAGCTTTCAGTTCAAAATGGAATGTAAAATAAAGCGTAAGTTAGTAATAAATGAAGAAATACCTAAGAAAGATTCGAAATAAACTGAAAAAAAAATTTCAGTGTTGGAAAAATAAAATGAAATTAATCGTGATAATTTTATTCTGTTTCACGATTATTTTTTTCAATTTATAACTTTGTACTATAGGCAAGGAAAAGGAATAGGGGGTAAAATTTTTCAATAATCGAATCTCACTGAGAAAACCTATGGGCCCGTAAAAATAGGTACGTGCGGTTAAATAACGAGTCGACGTATCCGTATGTGAGATTCGCGCACCCGTGAAAATATTCGCCTATGGATGGTGGAAAGTTGAAGCTTGATTGGCCGCGTAATCTCTATAATTAACGAATGGTAGTATGAAAATTGACCGTCTGTGACCTTTGCGTATGCTAAAAGCGGCCGGCCGCATTAAACGGAATTCATTTCTGGCCGAACATACGGCGATTTGAATTTTTACATCGATTGTAGAGCCGACATAATGAGGTTAGGGGCGACGAGGGTATTCCGACGGTTCGCTTTATAAAACCGTTCGAAGTTCGAATTTAATTCTCGTCTCGTGCATTGAAATCGACGGTGATAGCGGTGTCAAAACTAATAAAGGAGCCAAGTCGTTGGGGAGTACTCTCGATGGAATATACTGTATAAGGAGACACGTGGAATTCGACGACGCAAGATTATCATTTATCGTCGAGTGTGGGTTTTTCGAAAACAGAGGGCAGGAGGACGCGTGCCGCGAAGGTTTTTGGCGACGAAAAATTGCCGGTTTCGATGCACTCGACGAGAATGAAAAAGGCAAGAATAGGAAATCAGTACGACGGTAATACGAGCCTCGTATGTGGCGTCGTGCAGCATCGGAATGCTCGTGGAAGACGCGACGATATAACTTTTTACGCGAAATTCTTTCACGGGCGTAGAATGCCGGCTGCATATTGCGCGTCGCCGAGAATGTGCAACGCGGTACAGCGGGCGCGGCGGAGGGTATGCAGGAAGTGGCGTAACAGGAGTGGATGGAGGGCCGCCGACGCTCGTTCAATTTTGAGCATCACTGGTACAGACAAATGCGGATGACGTTACAAATGGTTCAGTATACCGCCACATTAACGTGCACCGACGATGCCCGGACGCGTGAGCGAGACGGAGCAGCGAGTTTTCCATCTTATATTGCATTTTCCCTCAATAAATAACGCGAAACGGCGCGTCTAGTCGCATCGATTTTCCACATTAGCGAGGTCCGGGGGCTGCGGGCTTCCTCTCGCCCTCGTAAAAGCTCGCGCGTCAAAATGGGTCTTTTTTGTTGTTTGGGTCCTACGGCTGGAAAGAAACACGCTCTCGCCGGATTCAGACGGATTTTGATTTTTTTTTTCGCTCGCCCGCCTATCGAGCTATTCCCAAGCTCGTGTACGCGTCTGGCGGCCTGAAACGGAGGAAAGGGAAATCGCCCTTTTGACACTCGTGAATGTAGTTTTACGTGTATTTACACCGACGTCTGGGTGAAGTTTGGTTAAGCCGGTATTGCCGACGAAACGCAGATGATTGGATGACTGGGGGTTTTTTTTGGTTTCTGGGAGTTTTTTTTTTTTTTTTTTTTTTTTGATTTTTAGGGTTTTTAAAATTAAATTTCATGGATTGAGAGAAGTGTAATCTTTGAGGCTTTAGGAAAGAAAATTAAGCTTCGTAAGAAGCAGCATTTATTAAAATAGAATGAAAATATTTTAATTATTAAGTGTATTTTTATTTTCAATTATTATTTTTATTTATTTATTTATTTTTTGCTGATGAATAATAATTTAGGAAGTTAATCAAATTATCAAAAAAAACCTATGATTTTCATTTTAATTTTTTGATGATTTTTATTTTAAAAATAATTTTATATTAATTAACTTTTTTTCAAACATAAAATTTAAAATTTGTTAATTTTCATCTAATACAAAAATTAAGTATACAAATGAGCTAAAATGTAAAAAATCGTTATGAAGTTTTTTTTTGTGCAAAAATGTATTTTGAAAGTAATTCAAAAAAAAACCCAAGAGTATCAAATAGTTGGTAAATCTCATAGAGGGTAAAAGTTATTCTTAAAATGGCCAAAAAATTACGAAATTTTTTCAATAAAATTTCTTCGTAAGATTTTTGAATAACCATTTTATTCGCATTTTTGAATATTTATTATTTTATTAAAATTTTTTTTTTTTTAATTTAACTCTTTTTTTTAATTATTTTTATTTTTTTTTAAATAGTTGCTTACTGAATCATATGGGCAAATTATCAATGAAAAATAACAACAACAACAACAACAACATAAGCATTCATGCCACTGTATTAGAACTGAGTTTTTAATTGGGGTTTGTTTGCATTCGCTGGTAATACTGTCAAGTAAACTTTTCAAGCCCACAGGCCACATCCATTATCAAGTCCAAAACTCCACTAAGGGCTAAACCTTACACAAAACGAGGGGACTCAAATTTTTTGCACTTACAAAAAATTCAATATTTATGTGCCCCTGAAACTTCGGACGGTGGAAAAAATAATAAATAAATTAAACCTAACCAAACCCAACTTTAAGATAAGGAAAGTAGGTCTGAAAGTTCCAAGTCTGAAGGATCAAACGGTGGAAAAAATAATAAATAAATTAAACCTAACCAAACCCAACTTTGAGGTAAGGAATGTAAGTCTGAAAGTTCCAAGTCTGAAAGTTCGAACGGTGGAAAAAATAATAAATAAATTAAACCTAACCAAACCCAACTTTAAGATAAGGAACGTAGGTCTGAAAGTTCCAAGTCTGAAGGATCGAACGGTGGAAAAAATAATAAATAAATTAAACCTAACCAAACCCAACTTTGAGGTAAGGAATGTAAGTCTGAAAGTTCCAAGTCTGAAGGTTCGAAGGATGAAATAAAATAAATAATGATGCAAAAATTGTAGTAATAAAATAATATCAAAAAAAAAAATTTACAAAAAAGTTTTAAGAAAAACTTGACCCGAAAAACGATAAAAAAACGCGCGACAAATGTTGAACTAGAGTCCGCACGCCTCGGTACGGAAAACCATACTCTTAACCACTCCGCCACCGGTGGTTCGGCAGAATCTGCCAACAAGTCCGTATACATACGCGCTTCAATAGAACTACGGAAGGCACATAAATGTTAAGTAGAGTAAAATTGAAGCGAGAAAAGAGTCCTCCTCTATTTGTATAAAGTTTAGCCTCTAGTCAAAAACTCCTACCTTATCCCCCCCCCCCCAAAAAAAACACCCAAAAAGTTCAATTTGAAATATTTATGTTAGTTTTTGTACGCAAGAATTTCGAAAGCTCGTATGTTTCCAGTTTTAGTTCTGTTGTTTAAGGCTTTTCAAACTTGACTCAAATTTTGGCCATCCGCTATTTTGGATCCATTTTCGTTAGAATTTTATGCAAATTCAGAGGTAATTTTGTGATCCTCAGCTAACCCCACATATAAAGTTTATATTCTCTCTAGGCCAATTGGATGAGGAGATACATGAGATTTACGAATTTTTCTACCATAATTTTTCCTTCAAAAGTCATTTTTGTTCCAACTCTTCCGCATATGAACTTTGGAGGTTAAAATTGGAATATCATAGTGATTTGGCATTTGGCCTTGCTTTATCATTTGACACCATAATTAAATCTTTTCACACATTTGTTGATCCTCACTACATTTTGAGGACAGTAACCCCCTTCCTCCTCCCTCTCAAAACTATAGGAGGAGGTGAAAATATCATACAGCATACTTCTCATCACTAGTTATCATATAAATCCACATTCTTCAAATCTGACCCATTTGAGCTTACTCTTAAATTTGATCTTATTAGATTTTTTGTTTTTTTTTTTTATTTCTTCAAAAAATATTTAAATTTAAATATATTAATATGGCAATAATTTTTATTCAATTCAATATGAAAATAAAACTTTTTATCATATTATTTATCCTGAAAACATTTCTGTACCAGTTATCATTTCGAAGTTGGAAAATTTCGAAAATCATCCAGTTCAAGATATCTTGGAAATATCTAACAAAAAACAGTTTGTTCAAAATGATATGCTGACGTGAGCTTTAGGGAGGCGAGTTATGTTATAAAACAACGTGAAGTATCATATTACACATGAAACACATTTTAAAAATTTATTTTAGTTCAGTCTTGCTCATATAACGTTATAAAATTCAAAATCATTCTACACAAGGGCCTTAGCATTAATTTTAATCAGATTGGTGGGGGAAGGGAAAACCGAGGGCTTAAATTTTCATTTTTGAGCGTGAAGTTCTTCCAATTTTTTTTCCTATGAAAAAAATACGAGCTATGATGAAGGAAGAAGTTGCTACTTGTATTTTTTTAGTTCTTAAAAAGGAAATCTATCAGTGTTATTTAATTTAAGTTCGAGCTATAGGGTTTGGGAGTTAATGTAGGAAAATCTGTTTTACATGTAATACGATGCTTCCAAGTTGTTTTATCGCATAACTCGCCCTCTAAATAAGTTACAATGATAGACGTGGCTACTCTGAAACCCTCTAGAGTTGAGTAAAATTTTTTGTCCTTCTCATATTCCCACTTTTTCTCATAGAAAAAGTGTTGGGAGGCATTTTAATAATTTTTTGCCATTAGAGAGGCACTCGAGTCCCCACTTGGCCCGTGCTCTTGCCTCCAGTCGGGCTGGAATATTTTGTTGTCAATGCAAGGACACTTGGGAAAAAAATCAGATTATGACTTGTGAGACCTCGGAAAAAATAAGAAAATAAATCCTTCTTGTATGAATCTCAAACAACCCACGTTGTTAGTGTAGCTTTTCGGTGGACATTTTTGAAAAAATGGGTTTTTATGATCTTTTTCGTACTTATTCAATTATTAGACTGAAATAAGGCAAGTTTGAAAATTCCACATTAATTTTTATCATCGAAATCGATGCCTCAGTTCATGGATTTAAAAATAAATTAATTTATTAACCAAAAAAATGCCCTGGACTAAACTTGTTTATTTATTTTTTTCATCGTGTCTTTTATAACTACTGTATTATTTTTTTTAAATAATAAAAAAAATTATAAACCCTAATATTGCACTTTTTTCAGGTTACTTGCTGACCAGAGTAGAAGGAAAAATAGGATCGCCTGAAAAACCGTTATCAGATTTAGGTTTAATTTCGTACCGCAGCTACTGGAAGGACGTACTTCTGGAACGATTGTGCAATATGGGAGGCAAACAGATCTCTATAAAAGGTGCCGAATGAATTATTTTAAATACAGCTTACTCGCAAAAAATTCTCTACATTACTCGAGAATTCGTAACTGTTGGGGGAATCGAATCATCGATACAATTTTTCGGCCTCCATTAATTTAATGGGCCTTTTGAATAAAAATTTTACATTATAAACGTGTTGAAAATAAATTGAAATTTCGTCGAGAAGTCGCGATCGAGACTTGAAAATTAATTATTTTGCAGAAAAAAAATTATTTTAATCGATACGAAGCTGTTGAGAAAATTCACAGAGAACCTCGGTGTTGCCAGTTGGATCGAAAATCGTGTACTCGGCGGTTTTTGGAATAGTGGGTTCGATGTTCTGTTTCGTATTACTCGTTACTCGGCTGAAAAAATTTACAGAAAATATCATTGTTGCCATATGGATTTAAAATTGGTATTTCTTGATTTGGATTATCGAGGTCTATGTACTGTTTTATTATTATTTTTTTTGGTCGATCGGAAACCTTATCTTGCGAAAAAAATGGGTAATTATTTATCCTTAGGAATGTGCCCATGTATCGTCGATCTGATGTTATTTATCGCGTGTATACCTAGAAGATAAAACGCTATACTTACCATTTCAACGTATTTATCGAGTATTTTTTTTTCACGTTATTCTATCGCAGATATGAGTCAAGAATTAGCCATCAACTCGTACGATATTGTGAGTACATTACAAGTACTCGGTATGATGAAGTACTGGAAAGGAAAGCACATAATACTGAAAAAACCGGTACGTATGTCTGTTGCATTTAAATATACGACCGTTTCATGCCTTTACCATACCCACAACGTCGTCTATATCGTCGCCGAGTATTAGCTCCAAGGTTGTCAGATATTTTTTTACGGCGAGCTGGTTGGGTTTTTAGAAAAAAAAAAATGTTCGCTTGTGCTTGTACGCATAATAATTGAAGAATAAATGGAATGAAAAAAGCGCCGATTTTTTTCACGATTTGTTTTAAAAATGGAGTATTCGAACGAATATTTTTTTCTGTTTTTATGGGGGGGGGGGGAAGTGCATTTATTGTTTCACGTATTTTTCGCGTTATGCTGGTCGTGGATCAAAAGTAAAATATTTTTTATTATATTCGTTCTTCTATTATTTCTAAGTTATGGTAAGTAAAGACACGTATAAAGAATTCGAACTCCATAGATTCGCTCATAGAGTAAATTTTTCTCCATCGTTAGCTATTCGCAGCCACATAATTCGTTCACGCGAACTGTTACAGGAGGTGATTCAAGAATACCTGGATAAAAGAGCCAAACGAAGATATCCAGCGTACAAAGAAATAGATCCGAAGTGCTTACGATGGCACCCGCCCAATCCAGTCAATCACAATATAAACACGTCCTGAGTAAGTAGCGAAAGCGGTGATCAGCGAAAGATTCACAGCGTCGTTTCCTGACTCGCATAAATCTCGCAACTGGCCGCGTACAGCGACCACCTAAAAGACCCTCGCTGTGATATTCTTTCGCCGCGTAAGACATCCGCGTTAATCGAATTTCTAATGTCGTCTGTATTCGCAGCATTCGAAAAAAAATATACGCAATTCAGTGGACGTAAGTGGCCGAACGACGGTGCGAAAATTAGCTAAAATTTTATACGTTATTGTAATTTATATTTTTTCGGATTTTATAAATTTTATTATTTTTTGTGTAATTTTTATTTTATAACGCGATAACGTAAATCGAGTACGTTGTTTTAAATGACAATTTTTTTTTCTCTCATTTTCTTCTTTCTTATTTTATTTTTTGTTGTGAATCGTTTATGTGGGGTTTTCACGCCCTCTCTGTTGAACGTGAATTTTTACTGGTAGTTGAAATTGTTATTATTGTTATTTTAATAAATATTTGCGTTTTGTTTTTCTTTTTATTCGGCGTCTGTATTTATTGCGCTAAGTCGCATAAAGTTTACGACAAAGTTGCGTCTGAGGCTGATTTAATGGTAACATCGTGTTACCAAAGGCAGCACGAATTTAACCCGAAGATAAAAAATTGAGTGGTCATAAAAAATAAACAGGTACAAGTATACGATGGACTTTTAAAACTTAAATGCTGAAAAACCAACGTATTCGCGATTGGCAGATGAGTATTAAAGTTCGGTTTATGAGTCGTTAATTCCCCCTCTTCGATGGTTTTTAAACTCGCGCTGTCGAATTGAAGAAATAAAATTTACGAATCGCTTTGTTCCGTTGGATATGGCGGATTAACCTGAATATTATCTTAGGTTGTATGGGAAAGGTAGGCGAGTTTTTTCCACTATTTCAATAATGACTCGTTCGTTCGCAATGAAAACACATATGGAAGCCTTATAATGATCAATTTATTGAACAATAATTATGATAAAAAATTTTCGCAAATTTTAAACAACCAAAAAATTACCTATTAAAAAATATATTTATTTTACTTATTGTACCTATACAAATATGTATACTTAGTTCTTCGGTTTAAAATTGACTAAAAAATAATTACAATTTTCTTCACGACTTGAATAAATAAATAAATAAAATAATTATTTCATTCATTTTAAGCTACCGATGCTTATTATTGGTTATGTTTCTTTCAAAGCATTGTATCAGATTTTAACAAAGATTTACTCGAACTTCATTCGAGTATAGCCTTAAAATACGACTTAAATATTAGAGCCTTATTACGAGATTATTGCTTATACGAAACGGATTGTCTACCAATGGCATTCTCTTGGAAAATTTACTAAAATTATACACCTTAAGAATAAAACGCTCCCAGAACGAAGCAAATAGGCTACACCAAGTGTAATCGCACTACATAACAGCCAATTTATTAGAGATCCCAAAATCTGAAAAAAGTGATTTAATGTTCACAAGATATCGAGACATAATACATTGAATAGCTTTCAAGTTAAACGTCAGAAACTGATAAAATTAGATTGGTCGTGGTATCCTAGGTCAGTTGAAAATCAATATTATGGAAGGTACTGCTGATATCGAAACAGATACGAGTTCGTAGAATTTGAACGTCAGGTGGGTCGATTTTCTCTTAAAAATTCAACGAAAGTTTATGCTGGAAGTTTTTCACCCACAGAGCATCCCAAAATGGACGATATTAAAATTTGAAATTTTCTACAATACTTTAATTTTGAATTTAGCTGAATTAAAAAGTAAAAAATACAGTGTGTTTCGTCGTGATGTAAGTTTCCTCATGTAATGTGTACGTTCTCCCATGTGACACCCATGTAGGATGATATGCCTATCTTTCTTGCTGAAGGGGCAGAAATGCAAAACATTAAAAAATATTTTAATCACGGTAGAAATGAGTAATTTTGAAAATCTTCGTTTTGCATCCTAGGTATATGAAAACATGCTGTTAACGCCAAAATGAAGAGTATTTAATTTACTTTTATTGATAAAAAATTAGTGCCAGTTGAGGGAATAGATGGGGAATAATTATAAAAATAAATAAAAATTAAGGAAAATAATGATAATTTTTTAAGATTTTTGGCTGGTGAATTTGGAAAATGCCTGATTCACACCATTAAAAAAATTGTTCATAGACCTTCACTCCATTTCCTTTTATAAGTTCTAGGTGAATGCTCCCTACGCAGCTCTAAATGCTAAAAAAATCGTTTTCTATAAATTTTTGGTGAAAATATTTTATTGGAATTTTTACTTTCAAATTCAAGCTGGACAAATTATTTCCATCATTTTTAAAACTTTTTCATTATTCCCCCCCCCCCCCCCATTACCATTCCCCTTTACTGTCGCTGATTTTGTTGTTAGCAATATTCCATCGCATATTGGACATTTTGACTTTATTTTCATATTTTTTGGATGATAAAACGAAGTTTTTAAAAATTATTCGCATTTTTAATTACTCGTATTTCTGTCCCTTCAGCAAGTAGGGTAGGCAGAAGGCAGACAACTTTACATAGGTGTTACACGAATAAACATACACCTCTTATGAAGGACATTACATCCACATAGAACGCTCTGTATATGGTATGCATATATATTTTTCAAAAAAATTCAAAAAATAAATTTGAGCGAGTTTAAATTTTTTATCTAGTCCAAACCTTATATTTCGTTGTTTAAATATCTAGAAAATAATCGATTACCAATTTTTTTATAAATTCATGAGATCTAAAACTTTACAGTTCATTTGGAAATCATGGTATTATACCTACTTCGCATATTTCCAAATATATCGAATAAATGGATAATTTAGGAGTCAAATCGATAGTTTAAGTTAGATTTTAGCTTCAGAATATTTTTTGAGACAAGTTATGTAAATTTTCATACATCATGGGTTTCTAAAGTACATATTACATGATTTGCTAGTAAATAGCGTAAATCAAGTATTAAATAAGTGATACGTTGCAAGTTACTGAAAGGTGAGAATTTACCTTTTAATAGACAGTTTCAAAAATTATTAATAAAAATTGAAAAATAAAAATTTTACTGTAAGGGTTTTTGGCGCGCATTCCTCCATATCTCCTCTCCATTTTTTTGTTAATAAAACTACATCACATGTTTCTCATGTTGTTGCAAACGTAGTATTTCTATCGTTCATAGCTCTTGATGAAAAATTTTTCAAAACTGATAATTATTACTTAAAATACATTTTTTCAAATTACAAGTAGAATATCTCGACCCCTTCAAATTTTTAAGTAAGCAGACCACCATAATTTTGTGTAACTTGAATAGCCCTACTGGTCATATGCAGGTAGTGTGATCGAAATAATACACCCTGTATGACCCATAGGTCAATAAAAATTCAAATAACTCAAAATCTTAACGTCAAATTTTTCAAAAGATTTCCACATTAAAATTTTTTTTTAATTTTAAGAAATATTTTTACGTATTAAGTTTACTACGGAAGTGATGGCGTTTAGAAGTCATTTGGCATTCATACATCTTCCTTCTAATTTTTGAAATAAAAATTGTCCCCCCATGCTCTCTGCTGAACATATTTTACTGAAGAATCGTCTCCCTTTTCATTACAAATTGGCGTTTTGTGAATGCGAAACACCTTTTTCGAACAGCTTATGCAATTATAGCGCGTACAAAGGGCATTTAAGAAAAAGAAAGCATAAAAGAAAAGTAGTGTAAGTAAAGTCTTCGAATGCATCGAAATGAATAGTACTCATAATGTCGTTGAGCAGATATCAGGTAATGAGTATTTCTTATCGAGTATTATGTATCATGTTGTAAATGATGGAAATGGTATCTTGAAGGCGTTTTTGAAATTATTTCGGTTTCAGTGATATACACGTTGCTGCTTTTCTCTGCATCATAAAAATCTATATTAAATTTTTTGCGTCTTACTATAATTTATAAAATTTTTAATGCTATTAATTTTATAAAATTGTGGGTACCTTTCTCAAAACGCAATTAAGTAAAAATATATAATATTTTGAAGCATAAAAAATATAAAAGTTAAATTTGATAAAAAAAATTAAATATAGGTGAATAAGTATATTGTTGAAAATTTCATCAATCAAATGAATACAAAAATTATAATACAGTACAATTATTCAAAACATGATAACTTATGAAATTTGCAGTGATCTGTGGGATAGCCCATTCATATTGTATTTATACATATAATAATTGCATAATCAATAAAAATGGATAAATTAATCCATACGGTTAAGAACTCTCTTAAGATACTTCTAACGATTAATCGTATTCCATCAAAGCTCTAATGAAAGGTAAAAAATCTCCCAACCTACTAATAAAATTCTCACTACTATTTCTATTATACTTCGTCATTAGTACATATAATATGATCAATTCTTTACACAAATTCACAAGTTCAATTCTTAAATTATTCAAATTGCCATCCACTTCTTCATTTGTATCCGAATTCAAACGTTCCTGAAGGTTTGCACTCCAACAGGTGCAAGTGTGATACTCTAAACGACTAAAACACCTGGAGAAGTACAATCCTCCCAAAACGTATCCAGTAGCTGCGAATGAGTTGAACTGTATGTAACGTATCTTTTAATCAGACGAGATATACAGCAACCTCGGCATGACGACAGAAAAGCCCAACTCTGAAACCTTTTTTAAATCGTCATGCGGTGGTACATTGATTTTACAACGTTGCGAAACCGGATAAAAAAGCTCTAAATTCAATATCTTCCAAGTGATCGTGTAAGCTGACTAATGAAGCAAAACAAGTTCAAACTAAAGATTGGTTGAGACTTCTAACTAAAATAATATATGGAGCTTGAAGACTAATTAAAACCATAAACAGTATATTACAAGCCGGCAGTACAGGTATATTCTATAATTGAAGGGATTTAAAAATTATAAATGAATGCAAATCAAAAAATTTTATAAGTTAAATACTCAGTAGATATCCTTTTCAAAACTATTTCAAATTTTCGTGTGATTTTATCTAGCCAGTCTCAAACAGGTATGTTTGCATTCGTCATATCCGCTATTAAAATTATAATCTACGCTTTAAATTTTTTACAGATATTTAAATTATAGTACGATACCTGAGTAACAATCTACAACTTTCTCATGCTACAAAAAATTGCGTACACCGTGTCATCACCATCACCCATTAATTTCTATCAGCAGTGCACCCCAAAAAAAGCATCGTGTACTTTTAATCATACGAATAAGACCATATGGGCCCTTGAAAAAAAAAATTACTATTAATACAGGGAAGATTAAACACGAAAAAAATTAATTAACACCTCCCCTAATACCATTTCGCGACAGGCAATTCTGCCATTAAGTAGCTTAAAGTCTTTCACACGACTTGCTATAACAGACAGTTACCATGGTAATGTCGCGTAAGCCGGATATATTATGTCTCAAGCAAAATCAACAGTTTTAAAGGCCATTGCCATCTTACAGATTTCCTCGGAACGAGTTAAAATCGCAGTGAAGAATGAAAAAAACTTGTAATTGGTTTCAAAATGGTTATTTTGAGATGAGATTATAAATCCTCATTGATACCAAGTAATTGGGATTTTTTTTAATTAAAAAATTATATAGGTAATTAGGTATCGATTATTAGGTTAGAAGAATTGGAGATAACGTCCGCAGAAATTTTTTTCTTAAATGAGTTTTTAACATTGAATATTTTTTAATCACTGTAAATACATCATAAAATCGGTGAGACCAAATTATAAGGTCAAATGAAATTTCAAGTTTTGACGAAAAAATAATGGAAGTATCTGGTAAAAAAAACCTTTCTTCTTCTTGTTTTCAACGGCAGTTTTAGAGTATATTTCACCTCAAATATTAAACACTGAAAAAGCATCTCTATAAAACTAAAGAATCACAAAACTGAAAAGTGATGAGAATACCAAATATCGATTCATAGATCATTGGGCTCAATAGTGATCCTGAATTTGATTCACGTATTTCTGCAATAACACATGTTTAACGCTGATACAAAGAAAATAAACTCGCGAATATAAAAAACCAAGACAGATTATCGAGTGAAATTTGCTATTGCAATACGATCGCGAATTTAATATTAGCACGTACGAAAATCGCGTCACTATACCAACCGGTTGTCTATTCAAAAAAAAAAAAAATGTTATGCATGACTACAAAGAACTGCAATGGGCGGAAATTCGCGCGTGATATCTACAAAGTATAGTTTAGCGAATCGGTTTTCTTCTGTTCCCGTCGCGCGCCGATTCGAAGCAGTTATATTGGGCGATGCAACAATAACGATATACTTCTAACGTTGTATGCATTTCTAGCGATGACCACGTGTGTGCGTGTAAAATTATCTGGGGGTTTTACTTGGAATTTATGAATGTATCGGTTTTAAAGCGAATGAGTCATGCATAGAAGTAAATCGATGGTGTAGTTTGAAGAGACTCTGGAATGAGACTTTGGAAGGAAAGCCAATGCCTTTTGTGAGAGGGTCAGAGGTACTTTGGTTTATTTAATTTATTTCAAAGAAGACATACTTTTAAACAAGTTAGAGAATAACGAACGCGTTCAAATATTCAGCGCAGTGCATTTGTAACAGAGATAATGATTTTTGATTTACTTCAGTTTTATTTTTGGGAAATTCATAAGAAATTCAAGTTCTGTTTGTATCCATCAAGTTCAACTTCAAGTTTAATTGGGTGGTGCAAGTATCTTGCACTTTGGACATTTATCATCACTTAGGTATCAGGGGCCCATAGCAACTTCAATACAACAACTGCTGTACAGTTACATGAGTCGAGTGGTGTCAATAAGAGGAGCCCCTTTAGAAGCGCACTTTCATCATTAAGATTATTATTTTGATCCCAATTTCTGTCCTGTCATATTCTAAGGTCCTATATGGAGTACTCAAGGAATTCGACTCAGTAGGCCTCACAAACCCTTAAGGGCTTTTTCGACTTCTGTGTTGATGAGTTGCCGTATATACCAGTGGCCGAAGGTATAAAAAGGGGTTGAAGAAGGATTTGGAAGGATAGAGAACCCAGCAACATAGTGTACTTTGGGAGTAATGGAATAAATTCCTATTGCTCGAGTTGGTATTTTCTGGCATAGTAAAGCCCGCTCTCGTAAGCCTAGTTTATCTACACATACTTCAGCCCGGAATCCTAGAGAATGAAAGAAAGAATAGATATGGCTTAATGAAATAAGAAATAATGCAAGAGGTATCTAAGAGTGCCTCAGATTTGCCAGGCCGTATTGGCTAGATATAAATCCCGGACGAGAGTACAAATCCATGTTCATCTAAAGAAAAATCAAGCTCAGTTCCGGATCAAAAATCAATTTGTTAAACGAAGAAATCCCAAGCAAAAAACTCTCCTCAACAAAACTGAATGAAAAAGAGAAAAGGACATGAGAAATTTAAAATTAGGATTATTCCTGAATAGAATGAAAACTGCAATAAACTTAATTGAATAAGTGGTTCACCTTCAATCTTAAGTTCATTTTCAAGTACCTACTCAAGTATTCATATAGGAAGATAGTTAGCTTCATGAAAAATTTAGGAAAGATAATCAAGAAAAAATTCGAGTTTAGTTCTAATTCGAAAGTCACCTTTGGTAAAGAAAAAATACCGAGCAAACTTTTCTAGATAGAATCGAACGAGGAAAAGAAACGGCATAAGTAGTTCTAGTTCGCGCATTTTGCTGTTCAGTGAGATGAAACTAGAATTTAAACTTAGAATCCTTCATTATTCTTAAATAAAACAAAGTGAACTTAACCTAAATTTACTATAATGAACTTAACTGAAGAAGTGTTTTCTTTTTGAATCTTAAGTTCATTTTAAAATTCCTATCCATATAGGAAACTAGTAAGTTTGATGAAAAATTTAGGAAAGATCATCAAGAAAAAAGTTCAGTTCCAGACTAAAATTCAAGTTGGTTAAACAAAGGAATTCCTAGCAAAAGCTCTTCTAAAAGGGATTAAATAAAAAGAGAAAGGGAGTGGCAAGTTTTTTTTTTAAGGAACTTAACTTCAGTATCTCAAGCCAGCATATTTTAATATTTAATGAAGTAGAACTAGGATTTAAACTTAGGATTCTTCACAAATAAAACAAAGTAAACTCAACCTAAATGAACTTGACTGAAAAAGCATTTTCTTTTTAAAATCTTATGTTCATTTTAAAATACCTATCCACGTAGGAAGCTGGTTAGTTTTATTAAAAAATTTAGGAAAGATCATCAAGAAAAAAGTTCAGTTCTAGACTAAAATTCAAATTGATTAAACAAAGGAATTCCTAGCAAAAGCTCTTCTAAAAGGGATTGAATAAAAAGAGAAAGGGAGTGCCAAGTTTTTTTTTAAGGAACTTAACTTCAGTATCTCAAGCCAGCATATTTTAATATTTAATGAAGTAGAACTAGGATTTAAACTTGGGATTTTTCTCAAATAAAACAAAGTAAACTCAACCTAAATGAACTTGACTGAAAAAGCGTTTTCTTTTTAAAATCTTATGTTCATTTTAAAATTCCTATCCACGTACGAAGCTAGTTAGTTTTATTAGAAAATTTAGGAAAGATCATCAAGAAAAAAGTTCAGTTCTAGACTAAAATTTAAGTTGATTAAACAAAGGGAATTCCTAGCAAAAGCTCTTCTAAAAGGGATTGAATAAAAAGAAAAAAGGAGTGGCAAGTTTTTTTTAAGGAACTTAACTTCAGTATCTCAAGCCAGCACATTTTAATGCTTAATGAGGTAGAACTATGATTTAAAGTTAAGATTCTTCCCAAATAAAACAAAGTAAACTCAACCTAAATGAACTTGACAAAAAAAGCGTTTCTTTTTAAAATCTTATGTTCATTTAAAAATTCCTATCCACGTACGAAGCTAGTCTGTTTGATGAAAAATTTAGGAAAGTTCATCAAGAAAAAAGTTCAGTTCTAGATTAAAAGTCAAGTTTGTTAAAATATGAAATTCTTAGCAAAAACTCTTCTAAACTGGATTGAGTGAGGAAGATAAAGGGAGTGGAAATTTTTTAGGGAACTTAACATCAGTTCAAGTTATTACATTCTGATGTTCAATGAGGTGGAACTAGAACTTAATTGTACACTGTACAAGCTTTTCTTCTTCAATCAATTTTTATTTCTAAACATCAATTATTTTACATATTTTTAAACGCTGATACACTAGATTTTTACTTGTATCGCTGCGTTTACAAATTTGGGTTTCCTAACTCGCCCGTCAAACTTGTATCCTTTGGGTTAATGGGATCATGTTTAGTTTCATTTCTTAGAATAACTCAAACAGATTCTACTTCTGTTCTGAATTTCTCCATTATTCTTGAATTTTTTGACTAGAAAACCAATTCTAAGGACAAGTTAGCGCACTTGAAAATTTCCAATGAGTAAGAGGGATGTGGGAACTTTGGTTTTTTTTTTCGGTACCATGTACATCATTTCACGTTTTCTGCAAAATTGTTTTTTGTTTTTTTTCGCTTAAATCCTTTCTTGACGTAGCATAAGTGGAGCACTTATTTCTTAATATTCGCAAATTGATCAGTATTTGAGTGTTTTTCATTTGATGTTTCCAACACTAGAATTTTTACAGCAAACAATGAATGCCTTCGATATCTTTGAATAGGCAATTATAATAGCAGACCTTTTCGTCATAACTTGAAGCTAGTGTTGGATGGTTAATTGGATTAATAGCGTTATTTGTTTCCTTACTCCTCTACGACACTTCTCATATGTTCGTTTAGTTGGCACGTTTATAAATATTGCTGTATTCTGACGTGCACGACTTATCGATATGGCACGTATTTATGATGCCAAAGCAATCGCCACTAAATAACAAGAAATATACGTAAGTAAATCAGTTAGCATCACTTCCATTACCAAAATGCATTTGGTTTCGTGACTCGCCATAAGAGAGTACCGATTACAAGATGAAATAATGGCTCTGCCAGCCCCCGACGGAGGTTGTACATCTCACAGAGGGGGCAAAAAATCGCCGTATGTACGCGTATAATTTATACGCGCAATTTTCAGTACAAGTACCAGATTAGCATATTTGTGGCGAGGTAATTGCGTCGATGCTGATTTATAGCTCGCGTCTCGAGCATGTTATAGGAAACGCGAACTCGTTGCACTTTCCCTTTTACCGTTGCGTTTGGTAACCCATGTCGGCGAGAAAAATTCGCGCGACTGTGTTTTGGTATTCACAGCCCAAGCCACGCCAATAAACCGGTTTCGCGTCCGTTACATTGTATGGTAGCTTTTTCGTACAATTACAATGTTCCACTCGTCTCGCTGTTCAGTTAGCTACGACGAACCAAATGCAAGGCGGAGTTTAAATGCAACCAGCGACGAATACACATCAACGTCAAGTGTTCCCTCTACTCATGCAGTGCTCTATCGTTTTGCAATAAATGCACGTGGAGCTTTCGCGACAAGAAGGTCAGTCCGTCAAGGACGCCACGTGCCATCCTCGTTGCATTGCGACGTTGATACGTAAATGCACTAATTTCGTCCCCCTCTTAGTCATATTTGTGTCATATAGAAACAAAAAAAAAAAGATAAACGACAATGCGATAACGATAAGAAACTCGGTTGTTCGTCTCCGACTCACCATTTTGGCAAACAAGGAGGTCGATTCGTAACACCGATACGTAGAAGAAAGGAATCGCAGACTCGACTGTTTTCGCAATTCCGATAATTTCAGTAACTGAATACGATTTGCACTGTAAGTCCATTGAATCAAATTTTGTCACAGTACGCGCTTTTTGTCTTCATCAGATTGGCTAGCCGTTTCAATATCGTGGGAAAACGGTACTCGGTTGTTTCAGCCTGAAAATTAATTACAATGTTGGCTCTTACTATGATAGTATCTTTCCTCATCGATAGCCAACCTCTGAAGAATATTAAAAATTTATCTTAAATGATATTTATCATGTACATTTCATGGTTTCATAGAAGAAAAAAAATTTATTCATTTATTAGGATTTACAAAATGATATAAATTGAAATAGCAGGAGTCACCACTTTTGGACCCAGGTAAAATGATTTTTGAACCCTCAAAATAAAATTTAAGTAGTTAAAAAAATCCCTGATACCTTTCCATCATTTTTAGATATTATTTCATTTATTTTTAGTATTTTTCAGTTCATTTTCATTATTTTTCATCTTTTAACATTTTTCACATTTTTTATTTTTGATCATCATTTGAGAGGGGGAGAAGAGCTTCTTTTTTGCTATTTTCAAATAACAGATTATAAAAGAAAATTTTAGTTGAAAATTAAAAAATATACATAACATTTTTAAAATAATTTAGATGAAAATCACAAGAATCACCTCCTCTGCTAGAATAATTTTTGAGCCCTCAAAATTGAATTGAAATGTCATCAATTTTTTTTTTTGAAATTTCGATCATTTTTGTTTTTTTTTTTTCATTTATCTTGTCTTCTTTTTGGCACTTTTTCGTCTTCTGGCACTTTTGATTTTGTTTTTCATTTTGCAACTTTTTTATGTTCGGATTTTTTATCATTTTTTTTACTTCAGTTATATTAATGATGAAAGAAAGTTCGATTTGAAAATTAAAAATACATAATTACATACTAAAAATTATTCAAAATAATTTGATGAAAACTGCAGTCATTATATTTAGGTCCGCGAGGAATGATTTTTTTTTATTGTGCTGTATGCTATCACTCGGGTCGCTGGTACATTTGTTAAAAACTAGTTGCAACAGATTTTAAAACCATCCTCAAACAAACTCAGATCAATAAAAGCAATTTCAAATACTTAGGTAACCTCATTCCGCTCAAAGCGGTGGGAAGAAGTGACTTTGTGCCGCCTTCGCATCGTCCATACATGATTTTCTCATTCTTACTTCCTGACCAAATCTCCTGCTCCTATATGCGACAACTGCTCCTCCCTTATCTCAGTTAATTGACTGTCCTAAATACGCATCCCAGCGCTCCCACCTATTCTTCCTCTCACCCTTCAACAACTACTCGCAGACGATGAAACTACTTTGAAAAACCTCATGAAGTTCTCAAAGCCACCAATATCCTCCCCCAAATTTAGTCCTTCCCTTAACTCGTGCCTTTGGCCAATGTAGCAGTACAGGGCACGTAAATTAAACAAGTAACAAGTAAGTAAAACCTTCACAACTACTTGAAATTTATGAAAAAATTGTTGGTGATTTTAATCATTTTCGGTTATGTTTTTCATGTTTATTTTTGTTTTTTATAATACTTTTTCGTCTTCTAACATATTTTGATTTTTCCTTGATTTTTGGGGAACTTCTTCTATGTTGGAATTTTTTGCGATTTTTTAATAAAGATTGTGAAAGAAAAATTTACTTGAATATAAAATATACCTATTAAATTTTCAAATTAATTAAAATCGCAAGAGCCATCATATTTGAGCCTCAATAAGAATGATTTTGAAAACTCAAAAGTGAACTGAAATATATTAAAAAAACATAATAATTTTTTTTTTTTTCCTGTTTTTTACATTTGTATCTATTTTTTTTTATTTTTTTATTCTGCATATTTTTCGCCATTTTTTTTTTTTTGAACCGTACGTGTACAGCAGCGAGGCTAAGGCACGGGCTCTTATTGTCTTTTGTTCCTGCTAAAGTAACTGGAACAGGCCTGAGGAGGTTATGAAATAAAGGAGAGTGCGGATTATCGTTTCGTTGTCTTGGAGAAGGAGTGACAGTGAATCAGGCAAGTTTAATCGCTGTCTTGTCAAGTGAAATTTGGCGCACTGCATGAGAAGATGGTGGACAGAAAGTTACACATTACATCGGTCGCAAAGGAGCTGGTTCGCGTGAGAGGAGGTAAGAGTGGTTCAAGTGACTGTGTCCGATTCTCAGTCTACATAAAAGGACTTCTTCCTTCCTCTTTTTGTGTAAAGAAGTGTTCCAGAGTTTAGTATTGATTTAATCAATCTGAGTTTAATGGAAGGTGGAATATGCGACCATATGTTTGACCATTTGACGGCTACTCTATTTTGATCGTTGCTTTGAAGTCTGCGATAGGTAGTGGTATATGAGGAAAAGGAAGGCAGAGGGAGGCTTCTTTAGCTGCGGAGTCGGCATGTTCATTTCCCAAATACCTTTATGTGCTGGAATCCAAACAAAGGTGATTTCGTGGGGAGTTTGAGATAGAAGTTGGATTATCTCTTTAGCCAGGGGGTGTTGGTGCCTGTCTTTGAACTTTGTTAAGCATTTCAATGCCGATAGGGAATCTGAGCAGATTAGAATTTGTGAATAGTCGTGTATGGCAGTCTCTAAGCATAGCTTAATCGCAAATAACTCTGCAGAAAATATACAAAATGTGGGTGGTAGGGAGAAGCGAAAAAAATCTTGATTAGAGCTATATACGGCGCATCCTGTGCCTAGGTCAGTTTTTTAGCCATCGGTGAAGAAGGTAGTGTGTGCGGGGTATTGTGAGAGCAACTCCGAAAATGATGAAAGCATTACCCTTTTAGGGGTATATTTCGTCAAATCAGTTGGAGTCAGATCAATATTTACACCAAGCTTTAAACAGTCAGTAAGGAAAGAGAATTCTCTTGGAAAATTAAAAATATATTATTCATAAAATTTTACTTGCTTATACTTTTTACATTAATATGCTATTTTTGGTCATTTCAGTCATTTTTGTATGCTTTTCAATAATTTTTTGTCACATCATGTTTAGACCACTACATTATCTTCAGAAATCTATTTTTTTTTTCAATTTTGAAATTTTTTACGTTTTTGACTGTTCTTTTTTTGGTTCTTTTATTTTGAATATTTTTGTCATTTTGAAGTATTGTAAGCCTATTTTTTTTTCAGCTTCTTTCAACAAATATTACAGTCATGTTTTTTTCGGAAAAGAATGATTATACTTGTATAATGTAATATAACAACCATGAAAAAAGGATGAAAAAGTGAAAAATACAACCCTAATTTCCTTTCCCTTCTCCTGCCATTTTATTACACGACTGACGTCATCAACTTGAAAAATTGCATTTCGCGCCACACAATGTTGATAATTTATGCTTCCCAAATTTTACACTCGGTTATATTTAACTCTGTAATATAGCAATAATTTACAACGAAAATAAAAGTCCGAACATTTAAACCTTGACTAAAAGAATTCACCAACAAAGCAATTTTCACGAACGTAAAAAACCTTGGATCAATTAACGCGACGATTAATTAATTCGCGTATTCCTAGTATGAGTTTCAAATTACGGGAAACCCATCACCCACGCATTTGATTGCATTTCGCGACTTATCAAATCACGAATTTGCAGCACTCGTGAAATTTCCCATCACCGTTGCAAAATGAAGCTGGGTGTGAGAAATAGCGCGATCCCACGTTTGCACTGGGAGATAAGGTGAGAAAAATTTTTGTCAACTCGTTAATACCGATGGCGTGTAATTTATCTACGTTTATAGGATTTCTCGTAATTTAAAAAATTACACCGTTGAAAACAATTCACGTACGTATCGGTGGTTTGTTGTAAATTAAAACAATCAGATAACGCGGCTAAAATTGTAACACGTTATAATGACTTAGGCTTTGGCACGTAGCAATACATGTTCGCAATTACGCGGGCGGAAAATACCGGGAGTAATTTTCATCTCCGTGTCTTCATTAAATAAAAGCATATTAGCGCGAATCGCAATCCATTGTCTGAACTCTTCTGGTGAGCGCCAATGTAGAATCCATTTGTATAAAATCCATTTGACTGCCTCCTTCGAAACACAGATCATACTTCTATGTTGATTAGGAAACGTTGAACCCTGTTGTACTCGTAATTGTAAGTTTCTGTTCCACTTGCACACGCAGAAACGCCTGCAGTGACGTACTAGGCATTGCTGCCAAAACGTACAGGGTCCTGAGTTTGCGAATTACAAGAAGTCGAAATTTTATTTCATCATGAGTCCATAATTAAATATAACAACGGTCCGAAATAAAGGTATAATTCTTTCCACTCGATAGTTCGCCGCAGTGGGTTATAAAATTGACGATAATGTGTACGAATATTCTATCATTTTTCTGTTCTATTATTCTTTTGTAATGCTTATATGATGAAGAAAGCTTTGAATACAATCGCAAAAAGCAAATAATAAGGCTATTCCTCATCTCAGTGGTACAGGCTATAAAATGTAAGTTGCGCGCTCTAAAAAAACGTGCACAGAAGCCGAACTCGTAGAAGCCCTCGAGTTTATTGTGTTAAAATAACAAACACCCACATACTTGTCATAACTGCGTGGCGTAATGAAATCTAGGTATTCAATTCAAAAAATTGTACATTGTATAGAATCCATATTGAGTTAGATATTTCATCTCGCTTGTAGATTGAAAAATCGTTACAGTTTTGTATCTTTAGATTCAAAGTTCTGCAAACAAAAAATTCATTTATGTAATTTTAATGAAAATTCAAGGAAACAGTCGCATAAAATTTCTTACATGTTATGAATGTTAGGTTCATTTATAAAATTAATTTATCTCATAATGTTGAAATTATATCACCTACATACAGAAATTTTAAACAATAACGAAAGTACAATAGTCCAGCTTTTCACATTCCTAAAAAATAATCAACTCTTTCCACAAATCTAATAAATCTAAGCCGTGTCTCTGGCCATTGTAGCAGTTCAAGGCACGTTAATGGAAAAAAGTAAAATAAGTATAATGAAATGACACAAATTCAATTCAAAAATAAAAATTTTACATGCTCCTGGGCTTTTGATTAAATTTTAATTTACTCACTAAAATTCTACGGAGGTAATTTTTTTTTTTTGGTGAATTTTGCCACATTTTTTATCACTTATTTTATTATTTTTAATTTCTTTTATTACTCTTTTCCCATTAGATACATTCTCACTTTCTTGAAAACATTTTTTTAGCTGAGTTTTTAACAAAACGATAGCTATTACAGCCTACCTGATTTGGGAAGGGAAGGTCGGGGGAGGGTGGGGTCTTCAAATCTTTGCGTTTCAGACCATTTGTAATCATCTGGCAAATGTCCAACTTTTTGGTACATATATATTTTTTTCCCGCACGCGTAGCGCCGGCGAGTATCCATAAAATTCGCTCAAAATTTGGTGAGGAACTCTTCTTGAAAATGCGCAGAAGTATTTTTTTTGTTTTTTCGAAAAATTTCAAAATGGCGGATCACTCAAATTTTGAGGGGGCTGGAGAAGAGGCAAATAGCTCAAATTTTTCGTTTTTGATCTCATATGAAAAAGTGAGTCACGGACAACAACATATTTAAATTTCAGCTTCCTAAGTGCATTTTGAGGCGAGTTAGCAAAAACCTGTTTTTGAGGAAATTGCGTTTTTTGTGTCACTCACTTGCGCAGGCGGGTGTGGATAAAATTCGCTCAAAATTCGGTGAGGAACTCTTCTTGCAAATACGCAAAAATAGTTTTTTTGTTTTTTCGATAAATTTCAAAATGGCGGATCACTCAAATTTTGAGGGGGCTGGAGAAGGGCAAATAGCTCAAATTTTTCGTTTTTGATTTCATATGAAAGAGTGAGTCACGGATACTAACATATCCAAATTTCAGCTTCTTAAGTGCATATTGAGAGGAGTTAGATCAAAAAACGGCTTTTTGAGGAAGTTTTGAGTCATGAAATTTCTTGAATCTTCCATATCTCCCCACCAAATCAAGTTAAAGAGGTCAAATTTTGTGTGTGAGGTTAGTTGGTGACCACAATATGACCTCTTGAATTTGGATCAAAATGGATTCAAAATGGCGGATTATCAAAATTTTGAGTAGAGCTTGAGGAGCCTCAAGTTGGTAAAAATGTAATTAATATGAATTCATATGGTTATTGGGATAAGTTGTATACTATATCCCGAATTCACTTCCATACATGATGTTGGAGGGGGAAGGCGGGGTTATCAACCTAAAATAGTGGTGGGGGTACAGGAGGGGTCGAAAATTTTTTATTGCTGTGTCATATGATAAAATGAGCCCAAGTGACAAACGTATTTTGATTTTAGCTTCCTCAGTGATTTTGGAGGGGAGTTAGAGCAAAAAACGGCTTTTGGAGGGGAAATTGCTGCAGGAAATTTCATGAATCTTCCATATCTCATCACCAAATCGGCCTAGAATGGTCAAACTTTGTGTGTAGAATTAGTTTGTGACCAGAATATAACTACTTAAATTTTGAGTCAAAATGGATCCAAAATGGCGGATTATCATGATTTGAAAATAATTTGAGGACCCTCAAATAGTTATAATTTGAGAAATATGTGTTCGCATGATTATTTCATGGCAAGAAATACTACATTTGTGCCAAATTCAACTTCTTAAGTGTTTTTGGAAAGGATAGGGTAGGGGTTTTCAGACTTGGTATTGGGTGTGGCCTGTAGTCATGAACGGTTAAGCAAGGTTATTAGTAAATCAAAACAAGCTCCAGTTAAAAACTCAGCTCCAGTAATGCGGCATGGCTGCTTACATTTTTTTTTCTATTTTTATGATCATTTTTGTATTATGTACTTTTCTTGACTGTTTATTCAGTTTTTTGATTCAATTTTTTATTCTCGAATGTTTTTTCATTTTTAACGTTATGTTCATTTTGAGTTGGAATTTTTTTCATTTTTAGAACATTTTATTAAATCGATTATTTGTTGTATTATTAGATATTTTTTATTTTAGATATTTCCGTTCATTTTCGTATATTTGTTCATCTTCTTTCGCATTTTTGGACATTTTTTTTTTCGTTTCGAATATTACTTTTTTTTAGATATTTTTGAATTTTTAGGCACATCTTCCATTTTGAATTTCTTTTTTCTTCTTTAAATTAGGTTTTCATTTATGGAACAATTTTTCATTATTGAATAATTTTTCATTTCGAAAATTAAGTTTTTATTAATTTTTTTATTGATTTTTTTATTCTTGAACAATTTATTAGTTTTTTCTTCTTTTTTTTTCAAAATCAATTTTTTACACTTTTGAGTCAATTTCTAATTTTTGAATCGTTTCTATCTCATTTTTGGGCATTTTTTTCATATCGCTTATAAAATACATGAATGTACTTTCATACTAAATGATAAAATAAAATTTATCAAATTCCTACCAAGCACAACTGACGCCTTAGTAATATAGACAGGAAACATCTACATTCTGCGGAAGTCCCAACAAAAAATAAATCGAGAAATATTATTCCATTAATATTTTACTTTTAAAAAAATATAATAATATTAATCTCAATAACCATTCGAACGATTCGTTTATCAAAGCCATTAAGCACTATTGCAAATAGCTCCGCCTTCATTTTTATCAGTAATTTCAATATGCTATTAAATTCAAAGCGCTAATACTAACGACCTTCTCGTTTTCACTCGCTGATAAAGCATATAGGCTTGTTTGGCGATAACGATAACCACTGGTTTTACTTGATGTTATTATAATTTAGCGTTATTTTTTATTTATTTATTTTATAACACATAAGAACGGCCACAGCTTCGGTATAAGGACAATTTGCTACTGCGCCCCTTAAAAAAGCCTCTTTATTTACAAATTCTACTTTTATATGAACTTACGTATACGGATTTACTCGGGTTGTTGACCTTATGATCGTAATAAGCGACGGTATATATGATTGAACGAGCGGCTGCGTTGGTTTCGCATCTATGAGCAATGCGCGCGCATCAAGGATGGAAAAGTCCTCGAAATTTAAAAATTAGATTTACAAATCGACGATAAATTCGTCCCTACTCGTATACAAATTTATCTTATTATATAAATTTTGCACGTACGTTGTGAGCTTGGAGTAGGTCACTTTTTATGGCCGATATTATAACAAGTTTATTAAAATTTTCCTTATCGTTGTTTAATTTATTTACTCAAGTATTGATATTAATCTCATGTTTAACCAGGTTCATCGACTCGTAGATTAAAAATAACGTGATTCTTTCTTTGCGATGTTTGCTTTCTGTTAATGATTACGTGAATGAATGTAATTAAGTATAGATATCATTTTAAAAACCTAAGACAACGTTTGAAATTTTGAGCATGCCAAGTAATGGTTTTTTTCTTCGTCGTTGCTGTTTTGAAGTGTGAGAAAAATCAAGAAAAGTAACGAGTAGCAAGTATGAAAAATTATTCGCTTCGAAGGAGTATGAAATGCTCATTATAATTTTTTGACGAGTTTTTGATAAAAACGGTGACTATTACAACCTACTTAATTTGGGAAGGAGGGTTCAGAGTAGGAGAATTTTTATATCTTGCGTTCAAATAAATTTGTAATTATAAGAAAAAAAAATCGCTCAATTGTTAGAAGGTTGTTGTTATTTTTCTTGTGCCACGTAATGTCGCAACTACGTCAGAAGCATGTGATGAATCCAGAAACGTTATTAGGAATGGTAGAATAGCCTGGTTGTTATCAAGTATGTCGGACGGATTTTTCGAAATGTAAAGATGCTTTAATTTTTAACCAATTTCAAAATGGCTTTCATTCAAATTTTGAGAGGGGATAGAAGGGCACCCAAAACTTCTGAATTTTCAATCGTGACGTCATATTATTGTGAGTATAATAGGGACACCAAAATTTTCGAAGTGCTTTTTCTTCAGTTATTTATATGAATATAATTAACTTTGTATTAATTTCAAATTATAAAATAAGTTTAAATATTTTAATTTATTTAATTATTTTTCATAGATTTAATTCATTAATAATATTTTTTATGACTGGTTTATTATATAATTTTTATAAAAATCGAAATTTTATTTTAATTAAAAGAAATTATTTTATAATTTTTAATTTATATATTTTTTTTTTTTGAATTTAAATAGGCCTTCTTATGTTAATTTGGACAAGAGTTAAGCAAAAAATAGCTATTTGAGAAGATTTCGAGTCATGAAATTTTTTCATTCTTCTATGTTGTTTCACCGCATCTATTTAGAAAGCTCAAATTTCGTGTATTAGGATAGTTAATGACTAAATTACGGCCATTTGAATTTCAGTTAAAATGGATTCAAAATGGCGGATTCTCAAATTTCAAGAAAGGCTTGAGAATCCTCGAATATGTCAAACTTGATGATCATGAGCTTTATAGTTTAATTTATTTACATAATTTGAATAACTGATTATTGGTTTTTGTACTGCAGATAAGAATTATGTGAACCATTTGCCAAACCCACTTTCATAGATGATGTTAAAGGGATAAGGAGTAGTTATTGCCCTAAAAGTGTAGGGGGGAACGCTCGTTCAAATTTTTAGATTATGGTTTCATAGAACAGAATGAACACAAATTACCAATATGTTCGAATCTTAGCTTTCTAAGTATGTTTTGAGGTGAGTTAGAGGGAAAAATTACTTGTGAAGGGAAATTAAATGAAGAAATTTCATAAACCGTTCATATCTCTTCATCAAATGCACTTAAAAAGCTCAAGCTTCGTATGTAGGGCTCGTTCGGAACCAAAATATGATTCCTAGAATTTGGATCAAATAGATTCAAAATGATGGATCCTAAAATTTTAAGGAAGGCTCGAGGATCCTCAATTACCTGAAATTTGATAGATATGAATACCAGTGGATAATAAGTTCTACATATACAATTTGAACTACTTAAATTATTTTGGAGGAGATAGGAGATGATTTCAGCTTTTGTACTGATCGTGAGTCCTGTGAATAAATTAACAATATTATCTACAAATCTGAACAAACGTCCATTAAAAACTCAGCTCCAGTAATGCAGCATGGTTGCTTACTTCTTTTTTCTTTCGTATTCGAATTAATAGGTTGAAAAAAATTCCTCTGTGGGAATAAATTTTCGAGTCTTAAAAATATACCATCTCCAGAGCCCATAAAATTCAATGCATCTATGTACAGCTCACGAGTAGTAATAAACCAAGAAGGTCGAATTATTCCCCTCACATTGTTCACTAGTACCATCGAATCCGATGAAATTCGCGTAAACCGACACGATACTACGGTACAAGAGAAAGAAACAGTTGTAGTTTTTTTTGGCGAATAAAAAAAGAAGAAGAAAATTATCGACTAAACGCGAACGCGACGATAGTAACGGAGCAATGACCTAACTCAATCGCAACCGCCATGTACCGAGTCTCTAAACGTATGATATCGCGAATGCCTACTCTCCGTTCCCCCTGAAAACGAGCCGCGCATAGTCTTTAAAGCTTCAACGTAACGTCTGTACGATTCAGCGTCCTATCCCGCCAGCGACGCTTTCACTGAATTTGGCAATCGTAAATAAGAGTAAAAATGGGCAATGTTAGAAAGATTGAGTCGTCTACACGGCTCGTTCGCGATGTTGAATATTTTAATTAGGATACCGTTCTTTTATTCGACAGCAGCATTTTTCAATAGCGACAACGTCGTTGGCAATTCATTCATTAAAACGTGCTTCACAGCGCGCGTTTGTTTATCATCGGCTCATTCATGAAGGAGGAAATCAAAGGCGAGCTTTTACAAAGCAGGTGACGCGCCCGCGTACAATCCACGCATTCCATCATGTACAGGAAACTGCGAAGACGCTGAATAACGAGTAATTCGCCCAGAGAAATCTTCTAATGAGTAATTTCAACCGAGCCACATCTATTTCACACGTGGTGTCCGATTTACGCGCAGTAAGTGTCAGGCGACGTATAATAGAATGCGACGGGAACCCATCAGCTGTTTTTAATGAATAAAATATCTCTCAAGGTGAATCGAGATTCGAGAATAATGCATGTCTTAATTCCGCCATTATGGATGCATATTTTTATCTTTTTAACTCCAATTTTGGCGTTCTACAATGTGCAACAATCAAAATTTATATTACATTTATCAATTTTGATGCAACCATTTTCTTCATAATTGTGCATTACAAGGGCAAACTCACCTCATCGTAATTCTTTATTATTTCTTTCTTGTTGTACATCCTTGAGAAAATTGTGTTCATCTGTAGGATGGTCACATCACTTCAATACCGCACCTCCGTTCCATAGATCCATTACTTAGTGCTTAGATATTGAAAATTCTTTAAGCTGAAAAAAATTCGGGTAAGTAACGAGAACAAATAGATAACTAGGTATCTATGCGAATTAGTAGTGCACTACCTCATGTAAGTAAATTTAAAACACTTTTATTTCTTTCATTTTTGAAATTCCTCACTTTTGAGCGATCTTTGTACGTACTTATCTATTTTGGTAGTGGTAATGGTAAGTTTTTATCTTTGACTATATACTAGATGGACCGAGTTACGTGTAGGAAAACTGCGGTGAAACATTACATGCATCAGAGTTGGAACACTCGTTGCAACTTTATATCTTGCGCATGCCTGAAGTCCTTTATCACATTCATGTTATTCTGATTCTAAGCAGTACTATCGATGTCCCCTTGCCGCACTATTAGCGCGAAATAAATTTGCGCATGCGCATTTAGAATTTAGTCACGAGTGTTCTGAGAAAATTTGTTGCTAGCTCGGTCCATCAAGTATATAGTCAAAGGTTTTTATAGAGTATTTATAATGACTGGTCTATGTTCTAATTGGTCATACATCACGCCTGTAACAACCAATCAGCAAGTTGGAATGTGGTAAATTTACCTCGACTAACTCGTAAAATAAAAACACAAATCAGCTGATGATTCAAATCACAAACGAATTTTAGTCGTTCACTGAAAACTGAACGATATTATTTAGGAAGGTAGAAATGAAACTACCTACATTTTATCATATTCTAGCGTTATGATTGGTCATTACGCGCGTAACATATGACCAATTAGAACATAGACCAGTCATTATAAATACTCTATGTCTTTATGCTGTAAGATGTCTGCATTGCTTTCCTATTTCGTAGTGCTACCCATTTGTGTACAGTGGTTGATTTCCACGATTACAGTATTTATTTTACAATACTTTTAATTAATCTACCAGAATAACAAAAAAACAATAACTACTTTTGAGGACTTGAACATTTATTCTGAACAGTTGAAAAATGAGAAAATTATCACTTTCAAGTATTAGGTATTAGTCGAAGTAGATAGATATAAAAAGCAGGTCACTTCATACCACTCCAAATTTTCAACTTTTATTCGTCATGTTTTTGCGTCACAAAGTGAAAAGCACGAGCTCTTATAAGGTCACTGTTTGGGTGTTTGTCGTTAATTTACCTCATTGGCTGATGTTGCTGGCCAACCCGAATATCCGTCAAAAAAATCAAAATAAATGTACTTTGTGATGTCATAAAGCAACGCTTTTTTTGGTGACCAGAAAAGTAACGTAACGTACTTTTTATATTCATCTACTTTGGGTATAGAGCTAGCACTTGAATAAAGAAGCCCTATTAGTGTTACCATATGTGCAGTATCTCTCTTATGTCAACTGTAACGAATTATACTACACAATAGAAATGAGAGGAATTTTTAGCCGAGTTTTTAATTTAAAAAAAAAAAGGATAGATATTAAAGCTTTCCTGATTTCACTAAAAAAGGTCAAGGAGGGTGAGGTTTTAAAATCATTGCATCTCAGATTAATTTGTAATCATATGGCAAATGTTCAAACTTTTGGCATAGGTACTGAATTAACATAGACAGATGTTATAGTTCGGGAATGTAACACATGAGCGCTGTAGTCATGAATAAAGTGGCTTGCGGTTATGTTATGAACTTCTTACGCACTACCAACTTAAAGGCTAAAGCTGATGTAATAAAACAATAATGAAGGAATGTATTGTAATGCCTGATGATGCCGTCGACGACGGCGAAACGTTGCTTTTCATTTTTTTCGTTTTTGGGAATTAAAATTTATTTACGAGATTGCGTTTTTCCTTTTTGTTAAAATCTGAATAATAATGAAGGAAGTTCGTAGGTAATAAATAGAGGAGAAAGACAATGTATGTTTTCGTAAGTATACGTTGTAAATATCGAAAAAGTAATTAGGATAGTATACTTAAAGAGAAACATACGAAGGTAGCTATATAGGTATATATCGCTCAAGATTTGGAACGACACTCTTTGTGGAATTACACAAAATTAATTTTATTTTTAATTTTGATTTACTTCAAAACCTCAAACTTTGAGAAAGGATGGAGGATGATTAGCAGCTCTAAACTTTCATTCGTTGTTTTACATAAAACTGAAAGAGTGAGTTGAAAACACTCACATATCGATAGATGATGTAAGGTTGGGCGAGAGTAAAAGGGTTTTCTTCGAATTGTGATGGAAGTGAATAAAAAATGAAAAATTGCCGGTTACTGTGTCATATAGTTAAGTGAGCCCAAACGACTAACATATTCAAATTTCAAATTTTCAAGTAAATTTTGAGGACAGTTAGAGAGAAAAATTGTTTTCGGAGGAAAATCAGGCCAGGAAATTTCATAGATTGTCTTCATCTCCTCACCACATGTCAGCGCCGGATTAAGCATTTTTGCGCTGTACGCACCAAAATTCTGCCGCCCCTGAATTTTTTACTCCATGTCTCTAGTCCTTTCCCAATTTTCTGATTATCTTAGTTTTATAGAAGAATAAAAAATTGAAGCAAATTTTTTGGCTGAAAAACTGACACAAATGAACATTTCAACTCAAACGTAGGTATCATTTATTAATTTATATTTTTTTGGTAAAAATTTGCCGCCCTACCCATGTGCGTAGTATGCTTATATGGTAATCCGGCACTGCCACATGTACTTGGAAAGCTGTCACTTCATTTGTGAGGTTTGAGTGATACACTGACTACACTGTATCCATCCTAAGAAATATGAATAGTGTAGTCGCAATCAACTTCCGAGACTTCAAATTTCCCAAAATTGGTCTTAAAACATGTTTGAAACTTCATTTTTTGCAATTTACGTACATGAAAAGTATGTAAGATATAATGGAATTTATAGTAATAAAAAATTGTTTAGAACAGTATTATGATTTAATTTGGGTAAGTACTCTCCTTTCAAAGTAGTCTTTTATTCGTAAAACCCAAATTTTCACCTTTTTCAAAACCTTTCCAACTTTGTAATAAATAATGAATGTTTTAAAAACAACCGAATAAGTAATAATAATAATAAAAAAAAAGTATAAATAGTTATCTTTAAAAGTTTTCATCACTATCGTCATTGTTCTTCAAGTTATCATATTAATTGAACCTAAACTTATTAAGTCATGAATGTCCTACAGTTTTCGGATTTAGATGCGGCCCTATGAACTATGAAGCACATAGGTGTATATACTTAATTACTATTCATGATTTATGCTGATCTTGATTTTTTATTTTTAAAATTACGATACTATAGGTGCGATAGTTTCTTCTCTTACCTACAAAATAAAGCTGGTTAAATAAAGCCTGAAATCTGAATTAGCTGTAGGTACGTAAATAGTACGTAGATGATATACCTACCTATCTATAACTTTACAGGTTTTTGAGTATTCCATAAAAAAAAATGTAAATAATAAATGGTAAATAATTGATGAAAATTATACTTAGGTAGCTTCAAAAAAATTACAATTTCTTTCGCTGGTCAAGTCTTATGTAAATTTTGAAATTCTTAGTAAACATCTAGGTATATACCGTTTATGAAAAGTTTAAAAAAAATGATTTGAAATAAAAAATATTGTTTAGTCACAGAACTGCTTGGAAGAATACCTATATGAAGTGTTCAAAAATGCTGTCAATTTGAAGGATCTTTGTAAATAAAATTTATTGTTTTTGCTGGTTAATTTAATTACTGATGATCTGAAGAATCATTCCACATAAAATTTTTATGGAAAATATACTACTTATATTTCAATATTCACTTTAAATCGTACATATTTAGTTACTATCACTTATTCAAGTAAGGGGCAAGTATCAACTATTTATCTGACCATAAATTTATTAATATCAATTCAGTAAAGAACATACCTAATAGGAAACTGTAAGACATAATCAACTACAAAGTGTATTTTATAATCATTCAGGTATCGCACGATGATGGTTGACATTCTTTGTCGCGTGTTAATTCGTTTTGTAAAGATTAGATGACAATGATGATATCATCTTTCATCTGTAATTTGGTGTTTAATGAGTTGTTGCATTCAATCAAATCAAATTTATGAAAAAACAAACAAACTACGAAGTAGAAACACTCAATTGACGTTAGAATGCGAAGATAACAATCATCAGAACAATGGGGCCAATCACACGTTTGCAATTTATCCATTATTGCAGTCTTGTACGCACCGAATTCGATTTTAAGTTGTGTTTTGTCTATGCTAAAATGCAGATCTATGTTCGACGTTCGTTATTCTTCGAGTATAAACGGCGTACTTAGTCGAGGTTTTTATTTGTTATTTCAACATGACGATTCCAGCGTTTCGGCTGATACTTAGTTAGTCTTAGTTCGCAGTGTTTTATTCGCATTTTCGGAAACTGTGCTCGTCAATGAATATGTTTTTGGTTTTATCTTAATAATATTTATGTATCATTTTAAGATTTTTAATAACTTGATCATGCAGTATAAAATTACTATCGAGTTGAATGCATACACGTGTGTTGCGTAGATATGAATACCTATCTTTATTTTAGTGAAAAGATGAATCAATGAAATCATTACCGGTGAGTATATTATAGACTGTTGATAATTATTGGAATTTAATACTATTGATATGTTGTAATTTTAAAATCTGTATTGAACTGCAATACAATTAACCTTTGTTTATGAGAATTTGCCAACATATATAGAGAACTGAGAAACTGTTCCAACAGTACATTTCTATAATTATAAATGTATGTGCTGATGATCGGAATTTCCATCGTTTGTGTCGAATTTAGGAACGATATTCTTTCCTGTATGAATTTTGTACAATCGATTTACCTATTATATAAATCTATTTGGGACAACAGATTATTTTGTGTTTGGATTCGCATACCTGTGTGAACTGTGATGATGAGTTCGATATCACAAATCTGTCTGTTAGTATTTCAATCATTCATTTCGGTTATTTGAATTTTTAATACTGACTGAAATATGTCATATTTCTCAAAGAGAACTCTGTATACATTACATCTTACATGGATGATGTCTCAGTAATGTCCAATTTTCTTATAATTATCATATTTTGATATCATGAAGATACCCAAATGATATTAATATCACAAAATAGTTAGGTATGTCACCATGATATCAGAAAGCTGATGTTTTCAACATTTCTATGTAATACTAAGTATAGTGATCTGATTAACATATTCTATGAACTGAGTATGGACAAGCTGAAAACCAGCGAAGTTATAACGTAGGTGTACTCGCTTAGTGCTATACTTATCAATCATACAAAGGAAAATACCAGCCTGTGAAAATCAGACAAAGATAGATTGTACCTTCGATTGCAATGAAACAAAAGCACCCACATGAAGGATGTAAATATGAATATGCAAAAACACATAAGACAAGGAAAAAATTATATGTTGTCAATATTGATGGCATAGTGAATAATATAAATGATACAGCGAATGTCTCCGAGTACCTATATTTACGTGCTTTAATGTTTCACATATTCTACTTATTATTCAGAAAGCTTGAAAATGTTGAAGAAAGTGATAATATTTTGTTAATAAATTGCAATTTTGAGCAATACCTCAAACATCGTAAATAATTATGAAATTCAATAAATTTTCAATGATGATGCTGACTTTCATTTCATTTCGATTGAACGATTTTTATTTCAATCGAAATAACTCCAACTGAAAACTGTCATTTAGGAATGATCATAATTTAATAAATAAATCGTCTTTTTGGGTAGGTATTCATTTCACGTTCTAAAATGCTGTTAACATTAGAAGAGAAATCATAATTTACTGTTTTCATTCTTTGCTTAGTGGTGAATTTTTATCAAAAATACATTTACTGCTAAGATTTTCGATCAGTATTTTCAGGAAAAATACAGACTCCAGAAAAAAAAAATTCAATATTTATTCGCAATAATTCTCGTGAATTTTTTTTTTTTCAAAATCACATTCAAAAATTTTTACACATTGTTAAAAATCATAGGTATACTTTAATAATAAAAAAAAGGATAAATATTTTCTTATGTAAAATAAATTTAAAAAAATTTACTACACTTACGGTATTTATCATCACGGCATTATATTTGCAATACACTTTCACAACGAAAAAGCACCAAATGCGATATGAAAAGAGATACGATTCTAAAAACCGGGCGAATTTTGTAATTTCCACCAAAACGCGCACGTCTTTCCAAATTGTACGCGAGGTTACGCCCATAACGAGGGTTCTATGTAAAAATATGTGCATCGGTGGTGAAAAGAAGGTGTTCCCTACATTTTGGTATTGGTCTAAAAGTTCTGACTTGCGTGCAAATTTCCATCGTACTTTCCCAAACTTTTTCATACGCTGTAAATGCATCGTACGCCTAAATTTAAATTTTTTTTATTTTAAACCTAAAAATGGAATTTTTTGAGTTTTTATTGGACATTGGTAATTTAGGCTTAAACTTTTTTCGTTTTTATATCGATAAAATTTTACAAATTATTCAAGTGTTCAGCGCCAATTATGAGCTAAAGTAAATCGTAGCTTTTAGGGTTTTATGTCTGCTGAATCACAAATGTATATTTTTTTCTACAAAACTCGATAGATTAGTAAATTGTAAAGTGAAAGAGCATGCTTGTTGGTAATAAATTTTTTTCTAAAAAACAATAAATAGCTAAATTTTATTTTTCTATTTAATGCTGAAGTGATGCGAGAAAAAGCTTAAGAAAAGTGTTTTAAGTATATGCATACATAAATGTTAGGGGAGCTGATTAGCACTTGGTAGGGCTCGAGTCCCTCCTTATCTCCGCCTATGACGCCAATATGTCTCATCTTCGATGCCTCGACAGCAAATCAATTTCAATTTTTGGATGAGTTTTTACGGAAAAATTTTCGTATTACAACCTATATGGATTTTGGGAGAGCAGGGACATTATTTCTTAATCTTTTTAATTATTTTTAGATGATTATTTCTGCTTTGCTATTTATGTCCGCATTTAATTTATTAATCAAAGAACTTTCAAAAGTAGTTTTCTCAGATTTTTGCTTTATTTTAAAATGAGAGTTCTCTCAAATTTCTAGTAAAGTGAAGGAAATCTTAAAAACCTCAAAATTTTCCAACTTTGTGTCACATGATAGAGTGAAACGAAGAATATAAAGGTGGATTAAAAACGGATATTTTTTTTTTGGTGAAACGTGAAAAAAAATTTCTTTTATAGTATCAAAGACGTAAAGAAATTTTAACGAAAAAATGTTCAATTTTTTCAGAGTTCTAAGACCTTGAAATTTATCATTTTCTACTTATTTCTTATTTTATCGAAAAACCTTTAAAAAATTTGTCTGTCTTTAATAATTTTTTATATGAATTTCGATCTATATAGCGCGATATTTGAAATAAATTTCAACATTTTTTCTTTAGATTTTCTACCCGTCTTTAGAGTCATAAAGGCCTTATGTTTTCATATTTTCTGAAAAATTTCTAAGCTAATTTCTATACAACTTAATGAACATATTCAAATTTACTTCCAAAAATGAATTTCGAAGATGCTAAATATATTCTCCTTCCATAAATCTGTCATAACCTCGTGTACTTTTTATCATTTTTATTGTACTTTTATTTTTAATATATTTATTCAGAGGCGTAACTAAGGGGGGATGGGGGGGAGCTTCCCCCCAGGTGTTTTGAAAAGTTGGGAAATTTATAATTGGTCAATGCTGAAATTAGGAACTTGAATTTTTTTTGGGAAAATAAGAACTCGATAGCGCACAACCAGGGACGTAGCCCCCTTGGCTTTTGGAAAGTTGGTAAATTTGGAGTTTTTGCGTGAAGTTGGTAAACTTGACCACGCAGTATTATTACAGCTATTTTTAATTTTTTTGAAGACTAAAAAATAAAATAAAAAAATAAAAAATAAAAAAAAAGGTCAACAGTTGGTACAATTTCGTGGTATTAGTTGGCAATTTTTGGTTTTTTCTCCCCCCCCCCCCGAAGAATGTCCTCGATACGCCTCTGTATTTATTTATGCTTCTGTTTACTCACTTCTCGTAATCAAACATCACTACTTCTTGCCTATGTTATAACTTTATTGTTTGCCTCTTATTCTTACTTAATTTATTTTATTTATTTATTTTTGTTTTTGTTTCAGTTTTTGGTTATTTTGATTTACTGTAAGGCCATTTATCATTTTTCATTTCCATTTTGAAATTTATTTATTCTTTCACTTCTTATTTGTCTCTGTTTCACATCTATGCAATACTGCAATTTTGCTTTGCTTGTAATCAACTCTAACAATGATTTGTAGCGTAGAAAATGACCGCTTGCCTTTTGGTAGGCCTCACCACAATAATTGCTTGTTAACAGTATTATTAATAAAACTGAAATGAAAAATGAAAAAAGAAAAGTGGTTCGAATTGATCTGAATATTTTGCAGAAAAATAGCAGATGCTGGGAATTTGTATAAGGAATAAATTACAAAATGAACATGTACGTGGTTCCTTAAGGTGCCGATATAGGTGATTAGTCGTGAGTGAGGATAAAGAAGTGGAAACAGTCTTGTTTTTTCAGTAAAATGGAGTAAAAAAAATATAGTAGCCTCTTTATCTAAAAGCACTTTAGGGAGAGTTTGTGGAAGTGCAAGTCCAAATTAATGACCAATTTTTTCCAGCATTGAAATAATTTCACGTATTAAAATTTTCTGAACCTTTTCATCTAAATGCAAATTAATTTCCTATATTGAAAATCAGATTTTCATTATAAATAATTTAGAAAAAATTGCTTTTACTATTACTCTACAATTCTGTATTATCGTATCAATTATTCCGATGAAAGAGCGTTTATAAAGTTAAATTAAAAATAAATATTCTTCAAAATCTCGGCGAGAATATGATGAAAAAAAAAATAGAACTAGAATTTTTCCTCCATCTCATTCGGATTTAGTGCGTACGCAAACATGTTATTTATACCAATTAAATCATTTATTTAACTAAATTAAGTATGTAAAATAGTAACAACGCCGCCATCGCGAATCAAGCTATATAACGTTCACTTCCCTCATCCTCCTCCCATTTTCCTTCAGCGAATCGATAAAATTATCAAAACCGACGGTCTTATCGGCAGTTAAATTTTTGCAATCGTGTTGCCAAATATCACACCATATAAAGACACATCGAGAGTTGAAGTGAAAAAAAAAACCTGACGAACTATACCGAGAGTATGGAATGTCGCCTCAAACCACGATTTCTGCGATAAAATTTTTTGTATTAGTTATTTCATGCCTTCACCAACCTATGAACGATTAGAATCCACGTTCTGCTAAATATGACAAAGAGAATCAATAAAATTATCGTAGAAAATATTTTAATCATAACGATATTTGAGGAGGAGAGGAGGAGAAAAGAATTAGTGTAATAGCATAGGTATCTCATGCACTCTAATAAGTTGTTCAAAGTGAACATCCTTTAGATCCTCTGATTTTTCAGAGTTTATCATTATAGTAATAAATTTCAAGTCAAGCGGATGCAATACAGATTTTTGTAGGCAGGAAAAACTATTAATTTTTATTATTAGATATTCCATCATAGTTTAATGGTGGTAAATATTTTTCAGTTAACAATTCGAGGAACATAACAGAATTAAAAAAAAACAAAAAAAAAAACAATAAAACTAAATAAGTAATATTCCAAACAAGATTTCATTACCTGTCGAATATGCGCACACATTATAGTCTACAGTAGTTGGGGAAGGGGAGACTCTATAAAAAAAAAATGAAGATAAAATTCGCTCATGAGCCACGAGTATTTTACTCAGTTCAAGTTTAGCCATCTAATGGTTGTGCGAATCACGATTACCAATACCACTGCTAACATCACAAGTACATATATTCTATTACCCTATGTATTCTCATACAGATGATCATTGATATAATAACATTTTAATTCGTAGTATCCGATAAACACCAAGGTGATGAACTTATTGTCGCCATTGCGACCCGTAGACACCATACCATTAGTCTACGCCAGACGAACCCAGCTGTTTCCATAACCCGTACCTAATTAGGGAGCACGTTTTCATTACAGAACATGGAAATTCTTCGTTTCTTAGCAGCACCACGCTGTGGTTTTTAAATTCCCATATTTATGGTCATACACATATCGTTGCATGGGTGTAAAAACGAGTACGATTTTAAAAAGAGCGCTGGCTAAAAATTTCGTCTACATGGACTGATTTGAAAACTTTTGAAGATCGAATAACATGAGTATACTCGTTTTTAATTCGAATTCGCGCATTTTTATCATTAAATCGATCGTATATAATTTTTACACCATTGGATACTCTTATCTCGCCGTAATAAGTCTCCGGTCCGAATCCCACGTCATAAGTTAATATGCTCGATTTTCTCGATTTATTACTTCGCGTACTTTGTGCGAACATATCTGTATGTAGTTTTCTGTTTTACAATAAAATCAACCGTTAATAAATTGACTGTAAACTTGGAAATTTTACGATTATACCCGTTGGAATAAGGCGTACCTTATGGTCAATAAGTACATACTGTGTTCGTAGTGATTGTTATTTATTATTCAAGCTCCTTCGAATATTCATATTAGATAATTATACTTGTAAGTCTGGTAAATCTAGACATTTTTGATCAGTCAATTTTAAACTACAGATATTTATTATGTATAGCTGACCCAGCCACACGTTGCTGTGGTTCAGTAGTTATAATTGATTAAAAAAAATAATTGCGTAAGGAATAGCTTTACAACAACATCTATTGGCTCAGAAATAAATTTTTACCAAATAATTCTGCAGAAAATTATCTCTAGAGAATTTGGCGTATAGTAACAAAAATAGGAGAAAAAAACTAAGTATTATACTATATAATTTTTGAATTAGTACTTCTGAAATGATGTGAGTTAGGATAATTTTTGAATTTTTTTTGATTCCAACATGTGGCTCCTATAAGTAATTTTTTTAATACAAAATCGGTAGGAATTTTATAATGGAATAAAATTTTACTTATTTATTTTTGCTTTTAAAAAACATTAAATTTTCATGAAAAAAAGCTAAGAAATCAGAATATTTGAAGCACTCAAAGAAACCTTATTCATGTCTGAAAAGTACTGTTAATCGATAAGTAGATATATTATTATTAAAATTAACAAAAAAAATTTCCCATATGCATATTTGGTTATTCATACTTGTAAGTTATAATTGACAAAAGTCCTATAAGTATTTTGAATGAGTTCTCACAAATTTTTATAATATTAGTTTCTTAGAAAAAAAAAAAAAAAAAATTTTTGAGGAAAAAAAAACTGATGAACAAAAGCACGTAAAAACCTACTAAAAGTTTGATTTTTACTTTTGGAAGCAACATCTAAACATTATTCGAGAAGGAGATTTTACATTCTCATGGACGCTCGTGACTGAAAAAGGTTTACAAGATATTCATAAAAATAACTACTGTTTGAAATTAATTCTACAAACAACTCTTTTGAGGCTTAAATATATTGGACTGATTTATATTTTGAAATACTCGTATTCTGATTCATTCACTTGAAAATGAGTTATCTTTTAATTTATGTTGCAGATACACAGTTCAAAATTCTTCGAAACTGTTGCATTATGGCTCAAATTTACACAATTTTCGCAAATGTAAAAGATTATAGTGCTTATGCTTCATCTCTGCAGGTAAAGTAGTAGCTTACAATGCGTATTTTAAAGCTTACTAGCTTTTTGAGATGATTACGAGCTAACTTCGTCTTATAATTTAGCGTATAAGTTAGTGACAAATGTTGACACTGCAGTTTAGCCGAGTGCAAAGTGAAGGTCTTCAGGCGGTGGATCTGTATGCCGCCTTCATAGAATTTCAGAAAGAGCAGGCATATACTGAGTCATGCTTAGCAGAGTTGGCACTTGGGAAGAGAGTCAAAGTGGCACCGAAAAGAAAGTGGGTGGAAATGCAAACACGCTTGTAATTCATTGTTGAGCAGTATGAACAATACCGTGCAGAGTAGGTGAAAATTTATTTTGTTGCTAAGCTAAGGAAACGACAAGTCTAATGTAAGAATTCAGTTTGTAATATGTTCAATGAACAATACTTAGAAAAAAAAATGTATTTTGGGCCCCTTTATGCCTGTTTCGCAAAAAGTTTTTCATGTTCAATGCGAGGAGGGTACAGTAAACACTCTGAACCCCCAAATTTTGTATATTCTCTAACGATATCAAAATTTAATGTAATTTTCATATATCGCACACCTAATGCAATAACACCACATTTCAAAAAAATACCAAAAATAATTTGCTTTACGAAAATCTGCCTTTGCCATTGGAAAGAACGTGAAAAATTAGTGAGGATCAATGAAAAAAAAAAATGAATTTCAATTCGTATTTCGTTATTTACAAAGCATATAAAAAGCTATTTTCTTGAGTTTCGGCTATTTGACGTATTTTGAGATGTAGTGTTTTTGTAGCGGAGGTGCGATATTTGAGTCATATTTGACTTGAAAACAAATGCACATACTAATCTCACTAATAGCTCCTTAGAAAAAGCGTAAAATTTTTCAAGCTATTTTAATTAAAAACTTGAAAGCTGAATTCCGCATTATCTTTAAAACTAATTGACTTGCACATTTTTTAAATATGAACCAGGTAAACAATATGATTTGCAGCTGCATTGAAATAGGCCTGAATTGTTTCAGCGTAGTGAATACAACGTATTGGTTAAACTTTAGTTTTTAATATTATTTTGGATTTTCTTGCATACTGAGATTCGATAAGTAGTAGGTAGTTAATTATCATATTTTTCGAATTTATCCAAAGAATTTTCCTTTACGAGTAGCTAATAGCATTTGCAACAATTCGTTATTCGATGGAGCAGCTGTTGCAACTGTGCAAGAACGAGGTATTGTTGCTATTAGAAAGGCTATTCTGCTTGCGCATGCAGGAAAACAGGTTAAAAGCTAATAATTTTCAAGTTAGCATTACAAAAACATTTTGCAAGACCTAATTTTCTGTTATTTCAAGACTGGAGCTGATTGCACTAATAGTATGGAGGTGAAAATGAGTGATTAAGAGGAAATAGATGATCCCGAACCGAGTTGAAACAAATATTTCAAAATATATCTGTAGTTTTTTTGTTCTATAATGTAGATCTGGAGAAGGATTACTGAAGGGGGGAGGAGGAAATGGAGGGGGAATCATCAGTAAAAATTATTTGTTCATCTTTATCACCTACATAGGTCACTAAATAATAGATATGAACACATATGAATAAATTTTTCCAAAATTAATGTATTTTGAGCCCCCCATTTTGGGCCCTTTTATGACTTTTTGGGAAAAATTTTTCATGTACCTTATAGAAAATTGAACCGGAAATATTTTTCAACATTAACAATTTTTGCGTAGGACCCATCGTATAGAAGATATAAACAAAGAACTGATTTTTGAAAGAGAATTCTAAAAATTGGTATATTTTGACTTCCCCATTTTGGGCTTACTAATGACTTTTTGAGAAAACTGTTTCACTCATTCTGTAGGAAATTTAACGAGGAACATTTTTTGATATAACTTATTTTGACGTAGAATCCTTTTTTTTCGAAGATATCAACTGTTTTTTGAGGGGTTTTAGCCTCCTCCTGGGGTTAGCTCACCTCCTAGGGGTGACAACTTTTTATACCTTGTTAAGGACACCATTCTGCCCATATAATGTGAATTTCAGCTCACTACCATTTTTTTCCAGGTTTGGTCGAAAAATGAGCCTATTTCCCTGTACTATGCCATTGGTCATAACATAGTTCTGACTTGAGAAATAAGTAAAAATTGTGTCGGGAATATAGCTGTTCGGAAAAATATTCCTCGGAAATAAATCTTTCGAAATTATTGTATTCGAACTTCTTTCAGTTCGGAAAAACGGTATTCGGAAAAATGTCCGGGAACCATCTTCTTTTACTTAAAAAATTATGATGTGATCGAGTCATGAATAGAGAAGTTTTGTCACGAATGCCGAAAGATCTAGAATAATTGTTTACAGTTCAGTAATGCGAGATTGAATATTATGGTCACATACGTAGAAACGATAATTACTGATTCTTCCACAACATACTGCTAGGATAGATTTAGGGTAAACCATTGTAGAACTTCTAATGAATGACCAAAAAGATGATACGTTGTGCTAAAATTTTATCCACTTACACGAAGTTCTTTCAATGAGCTATTTATTGCAGTAGATAATAGAGTACACTGATTAAATATAGCTTATCTAGTATCCATTTAAAATCGAAAAATTCAGTAAATCTTGATATTTTTACCTTATTTTTAAAAAACTGTGTACTTTGTACCAAAAAATGTAAAATGCATGCCTTTTCATACATTTTGGGGCAAGTGTTCATCCTAATGAGAGCATGATGTCCGTAAACATACATTTTTTTTCTTAGAACTACTTGCGAAGTTCACCGTTTTTCATATTTCTCCCCACAAACAAACTCAGTTTAATAAAGAAGAGCTTCTCTCTCTGGCGAACTTCTTTTTTTAAAAATAGGAGGGAAGAAGTTATTCTGTGTAGATTGAGAATTGGTCACTCTTACATGACTCACTCTTATCTGCTGTCTCGTGAACCACCACCCACCTGTGACCTATGTGGCACTCAACTCTCAGTCTATCACTTCAGGAATGTCTCAAATTTTCCTCCTTTCGTCCTCTCTTCAGGCTTCCAAACACTATTCAAGACGACGAAACCATTATACTCGGTCTCTTCAGATTCATCCGCAAAACGGGATTCTTTCCATTACTCTGAGACAACGAAAGCCCGTGCCTCTAGCCATGTAGAAAATCATCCTTGAATATCTGAAAAAATTCAGCTTACATGCCCAAATCTTTCATGATCAAAGTAATCAAAGAATTGTTGACTGGCTCTTTCAACTTCTCAATTATCTTCATTCGTTGCCCTTCACGAACACATATTAAATGAATACATTTATGTTATGTAATTAATAAAATTACTTTTAAATTAAGATGAAATAAATTGAATTAAAATTTAATCGATGATAATTCATTGAACTTTAATTATTCCATATCTTAATTTAAATGTAGTTTTGATTACTTTCATTCGGGTATTTTTTTTTTTAATTATCTAATGGTATGAATAATTTGCTGCCTATCCACTGTCCAGTATTCCTATATATTAAGAACCGATTCTTTAGGTAAAATATGTCAGCATAAAATATGCCCATATTTACATTTTCAATTTCTCATTCGAATGGTAAAGAGGATTAAGCATTTCATATAATTTCAAAATATAGAAATAACATAGCTAAGGACAGCGAGGAACTCGAGGCCCTCCTAACTATGATTTAGCTACTATATTGCAGTGTTGCCAATCCAAATGGAAAAAAATCTCCGAATTTGGCGGAAAAAAAATCCCAGATCGTGTTTTTAAAGTATGAACAACCTTTTTTTTTTTTTTTTTTTTTTTTTGTTTGCGAAGTATATATTCATTAAAATTGAAATTATAATTGAAAAATTAATTTTATTAATTTTAGATTACACCTTACTGCAATTAGGGGAATTACTTTATTTTGGATTAATATAAATTATAAAAAAATAATAAATAAATTAAAGATAAAATCAAGAGATTATTATTTCTATCCTTGGACAATAGTAAAATACATTAATGCAAAAATAATTCTAAAATTCAATTCAACAAACTTAACTACTTGTGTAGCTTTGCAGTTTGCTTTCCCAGGTAAGCGGTAAAAATGTAAATAGATTAATAGAACGTCATTGTTACCAACTCAGAGACTTGACTAAATGGTGAACACTGAACAGGAAAAATTCGAAAAGAAAATTTAAAAGTTTAAAACATAAATCTAATTTGTTCAATCAAATTTTATGCGTAAAAATGCTATAAAGTTGAAAAAATCCCAGAAAAATAAGAAAAATCCCAGAAATCAAGAAATCCCAGAAAATCCCAGCATGTTTTCTAAAAATGTCGAAAAATCCCTAGATCCTGGGATTTATCCCTAGGGTTGGCAACCCTGCTATATTGATTCATATAAACTTGAAATATTTTTTCTGGTATCGCTTTCTAATTTTTAACAGTAAAAAAAGAAAAAATAATCAAGATACAACCAGGTATAGTCTAGAGGACACACCAATAATGTGATGTATTATCGAAGAACGCTTTTTGAAGGGTAAATTTCTGATTCGTCCATGCTTTATGTAATATGTTACAAATTTTAGAAATCTAACTTCAGTTAAAAATTGATGAACTAATATTACACGTCCTACTACTAACGCCATTCGGTTGGAATAAAAATCTATTCTCATGAAGTTGGATTATGGCGAATAAAAATGTATACCTTCACGCCTCAAGTAGATATACCACTACTCACCAGGCAAAGATCGACAACGATGAATTATTTACACCGTGTCGAACCTAGTACCGTTCGTGTACACCGTGGAAAAAAGGGGCTGGTTTTCGGAGTTCACATGGTGACCAATAACATATAACCGATAATGATGATTTTTCGTCACAAGCTGGATCGATTACCAAATAATACACCGCGCCGGAGGGGTCCCCTATACAATAAACCCATCCCTCCAGTTGGTTGGATGTAACGCACATTACACCCGAAAAAAAATAGGGTAAACGATTCAGACAAAAATGGCCGCCAACAGTGCTAACAATATATCTAATTCCGTCATTATATTACGGCTAAATCCTAATATTCTTTAAATTTACTCCGATCTCTCGAAAGTGGTTTACTTGAATTTGTATGGAAGTACATATAGAAGTTGGTAGATTTATTCTATGTCCCATTACCTAACCATCATCTAGACTGATTGGTGAAATCGTATCGACCTTGGTCCACCGTATAGGTTTATTCCAGCCTATACGAACCCTCTCGTTCAGCATTTTTTTTCGCCTATTGGACAAACTTTCACCAAACGTCTGGCCGACCATTCAAGGAAGACTTATCGAAGGAAAACGCATTGTTTAAGAAAATATTTACCTGTATACGTCTGCCGCCTTCTAGACCACTTTCGTACCAATACACACGCACATCGAACTCGCCCAATCCAAGGACGCGTCTGATTGTAATATTGGCCACATCGCTGACCTACATTATTGGCAAAAAATCTTTCCCGCCTCGCCGTGCACGCTTATTTATAAATCTCCTCGGTGGTATTTCGGCTGGGCGAAAACCCATCGTACATATTAATGCGTATTTTCGCGAAGATCGACGTGAATTTTAAACGGTATTCGTGTTTACTACGTCTGCTTATACTGGCCACTGGACAGTCCTTCGAGGGCTTTCTCTGTCTTCGTCTATCTCGAACTTGTTACGGTTTGTCGTTGCCCTCGAGTTACTAGTTTTATATATTGCCGCGCAGATGTGGCTACGATTTATGAGATGTCCGCCATAAGGTGTATTATGTTTTCATTAGACACTGACTTATATGTACAACCAGCGTAATGATGGTCGTGTAATTACATCAAATGGAGAATCGCTCGGTTTGAAAAAAAATCTCGAAGTTTTCAATTCGATAGCAAGTTTGGATTTTTTTGATGAAAAAAATACCTACTTCCTTGCTTTGTAATAATTGAAAATTTGAATTCCTCATCATATTAATTTCTTGATTTTAATTTAATTGCATTAGAGGCTGATCAGCACGATAGAAAGATGGTTAAAAAAAACAAGGAATAAAAAATGAACACTAGCTATCGAAACGTGATCGTTTTATTACATCTTCGGTACATACGCGCGATTCATCTCAGAATAAGTATAAGAACACCGTCTCACAGTACCGAGGTCGTTAAACGCATTATTCAAAGACATTTTCAATACATACTGAATGAAAACAGGTACGAAGCATGATCTCAGTGTTACCTAAAATAGGCTATAGAGACATCCATCATCGCGCAGCGCTTATGTTTGAACATTCTCAGAAGCATCGGCTGTAATTAAGCTTCGACCAGAGACAAATCTACGCCTCGTTCCATCAATTAGCTCCAAAATCCCTTTTCTCGTCCATCTCGATGAAGCATGAAGCGATTATAATAATGTTAAAATGGATATAGTGGTCATTAGAATATATGAATTACTAATTTTTTAATTATAATTACAATTTGAGTTCTCCAAAAATGGCATGTAGGTTAAACAGGAATTTTTGCATCCTCTGCCGAAGAATTTATTATAAATATATGGTATCGCCAATGTAACTCTTTACACAATTCTCTGTCATCAATATATGTTAAAAATCAAAAATCTTATATTGAAGCTTTGAGACTTTCCCATCTTGTTTATTTGGGAATAATGAGAGGGAGCATGATCACTGTTTGGATTTTTATCTTAACATTAAATAGATAAAAGATAACAAACAAAATGGAAATAAGTAATGATCCTTTTAGCCATTTTATAAAATGAAAAGTTACTAAATTTTGTCAATTCCAAATTAAAAAAAAAAAATATTAATACATTCCATTCTACAATGTCGACACATGAAAATCCGTCACTTTTCGACAAGATAGATGGACACGTTCATCTTCCATGTATAGAGGACTTGAATGATATCAAATTCTATGTCAATAAATTACTCAATAAATTGTTCCATGCTATATCAAATAATAATTATTCCATTTTTAATGTATAATTTTTATTTTTTACTATGTTTTTTAAATTCTACAGCATTTAAAGCAGCAAAAAAATTTAAACAAAAAAAAATTTTGGCACACTAGGGATCAAATCCAGTAACTTTACGTTCATCTCTCAACTACTTCGCCATTTCGCCACTGCTCCTAGTTGAAAAAGTGTGCGCTTTTATATTAATACTCGTATTTGCTTTCTGGCATATATCTCATTCAGTCCCTGCTTGTGATTTTTTGCAAGTCTAAATTAAAATGTAGAAATTTCTATCGACATTTGAATACAAATTTTTAAAAGCATGAAAGTGACTGAAAAATTATAAATTTCGATAAAAATTAAATATAATTGTTTATTTAGAAGGTAATAGAAGTAATTTTTCATATTTTCAATACTTCATTTAAATAAAAAATGTCGATAATGCGTTTATCAAAGTTATATAGAATACCAAGCTACTGCACTCCCATAGGAGCAATGTAATTTGTTAAAATTGATCACCAGGTACGCGACAATCGAAAAAACACATCTCTGATTGGTGGCTGAAATAAGAACTAATGATCGATTCAGCCATATAACGCGGAAAATTCAAAATACTCAATCAGAGTTGGGATTAAATTACAGTTCTGTATAGTGAGCAATTGACCATACTCTGATTTTTTGTTCAATTTTTAGAGTGCAGTAACTTGGTATTCTGTATAACTTTGGTGTTCATATAAAATTCAATGAAAATAACGAGTATAGACATTTCCATCGTTATGTGGACTCGACATGAAATAAAATTTGTAAAAATGGTCTTTCTTTTTAAAACAATTATTTATTTATCATTTTCAACTCATGATTTGCAAAAAAAGGACAATGTGTCGATTTAAAATTCGATGAAAATGTTGATTATAATAATCTTTATCGACTTGTCAACTCGACATGAAATCGAAAATATAAAACAGGGAAGTCATAGTAAATTAATAGAATTTTCATAACAGTTACTATTATTCCCAAAAATAACCTAACTATTAACATTTCATATTTTTAATTTACTTGTTAAGCTCAAAAATTGTGTCGACTTATTTCGAGAAGTTTCTAAAACATTAATTCGTTGTAATCTATCGTTTAGTAAATGTTGGTATTTTGTTTTCTAATTTGTACTGTTTTTTTTTTTTTTTTTTTTTTTTTTAGCAACTGCTGGTCATTTCTACTACTTTTGTGTCGGCAGAAAGGAGCTCCATACTTTGATGACTAAAAATTCTTTACAGGATTACTTCTTAAAAAATAATAAACAGTTATAGTATTTTAAATTCGTATCTAATGGAAGAAGTTATGCTGGAGTTAATCGAAAAAAAGATATATTAGTCTTTGAAAAATAATAATCTTTTGTAAACTGTCAATTTCACCTTCCAAAAGCCTCTTATGGTTTCTCACTTCATTATCTAATAACCTTTACTTTGTAACATTTATACCGAGGTATTCAATAATTTCAGTTCTGAAACTTGCAATGAAATTAAATTTAAATTTAAAAAAAAGTGAATCAAAGGGTTTTGGTAAATAAACCTGAAATGAACATTTTGAAGATTAGTTTTCAGTGTTATGAAATTGTTCGGGTGGTAGCAGTCTGACCGGGATACTAGGTTGCAATCCTATATCTGACCTTCTGTTTCTTAGTCCTTTACAATTTTTAAACAGGTAACCATTTGTGCAGAACAAAGATTATTAATGATCAAATGATGTAGACCTATACGTTGAGTCAGCACTTCAGGACTTTTTGGGCGGTCCCCGTATAGGTCCCTTTACTCTTAGTGATTGATTTTGCAAAAATTTGTAAAGGAAGGTTCGCCTAAAGTATTATTTAGGCTTATATTCTTCGTAGATGATTATAATACATTCGTTAAATTTTATTTTAATAATTTAAAAAATATTGAATTTTTTGCAAAACTGTGATAATACTCGCCCCTGAAAGAAGCTGGGTTCAAAAGACACTCAGCTTTGTTCTCCCCTTTGCTGAGCTTAAAAATTTTGTATTTCAATTTTTGAACATCGTTTATCGAATTGATTAGGTGTGTGTGTATGAGTCTAAACTAAAATTTTTATATGTTCGAAAAATCGCCCTCTTGTCTTTCAATTTTTTCACTGAAAAAAAATCCTCAAAAAAATTTCGACTCAAAACATTAAGATTGAAAAGATTGGTGATTAGTAGAGATATTATGTGAATTTTCATGACACTACAATTATTTTGAAGTAGGCGTACTCTCAAATGAAGTAAGATATGAATTAATGTTATTCTTTAACCGCCTTTCTCATTTTAAAGCATTTTAACCATATGAGTTTTGTGATAACTTGAGCTCCAAATCTCAAACATTTTTCATTAAAATATTTTAGAAATTATAAAATATTTAATTAATAGGCTTAATATTAAAATGAACGATGCATACATTTTCTTTTATTATACTGAGTCGAGTTCATAAAAGAATTAATTGAAATTTTACGTTTTATCACACAATTCGTTTCCAAGTTTTCTCTCCAAATTTCAGATATGTAAAAAATATTTTTTTTTTATTTATTCGCGTTTACATAATATCAAGAAAATTTCCCGCACAAACCATTTTTTCAATTTTATCACATTTACATCAGTTACAGCTATTGAAAAATTGAGAAAAATAATGAAAGTTGAGAACAATTATTTTGGAAATAAGTCGATCATTTCAAATGCTATCAATATAAACATGTAGAATAAACTTGCGACCCGATCAAAGATGATGAGCTGCGACCCATGAATGAACCACGTGATTGGTATCATCAGCATTGCGACTACAGTCACATCCACCATCTCCGGATATAACCGATATACCTAATAACAGGTCACAATACGGTAATCAAGTTTCATCGACTGTATATCCAACCATGGCGAAACATTAAAATAATGAAAATTACAAGCTCACCACCGAATGGCCTTGAACTTTTCTCCGAGGTTTGCGTGCAATTTACCGTGTGCTTTGCGATCATGACTTTTATTTGGCTCCATTTTTAAACGCACATGCGCATTTTATTAGCCAAAAATTACATCGAAGGAGAGGTCGTTGAGCGCGAATAGAAATACAGAACAAATGGCAGAAGGCTTTCAGCTTGGTACTATTTTTAGTCGTAGCTTCGACTCTTCGTTTACTTTTTTAAAAATTCAATTTATTTTGTCGTTTAGCCATTTGGCGTTGAGGAGTTGACCGAAATTTTTTTCAAAATTATTTGGTGGATCTGCGTAAAAGTAACAAAGATATCATCCAAAATTGATGTCATCTTAGGATGCTATTGAAAAGACAGCATTTATTGAAATGAAAGAAACAAGCTTGGTCAATACAAACAAGGCCTTGAATGACTCTTTCTGTAAAAATTGAAAACAAAATTCTTCAAAGGAAAATTAATGTAGTCATTAAAAGAATCTTAATTCTACACTACGAAACAGAATACGACTAACTATTTTGAAAGGAGATGAAATCGCCGAAAGAGATTTTTTATTCGAGTGCAAAACCTTTCCAAACGATAGGAAGGAAATGGGCTCCATACTCAGTGATATCAACTCTGTTATAGATTTTATATTAAAAATTAAATTGAGGTTGAAGCCTGTGATTGAAGCGAATAAATGAATAATTCTATTTTTTTAAATTACTCTTACAGTTGAACATGTTTTGATTCAATGTATTCTTCGTAGTCTTCAACAAGATAACCAAAATACCATTCAATCTTTTTAAATTCCTATCCTCATTAGTCCTTCTTGCCTGTAGCCTCGTAGTTGTACACATTATATTAAATATATGAAGTGAACGAAAAAAAGTAAATGAATAAATTAATAAAAAATCTTCTGTTACGTGCCCTGGGGGGGGGGAGGCGGGTAATATAAATCACAAATCGAGTTTTATTGGGGAAAACGCAGGCTTCATTGAATGTTGGATGTTTCATAAGTTTGGTTAGGTATGCTTATAAGTAATTGTAATGCATATAAAAATAAAAAACAAGTTCAATCCATAAGGATATTTAATTATTAGTTTTTTACTTTTATTTATTAATTTTTTGGCGGATCTACATATCACAATTCATCAGAGATGGGGAAGTGAATTTATGAAACAAAAATGACATGATTCCCAATTTTTCCTTCTTCAAATATATTTTGATATGCGCTAAGCGAACCGAAAAAAAAGTTTGAGTTGTGAATTCTTTAATAATTCGGTTTTCCTCGTATAAATATTCGCTTTATTCGTCAGAAGTATCGTACTTCTACGAGTCGCGAAAAACGCCGAAAAATTACTACTGACTCGAAAAGAAGTATACGAAGATAGCTTGTGCGAGACGAGGAAAAGTGCTGACGCGGAGGGTACGAGTCGACGCCCAAAATTTCGGCGCTTTGCGCAGCCTCCTCTTAAATTTGCCCTAGGCCGATGAAAAATTGCCGGCCATGGATACGACACGACGCGATGTCAACAGGTGTAACATTTATCGTAGTGCGAATTTTCGGCAACTAGGTGAAAATTAAAGCGCCTCAAGGCCGAAGCGTCATCCACTCAGTGAGAAAAGCGAAGCGGCCGTGAATATAGATTTTTAAATAGAAAACTTACGCTGTCGGCGCTGAAGTATGTGGTTGGGGTGAACGTCGAGTGTGCGAAGAAAAATCGTGGAAATTCAGAATCCTAGAGCGAAGCGAATGGGCACTGTGTGGTCTTTAATATCGGAAAAAAGTTTTCAACTGCACTGACTTCATACACTGAACGTTTAATTTTAATTACATCGTCGTTAATATAATTTCGCGTTCGAAAATGGCGAAAAAAAATTTTTAAGCGCGTTTGAAAACACCAAATATATAAGAAAAAACACTAAACACCCGAGCGTTGTGGACTAGACGCGAAAATTATAACGGATATTTTGCGGAAATAACATAAATAAAAGGCGAAAATATTCGCGAAATGGTTGCGAAGTTGAAGGAACTTAGGAGAGAATCGAGAAACGAATGTCGCCCGGTTAGAAATCGCACATCCAATCAGTCGGTGAGGCGAGAGGGGCGACTCTGGCCGCGGCCTGGCCCGTCTCGCTGTCTGACGGTCCTCCTCGAAGATACGTCTCGCCGCGCCTCCGCTATCGGAACCCATCACGGTCACAAAAGCCCCCTCGGTCCCTCGAACATTATTATGTCTGTCTGGGTCTTTCACCCTTTCGTTCTGTTATATGCAATACCAAACTCCTACTATAAAGGATGCGGCTCCCTTCCGTTTGTGTTGATTCCTTTTTTTTTTTTTTTTTTTTTCTGTCAACTATTATCTTTACTTTAGTTTTTGGTTTTAAGTTATATTTACCAGAAAATTGAAAAAATCAGACTGAAACGTAAATGATGGATTTTTCCAAGCTGAGGCCAAAGTGGGTGAAATGAAAAAGCGAATGGGGTGCGATCTTAGCCCCACATTTCTTTACGCGATGAAATATTCATGAAAATCTCTGACGTATTCTCATGCGGCCTGGGGCGTATTGTAATTTTCTACCGATAACTCTCTCACTTCCTCAGCTCGTGTTGGAAAATTATTCTAAATTTTTCATCGCTGCGAAAATCTAACTTCAAGTCATGAAATTTTTAATTTGAAAACTTTACATTCAGGTCTCATGAGCTGCTAGAAAAGAATCATGTATTTACATATTTGCTATACCAGCGATATCTCTCGTGTTCTTGATCAACTATCGCCACAAACTTCACAACCATAAACGCCAGCTATTTGATATATTTACAAGCTTATTACTACTCGTCATAAAACAGCACAGTGTTTACTTATTGCAAGTTGTTGAGAATGTGTTGAGCTGTGTTTGAAAGGATATGAAACATGAGCTCAAAATTATCAATTTGAAGTATTTAAGAGTTTTTAAACTTTGCTCTGACTTTTAAGCATGCGCCATCTTGGGTTCATTTTGCCTCGAAGCTGATGTATTTTAGAAATATCATAGCTCAGAACATACTAAAGAAGTAGTTTTTTGCTTTAACCCTCCTTCAGATTAATTTGAGAGGCTGAAATTCAGATATTTGGTGTTCTCTAATCATTCTACGTTATGAATTAAAAATGAAAAACTACAATCGTTTTAGCACCTTTCCAGTCACTCTTGAAATTCAAGTTGACCGCCATTTTGAGTGGAATCAAAATTCTGAAAAATTATGTTCTAAAGATCCTCTGATCATCTACTCTGTGGCTCCAAAGAAAAAGTTCATATAATGCGTGAAAAATGAACTCTCGAAAGCTGTGGGTTGAAATTAGTGAAAAATAACACCAAGTGTGATGGATAAAGGGGGCAAGGCTCTTCAAGTATCAAATCTTGTTCTAATTAGTACTTTTTGACGTATGCTGATGAAGCATGTTCTCAGAAAAGTCCAAGAGGAAGAAAACGACGAGACACTGTGGGAGTGGACGCAGAGGTAGCAGGAAATTAGAAACGGAACCGCTACTTAGATTGGGTTCCTCAAACGAGATCTTAGTGGATGATGTAAAAGAAAAGGTAGCAAGATGAACTTCCATCTCACTCAAGTAATGACTAAACACGGGTGCTTCAATGCATATCTAATACCTACATCGTTTCGGTAAAGCACCTAGCCCTATATGTGCACACTGCACACTGTGACCTGGAAGAAAATACCACAAGTCACACACTGTTCCATTGTCTGATATGGTCATGCTCGATTCCGTACAGCTTACTGAAGGGACTGAAAAAATGCTGGTCTCAGTTGTACTAGAAAAGGCAGGCAAGTGGCGGTCTTTTGATAACTTTATCAACACCATCGTGCTCGCTAAAGAGGATGCCAAGTTGGGAGAAGCCGCACGAGTAGTGAGCCAGAGAGCCCCTCTTCCTTCACCAATGGAGAGTGCTAGCAACTGAGTCGGTAGATATCGGAGAGGTACTTTAGTAATATGGAGACGTGGTTCCAATGCCCCCCACACCAGTTGATAACACACACAAGTACTTTTTGGCGGCCGTGGTAGCAATGATTTTTGTGATAGAGATGCTCTCAGAGATGAAACTTACCCATGGTGAATGAAGTATAGGTCTCCTTCAGAAATGTATGAATGTAATTAATTGTCAAAATTTTAATTTTTGGAATATTGTTCATAAGCAGTTAAGCACCATACTAAATAACTTACCAACTTTTGTTGTCGCTAAAATACTTATATGACGCTTATGTGAAGGTTAAATTCCTATAGAAGTAGTTTCTGGTATTTTTTCATTTCAGTTTATATGGTACAAGAAAAAATGAACAAGAACCAAATTAATTCACTTTCAGTTCTAAACCTAAGAGATTCTAAGATTCATTTTTCAATAAAATGTTTCTTGAGGGCAAAACATTACTCATCACCATATTTTTGGAAGATTTGTCCTAACAAATTCCTTTTGATAAGACTTCTCCATTCCTTTTTGTATATATGATTGTTCAAGAAAACTAGTTGTGGATGAAATTACTCAACTTCCAAATTCCTACAAGAAAGGTTCAGTTATTTTGTTACATATGATATATTGGAATGTCAAGAAATGTTTCTGGTCAATCGTTTGTGTGGTATATTATTAAGAATATCAACACAGTTCTTACCAACAATTTTGTATTTTTCTCGGTAAATATGCCGTTTACAAGTGTAGTTGTTATTTACAAAATTAATTAATTTTTAATTCCCAACAAAAAAGTTTATATTTATTTTTTTGATTAAGGGCGACCTAAAGTCGAATACCTCGCTTGTTTGATCAGTAAGAGGCAGGAAATTCGTATGCACGTATGGTGTTTGATGCAAATAAGTAATTTTAATTTTTTAGTTTGCAAATATCCACATCTTATCCAATTATTTACATTTATTCCATTCAAAATCTCCTAATATCCATTGAGGAAATCGGAGCTTATTTGAAATGTTAAATAAGTTGTCTAACCAGAGATTGAAGGCAATACAATGCAGCCCAAATCATCCAGTTCATTATATTATTATAGAAAAATTGTAGAAGAATTAAAGGAAAGTGTTTTACAAAAATTTCCTGATTTCAAAATTAAAAGAAATTTTTATGAAAAACTCCCACTCCCACAAAAAATGAAAACTTGCTTGAAAAAAAAATAAGCGTATCTCTCCAACTGCCGAAAAACGTTTTTGAACGAATTTAAGGAATTACATTTTTTTTTTCTAATTAAAGGTATTGTGTTGGGCGAAGGGGGAGGGTTGCTAATTTTTGAATTTTTCGATGGAATACTACACGTTAATTGCTCCAGTGAAGTATGTATTATAAAAATCAAGAAAGAAGTGAGATATTCTGCAGGTGAAAAAAATTTAAATGAATGGAGGGATGGAAGGACGGATGGATGGATGAATGGATGGATGGATAGATGGATGGACAGATGGATGGACGGATGGATGGATGGATGGACAGATGGATGGACGGACGGACGGATGGATGGATGGATGAATGGATAGATGGATGGACAGATGGATGGACGGATGGATGGATGGATGGATGGATGGATGGATGGACAGATGGATGGACGGACGGACGGATGGATGGATGGATGGATGGATAGATGGATGGGCAGATGGATGGACGGATGGATGGATGGATGGATGGATGGATGGATGGATGGATGGATAGATGGATGGACGGACGGACGGATGGATGAATGGATGGATGGGTGGATGGATGGATGGATGGACAGATGGATGGATGGACGGACGGATGGATGGATGGTTCGATTGATAGATTGATGGATTGATTGAGGGACGGACGGACAGACGGATGGATGGATGGATGGATGGATGATGGATGGATGGATGGATGGACGGACGGACGGACGGATGGATGGATGGATGGATGGATGGATGGATGGATAGACGGACGGACGGATGGATGGTTCGATTGATTGAGGGATGGACGGACGGACGAGTGGACGAATGAATGGATGGATGAATAAATGGATGAATGGATAGATAGTGATGACTGTTGTTGATTTTTACAACATGATGCGTATTATTGTATTTTTGTTTTGTTTATTCCCTTTATTTTTCCATTTGTTTTTTGCTTTTTGTTATCTGTTTTTGTTTTTTGAGAAAATTTTAGTGGAATATTGTTGTAGAAATTAATATCTAATTTATGTTTGCCCTAGATAGCGCTCAGGGAAGTAATGAAGTAAGAGCAAAGGTGGGTAGTCATGAGATGGCTCACTTATACCTAAAAGATCGCATGGTTTCCTTCACAACATAAAAATTAGAGAATAATTGTTTCGTATTGAAAAAGTCGAGTTATATTCATTTTTAAATTTTTTTTTTTTTAATTTATGTAATACATTTCCTCCCAAAAAATTATCAACATTTTCCTTATGACAAAAACAATACATATATATACATAAATGTATTATATCGTGCATAATTGGATATATATTTCTTGGCACTAATGTTGCTAAATGGTATAAACATCCATATGAAATAGCAGCGACGTCAATAAAAGAGAGAAAAAGATGGATGAGAGATGGAGAGGTGATTAATATAAGTATGTAGCATACGCATACACGAGTAAGTACATCAAACAGGAAAAAATAACTTTCACTTGTTTTTACACATTGATATATCTTTGCTGGCGCTCCGGTATCGAGAATGTTTCTTCTCTACCAGTGTTGCCAAAACGAACAGCTAAACTTCTGTCATAAACTGTGTTATTGCGTTTTATTGTAAAGAACGTTTATTCTGGTTGATAATTTCAGTTTAAGCGGTTTTACGATCGTACAATTGTAACCTCTCTCTCACTCTCCCTCTGTCTCTGTCTCTCTGTTCATAAAAGGGAAAACTCGACGAGATTTAGCAACATGTAGGTAGGTACAAGTGTGACTAAATACTTAGCCTTCTCAGTTCTGAAGAGGTTTTGTTTCATTGTTTCAATTCGTAATTTTTTTAATGCTCATCCATTAACTTCATCATTCTTATTCTCATATGTTATGATAATTGATGGTCACAATGTGATTATTTAGGTTGGATCATGTTACAGAGTGTTCGTGTGGTTTATGACGCATTTATTACCCCTGGGAGATTCTTCAGTTTTTTTTTGGCTTCCAGTTCCTCATCATTTTCTACCACGAAATTGCATCCTCAGCGTTCGAAGTCATGAAGATTATTGCTTTGATCCATATTACATTTACCTGTATCACCGTTCTCTTCTAATTATACATACATATCATACTAGAAATTGACAAATTAAAACCAAACCACTCGTATTTCGTATACACAAACGTGAATGCATATGGGAACGTAATTCATTTATTTGTGAAACTTGTTTAGGAAAATTGTAGGTAATTTATTTAACCGGTGTCAATGCGCGAAATATGTCAAGGATTTCTGGGTACCCATAGCACATTTTGTATCAATGAAATTCCGGTCATTGCCTTAGATTTTTAATAGCGGTTAATTCGGATAAAAAGATGCTCGTTATAGCAGTGATAATTATAGACGCAGTGTAATTGGCGAAAAACCCATTCCTTCGCAGATTTTTTCCATAATTTCGTATTCAAGGTGTTGATTCGTTAATCATTTTTTTTTCCGCTCCGCGATTTCTTTAATCTCGAATCTCTATGGTTGGATCACCCTGAAAGGATTTCGAAATTGTGTAATATCTTTAGTCATTATTCTTATTCGCGGTTTCTGCTGTCTGTGTATTTAAGTAATACAATTATTCATGATTAGCAAAGTATAATCGAAGGTCGATGGTGATTTTATTCTTTGTAGATTCACGAAAGACGGCGGAAATCAATGGGTATTTTTAACGTCTCCAATGCTGATAACGTCCACTGTACTTGAAGGTATTTCGTGAATTTATGATTTAAGTATTTTGACGCCAAATAAAACTTCGTATTTGAAACCTGAGATTAGCTCGAGTTGCATTTCAGTATCTCAGTCGAAATTCGTTGATTTATTGTTTTTGAAGGGAATTCAAGAATGTAAATTTGAATCTCTATTCTCTTACGTTTTAGTCTCCCTCGTCGACTTCTTAAAGTAGCTTAACACTACTGAGTTACGATCGGACTTAAAACACGGATAATTTTTTTGGCATTCCGTACGAAATCTTTATTTATTCTTTAGCAAAATTGGTTTTTATATAAGAATAAATAAAAACACGACTTCTTACCAAAAACAATCACATTATAATTTTTCAATTTTATGACAAATTTCATGAAAGGCTGCATAAATTGATGCAGAAACACCCTTATCCTCTTCCTCCTTGCTTAAGGTTACCAGGAACTGGAATTCCACTCAGGGTATGATTAATTTTTGATTTATTGTACTTTGTACATCCCACAGAAAGAAAATTTCTGGTATTTGTCTCATTTTTACTTTTTAACATTTCTGAACAATTTTTCATTTTTAGATGTTTTTTAACTTTTGCAGATTTTTATTTTTTTGACACTATTTTTGGACTCTTGAAACATTTTTTACTTTTTCTATTCCTAGACTTTTTTTTCATTGGTGATAATTTTTTATTTTTGGATTTTTCTTAATCTTGAAACATTTCATTTTCACACATTTTTTTCTTTATTTCTAAATTTTTAAATTTTGAGCATTTTTTTGTTTTTTACCCTTTTTTGAATTTTTTTTCATTTTTAAATCTTTTTTTACTGTTGAACATGTTTTAGGAATTTATTTTTGGATATTTTTCGTAATCAAGCTTCTTCAAAATTTTAAGCAATTTTCATTGCTACGCTTTTTTTTTCATCGATAGCTTTCTCAATTTTTTTTACCCTTTTTGATTTTTGAAAAATTTTTCGTTTTTCAAATGTTCTTGTTCAATTTGAAGTATGTAGTACTTATTGTTCAGAAGAATCACAAAAAATCATATTTTTCAAATTTCATGTATTTGAAGTTTTTCGACTCCAACTCAAATTTTGGCTATTATTTTACATCTTTTTTTAATATTTTGACCCATATTCACAGGGTCATACTCTTGTCCCAAACTAATCCCTCATACGTTGCTTGACTTTTATAGACCAGTTTGATAAGTAGATTATGCGAAAACGATGACATTTCTTGCCCTGATTTCCCCTACAAAAACAACCTCCTTATTCACTTAGAAGGCTGAAAGTGAAATATATTGTTCATTTTAGCTCACTTTATTACCTGACACCATAATCAAAAATTGTTGATCTTTCGTTTACTCCCAACATATTCCGAGGACAATAACTCTTCTTCCTCTCCCCCTCCAAAAACACCAATGGCACACAGCCTACATCTCATTATTAGTAATCATATGAATCCTCATTTATCAAATCTGAGTCATTTGAAGCTCTTCAAGCCTTCCTTGAATTTTGGCCATTCGCTATTTTGGAGCCTTTGACCCATATTCTGGTTCAAGCTAATTGGCTAATTTTGCATACGAGTTCAACTTTTCCTTTGATGAGGAGATATGGAGATTCAAGAAATTTAATGACTCAAAACTTCCTCGTTAAGTCATCTTTTGCTCTTACTCCTCTCAAAATGTACTTGCTAGACTGAAATTAGGATATGTTTGTGTCCAAAACTCGCTCTTTTACATGAGATCAAAAACAAAAATGTTGATCCATTTGCCTCCTCTTCACCGATTATCAAAATTTTAGTAATCCTTCATTTTGTAACAAATTAATAAAACAAAAAAAAAAAAAAAAAAATAGTTTTGCGGAATTAAATAAAAAGTCTCTTACCCAGTTTTCAATAGGTAATTTTCATCCATATCTGGCGACGTTGTGAAGCGAGGAGGGGGAAAGAAAAGATGTATGTACCAAAAAGTTGGACATTAGCCGTATGATTACAAATGATTTGAAATGCAAATATATGAAATTCTCCTACCGCGCCTTCTCCTTCCTGAAGTAGGTAGGCTGTAATAGCTATCATTTTTTATTACCAACTCAGATAAAAAATGTGAGTGAAAATTGCTTTTTTTTTTGTGAAACTGATCTAAAATTTTGGGCTTTGTGATCAACTACTGTGGTAAGCTGAATTTCATTTATTTACAAGTAAAAGACTGTAAGTATGATAAAAGATGAAAGGGACAGGGAAAAGTACTTGACATATGAGATTTAGAAAGTGAGAAAAACATTAAGTTCCCCAAAGTTGAAGGGCATATGCGCCGCAATGAGGTCGCAGTTTTTGAAAATTAAAAATTTATATTTATTTATATTTATAATTTTTTTACGTCTCAAATTAGCAGCTATAGCTATTTTACGACTCATCTTGAAATAATTAGAGTAAGCCCCTAAAATCTGTTATATAATTCAATTAATTTTAGGAATGCAATAATTTTTTAGTTCGCAATAAATTTTCTTCTTAAAAAAAAAATGATTTTTTGGCAATTTAATTTTTTTTTTTTGGTATACAAAAATTACATCTGAAAAAATTCTTAGCTTTCAATTTTTCTCAAATTGAAGGTGTCAACTCTTTTCTGTTTTTTTTTTTTTTTTTTTTTTTTTTTTTTGTTGGAAAAGTATTGAATTCTGAGTACTAGTTTTAAAAAATAAATAATAATTAGCCTTGCCCATTTGCACATTACTACTATTGCTAGTGAACTTGCATAGGCATATGGGTCAATTATAAAAGAATAATTTTCGCGCAAATGAGTTCGTTCCTTCCCCTCACCTCACTAAAATGCGTAAAATATGAAGAAGAATACTTGTAGGCTTTTCAGGCATATTTTTTCCATTCAACACCAACACTGTCGCGTAGACATAACCGCATTCGCGCCGGTCTAGATTGTTTGTTTATATTTATACGGCGATGTGTCAAAGTAGTAGTGCGTATAAACTAGAAAACGCGGAGGAGAAAGAACGCAATAGAAAATAGGGGAACTCCACGGAACGACAGCGGCGACACCGACGTGTCAGCGCAAGACGATAAGCAAAATGGAAAGGGTAAGGGAAGGCAACGTTACGTTAACTCAAAGCGCGCCGCGCGTTCTAAATCCCCTCCCCAAATAGATTTTTTTCAGTATTCAAAGGGTTTAGAAATGACGGTGTGCCTCGGCTCGCGGGCGCTCTCGAAACGCGCAACACAACGAATCGAGTAACGGAATGAGTCAGCTCTCAGCTCGGTAACGTCGTTTCGTCAGTAATCATAACGCATTTGTAGCGATCTGATAAGAGCGACGTATCGTTTCGGATCGAAGGTGCGATAATATGATCGTTTCATTATTCGGTAATTTCGCCAAAATAACGTGAATTTAGTTCGGAGTGCGACGCTCGCGTAGTCGAAGGGGTTGTTTTGGGGTTTAGTTCGGTTTATATGTGTTGTAACGGGGATTAGAGAAACGCGGAAATATGTCGTTGGCTAATGGATTCGAGAAGAAAGAAGACATTAATGGGTTGAAAAAATCGTTGAAGTTTTTAAACAACAATAACAATGATACCCATTTCAAGGAGGAATATTTTCCGAAACGGCCGGCTTTAGATTTAACGTTCAAAAATGTCCGGTACACGGTCAGCGCATGGCACAAACTATCATCAGGTGAGTTCACGAGATTACCTGTATTCGTGTGAATCTATTATCGCTTTTGCAACCAGCCAAATTCTTCTTTATCGCTTCGGCGGGCCATTGTTTATGGAAACGCATGAGTCGGCGTTCCAATTTACGTACAGTTTTAATAGGTCAGCTTATTATAATGAACGAGTAAGAAATTTTTTCGTCGTCATTTTCATATATTGTAGTATTCGTATTGTACATTTCGATTGGAAACATTTTTCGTTTAGAATTCTGTAAAAAATATTCGCCTTGACCTGTACATACGAGTACGTTCGACGTTCACGATGGAAATATTAATGTGTTAATGTTATTGCGGTTATTGTATTCGAGGATGTCTCTTGGTCGTTGTTATTTTCATCGAAAAAGCTACGGTTGTTACGAATACGCGCTCAGTGGTGCCACTATCCCAAAATAAACGTAAACAAAAGACGTTAAATTATTTTCTACTGTAACTTTCACCGCTTTCTTCACCGTTTTATTCGATATATTGCGTATTACGAACATTCAAATTAGGTGTAACAGTCATCAACGGATGTTGGTTCCGGTCGGAAATTGTTTTCGACTGTATCGTAGCGTCTTTGGTCTAGGTTGTTAGTAATTATGCCTAACACGTGGTGATTTTTGGTTTTATCATCATTTCTGGCGTTATTTATTTTTACGCCTCCGGCATTCGAGTATTTCGTCGTAAATTATATTCTGGAAGAAGACAGGTGATGGATGCTGCGTTTTGGCATTGAAATAGGAAACGAAAATATGTGATTATAGGAGAGTAAAAGCGTGAAAGGGGGACAGTGGAGATCATTAAAATTTTCCAAGCCTCCTTTATTGAAACACAAAAATTTTTTTTTTCGTATTTCGAGCCCAAGTGATCTGTTGGAAGAGATAGTTGTGGAAAAATATATTATGCAGAGAGAATGTCCGACTGCTCATCCCTGTGCACCCTTCATAGTTGAACGTTGTCACAATTTCTTCAGTTTGGGAATCTGTGTTAGTTGCATACATCAATTTTTGAAGGGGCAGATTTACTTCTGAATTTTTATGTAAATTATTCATTGCATTTTTCAGGTCGCAAAAATTGAAAATAAAACCATGCTATGTTGTAGTTCGAACGATTTGCAAGGAAAAAACATAGAAGAACAAATTGCCTATCTTCAATATTGAAGGAGCTATAAATTTTCAAAAATTGTTCTATTCTATCCTATGTATGCTGCTCCTTCAATTTTGATATTAAGCAAATTTTTGTTTGTAATGAAATTCTGCATTTCAGGGAGCACAATAACATATTTCAATTTCTTGAGTGACTCAGCACAATTTTTATTTTCTAATTTAAATTACTTTTATGTGTGCCATCAGAGGGATAATATAAAATTCGTAGAATAGATAATTTTTCATGCAGTTTGTAGGTATTTTTAGAACCTTTAATATTGAAAAATTGATGTAATTTTTTTTTTTTGGAAATTGAGAAGACAAAGTGAGTGACACAAAAAACGCAATTTCCTCAAAAACCGGTTTTTGCTCCAACTTCCCTCAAAATGCACTTGGAAATATGAAATTTGGATATATTGGTATCCGTGACTCACTCTTTCATTTAAAATCAAAAACGAAAAATTTGCGGTATTTGCCCCTTCTTCAGCCGCCCTCAAAATTTGAGTGATCCGCTATTTTGAATTTTTTCGAAAAAACAAAAAAATGGTTTTGTTGCATTTCTAAAAAAAAAACTCTTCCCAAGTTTTGAGCGAATTTCATAAATACCCACCGTCGCTACGCGTGGGAAAAAATATATACCAAAAAATTGGACATTCGCCTTATGATTATAAATGGTCTGAAACGCAAAGATTTTAAGACCTCATCCTTCCCTGACTCTCCTTTCCCGAGTCAGGTAGGCTGTATAAGCTATCGTTTTCGAGTTGAAAACTTAGCTAAAAATAGACTTTACCTCAAAAGTGAAAAATTCGCTAATTATGAAAAAATCAGTTTATCCGAAGAAAAACTATTTTGGAGTGTATTTTGTATACTTAAATAGAAAATAAAAAAATTACCAAAATTGCTGGAAAATTTATAAAAAATAGCACTATTTTAGACAATCATCCCAGGCGAGGGGGAAAAAATTATTTTTTTTGTATTTTTGAACCTTAATTTTTAAAGCAAAATTCGATGGCTTTCCCTAAATCTCTTGGACACGACAGCAAAAGAAGCTGAACTGATGGAGAAATAAGCTTTGAACTATGCATAAAAAAATTACAAAGAAATTTATGTCATCCTCCCTCTTTCCAAGTGCATTTCATATGCAACATTGATCTCCTCTTCTCTCTTCATAATATTAAAGTTTTTGCAAATATACTTGCTCACTACATTTTTGTGACCTCTTTATGGCTTCCAAAGTTCAAAAACTAAACGTAATAAAATCGTGAAAGTTCGCTCGGTATTTGCACTTTCAATATTTACACTTTTGCGCGCCAAAAAACGATACAAAAAGAAACGCATACAGAGAAGGAAACGCGATTCATGTTATCTCAAAGGTCAGAAAAATATCGATGCATTTCGAGGTCGCGATCTTATCTAAACTATGTTCAGATAGACTGAAACGTATGAAGTACGTAATTATTCTGATTTCGCCGAATAAAATTTTTTCGCGAAATTGCGACCGTTGGACAAATCGCACTGATGTGTGGCTCGTTAGCGATGAAAAAAATGAATATCTCGCCAAATTATACGAGAGAACAATATTATTGTTATTTGCGTATGATGAAGTACGGTGAAAATGTTTACCAGTATTGACTGGCATCGTAGTGATGGACGAATCTATATGGGTTCATTTACGGCGTCATCGATCGACGGAATTTCCTATCATGTTCGTGGAAAATTTGACGTCTATTTTCGATGATCGTAATAAAAGAGCGTGGCAAAGCGGGTCCGTCACTCGGTGAGGATTATTGGCAAAATGTTTGATTTGTGTTTTCACAGCGGGTAATCCGGATTAAGCATGTTTTTAATTACGCGCATAATATTTGTATCTATGCGAATATCGATTTTTAGCATCTGTTTGTTTACTGTGTCGTTCGTTCGATATTTTTATGAGGCGTAAATTAGATGTCGCTATAGAAAATATCGAGCACTCGTGGCATTTTTCTGTAATTGATTGTCTGGTTCAGCTGAAAGCCTCTGCGGGAATAGGAAATGATAAAAAAATCTGTAATATTGATTTTCGTTATCTTATCGGTATGGCTAGCGTTAGTTGAATAAATTCAATCCGTGTTCATTTGTGTAACGAATCAGATTTATTGATAAAGCTCAGGTTTATGGGTTTTCGAAGTACTTCTCATCTGCTTGTTGGGTGCGCATTGTGTGGCGATTGCGAATGAGAACAAAGATGGATGGAAGGTTAATTTCAAAATTATCATTAACGTTTACGAGGTAAAACTCGTTTCAATTTCGAAACCACACTTCATCTACTCAAAATTTATAATTCTCGTAAAAATCAATAAATTAATGCTTTCGTGCGGAAAATTATTATCTCTATTTTTGGACGTTCGTGAAATTGAAAATTATCGTGGTCGTCGAAAAGGGCGTATGGCAAATTTGAATCGATTTGTAATGCTGAGTGAGGTGCCACTACATTTAAACCACCGACTGCGTGACGGTTGTCTCATAAATTTGATATTCAGCTTGAATGTTTAATAAAAGAAACAAGATTGCTGGGTATTTGTTTACAGTCGGAGCAACCGAAGTTGACTGAGAAACTGAGAAATATTGGTGTTTGTGAGACTGTTCTTTCATAGTAAACTATTGAACTACTTAAATATAAATACGAGATACACGTTTAAATTTACCTACTATAATGGTTATCATTCATTAGTTGAACATCGTAGCTTAAACAATGGTCTTGTAATCATTTGTTGTAAATTATTATCTTCTTAACTTGAAAAAAAATAGCTCAGAAGGAAACCATTCTACTGTAAGTTTCAAGGCATGTTGCAATGTTTGTGAAGGCCTCAAGGGACGGAAAACATACATGTTTTCGCCACGACATCTCTTTGTATAACATTTGCTCGCTAAATAGAGAGTGACATTTGGTATCTGCATTATTTGTTTGTTACTTCATTTGTATACCGCAAGCCGCAACGTTTGTCCCTTACATCAAATGAAGTTTTTAAATTTTTTCAACTGGCACCACATTTGATTGCTATGAAGTTTGTTCGGTTCTCTTTCTTTGAACAGAAGTACCAACCCAGTATTATCATACTTGAAATTTCTTTTTTCTTGTAGTTTTTTTGCTTGTTTTATTTCATTATCAAACTCTCATATCCAAGTAGAATTGAGAAGATCAAAAAAAAATCTAGAAGTATCTTAAATATTAAGATTTTTAGTACTATATCCTTATGATATGTCACATGATAAACTCGTTGCATCATATCAAATTGAAAGCTTTATGAACAAAAGATTTACCACATTGGAATGTTTCTACATAACATTTAATGTATCAAAATCGTTGTACCGGGTTTACTAAATTCAAAAAATCATAAAACTTCTTTTGGGGGAAACAACTGAAACAAGAATCAGGAATTGACGAGAAAATTGATTTTAACTTCGAACTTTGACTTCAGAGTCATGTCTGAGTTTTGACTCACACTCTGATATTTAGCTTCTTAGCAATTCTTTGAACCAGACTTCGACTCCGGCTCGACGCTACAGTAAGCTGAGAAACTTGACTCCGACTTGAGTTCTTCGCAATGGAGCAATTTTCTAAACCAGACTCCAACTTCGCATTCATTATAGAATTATTATCAAAAATTAATTCCGATTCTTGACTCTGCATCATTTCTCCAAGTCTAACTCAGATTCTACTTTGACTAGGGAGTCGACAGAGAAGCTTGATTGCAATTCCATTCCTTGACACCAAAGCAGTTCTCCTTCCTTTGTGACACCAAAGTCACTAAGAAAATTTGACTTCACAATGCGATATCATTTTGAATCTGGGTCGTTGGTAGAAAATAATTAAGATAGTTAACGATGTCATTGTAGGAGGTAAAGAGTTGAATATTTTTAGAGCGAAAAGAGGAAAATTTGAGAGGAATACCAATAACGTAAGTCCTAGAAAGAGGAGTGAGGCGCGAAATTTGTACATAATCTTACGAGTTCAAGTTTATTTTTCTTAATTTATATCAGGTGTCCTTTTTATAATTAGTTAATGAAGGTATAGGGGAAGACACACAAATATATATATATTTATTAAGTAAGTTGTGCAATCACATTCAGTGATATTTGAACTTTTTTTCATTACTAGAACAGAGTCAAAGTAATGATGTAAAAAAAGAGAAATTTATAAGCTACATAATATGAAGTTGGTAGTTGTGTTCAGGAAAGTGTAGCAGACAATTGTCTGATGTAGCGAGCGAATGTCGAACGAATGACGTTCCCTGTAAAGCGATCAGATGTTAGTAGCATACAATTGTTGTTCGAAAAAATGTCTCACGTTAGCGCACAAATGATGCAGAAACCAAATGTTATAATAAGCAAATAACGCTCCCTGTTAAGCGAACAAATGTTGTGAGGCACAAATGTCTTGAAGCAGGAATAAATTAAAATATTATGTTGGTAGTCCTGTTCGGAAAAGTGTAGCGGGCAATTGCCTTACGTTGGCGCACAAATGATGTAGCCATCAAATGTTGTAACGAACAAATGACATTTCCTGTTAAGAGCAGATGTGAGTAGCGTACAATTGTTGTTCGAAAAAATGTCTCACGTTAGCGCACCAATGATGTCGCGATCAAATGTTATAACGAACAAATAACGCTCCCTTTTAAGCGAACAAATGTTGTGAAGCACAAATGTCTTGAAGCAGGAATAAATTAAAATATTATGTTGGTAGTCCTGTTCGGAAAAGTGTAGCGGACAATTGTCTTACGTTGACGCACAAATGATGCAGCAACCAAATGTTATAATAAACAAATAACGCTCCCTGTTAAGCGAACAAATGTTGTGAGGCACAAATGTCTTGAAGCAGGAATAAATTAAAATATTATGTTGGTAGTCCTGTTCGGAAAAGTGTAGCGGACAATTCTCTTACGTTGGCGCACAAATGATGTAGCGATCAAATGTCGTAACAAACAAATGACATTTCCTGTTAAGAGCAGATGTGAGTAGCATACAATTGTTGTTCCCAAAAATGTCTCACGTTAGCGCACAAATGATGTAGCAACCAAATGTTATAATAAACAAATGACCATCCCTGTTAAGCGAATAAATATTGTGAGGCACAAATGTCTTGAAGCAGGAATAAATTAAAATATTATGTTGGTAGTCCTGATCGGGAAAGTGTAGCGGCAATTGTCTTACGTTGACGCACAAATGATGCAGCTACCAAATGTTATAATAAACAAATAACCATCCCTGTTAAGCGAATAAATATTGTGAGGCACAAATGTCTTGAAGCAGGAATAAATTAAAATATTATGTTGGTAGTCCTGTTCGGAAAAGTGTAGCGGACAATTCTCTTACGTTGGCGCACAAATGATGTAGCGATCAAATGTCGTAACAAACAAATGACATTTCCTGTTAAGAGCAGATGTGAGTAGCATACAATTGTTGTTCCCAAAAATGTCTCACGTTAGCGCACAAATGATGTAGCAACCAAATGTTATAATAAACAAATGACCATCCCTGTTACGCGAATAAATATTGTGAGGCACAAATGTCTTGAAGCAGGAATAAATTAAAATATTATGTTGGTAGTCCTGATCGGGAAAGTGTAGCGGCAATTGTCTTACGTTGACGCACAAATGATGCAGCAACCAAATGTTATAATAAACAAATAACCATCCCTGTTAAGCGAATAAATATTGTGAGGCACAAATGTCTTGAAGCAGGAATAAATTAAAATATTATGTTGGTAGTCCTGTTCGGAAAAGTGTAGCGGACAATTCTCTTACGTTGGCGCACAAATGATGTAGCGATCAAATGTCGTAAAGAACAAATGACGTTTCCTGTTAAGAGCAGATGTGAGTAGTGTACAATTGTTGTTCCCTAAAATGTCTCACGTTAGCGCACAAATGATGTAGCAACCAAACGTTATTATAAACAAATAACGCTCCCTGTTAAGCGAACAAATGTTGCGAGGCGCAAATGTCTTGGAGCAGAAATAAATGAAAAAATAAATTAGTTTAGGATGCTTGTTGAACTCTCAGAAGCGATAATGACTTTAATTGTACTAATCTTCTGTGAGCCTAAAAACTTGACTGAAGATGAAGGAAAAGGCTATGAAATCACGAATATAAAATGATAGTGCCATAAACACGAAATTAAAGTTATAATATAAAAAAATCATATTATTATTGATATTGTTTTCAAATTAATCATTTCAATTAGAATAATTGTTCTTATTAGCAAACCTAAAATGTCTGATTAATGAAAATGATTAATTAATTGATAGAAAAATGTTTATTTGGTATTCGATTTATTTCTCAACGAAAATTAAAATTATTATTTGTATTCAGGTTGAAAAAAAAAAAGTTATTAGAGTATCCGAATTCGAAATCCTAAAACATTTTCAAATTTTAATTCTTGTAGTACTACATTTTATCGAACTCAGCTCGAAGGTGTATGCATAAAATGAAATCTTGCAACAAATTAGATAATTAATATAAGAGTAATTTAACGAATTGAACGCCTACTCTATGTTTCGAAGTACCTATCGATTCGTCGAGCTACGATTGCATCAGTAACTTGGTTTTTTCGAGACCGAATATCACATCGGGCTAATTACACGATATTGGTCGCCTAATTGGGCTCCATAGGTACATGAAAAACGCAGTAATTGACGAAATACGACTCGAATAATCTGCATAGAAGTCCACATGTATTGCTCGGAGGCAAAAGGATTCCTTCAAGGCCGTTACAGGTGATTAACTTTTTACCAAAATGGCTTCAAGCAAATTTGAGCTGCTCTAGGCTCAGGTCTGATTCGTTGTGGACATTTAATTGTCGTAAGATCAACTATCGCAACTAGTGAGCAGTCAATTATGGCTGGTATTATTGTCGAGATGTCTCAGCGTCATAAGTTCATACTTGTCGCTTAGATCGATAAGATTGATTTGGACCTTTGAATAGTTTAATTTGGCGCCAATCTTTTAATTGAATTCAAAGTCTACGTCATCCCGACGACCTGACGTAAATTTGTATTCGCGATCGCACGATTGTTAACATTGAAAATACGTCTCGATAAAATCAAACAGTTTCGTAATATTTTTTGTTTGAAGAGAGAGACAAAAAGAGGAAGAAGAGGAATAATATAGGCGCTCTTGTTTTTTTCCTTCCTTATCTACGAACTGATTTCAAATAACAAGGTGAAGAGCAACGAACTTCGATTCATTTGTTTGCGCATAGTTCGTTGATAAAAATACTGTTGTACTCATGAAGCGCAGAAATGATAAATTCAATGCCAACACGATAAGAACGATCTCGCCCGCGCTCGTGTACCACATTTTATACGAATGATTTGATTAATTGACGAAGCTCGGAATGGAATAGTTTTTCGTTTCTATACACGTGCATTTTGATACGTGCGTGGTATTGACGGTCGAGTGTACCGACTTATGGGTGATATACCATTGTCATTAGAAGTATCGGTTCGCATACGAAAATCTAAGTTTATGGAGTTGTAGGTTTTTCTAGTTACAAATTTTAGATCATCTTCTAATCGATATATTTCAGTAAATGAAAAATAAAATAATCACATTGTCGATTTCTGTCTCGCAATATCGCGTATCGGTGAATCGGCAAATTTTTCTCCACTAGGTGGCACAGATTCTTATAGGGCTAGGCATATAAGAATGAAGAAAGGTATAACCTTGACGATGTTTTAGTTGGCTTTGTCTCATCATTGTTTCTGGCGTTTACTTCGAACGTATTCAATGCTATACATGTAATTTGTGGCGTAAAGTGAATAAATCAGAAGACCATCCAACCACGAAAGTCAAGGACGTTTCGGAGATGAGATAGTCGCCAATTTTACGCAATATTGTTGACGATTTTCTGTATAGTCCATAATGATCGTGGCGGGAAGTATGATTGATATGCCGACTTCAAAGTTAAAAACATTAGTCATCGACATCACCAAAAGAAGGAGGCGAAGATATTCTCGAGAATTCATATTTGTATCTTAGTAAGAGCGAGCTTTTACGTTTACTCAGGAATCAAAGTGGCGTATTGCCTTCAGGAATTCTATTTTGTGTTTTGATGATTTTTCGGGAAAAACTCATGGTACACATGTATAGGAGAAAAAAATTTCAGCAGACATTGTAATGACTCTATAGAGTATCCTACAAATAAATTATATCTATCTATCTATCTATCATGTGCGGAAGGAAGCGTCATCAAGAACTATGACTGAACTCAAGCAGGGATGCCAAACCGAAATCGTAACGGGTAAATCAAAAATTAAAAAAAAATTGATGAAATTTATGAAAACAATTTACGTATTTTTGTTAACATTTTTTGAACATTTTTGGACATTTTTTTAAGTTCTGAACTTTTTATCTCTGATTTTTTTTTTTTTTAATAAAGTGCCATGTGGGGCTAGGGGGTTGGAGGCACGGAAATATTCTTACATGGATTTCATTAGACCCTAAAAGGAGATGAATTGGAGAAGATTTTAATCTATTAAACTTCAACTCTTTTTGAATAAATCCTTTTTTTTTGGATTTTTTTTTTCATGTTATTTTTTTTGGGTATTTGATTCATAAAATTTTTTTTTGAACATTTTTGAAAAAGTTCAAAATTTTTAAACTTTGAACCCAATGTGGCGATAGTAAGTAATGACCTAAAAGGCTGAAATTTTTTGAGCATCCTATTCGTGTTCTTTCACAGCCTTTTCGAATAGCCATCAGATTTAAAAAAAAAAAAAAAAAAAAAAAAAAAAAAAAACACAAGATCGATCCACCATAATAGGAACAACAAAGTCAGTTTGCCATGTAGAGTTGAAGCAAAAAACAACTGGTAAGGAGTGGTGGAATCCCCAATTTCTGTACTTGAGCCAAAGTAGATGCAAAATGACAGATGGCAAAATTTTATGTTAAATACCTAAAATTCGATGAATATGAACTCTTATCGTTTTTCAAGGGGGGGGGGAGCGGGAGAAAGGGAGTCAGTGATGAAGGTCGTGAAAATATGAAATTTTTTTGTGAAGAATGTAGATGAATTTTTTATTTATGTTTTTAAACGTTCGCTTTTTTTAAATTCAGAAATTAGCATTTTTAATGCACTTTCTTTAGTTGTCCTGGTATAGTAACACTCGGTGATATTTTATGTAAGATTTTTTTTTTTTAGAAGAGAAAAGAGGAGAAGGGAAGGGGGATAAGGTAACCCTGTAGCTTTTAAAAATATTTTAAAAATTGGTAAAGACTAAAGAGATGTTGGAATATTTGAAATACTGATGATTGTTCTTGAGATCGAGAAATATTATATTTCTAGATGTGTTTCAGCAATATTGGAAATAACATAGAAATAATAGCGTTTTTACTAGTCTAAATCTGCAGAAGTTGAAAATTCAGCTTTATTAATGCGGCATGGATGCTTGTGTTGTTCCTTCTTTTTTTAATTTTTTTGGCATTTACTCTTTTGTCATAGCGAATTCTATAAATTTGGGGTTTATTCTAAATTCAAACGAATTCTGAAGGTAATTTTGAATAAAGATGCGATTTATAGTCAGATTTTGGAAATGACTTTGAAATCGCAATGAAGTCAAATTCTGTTTTGAGAACCTCTCCGGAGTTCAAGTAAAATCAGGAGAGTCGTGTTTGTACTCGAGAGTCAAACATTGATGATGTGAAATAAACAAAAAAGGAAGACTGCCATGACAAAGTTGAACGTTCTTTGAGAAGGCATAATGACCCGTCATTTTCAGTAGAACTACGATTAACGAAATCAGTTTAAACTGTCCTGTTCCAGTGACTGATGCGGCAACATCAGTTCTCGGCTTGGAAGAAAGTTGAATAGAAATTGGCGACGCTCGAACGTATATTTAAATCCGATTACGTTGCAATGAATGCGTCATGGGACTATTAAAAGAGCTACAATAACGGAGTCTGATGAGTGTATATCTAATAGGTGTAAAAGACGACAAAGCCTATAGGATGTATAGTGGAATCAGTGCTCGTATACAGAGAGTGGAAAGAATTTAGAAAGTATCGAGCAACGTATTATTTCCACTGCGACAGTACCTGCTCTCGATGAAGTATATGGCTTCGCGACCTTGAGTACGGAAATAAAAACGTGAAAAAATCGTATCACGATCGATAATTTGAACTCGTCAATTAGCATATGCAGCAGATCCGATAGTAGTCGTGTACCTTGCGTATTGATCTAGAAATATCAAGTACATATCAACGAGCAATGAACTCGTTGACATGTGCACCAATTCAGATAATGATTTAAAATCCGCCGATGACCGGAGAACGTTGACTCGTTAACCTCTCAATCAGTAGCGGACGACCGCGGTGAAATGGAAAGCCACAACATAGTCGTTACGGTGGCAATAAAAATGGGATTATTAACGAATTTTTCTCATTATAATTGTGTAAACGTAATGGAAGTGAATTATAAACTCGATCGGTTAATCAATCGGACGCTAATAACCGGTAGTCCTTCGAAGGCGATTCACGATTGACGCTCGTCGAGCATTTCCATCGACTCGGGTTCCCTCGTGTCCTACATTCGAGTCGCGTGGTATAACGTCGTTTAAACTGAACAGAGAAAAGGACGCGCTCGCGTAATTACGCAATGGTAAATTAAAATAAATTAACCTCTCGGGTTAACCGATGGAAATTACAATGATGGAAAATTAAAAACGGAGAGAAAAAATCACCGCGTTAATGAAGCACCCGGGGGCCGACGCAATAAGCTCTCAGTGATTGCAAAAATTTTCCATTTCGACGAAGCTTTCATTCGTGTAAAAAAAGGAAAAAAACCAAACGAAAACACGTCGTTATACAACACCAACGAAGCTGGATTCGTGACGTTATACTACACCGGTACTAGAGCACGTTGGGTTGTGATGAAATTGAAAACAGCTGCTGGTTTATAGACGATAGATGGAACGTACCACCGCGACCAGTCTTCTCGCATCATTTCAATAGATGGGTTAACCACTTACCGGTTTGTCGGTGATCGGTGTACTCGGATTTAAATGACTGTTTGGGAATATGAGCCATCATGCAGTGCTGCTGTTTCAAAATATAGACGAGATCTAGTCGCAATACCATCGCATACCGATGCATTGGCAAATTACTGCTAGATATTTCGCATTTTTCGTAGAGACGATTTTTTTTCTTCAACTATAATTGGTGGAAATTAGGTACAACGTAGTTAGCTCGAAGTTCTTTCGTCAGCATCAGAGATTTAATCGTTCACCTCCCTTAATTGGGAATAACAGTTTATAGAATACCTCTGAAACATACAGCTGGTCCATTTGTTGCGTACTGGTGGCGTAACATTTGTTAATGGGTTCCCTTTGTTATCCTTGAGAGATCCAAATGTATCTTGAAACTGAGATTATCGAACTATATGGAATTATTGACTCATCAAATCATTTAGTTTTCACTTATATTTGAGACTACCCATATAAGTCAAGTAAATCTGAACATTTTATTGAAAAAAATTCCCATGAATAAAATTTGAGTGTAGCTTATTTTAAAGTAACCCTCTCCCCCTGTCCAAAAATGTGTTTTTCGCCGATATTTCGTGAAAAAAGGCTCCTACGAAAAAAATAGCTCAGTGCAAAAATATTCTATTCGAAATTTCACACAAATTAAGTTATTACATTTTTTCTTCTAGATGCGAAAGAAAGCTCAAAAAGTTTGCGCCAAGTTTACATTTTTTTCTCCAAAAATCATTGACTGAAACCGAATTTCTTCGTTGCAATACAAAACCGGTGTTACTTGGAAATCAATCGTGAAAACTGCCCGAATCCGCTTTCCCTAATGACCATTTTCCCGGATGGGCATTTTCCCGAATACCTGCTTCTTGAATAAAATTATCCCGAATCAGGTTTTCCCGAATCTGTTATCCCAAAAATATTGTTTCAAGAATACCTATTTCCCGAATTTTATTTTCAAATACTATTTCAGAATACCTATCACACAAATTAGGTTATTACATTTTTTCTTCTAGATGCGAAAGAAAGCTCAAAAAGTTTGCGCCAAGTTACATTTTTTTCTCAAAAATCATTGACTGAAACCGAATTTCTTCGTTGCAATACAAAACCGGTGTTACTTGGAAATCAATCGTGAAAACTGCCCGAATCCGCTTTCCCTAATGACCATTTTCCCGGATGGCCATTTTCCCGATACCTGCTTCTTGAATAAATTTATCCCGAATCAGGTTTTCCCGAATCTGTTATCCCAAAAATATTGTTTCACGAATACCTATTTCCCGAATATTTATTTTCAAATACTATTTCCAGAATACCTATAGCCCGATGATTACTGATTCGGTTGTTACTCGGAAAACATCACTCGGATTTATACATAGTTTTCACTCAGCTATAAAAAGAGGAGGCCAACACTGAGGCGATCATCGCTGAGTTAAGCATAGGGCGCAAGGTGAAAATGCTCCAAAACGGAAATGGATTGATTTACATAATCGTATATCTGGAATTATTGTTAGTTACTTAGATTACGAGGGACGGTAGTTAGAATACCCTGGAATAATTTCGCACAATGATTATCTTCGATTTTGAATAAAAAATGTAATTTTTTAAAATTTTTCTATTTAATTCCTACATAATCTGTAAACAAAATTTTAATTTTAATTTAATTGAAACTGATAATAGGATAATTATTCCATTTAATTTTCCTATTCAATTAATTTTAACTTCGATAGATGTCATTCATTTATGAACAATTCTTTCAATAAATATTAAAGTTGATTGTATTCCTAATCAATTAAATAATTATAATATAAAATGTAATAAACCTAATTTTATTTTTGGTCAGTGCTCTGCAATTGGGAAATTGGGATTCGGTATAGCAGCATTCGGGAAAAAAATTTTCGGGAAAGTAGCCGTTCGGGAAAATGGTCATTCGCGGAAAGTGGATCCGGGAAAATAGCTGGGAACCGTTATTAATACAGTGGCCTGAGAAGAAGGGTGGTGGAAGGGGATTTCCCCTAAGCCTGAGTTTTTTTTTTTTTACGGTCTCGGCACTAAAAACCTGTCTTTACCTCTAAGACCTTTTTTTTTCTCTCTTATGACTTTTCCTTCTGTACTGGGCCCGGATTTTCTCTGCACGGCGCTGTACAGAGGCAGTTCATCGTATCAGTCTCATTATTTAGGGAAGATGAAAGAGGCAGAAACCTCATTTAGGGCGACCTATAAAATGTATTTATGTCGATATGTATTGAGATCCACAGGCATGGTGGAATAATACATTTAACTAATTGGTTCATCCAGTTATGAGCCGGAATAACAGTAGTACTTGATAGTTGGTGTATTAGCCATACATCCGTCATCTCGAATCTTCCTCAATTTATCCACTAAAGGAAAAATTGTCGGTTCATGAATCAACCTTATAATTGGCTCGGAAGCTGCTCAATCATTTTGATCAAATACTAAGATCGAGGATATGTATGAGGAAATCGTCGTAATACTTACCTCTCATCGTATGATTAATTTGCGTGATTCCATTACGATACTTGATGGCTTCATCGAATGAGTTGTATTTCTCGTTAAAGAAGTATGTTTCCGTTGCCAGAGGTATGCTGATGGAGGATTTGAATGATTAAGGGTTTTTTTCGTGTACATTTAGGTTTAATTAAATTAATGAATTTAACTGACGTGAGTTCCTACTGCACGTACTTTTGACCATCGAGAGTAGTATACTAGTGTCGGCGACCTCTGTAGAATTGTTGTCCAGTAATGTCGAAGTGAGTGAAACTAATAAACATTTCCGAGAAAAAGACCACCTGTTCTAAAAATTGTTCTATCTCTAAAATGAACATAATGATCTAGAAAGGAAAGAATAAAAATAAAATCCAATAGTAAGTTCAGAAATAATATATGCACGAGATTTTTTCAATCGTTGATTGAAAATTAATTTTTGAACTTTGTCATTTCCCTTCTCCCACCCTCCGCTTTTCATCGTTCGAGGAATCGAGAAATCTGGGAAAATATTATACAGGTGTACATTTATTAGTATTCAAGAGCCCTAATTTCATATTTGAGGCTACTTTTTACAGACTGAATTTTGAAAATGAGCTGAGGTGAAGGGTATGAGCAGGGACGTACCGAAAGGGGGGGAGCTTCCCCCCCCCCTTGGCTTTTGGAAAGTTGGTCAATTTGGAGTTTTAGCGTAAAGTTGGTAAATTTGACCACTTGTGCAGTATTTAAATTTTTTTTTTTGAATACTAACAAGACTGTGCATCATATTGTTTCGTGGAGTCGTGGAGCAAAAAAAAAAAAAAAAAAAGGTCAACAGTTGGTAAAATTTCATGGTATTAGTTGGCAATTTTTGGTTTTCTCCCCCCCCCCCCCCGAAGAAGGTCTTCGGTACGCCCCTGGGTATGAGAATTAAAAGTTGGTAAAAGTAAAAATACGGTTCATGTATCGATTCAGAGGTTATTGAATATTGAAAGTGGTAATTTCACATTTGAAAGTATTTTTTTTTTTTTTTTTTTTTTTTTGTGATATACCAGTCTTCGGTTTGGGAAGAAATATAATCACCACAGAGCAAAAATAATTTTTTAATTCTCGTTTTCATTTTTTTTTTTTTTTTTTTTTTTTTTTTTTTTGTTACTTAAATATACTCACATTTCAAAAAAAAATTAATCAGAAAAGTTCTAATTATAATTGTGAAATTTTTTTCAAATTTGAAATTTAGTTTTCCCGTCACTCAAAAAACTAGGCCCGTAGGCAGCCTTTCTCTCTTTCGACTTTGACGAGTCTTAAATATATTTTTTATTGTTTCGAAGTTTTTTTCCACTTTTATTTCTTACCTTTTGAGAGTGGAAAAGCCATTTAAAAGAAATTAATTTCAGTTTCAAATTACATCCTCAGGTTTATGAATTTTTTATCTGAAAATTCTTATGCAACTTTGGAAGAATTTAGATGTATTTTTTTTTGTTTCCTTAATGAATCGATCATAGTCATGAAAAATGAATTTTAAAAATACTGAGTGCTTCTTACTGGGAAGAAATCAAATGATGAAAATTGGGCTAAATGTTTACTGACAACAAAAGTTGAAAATCATTTCCTTTTTCCAGGATATGGGAGTATAAATAATTTACATTTTTTTATTTTACGTAGGTTCTTCATGTCAATTTACTGTTTTCGCTACCTATAGAAATTATCGAGCTTTTATTTCGTTTTAGTTGATAATTCATAATACATTATGTAGTTATTTGGGTATTAATATTTGAGGAATGTTAAAATGCTTTTTGATACGTTAACGAATGTATTTTGAGTACTTAATTCATAATTTCTTCAGCGTGTCATTTAACTAGAAGTGTAGGTGTGAATGGTGATGATAATTAGTACTATAGTAATAGCTGTTTTAATGGTATTCCAATGGACATTAAGGGGAAAAAAATTGCTTTTAGAATCGATATGAAATAAAAATGATTGTATTTCCCGGTGCCATCAAATGTTGGTTTTTTCCCGGATCTTTGATTCGGGTAAATCCATTATAGAGTTATCTGTTGTTTCGAAGTGTTTGGTCCCTCTTTCGGCGCTTTCAAACGACCTTGCTAACGATGCTAAGCATGGATTATCGATCGAACTGCGTAACGTCTTTGTTTAGATGTCAACGAATATTTCTTCGCCTAACTAACGATCGATCGTAAATCACTGAACGGCCTAGGTTTTTGGAAAAGCATCGAAATTAACAGGGTAGCTCCGTCGGTTTGCGTACCTTGACTGGTTGTAAACACCGGTATCTTTTTTTCGCCAGTCATCGGTGAAATAGATTAGTTTGTTTCTTCGTCGACCTTTTTTTTCAATTCTCTTCCACGTAACGTCAACGTGGTTGAGTAATGCGGTGGTAATTTTTCAACCAAGAATAGCTGACTCGGTGAATGGATATGTCGCGTATACGATGGCAACGTCGATTCGCGAATTCGCTACGTAATCGCTTCGTAATAAACGACGCTGCGGTATTATTCATTCGATACGCGCGGTAATAAACAAAAACATTAAGTTAATCGCTTTTAGTACGAATTTTTTTTTCGGCCAGAGAAATGTAATTATGGTGGCGGACGAACGCGTAAATAATAAATTAACGAAAGGTGATAATAAATTGGACGGAAAAATACGCCGGGAAGAGGTCTCTGGGAAATGGATGTCGATGATGATCTTGACTTTTGGTCGATCATGCCTGACGTACTAGTGTAGCTCGAATATATGCATGAGACATGTTTCGTAGAAACATCTAGAAACGCGAAAAAAATTGGCGAAATATTTCGCGCCGAATTATAAACAACGAATGAAAAGGCTGGATAGAAAAATCACCGATGTGAATTTCACGGTAATGTAGTTCATTACACCGATAATGAAACCTTGACAAATTACGTCATCTATCCCATTAGACGGAAAGGTTTCGTCATTTTAGGAATTGGAGATTACATTGTAGCCAATGATAACGTTTTTGGTTCAAGTCCTGGTATAATTTAAAAAGAAATGAGTTCGTTTTTCGATGTGATCTCGATATATCTGCGTAGAGTCTTGTAAAATGGAATTTTTAATGTGTGAAAATCTAGCAACCAAAAGAAATTTGAAAACAACGGTCATTTAGGTTACGTAAACGTATGCGAGTAGTTTTACGAGTGTGCTGTGCCTGTGCGAAAGTAATCAACATCAATCGACCTATGTAATTTGGTAGTAACGTAGTAATCAGATTTGAATTCGCATTCGTACAACCACGATGTTCCCGGAAATGGAAGATTTGGATTTACGAATCTATTTCCGGATGTATGATTGTAATGTAACGAATGTTAGTTCACTTGCGTAGAATGAATTATTGTACCTGAACACATATAGAATGGGCCGAATTTTATTTTCATTTTTTCAAAAATTGGAGGCGTGGGATTACAATAGTCTTTAAATTACCTCAAAAAGATGTCATAAAAATTTTAGCCAATTCTCAGACCCATCCCCGAAGTGAGTTAAAGTTGTAAAAAAATTTGAAACAAAAAAAAAATCGGAGAATTGAAAATTTTATATGAGTTCAAAAGTCAAAATTTGTCATCGAAACACCGAAAAAAATTTATTTCGTTAATTTTTCCATCTAACAAGGGAACAGTCTCTATATCCCAGTGTCGCACTTCGTATCTAATTTTTTTCTTGGAGGGGGGGGGTGTTCAAAAAGAAAAAAATTTTTTCTTTTCACGAGATTAATCAAAAATGAATTAACGCTGTTATCGATGAAAAACCGAACACTGATTTATTTTGTTTTTTATATCTTAAATAATATAGAAATAGTCATTTGGCCAGGCGGCCAAATATTATTGAATAAAGAAGCAAAAAAAAAGGCGCGAAGCGACTAAAAATCGCGATCGTTCGCGACAGGGGGGGTGGGAAGTTCGACATTCGAATTTAGTTGCTTTAATTGAATTAGATCAGATGTGTGGTGAAATTTGTATATAAGTGACTCCTCCCCCCCCTCCCCCAAAAAAAAAAATTTGTATACGAAGTATGACACTTGGATTTCGGTAATTATGACATAAATCGTTAATATTGGAGTATATTCGAAGTTTGCCAAATTATGGCTGCTTTAATTTAATTGGACTCGAGTTATGGGGGAATTTGTGTTTAGGTGACCACCTTTCCTCTCCCCCCTCCCCTCCCAAAAAAATGGGATACGAGATGTGACATTATGATACAGAGACTATTTGTATGGCTCATGCATGGGTAAGAATGAAAAAGATAATGTATTGCTAAATTAACTGAATGGCTCTATTCGTTCGTTATTTTGCTTTATAACAAAAAATAACAAAAATGAGTTTTTTGAAAATTTGAAAAATTCATAACTCTCCACAAATTATTTAAAGCAGGTGAATTTTGGAAATTAAGTACCCTAGACATGTACATTCTAATGATATTTGTTTGGGTGAAATTGAAGTTTCATACCTCGGTCCCTTCCCTTGTAAATTTTAAATTAGGAATGATAGATTCTATATCCTACTTTATTTGTTGAGAGGGTTGGGGAGAAGGGGGGTTTATATTTCGCGTTTCAGCTGATATGGATGAAAATTACTGAAAATTTGATGAGAGACTCTTCGTGAAATTCTATAAAACTATTGTTTTTATTTTTTATTCGTCTCAAAATGGAGGTTCACTCCAATTTTAAGACGTGAGAGGGAACAGCTAGCTCTGTATTATCGTTTTATGACTTATGAAACCAAATAAAATTTTAACTAGCCGAAAATTATTATTTTAAAATGAACGATTTTTTTTATAAATTTGACTTTATTTTAGAAGTGTCTGAAAATTTAGTTTTGAGCTAAAATTTTTATGGAGTTTTTTTGAGGTCATTTAGCAACTATATTGAAAAAAATAAATTATTTGAAACCACATTGACAGTGTTACCATTATTACGAAATGAGAATTAGTAAAAGGGGAAAGTAAAAAAAAAAATTTAAATATTTTTAAATTTTGAATATCGATTATTTGCTAATAATAGGTCCCTTTTGATTTCTGGGAGGAATTGCAAATGTTGCTTAGCAACACCGACAATATTTTAAATACTGCTCGAGCACGCAAGCACCTTACAAGTTGCCACTCGTGGTTGGATCCGTTTAACAAAAAAATATGAATTAAAGATGGAAATACTTGTTTTTCCTCTTCTTTTTATCGTCATGACCACCAAATTATTAGAACATCCTTTCGAATAATTACGCCGAAATAAATATATTTTGAGGTGTTTTCAAATTATTTTTGAATAGTTTTTCAAATTTTCCAACTCCGAATCTATGACTCGTACAGGATATTTTTCTGTACGAAAATGGTGGAAAATTTTACGTCGAATAATTCAGTACTGAGCTATTTTCGTCGTGGAGTCAACGTCTGAAGAGATGTGATGGAAAACCCGTTTTCAGAATTCGAACTTCTAACTCGGACTACGCTACTCAAAAAATTAGAACTTTCATAAAGCAATTTCTTCGACATATATGGAGAAAAATATTGATATATGAAATTAATTCTTACAAAAAATTGAAATACTGTGCTTTAAACCTATCTCTTCATGAGGAACTACACCTACATCTTGATTTTAATTTTCCTCTCTTTTGCGGATTTATGTGCTCTTGAGAACATCTAACGGAATTTTTTCAAAAATTACAGCAAACATTGCCACTGCTGGTCCTTTTTAGACTGAGTATAGGTTAAACTTCAACATGATGTTTATTGTCGACACACTATTTCGGATGGTAGACATGAAGACGACATTTAAACGAAGCCTTTTGCATAATCAACTTCGACACGTCTAACGTCCGTGAACTCGTTGCTCAAACAAGTAGTGAATCAACGAGCTTTGAAACTTGAAAAGAGCCATTTCGTGTAGACGTATACACGGTTTCCGGGTGTACTGGGCGCTAATGAAAAGCATAGATAAATTATTTACAAATGTCCTTCTGAATACGATTTAGCGTTTGATAGCGAAATACGAACGAACGTGTTAATTATACGCAGATAATGAGATTGTTGTGTTCTCTTTGTAGCATGAGTGATGCTCGTGAAATTACTTGACGAATTTTTTTCTACCTGTTGTAGTATATATTACAACGTAAATTAGACGAAGAGAAAAAAGACGATAGATGATAGGCTACTCATCTACTCTTGTAGTCGTTTAACTTCACTAGGTGAGAAGGTGAGCTGCAAAAATCTATATAATATGTAGATGAAATTCGTAATTCAAACAAAACGTAGTGCACAAAGACAACTATATTTGTATATTTCGTAATTCCTAATAAGACTCTGTGACGAAGGTAAAATATATGGCAAACAAGAATCATTATCACCTTTTTTTTTTTCATATTTTTAATACGTACTGTAAAAACATACGTGTAGTGTGTACTGAGAGTAGATGTCGCCAGGGTCCATTGAATTAACAGAATTTTGAAACATTCCACAAAATACTTCTAAATATTGGAATTCATAGAGTGCGATTATTTCAAGACGTGTAATGCGTACAATATGTGATTAGCATAACAAATCGTCCGGTCGCAGGAAGCTACGAATCTGTGACGTAAATTAGGCTACATGACGAGCATATTTTATTGACTACGACTCTGTATTTTCGTCGTTTTCCAAAATTAACGTGATTTACAGCCATGAGAAATTAATTTAAGACTGGTATGGTCGTTGGTCAATGTGATTCATGGTGCGAATATGGTGGCGGAATCATGCTCCAACAATTTTCGGCTAGACCTTGGGGCACGAGACTGGAAGAGTCGCGATTATCTTGTCGTATACGGTACAGCGGATAAATTTTACACGTGCGGAAAAAATTGACGACGTGGTCATGAATTGATTGAATGTTATGGATTGCCAGAATTTGTGAAAATATGTCATCGATGTTGAAGCAATTTGTGAGAGTTGATAGCCTATCAAAACAAATCTGTAAGTTTTAATTGCGATTTTCCATATCTGTCGGTGACGATGTAGTCGAACAAATTGCCTCATTATTTTTTTTTCGTAAAAAGGAAATTTACAAGAATTTTAAATAATGGATGAATTTTTGAAAATAAGAATTAACGATAAAAAATTTTTTAGTTGTTCTCAATTTATATATATTTTTAATCGAAACATTATGAGAAATGAAAAGAACACCAGAAGTTGGAAAATACAAAACGAAATTGTCGAAAAATTGTTTGAAATAAAAAATTAAAAAAATTGAAAACCAAATGATAAATAATGGAAATGTTTTAAACGTATTAAAAAAGAGAGGAAGATTTTGATAATATTATAGAACATCATTTTGCTATCAATAGCACCTCAATCAAAAGGGAAAAAGTTGAAATTGAATTTTTGTAAAAATACAACGAAAAAAATATCCATTATCTGAAAGTGCGGCCCACATAAAGTGGGAAGATAGGTAAAAATGATTAAAACCATTATTAAGGTTTTAAAAATTAAAGAAAATTCAAAAAAAAACCGAAGAAAGTATAATGTCTTGAAAATCACTTGAAAACGTGTGAAACGAAGGAAAAGATTTTAAAATATTGTTGTTGTTGTTGTTTTTTTAATCAGCAAAAAGTTGATAAAATTACTCCAGAAAATAAAAAATTGAAATCCTTTAAAAATGAGAAAAATCTCCGATTCATGAGTCCCAAAAAATTAAAAGAGAGAATCGCAACTGAAAAACAGTAAACTAAGTGTCCCCTAGAAAAAATTCAAATATTATTATCAAAGCTACAAATAAAGAATTTCAGAGTAGGGAAGCCTGTGCTAGTCCTCCATTCTGATTTCGGTAGCCCCGAGAAGACTTTCAAGCAGATGAGTTCTGTAAATATACAAGATAGTGAATGAGATATAGCTATCAGCGATACAACAAAGATTTGAAAGAAAGATTTGAAGATCCGTCTTCCCCTGACTCCTCCCCCCTTCCCATTTCTCAAATCAGGTAGACTCTAGTAGCTATCGTTTTCAAGTTAAAAACTCATCTAAAAAAAATTGAGATCTAGCCTCAGTAATAACTATGAAAGGTCAAAAAGAAACAGAAAAACTGTCGATGATAATCTTCCATGTAGAAAAATTTCAATAACATAATCATGACGAAAAAGTAAATAAATATTTCAGTGCCTTTCTCTCACAGCTCAATGAGCAAATTACAAAGAGAACCCTATATTCCAAACGAGAGTACATTTTAGTAATTTTTAATACAATACTTATCACTGCTGATGAGAATTTAGTCAGTTTTGGTCACTTGAGCCATATCTCCGAACAGTAATAGGTCTATACCTTCATTTTTCTATCCTTCTCTTCAAGCACGTACAGTCACTCTGACGCTCCTCTCCCATGCAAAGGCTTATTCTTCATTCCAAAGATATCCACTTTTTGATCTTTCGAATTTTTGACTCGAGATAATGCTGTTACTTTTGGTTATGATTAATAAACCTGGATCTTTAATTCTATTATGGAATAATTCGTGCAGTTATTTGGCTGCAACATATTTCGTTCTATTGTCCAAATTCTCAGTTTCGCGTGCTAAACACAATTCTCTATCATTGTAAAGAGTTCATATAATTTTCCTAAATTTAGCCTTAAAAAAATGACATAGAAGAATTACGAGTCGAAAGAATAACAGGAATGGACGACTGAAACCTTCAGCAGATAAATTGATTATTAGTGAACTTCAATCTGAAATAAAGACCAAAATGTTTAAATTGAAAATTGGCGAAGTATCTGAATACATATAAGTCGTGTGCAATTAAAAACCTACACAAATACACGAATCTGTAGGGAAGAAATATTGCGAAAATTTCGATGAAAAATATCTGCCCCTGCGAAAACATCTTCGTTAATTATCATTCACCTTTAAATCTGAGACCGCACCCAAGTCGCTGACATCATGACCAAAGCATCGACTCATCGACCTATCGAGCTTTTGCGAAACAATACCAGTGCGTCGTGTCTGATGATTCGATACATCTGACGTTGATATCTTATAACGCTATAAAACGCAGAAATACGCGGAAACCGGTATCTGCATAATACCGACGATACGACGAACGCAATCTTATGTAAATGGTCAAACGGTGTACACCGTACAGCGCGATGTGGTGGTAAAGCCATCGACACAGATACAGAATTGCAAAATTTTTCGTCTATTGCCAAACGATTTTGGCGAAGCTGGCATCATAGACTCGTAGGGATGCCCGCAGTAAACGCCTTTGGTGTGTTAGATTTAAGGATAATTGGCAAATGAAGGTACGTGCATGTTACTCGGCTTCTTTTGGGCCTCTTTTGGAACGGTATCGAAATACGTGCGTATTGGTACATGCGAAAAAAACTGCGTAACTGGTTTTTAAAAGACTTCTAATTACGTAGCGAACCTAATTTCTGTTGCTGAACACTTATCAAGTACAAACAACCTTTTTTTTCTTTTCAGGCGTTGCGCGGATTGCGTAATGTCCTTTAATTTCCTATTATGCAATGACCAACGTAATCATAATCAATTTCAAATATTCCGGATAAAATATTATAAGGAAATCTGTTGCATTCGGATCTATTTAAATGGTCGGTGCACCGTTTAATGATCACCTTAGTAACCTAGTTATTGGAGCGAGCGAAATTTTGGTGTGTTTACGGCTAGGTCGTTGACTCGTTGAGATGGAAGTGGTGTCGTGGGATCTGGCGTACTCCTTTTTCTCCCTGTCCTCAATTTTTTTTTGCTAGTGAAGGCCGTTGTGGCGTGGAGATCTTTGTTTCTGGATTTGTTTTTATATAATGGGCGAGGCACTGGAATATGACGGTGGTACCAGACGTATCGTATGTAGTAACATGTATCGCAGTTTTTTCTGATTCTTTGGCTACAAATTGCTCTGGTTTCGCAAAACCTGCTAAAATGGTTCACCATAGACTTCAAGCTCTCATGCATATGAAGCAGATGCTGCTATTTCAAGCCTCGCTTTTCTTCATAGAGAGCGCTGTATGTGCAATGACGTCATTGGAACTTTGTAAAAATCAAAAGTTCAGATGAATGGAAATTTTTTACGTAAAATGGATAGTACTTTTTGAGAACAATACAAAATGTGCTATACTGAATTTTTGCATCTCATCATAAAAGGCAGCTAAAGGATTCCAAAAATTTGAACATCTTCAAATCTTCAAGTTGGAGTATTTTGCTCATGACCTTTTTTGTTGAAGTTTTCAAGTTCTATTAATTTTGCATATCAGATGTTCAAAAAAGTACTTGAGAAAAACTCAATGAAAAAGGTAAGGTGATAGTTTCTGTACTCTGTAGCACCTTCAGTTTTCCAGGTAGGCAAAAATTGTACATAAGCTTTTTTGTTTTACTCTTGGAGTATTATTGATCTTAAGAAAAAAAAATTTATAGGACGCAAATTTTTTACTAAAGGCTATATCCAAATGATTAGAACAGGATTTTATCGGTACGTTTGCAATAATGAAAGTAATAATATGTGATCGTTTGCAGAAGCTGAAAGTTCCAAGTCTGAAAGTTCGAACGGTGGAAAAAATAATAAATAAATTAAACCCAACCAAACCAAACTTTGAGGTGAGGAGCGTAAGTCCGTAAGTTCCAAGTATGAAAGTTCGAACGGTGGAAAAAATAATAAATAAATTAAACCCAACCAAACCTAACTTTGAGGTAAGGAACGTAGGTCTGAAAGTTCCAAGTTGGTCTGAAAGTTCGAAGGGTGGAATAAAATGATAATAATGTAAAAATTGTAGGAATAAAAATAAAATAATATTAAAAAAAAATTCAACAAAAAAAAAACGGGGAAAAAAGGTACCCAAATATCGTTCAAAAAATTCGGACTGCATTCTGTACCTTCATCATCTCAGCCCATTCCCATACCATTACGCCACGGGGTTGCTCGGCTACTCCCTTCAAACAATTGGGATCCTTCAGCGAAAGAGTCGGTACCTGGTGGTAAAACGATGAACTACTGAAAACGGGGATTTCAATAATTGATAAAGTATCATTATTGGCAATGAATTAATAATTTTGGTACTGAATTGAATTATTTTAAATAGAATTAATTGTTTTTTGTTCAATGGTAAAGATAAATTGAATTCCAGTGTTATTGTTGCGAAATAAAGATTATTTTTCATGCACTTACCAATGATTAGCGATACAATTATCGTGAATATCATAAATACCATGCGAAAGAATCTCATTTATAAACCAAAATGATAGATAAATATCAAATTGGCCAAACCCAACTCATTCATTCCATTTATTCGATTTATTTTCAAATAATTTAAACATTTCACTGTGTGAGTCGGCAACTGGCGGCAAAAATTCCCCGTTTTCAGAACTGATAAGACCATTAAATGTAAATACGACACTAGCGCGCCATTGCTCTGAAGGGTCCCAATCGCATACATGTGGTGAACGCTAAATGAAGAGTGCTTTCCTGTAATAATATTATATATGTATTACTATAATCCCGCTCTAATCATTTGAATATAGCTTCTACTAAATTTTTTTCCTATGACGTCATCATACTAAATTTTCTATCAAGTTTTTGCAAATTACTTTCTTCGAACAGCTCATACATGAAATGTATAGTATTTGAAAAATGAAATAAAAAAATTTATGTACAAAAATGCTCCATTTATGAAATTTGAAGATGCTCAAATTTTTGGAACCCCTTAACTCGTTCCTATGAAAAGATACAAAAAATTTATAAATTACTTGAAATGCTCTTTCCAGTAAGTACTTTCCATTTCTTATATAACATTTTCATTTTTACTTAACTTCCGTTTTCACAATTTTCCGATGACGTCATGACGCCCCCGGCATTACCTGTGGAGAAAAATGTTACTTGAAGTCAATGCACCTTTATCACAAGTTTATGGGACACTTATCTCTAGATTTCTCGACTTTTGTGACAGGTTGGATTTGGTGCAGCCGGATGTCTTAAAATTTGCATAAGACAGCGCTGGTGCTAAAAACTGTGTCTGCACTGCCTAAATAAATCAATAACTACACGAATGATCAGACATAAATGCTCACGTGACTCATATTGTACAAGTAAGTTCAAGGATGTATTCGGCTAGCATTCGTTCATATGTGTCCGAAAAAATACCAAGTCATTCAGAATGTTATTATTTAGATATCTCGTCGAGAAATTAATTTTTCCTATTCAAAAGCTTAATTGTTCGTCACGTGAATACCATACTCCATATAAAAAAGTAATCATCATATCCGTAATTGGAATGAACGAGTTACTCTTCCTAATTAGTTGGACGCATTGGAAAGCCGGACAGCGACGATTTAAAAGCCTCGAGCTAAATCTACGAGAGCCGCATTCTAGAAAAATCGCCTATAATTACCTTTATCGGTAGACTACACGTGGTATCGGCTATGCGGCTGTTCGTAACCGAGGAATTCTAGATTTGCTGGAATAAGGCGACGAAAATTATGCTCCGAAGCGGAACACCTTGACGTACGCGGTATCACGCGGAAAAATACCTACTTTATGTCTTTCTGCTGATTGATATGTGGCATAATCTATTCGCGTATGTTCGATGACCCGATGGGCTGCATGGTTGAATCTTCACGTGTGCAGTGTGCGCATTTCTATACGTCGTGGCATTTTTTATTTTTTTCTTCTCGTAAATTGTGTTTGCGAAATTCTTCTTACACTGTGAATAAATTGGTATTGGAAATTATCTGTAGTCTCGATATTTGATTTTATCATTTTTAGAAAATTTTGTTTCGAAATAAAAATAGTTGATTATGGGTTTTCCGCTCGGTATTGAATTGCTGTACTGTTCGTGTTATCAGTCTTGATAAGCGATGATTTGTGATTCATGTTTCATCTGAGAAACCTTGACCTTATGCAGAATTAGGTTTTTTTTTATTCGTCATTGTCGAATTTTTTTTCCTTCGGTGAAATTTTGGCAGTGTTCCTACATTTATGAAATTATCAAGGACTTGACACTTAACGTATATCTATAGAATTATTATCATGATTATGTATTTGGCAGTAATAGTTGATGATAGTATAGATTTCATTCATTCGGAAGGTTGATCCCCCTACTCTCTTTTAAAATTAATTTCAGCGCTTTTATTGTAGAGTTAAATTTGAAAATTGTAGTCAACAAATAATGACCCCAGGTCTTCACCACTGGCATCCAGTTACATTAGTGAACTCGTTTTTCATTTTTATTGGAAAATTTGATTTTGGAAGGGGGGAGAGGGGCGAGTAGATTTAAATTAATTTATATTTTTCGTTCATTCAATAATTATACCAGATATGTAATTCTTTTCATTGGTGGATTATTATAAAAATTAATCAATTTTTTAATGCATTATTTTCATTCTTATTGATTGAAGAGCAGTACTATTAGCGTTTTATAAGATCGTCTGAATTTATGAACACCAAATTTTGAGTATTAAAGATTTTTTTTTTAAATTGATTTTTAGGCAATTTGGAATTTTTTCGTAGTTCAAAAGGCACATTTTGCCGATTAAAGACTGCAGGACATTTTAATCAGGAATTCCATAAGTAATTGAATCTGATTTTTTTTATTTTGTTGTTCAAGTAGCAAATTTTGTGAATTGTAGCTTCCCTAAAGGTGGAAAATACATGAAGTAAAATGAGGCTCATATTATACATTTTCTTACTATATATATATCGATTTATCAATAATTTAAAAAATAAATATAAAGTATCATGGTCTTTTGCCTACAAATAAGTACGAGTATAACACTTTTTGAAGCACTTTAATTATAAAAAAATTAGTATAATTTTTATTCAATCCTTAGGGAAGTTCAAAGGGGGGAAGGGAGGGAGCGGTTAAAGTCGAATCTTACCTAATCTTGCTTTGGTGTGATGACTGGGGGAGGGGGGTCTCGACAAATATCAAGTAATTTTTTTTTCCGCAGAAACAGAGTAAAATTACGAGAAAATAGTATTAAATTAATTAAAAGGCATTTCTTTACTAAAATATGATCAAATCATATTCAATAATACTTGAGTTTTTTTTTCTTTTTAGAACACACACTTTGAAAAATCTCACGTATGATTAGGGGATGAGGAGGGAGTTGAGCCAAATCTCATGAAATCTCTCCAGGGGGTGGGAGGGTCAAATAATCTCCGAAATCGCCTCACGTAATTAATGGACGCCCTCTTTAGTGACAAAATACATATAAGCATTACATAGAGAAAAATAATAATCGCATAAAATTTTTATTGTCCTATTAAAAAAAAAAAAATTAATTCCTACGTATTAATTTTGAAAACTTTCTCTCTCGAGGGCTGAGGTATTTCAAATTTTTTTTTTTTTAAAGACATCAGAAATATGATTCCTTTACCAGTCCCCTTTAGTTTTCGAAAAAAATCACAAATATTTTCCCTTTAGCCATCGATTCCACCACACGAAGATTTTATTAGAAAAATTTTTAATTTAAAATCGAAGCAAACTGGTTTTTTCGAATTTATTTATCTTCACCATCATAATCGGCTCATATGTATTGAATACTTATCTCATTATTCGTACTTATTAACCTACCCGTCTATCCATGCAGGAATAATTACGCTTTTTTTAAATTTAAATATCTTAATACGACACCAAGGTTGAAAATATAATTCACTGCACTCTGCACCATATGCACAAAGGTCAACGTGTATAGAGTATTTTAATTTCAGGTCATAAGATGATGTGATTTACGATTCGTGTCTATATGGAAAAGTCGTTCGATCCAATTTTGGAAATTTTTTCGATAATTAACTATGACCAATTATCGCGAACGTTTTCGCCTAATAAGTCATGTCGGTGCGAAAAACAAATTGGGAAATTTTGACGCTTGGTTTCACCGTGTATTACAGACTAATTGTATTTCGTTAATAGTTGGATTAATAGGGTCTTTGTGACTGGTGAAAAAATATGTCCTGGTGCAACTAAGAACTCGTTATAAGGCTGCGAATGATGTATTAGGTTTTTTCTTTTGGTTTGAAATTGAAAAAAAAAATCCAGCGGGGTCGAATATATAAGTCGATTAATTTTTGTCGATATATTGAGATGTGATAAATAATTATTTGTTTTTTTTTTTTTAAATAAAAAATTTCATTTTTAGAGCATTTTTCGTAAACAGTTTCTGATTCATAGAGGTTCTCCTTGAAGTGCTTAATTTATCTCACGTTGAAAATTTTCTTCTTTCTGTAAATGGACAAATTGTAATTCTAAACATAAATAGAATGTTTTTATTTACATTTCACCAATAAAATATAAAAGGAGATCGATCTTAGATTAGGTACCAGAATGGTGATTGGTTTTACGTATTCGTTAGCCCGAGGCTTGTTTACATTGTCGATATTAAGGAAAAGTGGAAATTCCTGTTCGTGTAGCTGGCATAGGAGATAACGATGGATGATTTTGCAAATACGTCGTGGCCAGTTCTTTCGCCTTTATACGGAGGTGACGGATGATTCTCACACCGGGCAAGACTGGTTCGCAATATTAAATACGCGTAGGTATACGGACGCGACGGACGCGGTTCCATGCAGGTTAAGCTAGACACGTTAACTGACGTAACGTTAACTGGGTCAAGACAGTGACATTGGTACTGTATACGCGCCGTCGGTTAAATTATTATAACCGGTTCTTCTGGCGTACCTATCGCTGTTTACGGTTTCGCGTTATGTAACTCGTACGCCCTCTCCCGGAGGTAAAGAGCGTTGACTTTTCGCTACGATGACGTTCAGGGGTGTTTCCCAGTTGTTTACGGTAGTAACGAATTTTTGCCATTTTTTTCAATACCAATAACCCTCCTCTTAGATGTTCCATTGTGGGGGGTACGGCAAAAAAAGGCAGCTCTAATGATGAAATTGCAAAGCACTCTATGCTCCTTTGAACAAGGCACACGGATACTGGGAAAGGTGTCGAAACTCTCGACCACGTCGAGGCGGTTGACCGACATTACGCAAATAGCGTACTAGAATTTAACGAATGCGCGGCCGGAATACGCATGCAGTTGCAACTGGTACAGCGACAGCGGTTGGCGTGTAAGAGAAAAAAACGTGTTTTACCATCTCTAACCATATCTGGTTCGAATGATCGAAAAATCTAGCCGATATACGTTCATACGCGAGTGTAGCGAATAAATAGGTAAACCTCTGACGTTGTATACCAGATACTCGTATTGTGAAGTTATTAAGTAATAACTCGTCGCTGGATTGTTGAAACATTGAAAACACTAGTCGAGTCGCGATTTCCCCCTGTATACGCTGGGCTAGTATTTTCGCGTGAATAGGAAAGAATTAGGAATACTACGATGTCATCATATGCACAAATAGTAGGAAAGGGAAGGCACTCGTAGCGCTTGTTGACAAATCCGTATGCAATGGCTTTGCTTTTGTGTATGATTTTGAAATTTCCGTTGCAACACAACTTGACCCATAGTTATTACAATTTTCGCCTCATTTGTCGTTAAGGCTTACGAAGTTGTTGTTCGGATTGACTATATTCTTTCTACGAGTCATTGGTTAGCGAACTCTTTTGTCATCGTTTATTGGAAATTAATATGGTTGCGAAAACAAATATGTATGACTTGTCTGTGGATTTTGTTTTATATAACATTCGATTGACTAGTTTAATGAGATTTTCCGTCTGTGTTGGTTAAGCGTTCTATTTTATTTGAGCGTTTGTGAATTTAAATAGGTTTCTTGCTTAACCAATAGCTTACCCTAGTACCTTGAAAATTGTAACATTTTGTAACCCTCTAGTTTGTCAGGTGAGTAGATAACAACTATGGTTGTTAGGTCACATACGTGTTTTGAAATTCTACAAAAAATTTTTATTTGGCTATAATATTATGGATAAGTTAGCAAAGTCGTGCGAAATTTGAATAAATTATTTCTCCTTCCTACCAGAGTGCACAAATACTGGTGAAGTCATTGTACAGTTAATAGTAAGGCACTATAAAGGAGAGTACTCCAGAACGCCATATTTGTTCCATATCACGAGTGTTATAATTTCATCAAGCAAAAGACAATCATTTGAATTGTTTTACACACATACTAATGCGATAGAGTAAAATAAATTTGAGGACTCTTTGGGTACTTCAATGTTGAAAATTCAGCCACCGAAGTTAATTCAAACTAAAGTTCGAAACAAAGAGATGACTCCAAGTTGAAATGAAAAAAATTAAAGAAATAAATTTTCTGCCAAATTTTGTTGAGAATAAAACATATCTTCACGTATAACCCTCTCAAACCAAGAAAATATGCTAAATGGCTAAAATAAGTCCTAAGGATTTTTTTTTTTTTGGTTGAGAAGACGAAGAACTTCTATGGAACAAATATGGCGTTATGGATTACCTCTCTTTTATTAGTGCTCTACTAATAGTGGTGACTAAGGAAAAAATTTCTCACTCACCTCCTATGAAAATGTGCTCGAGGAATATGCTACACCTGCCCGTTTCCTGTATCCGTTCAATATATCCTCATAGATTTTTCTAACTGTTAAATGACCATATTCATCGTGTACTTTTATTATTCACTTCTCTCGTTGACCTCCTTCGAGATGCAGGACTTGCAATAACTCAATTTTTCCTCTTCCTCAGGCAATCTCAACTCTTTCGTGCCTCTAGAATTTCTATAACCAAGTAAATTTCATGGTTATTGTTCCTAAAATTTTTTCGTTTTTTTCGTTTTCTAAGCAAAAAAATTAGGTACTTGTTTTTTGAGAACAAAACTTTCTGTGAGATTTACTCAACATTGTTGACATAGGAAAATGTTCTCTCATTGGCAATTTATCTCTCTCCTGTAACCAACTGTTTTCTTGTAAAAACTCTTTCAAAAAACTGTATTATGTTTTCTTCGCTAGTAACTACGAGTAGTTCAAGAAATAGTCACGCGTAGCACTGTTTGTTTGTTTGTTGTTGTTGTTGGAATTGAGAATGAGATCGTGTTTAAAAAAAGAAAATAATATTGTGGTCAGAAAAATGAATAACTTTTGAAAAGTAGAAAAAATGCGGAAATACGAAAAAAAGTAAAAAAAAAAAAAAATAAGTGTAAAAAAATTAGCTGGACTCCAAAAAACATCAAATAATGATCTAAAAATTGAAAGAAAAAATTTTAAATGATATCATCAATTTTTTTTCAGTGAAGAAAGTCCAAAAATGGGGAAGATGATGAAAAAAAATTAAATAAAAATAATAATAATAAAAAAAAAAACAGAGTAGAAAAAATTGAATGAAAATGGAAACACGTCAAGAAATTCAAAAAACACATACAGAAAGAAAAAATTGTTTTAAAATGACCAAAACTAATCAAATATTTTGAAAATTAAAAAATGTAGAATTTAGAAACAAGAAAAGGGAATTTCCAAAATGGCAAAAAAAAATAAAAAAAAACTTTATATAATAATGGAAGATAACAGAGGTGTAGTAATACGTAAGAATTAAAAAAAAAAAAAATTAAAATGCTGAAATAATAATAAAAAAAAAAAAAAAACTAAAAAATAATCAAAAAACTAAAAAAAATTATCAATAATGTGAAAAAGCTCGAAAAAAGTTACAGAGATAAATTATTTTCAAAAATATAGAAATACGCTCATAAAGATGACAAGTAAAGAATTGTAAAACTTACAATAAAAAAGTTAAAAATGGAAAAAGTCTGAAAACTAATGAAAGATACGCAAAATGGTTCAAAAAGAAAATGAATCAAAAAAAAAAACCAAAAAATAAAAATAAAAATATAAATTATGTCCAAACATGAAAAACATGTCCAAAATGGAAAAGTAGTCCAAGAATAGGAGATTACACTCAAAAATAATATAAAATTAAAAATGCAAAAATTAAAAATATTTGAAAAAAAAGAAGAAAAAAAACTCATAGTAAATACGTATAAGGAAAAGTATGTTTAAAAAAATATCAAAGGTTACATTTAAAATACAAAAATTAGAAAAAACTTTCAGTAATTAGGAGATTATAATGAACCAAAAATGTAGAAATTTGCGTATAGAATGAAATAAAGTGTTAATAATGATGTAAAAGCATTAAAAAAATAAATTAAAAAGAAATAAGTTGGTAAAAATAAAGATTTATTTAAACGCTCCTAGCCACAGGGCTGTACATGGCGTTAATAAAAAAAAATCGTTTAAAAAATAATGTATTATTTTAATGTATTATTTTTAAATAGGCATTTGGGGTTCATTGACAAAATATTAAAAATGAAATTTCTCAAATCGATTTTTACTATAGGTATGAAAAATTGAGTTCTAAATGTAAAAATAGTTGTAAAATATTTAACTGAAAATATTTCGTAAATCTTCATTCGTGATTAATAAAAAGTATAAAAAAGCAGTATGTATATTGTATATTATGTACTTATCAATTTTTATTTATTTATTTATTTGTTAACGTTCTGTATGAGGTACAAAGATGTTGATAAACTACATTAAGCATGAAGAGTAGAGAAATTGAAAGAAGATTATTAACTGTTGATGGAGTATCTCGTTGGAAAAGGGGTAGGGTGTTTTGACGTAAGAAAATTGGATGAAAATATATTGAATGGTGAGGCTATCGCTGCAGCGAACGTTAAAAACGTTCAGATTTTGCTTATATGTGGGAATAGGTGAGATTTGTGTGGCCAATTCGTGATCTACGTGAAGTAACCCTTTCGCGACGAGATGAACACACAGATGTACTACAAAGCGGAACGAAAAAAATAATTTGTAATTTTTACGTAAATTTTTTTTCCACACATACAAAGAACATCTTCGTGTATACCTTTACATCTATGATCTATGTATTATGTACAAATCTGGCGTTGAGATTTGTGCGTTTTATACCATATTCCACGATTATCATCTCGGCGAGGATTTCGTATCCTATATATCTAACACGAGTATCGTTGAAAAATTTGCGTTCTATTTTTTACACTAATTTCAGTTTTTCGCAATACCGTGTTAATTCAGGAACGTACGATCTCACATAACCGATACCATCTTAGGATTCGTGAAACGTGACTGCGTGTTTCGGAAAGAATAGTTCTTAATCATTTTTTTCGGTCATATACGAGTTAAGATTGTAATTGCGAACGAGTATTTAAATTACGTTTCGCGATCTGAATATTCAAATTATTATACTATGTACAAACGTATGGAGTGTAATGCACGAAGAAGGTCGACCCTAGTGCGATGCGTACGATGGTGGAGTATCGTTGTTATTCTCTCCGTCTATTCGCTGCGGACTGCGATGGACGAAGATGAAAGTGGAAATTTGGTTAATTTGTTTCTCGTGTCTACTCTACATTGTGTACGCGGACAAAAATAAAGAAACGTGGAATTTTAAGCGAACTCGAGCATGGAAATTTTCAACCTAATTGGGTTTTCTTCTATTATTAGGTACACATTTGAAAATATAATTTGGCAAAAAAAAATTTCCTCTGGTAAATTTTGTTTTTTCTATAACAACGAGTCACATATCGCAACTAAAGCAATGATAATGAATCATCGTTTATCATTTTTTATTTTATTTTATCGAGCCAGTTTTCTTTAATCTTTGGCGATTTCCGTTTCCTCCGTGAAATACGTCGAAATAAATGCTACGCTTTGTTATTGCCGTTTCATCGTCATTCGCCATCCAGTTATTAATTACCGAAAATTATGATTTCAGTGAAGAAGGAAATCCTGCACGGGGTCAGCGGGGAATTCCGTTCCGGTGAATTGACGGCCATTATGGGACCATCGGGTGCCGGCAAGAGCTCATTGTTGAATATTTTAGCCGGATATATGTAAGTATAACAGCTATACGTGTATTATATGGTGATTTAAATTTTCGATTTATGAAATGCGTACAATCGTATATGCACAATTATACGCATACAATAAGTAATTTTGTGTACAGTCATCGTTGTAAACCGAGCTCATCGCTTTTATATAACGAAGTTCGACCCCGGCTGTATTTATGATACCGCGAAATAGGCGAATTGAATTTGCATAAATTTCCTATTGTGGTACAAATTGTGTACGCCTTAGGTAGTCGTACGATATCGTTTTACGTCATTATATTCGGTTATATAGGCAGCGAAGTACCTATATAATTGTGTATTGTTTCGAACGTTTTCAAGTGTCGATGACGGCTTGATGATAAATTATGCGAAAGGTGTGTAGAATTTTCATCGACTCTAATACCTTCGCAGAGATTTTGCTTGACATCAAAAGACCATACGAAGTTGATATTGAGTATAAACAATACGTTATTTTATATCATACCGAGTACGGATGTAGATATATGGAAATTACTGACGATGTCGCTATGTGACGTGCGTAGTATAAATCCATGGTGCGCGGAGTTCATCGTTTGAATGCTTAATGAACGAATTATCGAAATGCCATTAATTATATTGGACGGTAAAGACGCACGCCGAAATGCGCCGAGATATGATCGAATAATGTAGCATTGGCAATGATTTTTTTTATACTTGCGTCATGGAATTATTATCATTTATTTTTCGATGAACTTCAACTTGAACAGCAAACGTTCGATGATACGCGTAATGACTGTTGTAAGCGAAGAATACTCTTGTCTTGGAATGTATTTAGCTGCGAAGCCGAATAAAGCATTTATATTTGTTTTGATTTTTAGCCGAGTTTTCAATAAAAATGATAGCTGTGCCAGCTTAACCTGATTTGGGAATGGGGGTGGGGGAGGGTGGATGTTCAAATCTTCGCATTTCAGGCCATTTGAAATCATCTGGCAAACGTGCAAATTTTTGGTGTATACATATTTTTCCGTCCACGCGTTGCGTCGGTAGGTTTTGATGAAATTCGCTCAAAACTTGGTGAGAGACTCTTCTTAGAAATCTAACAAAAGTGCTTTTTTGTTTTTTCGAAAAAATTCAAAATGGCGGATCACTCAAATTTTGAGGAAGACTGGAGAGAAGGCAAATTACTCAAAATGTTGGTTTTTGATCTTACGTGAAAGAGTAGGCCACGGACACCAACATATCCAAATTTCAGCTTCCCAAGTGCATTTGGAGGGGAGGTAGAACGGAAAATGGCTTTTTGAGGAAGTTTTGAGTAATGAAATTTCTTGAATCTTTCATACCTCCTCATCAAAACAGTGTAGAAGGATCAAACTTCATATGGGAGATGAGTTTAGTACCAAAATATGAGCCCTTGAATTTGGGTCAAAATGAAACCAAAATGGCGGATTATCAAAATTTGAGTAGTGCTTGAGGAGCCTCAAATTAGTAAAAATGTAATCAATATCGACTCAAGTAATTATTACGGATAAGAAATATACTGTAGCTCAAATTCACCTTCACACATGACGTTGGCATGGAGGAGGAGCGGTTTTCGACAAAAAATGTGGTGAGGATACGCGAAGGCTCAAAAATCTACTTCTTGAGTCATTTGGTAAAATGAGCTCAAATGATCACGTTGTTTTGATTTTGGCTTGCCAAATGCATTTAGAGGTGAATCAGAGGAAAAATTGGCTTTTGGTCGGGAAATTGCTGTTAGAAATTCGATGAATCTTTTATATCTATGACCAGATATGTGCTCTTTGAAGTTTTGTCAAAATGCATCAAAAATGAGCGAATCGTCAAAATTTGGGAAAACTCGAGGATCCTTGAGTTGCTCCGATTGAAAAATATGGGTTCATATAATTATTACGTAGCCAGAAATACTACATTTATTTTAAATTCAACTTCTCAAGTACTTTTGGAAGGGATAGGATAGGGGGGTATTCGAACATGATACTGGGTGTGGCCTGTAGATTTGAAAGGGATGAGCAATGTTATTTACAAACCTGTACATTGTACAAGTCTCAGCTGAAAACTAGTTCGGTAATGCGGCCCGGCTGCTTACGTTTTTTTTTTCATTGCGGAAAAATTTCATGATAAAAATAGATATCTAGTTTTGCCAAAAGAAATTTCATCATTCTCCGTAATAAGAAAAAAAAAAAGAGGAAATTAAAATAATTAGTGAGTCACTGATATATATACGTGTCATGTTTTCTCGTGCATGGTTCGTACATGCATTTCCCAGTCGGAAAATTACGATGTTGATATTATAATCATGAAGGATACCTGCTCCATTATAGTATAAATACATTTTCCAAATTTTTGTTTAGCTGCGTTTTCATTAAAAATGAAAGCTATTTCAGCCTACTTGATTTGAAAAGGAGTCGAGGCGCGGATCTTTATATCTTCGAGTTTCACACCATTTGCAATCATAGGGCAAATATCCAATTTTTTTCTTCATATTTATACGTAATATTATGATTATATATTTTTTGGCATTTTATAGTGCGAAGTAATACGAATGAAAAATCGTCGAAATTCGGTCAAAAGTTTTTATTGTTAAGATCTAGAAATACTTCTCTTAAATTTTTAAATTCACCTCAAACTAAAATCTTACCACTTGGATTCGAGTCAAAATAGATAAAAAATTATTGATGCTAAAAATTTGAGAAAAGTTTGAAGATCCTCAAATATAATGTTGTAATGTAAATTCATCTGTAGTTAGCCCAAAATCAACCAAATCTTTTATAGGAAGGCTCAAATTTTTTTCAAAGGTGTCCCCTTACTTTCTTTTTGCTACGGCACCCAAATGAATATATTCAATCATGTTTTATATAGGTATCTAAATTTCAGTTATCCAACTTCTTAGGGGAGGGGGGGAGGTGCGTGAGAGATTTATGGAAAAAAACATCTTTTGAAGGAGTCAGTTACTTCCATGAATAGCCTATACCTCCTCGTCCTCACCAAGTGTACTTGAAAAGCTCAAACTTGGTATGTAAAGTTTATTGAGAACCAGAATATAATCCTTTGAATTTTTGCCAAAATCAGTTTAAAATGGCAGACGGTTAAAATTCGAGAAAAGCTCGAGGAAATTCAAGTGACTGAAATTTGTTGGATAATTACGAGCTCATATGATATCAACAAATAAGGTATTCTATATGACATTAATTATACTTATTAGGAAATGTTTGGGAAGGAATAGGTGAAATTTTCAGCCTTCTTATTAAGCCCTGTGAAGAGATTAACAACATCATGTGAAAAACTTTGCCAAATACTCATTGAAAACTCAGCTCCGATGATGCGTCATAGCTATTTACGTTTTTTTCTTTCTTTGTTTTCTCGCTAAATGTTATACACTGAATCGCGTATCATGTTTTTCTCGTCATGTTATCAACTCAAATCCGTTCGGAATATGTATCATATTCGTGAATAACCGCGTATTCATCATTCATCGAAAGCACTCATTCGATCGATTAATATTATGCGATGATTTCAGACAAACAGGTAGCGCTGGCACGGTAATGGTGAACGGCGAAGATAGAAGGATTCCAGGAATACAGCGGTTTTTGAAATTAAGCTGCTACATTCAACAGGATGACGCTCTCAGACCACACCTGACCGTACAAGAGTCGATGGTTATAGCCGCTCATTTAAAATTAGGATTGAAAGTTCCTATGTATAAGAAATTAGAACAGGTGAATTAACATTATACTGGTATTTATAGTTACGAATTATGAAGAGAGAAAGAGATAGAGAGAAGAAAAATTACCCATATACATAATATTGAAATATTTTTAGATCGTATGGTTAAGTAGTTTAAAAAATTATTCGACCTTGGCCGGTTTGTGAGTAGTTTATTAAAACGTATGCGGTGTGTTATTGTTTTTAAGTAGTAATTTCATAATTATGGTGTATTTTTTTTCGGCAATATTTTGTCTTAAAAAAATTTGGGGTGAATTTATTTTGCGTTTGAGATGATAATTATAGTGCTTAACGTGTCCACGAAGATTGACTAACTTTTACGAAGGAGGAGTAATTTTATTTCTTTCTGGTCATCAATTGGAATGTTATTATTTCAGATTCAAGAATTATTAGATATGTTGGGTTTGGCTAAGCATAATCACACGGTGACCAAACGATTATCTGGAGGACAGAAAAAACGTTTATCGGTTGCGTTAGAGTTGATTACAAATCCACCGATTATTTTTTTGGATGAACCTACTACGTAAGTAATGAATATAGTTGTTATAATTTTTTTTTAATATATAATTATATTGTTTTGTTACAAAAAATAATAAAATTTTGGAAATTTATTTATTATTTAAAAAAAAAAAAAATTTTAAAAAATAAATAAAAATATATATTAAAAAAATAATAATAATATTCCGTTCTTTCTCTCCACCTCACTTTACCTCTTCTGTGGTTTATATGATAACAGTAATAATTCGTGTCTCTCATTTGTACGAAATACGCACAAACCCAAATTTTGAGAAAGCACGCGGTCCGTGACAAAAATCTAATTTAAGTGTTGGTGATCAAGTTGTTTTTTTTTTATTTTGTTGTGGACAAAATCTTTTTCTGAATCAAACTAAATCAAAATTATTTGTTTTACTTGGTCATATAATTCTCATTTCCTTTCATAAATTAAAATACAAATAATCTGAAACGCAAAGATTTGATAACCCCTCTTTCCCCGACCCTCCCTTCCCAAATCAGGTAGGCTGTTGTAGTCTTCATGTCCTTGCTTTTCACTATCTTCCATATTAATAATTGTTAAGTTGAAAGTTTCTATGTGAGGTGTGATTGGGACTAATACGCATATAACCTCTTACATTTCGGTTAAAATGGATTCAAAATGGCGAATCCTGAAAATTTGAGAAAAGTTGAGGAGCCTAAAATAGCTGAAAATTTATAAATGGGGTTCGTGTGATTTCTATGCGTTAGAGATTCTACATGTTCAAAATTCGAAGTCTTGCGGTTTTTACCAGGGGATATACTGTAAGTGTTTTCAGCCGCTGTATTGGGTCTTATGAAGAGGTTAACCATATATTATCTACAAATCTGAAGAAGCTTTCATGAAAAACTCAGCTTCAATAATACGTCATTATTTTTTTTTCTCAGAAAAATAAATTAGAAAAATATTTCCTTTTTTTTCTTTTTTTTTTGAAAAAATGGCGCTTGTATATAAATCAGGAAAGGATGGGAAATGCATTCATACATAATAATTTTTTAATATAATTCCAGTTTTTTTTTTTTTTTTTTTAAATAAAAATACTTTTAATAAAAAAAAAACAAAATTGAAACCATACAAAAATGTTTTGACTTGCTATCATTATTTTGAAGTGCGATTTCCATTAATGTTAATAAATAAAACAACAACAACAACAATAAGGACTAATTAAAAAATATTTTGAACTTGTTTTGTATACCTTCATGTTGTCTAGGAAAATCCTGTTGCAAAAAATGGTCTCTCTATATTTTAAATCAAATTAATTATTGGTATATTTTCTCTTTATAAGGCCTTATAACTAATGTACCTTACTAGAAATTTCCTCAAATAGAATGAAGTAAGTATAGTCTTTTGGTAGAGTGGACTGGATGGAGCAAGGAAATCTTCCAGTAGCTTTCCTCGTTTATTTCTGTAATTAGGGCTTATACATGGAAATTATTGTATGATGAATTATTTTCCCACCGATAAGATTTACTTGGTATTTCTTCCTCAAAAATGTGATTTAAACTTGAAAAAAATTGAACATTTCCGTTAAAAAAAAAAATCTTTAAAAATTTAATTTTTTCCGCATACGATTATGTACCGAGAATCAATTTGATAAGAATTACTTTTATACTTCTGTTCAATATTTTGGTCTATGTGACAGCTTTTTGCAAAAAAATTTGAGGAAGTAACCTTGCTGTGGAGTGATGAAAATGAAAATGAAAAAAAAATTTCCCATCTAAATTTTCCTTCATTATGTTGAAAAAATAACAATAATAGTATAATAAAATGCTTCAATTTTTTTTTTTTTTTTTTGTCATTATAAAGATCACGAATAAATTTCCTTTTTTCGTTAAATCTACGTATCCCTAATGGAAATGATGACTCATCGAATGATTATGTTTTCAGCGGCCTAGACAGTCTGTCGTGTTCGCAGTGCGTGCAACTACTGAAAAATCTAGCCGCTCAAGGACGTACGGTCGTATGCACCATTCACCAGCCCAGCGCCCTGGTTTTCGAAAAATTCGATCATCTGTACGCTCTCACATCCGGCCGATGCATCTATCAAGGACCAGTGAACGCATTAGTACCTTATTTTTCACAATTTGATCTCAACTGTCCACCTTATCATAATCCGGCGGATTTTCGTATGTATTTTTTCGTATACGTTGCGTCTCTCTGTATAGTGATGTTAAGCAAAATAAAAAAAAATAAAAATCGTGTAGAAAATGCCAAAGCAAATAATAGACGATGTAAAAGCGTACGTACTTCTATTTTGTATTTCGGTGATTCGATTACGTTTTGAAGTAATGCGTGAACATGTATATATGCGCGCGCGCTTTTACCATGGCCGATCGTGTTATTTCGTAACTAATACGTATAATTTTTGCCATTACAAAATGAAGTATATGGTGTGTAAATACATCGCTATAATATCTATTGTAACGCATATCTACTCACCGTGTGTAGTATTGGTTGTGAGCACCAACGCCGGATCCCGAGGCTTTTGTATATAAACCTGTTGGACGAATTGGTTACCCTTCTGAAACTCGATATTTAACATCGAAACGCATGCGATTTGTTTTTAACATACTAACAAATATGTAAAAGGGTTTCTCGGTTCGTAACCTCTTTTTTTAAAATTCACGACCCTTGTACAGTGTACATAGTGTATCATAGTGTTGACACACAGTTGCCGGCGTCAGTGCGAATGGCTGGTACTGGAGAACACGAGCGCTTCTTCGGTTGCACAAAGCTCACTATACTATGCACCATTACCACGTGAATTAATATATTAACATTTATCTCGTAATTTACAGTAATAGAGGTGGCCATTGGCGAATACGAAGCAGATAAAGATAAATTAACGGCCGCTGCGTCGTGTTTAGGTAGAAATACGTTCACTTCGGCGATCATCGGACAACGTAAGAAATTCGCTATAATTCGTTGGAACAGAAAAGCGAAATAAATTTTAGTATAATCTTGTACTATTTTTTTACAACAGGTTATAAATATCGTAAACAGAATCCGACGTTGTCGAGTGATGAAATATCAGAGTATACCAAAAGTCAACCTAAGGGCCCTCCGGCTATATTACAAGCATTTTATTTATTCAGCAGAAATATTACGACTATTCGTAGAAATAAGGTAGCTACCGGAACATTTTTTTTCAACAATTATCTTATTTCGAAATGAACTTTGGTCAAGTTCAGATTATTTTTATTTGGGTGGACGATTACTCGAAATTAAAATTAAATGAACCATATACATTCCGAAAACAAGGGAAAATTTTCGCTTGTAAAAATAAATTTATTTTCAAGTGAAATAGAAATGTTGATAAAAAATGAGAAAAAATAAAAGTTGAATTTTTCGAGTAAATAAAATTCTTTAAAAAATAATGATAAGGAAAGGAATAATTTGGATGAAAATATTTTGAAGAAAAATATATCAAAAATAGGATTTGTTATCAAAAAAAAAAATAATAAGTAGTAAAACGATAGTAGAACAGTTAATCAACAAATTAATTTAATTTTCGAATTTTCATTTCAGTCTCAATTTTTATTAAGAATAATGGCCCACCTTGTCATAGCGGTGATCTTTGGTTATTTATACACAGGCGTCGGAAATAACGCGAACAGAGTATTAGCGAACGGAGTATTTTTATATGGATCAAATTTATTTCTAGTGTATACTGGGCAAATGGCAGTCATATTATCTTGTAAGAATTTCCGCACTAATTTGTAATCTCGTTAAAAAAATTAATGAGTACACGTGTAAAAAATCGTGGTATTTTAAAGATAATTTTTTTTTATAATTATAAATACATTTTTCAGTTCCTTTAGAATACGAGATGCTGAAAAGGGAACATTTCAATAGATGGTATTCCCTGTTACCTTATTTAATTTCCACGTTGCTCATCGAAATTCCATTTCAGGTGAGTATAGATGATCACCTAGAGTCCGATATGATCGATGAAAGGAAATTAACGGTTTTTTGTCTATGTTGCAGGTTGCTTGTAGCGTTACTTATTTATTACCGGCGTATGTGCTGACAGGTCAACCGATGGAATTGTTTAGATTTGCATATTTTAGTATTATTTTAATTGTTACCTCGTTAACCGCCCAAAGCACGGGTTTCCTGTTGGGGGCTACTTTACCCGTAAATGTAGTATTATAGTGTCATTACATTGATCTGTGTATTTTTTTTTTTTAATTTAATTTATAATTTTTCTGCTTCTTTCAGATATCCGTATTCATTGGTCCTGTATTTTCGGTGTTATTCTCGGTATTCGGATTCGCCATCCGTTTGGCCGATATACCTTTAACTTTCAAATGGTTACATTATTTTAGTTTTATACGCTCATCTTATCAGAGTTTATTATACTCAATGTACGGCATGAAAAGAGAGCCGTTGCCGTGCGAATTGAATTATTGTCATTTTCGTTATCCTTCGCAGTTCATGACAGAGATGGACGTCAAAGATTTCGAAATTTTCACGGAATTTTTTTACATTTGTTTTATATGTGTTTTAGTGTATATTAGTACGTCTTTTTGTATTTGGTACAGACTTAATAAGAGATAGATTTTTTTATGATTATCAAATTTATATATGTTTTGGGAGATTTATATTTTCCATCGGTTTGGCGTTGATTCGTCGAGTATGTAATTATGTTTTGTTTTAATTATTTTTGTAATTTAATATTCCGATGCCCATTACCACTTTTTGTTTGTTATGTGATATTTAATAGACTGTTGAATAGGAATAAAAATGAAAAAGGATTTCAAATAAAATTTGAAAAATATAAAGACACTCATGTGGTGTTTGATCTTCGATCAAAGTAATTTGTTTTTGCAATTATATATAAATACCTACTTTATTTTATATTTGCTGTAAATTTTACAAAATAATATACTTGTATCGAGTTTTTTTTTAACTGTCAATTTTTTATTTGAATAATCTGTGGTGATGCAGCGCGTGTGGTTTGAAATCGAGGCCTGATCCATGATGAGAAATCTGGCATTGGTAGCTGGAAGTCATCGATTGTAGCCCAATCATCTCGGCGCCATTTTTCATCGAAATAATCTTTCGCTGGAGGTTCAGGTTCTGAAATTACAAACGGAAACATGTAAAATAAAGGAAAACAAGAGAAAAAAAATGAGTGCTACCTTGAGATTTAGGTGTTGGCGTTTGTGGTGGAGTTGTAGGTACAGCTTCTTCCATGGTATGTAGTGATATTTGTTCAACGGTGGAAACTTGTAACCAGTTCAACCAAAACTTCCACCACGGTTGAGATTGATCAACTGATTTTTCTCGTTTGTCCTCGTCTGAATCTCTATAAATTAACGAGTTGATGTTTATTGCGTGTTTTGTAATTTTAACGTTGGCAAAAATCTGATATCTTTTTATTATTATATCTTTTTTAAAACAATTAGTTGCGGAAGATGGTTTATTTGTTCTCTCTAAAGATAAAAGTGATGATATTTATATTTTCAAGAACAATGAGGGGCAGTCACAAAAGAAAGCACTGAAATGAGAACAATGCTTATAATAAATTTAACGAATTTATTAAAGAAGTTTTTGAATTGGAATTTGAAAATGAGATATAGTGAGGTTAAATTCTATTCGCCTATGCAGTACATCTGGTAGAACCCCATACAAGCAAAGCACCGAATTTCGTTTTGAAGAAAAAATCATGAGCAATAGGAATAAGGTTTAAAATTTTCATTACCTACTTCATTTTATAATATTTCTAATATTAAAAAAAATTTCAATCATTAATTTTGTCCATAATCGAGTGAATTAAAAAGAATATATTTAATCATTTTGCATCACCACTCAATTTTTGAAAATTTTTTGCTGAATTAATTTTTTTTTATATTTTTGGAAATCAAATGGCTCTGCTGTTATTTTTCTTTACTCCATATTTTAGTGAAGGAAATTTGAGGTTTTGCTTGTATGGGATGTGGCATTGGTGAGTGGTGACTCGGGTATCATGATAAGTAATACGTACAACGAAAATTATCTTTGGATATATACCGTGCGTCCAAGTGATTCGGGTACAATCAGCGAAAAAATCTCTTTTCCAATTATTTAAAATTGGTTTTTTCACGTGGAAAGGAATTTTAATGCAGTTGAAACGAATTTATCAGTGTTTAAATTCTTTAATGTAATTTTTAAAATACCTTCCGATTTAGAAATTATAGTTCAACTCTTATTATTTTATCAACAAATTGAGATTTTTGCGCTGATTGTACCCGAATCACTTGGACGCACGGTATATATCTTATCGTATTCCTCTTTATAAAATCAAAGCATGTTTTTGCAGAACCCATCTCAGCGTAAGATCGTATCATACGTTCGAAACAGTCTCCATATACGCGATATAGTTGTGCGTTGAACGTAAATACGTAATCTCATTAAAACGTCGTCCGTTTTTGTAGCTTTCGGGTTACAAACACATAAATAGCTTTTTACCCATCAAAAACCTATCAAAATTCTGTTCGAAATAAAAAGCAACTTGTAACTAATTTCAGTCGAAAAGAACGATTTATGTTAATATTTATTATCTGTTGGTTACGTTTTGATCAAATGGGTTATATTCATGATTTCGTATCACAACTTTCAAAAAAGTGTGTATTTCAAAACTTTTGGATGAAAACTTCTAGTTCTTTCGATTATTTCCAATTTGTAACCCCTTCATCTAGTGAAATAGTTGAAACTCATAAATTGTTCGTTTTCATTGCATTTTACGGTATCTTGGAAATCGTGATTTTCAGAATAATTTATACTTAATTTTGATATTCTCATACGCTTCATTTGCAAATCTTCAAACAGTTTTCAAAAATATTCGTTAAATGGGTCACTTCTTTGTGGGACCCATACGATTCTTCTCGTTCATTACCTCACGATGAACTACTCAGTAAACTGACTATTCATACTCACTTGCGCAGTAACTATGCGCATTGAGAGTATACCAATGGAGGAAAGAAAAAATTCATGACTTCAAGTTCAAATCATCACAATCATACCGGAAAAATTTTGAAAGCAATTTTCAGTTATTGCTTATCGTGATGTTTGTGTTGATCGGAATTTCGTATTAGTTCGAGATTGTTAATTGATGCGTGGTTATTGTGCGTATTTTTGTTTATTTTTAATTTCTGTATTGAAAACCAAAAACTCGAGTGATACTACCGATATTTTAATTGTGAACATTTTTCAATATTATCTGTATTCGCGTGTAGTGTTTATTTGTGTGTTTTATGTTTTCAAAACAAAATTTGTTCCTTATGTGTTATATACGAATTTCTGACCAGGATTTTGTTCCCTAAGGTAATATTTTTTACCACATTCTATGCATGTTGTGTTATTTAAAAAGATTGGAGTCTGAACCAGAGTATAACTCATACAGGGTGCGGCAAAAATCATCTACCCATGGGTGTATTTTCAAAACTCGTAACGAATAGCATAAGAGGGGAATAGTTGAATGTTGCGAATCTTGAATGTGGTGTTTCGTTACTCATTCTAACCGTTTATTGTTGTTTTGAGAGATAAACATACATTTTTGCGTTTTTTGCATGCGTTGCTTTCATTTTTTTATTTTTGATTATATACAAAATGGTTAAGTGACTTTTGCCGCAACCTGCATAGTGGTTCTACTAATTGACATGATTTGATTTCACACGCATTCCAATATGAAATAATACGTACTCCTCTTCGCTTATTTCGAGTCCCTGGAAGTCTTGAGGGAAATTACAACTCAAGCAGATTCTGTCTATGCTGGCAAAACAATCATTGCAGTATTGCCCAGGACAATCTGGAGTGGCACAACGGTACTGCGGTTTTGGATACCCGCATACCATGCACTCTATGTATAGATTACGAAATGGTAGAATGAAATATAACATAGGAAATCTGTTCAGAAAAATGTATCGTGTATTCGGTCATTTGTTTCTAGTCACTTTAATTGATAAAAACACCCCTTCACATACCTAGCGATTAACCATTTATATATATCTATTCTTTCGGTACGTAATCCCAACGACCCAGTGCCTAGAAGTTGCCTACGAACGAATGTCGTAAAATAACCTCTAGTTTGCAGAATATGATTGTATAACCAAACAGCTCGACGACGCGCAGCCTCCGGATAATAATGCGACATAACATAGTTACGGAATCGTATGCCAACTGGTTGCATGAAAGCCATAATCCAAGCAAATATCATTGTAATACCTGTGCAAAAATTACCCTAGTTTCGATTCGATTATTAGAAGTTCAGAGATTTCTCATTCTTACCTATCCTCTCGTACGTCAACCAGTCTGGAGGTATAGGTTGAGGAAGACATGGACCCGTGTCGAAACGTAGCTCAATCTCGAATGGCTTCAATAACGAGTTGAAGAATGTGTAAATTCTGTAAAAAATTCCCGATCCTTCGGCTCCGATCAATGATCTATCCTCTGAAATCAAAATCACGTCATACTGTTGGAAAATCGTGTACATAAATGACCTCTAAGCTTGTACTTGTAGTTCTTACTGCCGAAGTAGAAGGATATCCTTCCATAATCGTGAAGTATGGTCAAGACCCACCACAATATGATATCAATCAAAAGCATGAATATTACTTTGACGCACGAATAAAATAAAAGACTCGAGCCCCTTAGAAATAAAGCTCGCTCCAGTGTCGTTAAACGTAATGAAAGCAGCTGCGAAAATTGCCTTTATTATGCTTCGCTCGAGAATCTAAATTTAATGAAAAAAATTACCAACCGAAACGTAGTACGATTTTTCTGCTCTCGTTAATGGAAATATGGTTTGCCTGCCGATTCGAGCTCGTCGTGTGTCCAGTTCTATTAAAAATTTGTTGATGTGTCGATTATCGAAACGAGTTTGATATATGAATCTATATCGATAAATCAAAGCGCTGTAAAATGATCAAATTAATATCATAAGCAACCATGCAGCATTATTGTGAGTTTTTGATTAGGAGGAGAACGAGGGAGTGCAGCATTTACCCTAATAGGTTGTGTCAGTTACTCTCGTACCCGATACTGATACTTAAAATCTTTAATATTAAATTTCAATCATTTAAAGCCACCGAAATAATGCCAATATTTTTATTTAATTCCCTTCCAACCTAAATTTGAGATACCATATTGTGATTCTAAACTGACTTTACATACGAACTTTCAGGTTTCTAAGTGCATTTTTGATCAGATAATGCGGACTGATTTATGAAATTTGTTTACTGGATTTGCCCTCTCAAATTAGTTTTTCGTTTTAACTTTCGAATTTTCCTTCAAAATGCACTCATGGAAGCTGATATTTTAATATTTTGATTATTTATGCTTATTCTGGTTATTATGAAATCATGATCCAGAATGCTCGACATTTCATTCATTTTCTCGAACTTTCTCACCTCCAAAATTAACTGTGATGTTGCATAACTTTTTTCTACCATTTCAGCCATGTAATAATTGAAATAGTGGAATTTTTCTATTTACAATGCTTACTACATGGTTGAAAAATCGTTACAATGCGGTCCACTAAACTAGACCCTCCTGATAAGCACTTTGTTGCCATATTTATTAATAATTATTATGGAGATAAAAGTGTGGTAGCCATATGTTTTTTGGTTGAAAAAAATGTAATTATTTAAAAAAGTGAGAAATCGTTCTCTTTTTTAGCTTACACATGATTATTAAAATGAATGATGAGCGAACCTTTGATGTGAATGACAATCTTCATAAAATAGCTGATTAATTTGAAGAGATTTGGCAACGTCTTTTATGTGAAGGCAAAAATTTTATTTTTTGTATATAAACATAAGGGTCTAGTTTCGTGGTCCACACTAAAACTAATAAACTACACATAGTATCTTCCCATAACAATAGGAGAGAATTAAAAAGTTGCTCTAATAGAGGTGGGGAGGGGGTTAGATCACAATGTTTATTGAAATTATGTAAAGTAATACATACAGGGTGTTCTACCTCAATTTCAGCTCCTTCATAACACAAATAAGGCTACTCATGTGGCACTCATATTTGATAGTTTGCCTACCTCAATTACTGAAGGGGCTGAAATATGAAGGTTTGAAAAATATTTTTTTGTTTGGTAATAATCAATTTAAAAACATTTTATTCAATCATCGAAGTCAGATTAAATATATGTATACTGTTTGTCGCAAAATATATAACATACAATGCAATATTAAAGGAATAGATGAGAAAAAATAATGAAAATAAATGTAAAAAAGAATAGTAAAATCAGTTGGTTTTTTTAATTTTTCGCAGATAACTGTGAAAAAAAAGTCATGTCGATTTCATGTTACTTTTTATATTTTTCATTACGTCTTCTTCTTGCCTATTCCTTCTCTCATCGTCTTCAGTTTTTTTCCATTACTTCTACCTAAGATATCCCATATTTTAAGGTCAACTGTATAAATTCCTACTTAGTTTAGATTTCGAGACAAAATTAAAAAAAAAAATGAAAAAATTAGTAACAAAAATGATATTTTTTCGCCTTTCAAGCAAAGCAAAAGGCATCCATCCTGAATATGTGGTGGAGAATGCAATGGACTTCATGAAAAATTTCAAAATATGAGATCAATATAGCGCTTCTCAAAGTTATCTTCAAAAAATAAGAAAAATTTTATAATTTTTTTTCATCTTCTTCAACGTTTTTTTAATAGTTATTCCATCCCCCGCTTCCAATTTTTCGTCAGTAATTCTGCATTGAACTTCCGATCTTTTTTGAAAAGTATGAGAGGCATGGTCATAAGAGTTGTTAAATAAACTCAGGACCATCTCACACAAAGTTCAGTCCCCTAGCTAGATTTGTTAATCTATCCAAAATGAAATCAACTTTTTTTTAAATTTCAGAAACAATAAAAATTGACAATCAAAAGTTTTTCATGTTCTAAAGTCATATTTTATCGTCCAAAGATTGAAACAAAGTTTAGCTGCTATATACCTCTATATATATTTTTTTTTTAATAAGAAAATTTAAATTATTTTTATTTATTTATTTTTTCAAGCATTAATTTTAATTTTTTTTTTATATAAATTAAAGAAAAATGGACAGTTTGTTAGTCCTTTGCGGTATGTATTGTATGAACTTAATTTAAGCTCTTTCGGACTCGAGAGGAAAAATTTGCTCGATTTTGTCTTCAAAAAGTTTTTCAAAATACCACATTCTTGCTTCAAACAGACTTTGAGAACATCTTTTTTTGAGTCCAAAAAGTGTAAATTGTGCCTGCACTGCACACATGTCCAATAAACTAGCTATTTGTCGTTCATTTATAAAAATTATCGTAATTATATTTCATGAAAAAAATTGTATCAGTTCGGGCTTAAATTTTAAAAATTAGCAGTAGACATCGTTTTCAGTCTTCGGACGACAAAACACGACTTTGGAACGTCAACTTTAATTTTTATAATTTCAAATTTTCTTTAATTTTCGCTCAGTTTTGGGAGGTTTAAAAAGTGAGTTCGGAGCTGAAATTCGTATAACCTCCTTATGAGGCCATTTAGTAACTATGTCATTGCCAATGTGAAAAAATGACGTTTTCAAAGCTTCGTATTTCTGGTCCCTTCAATAGTTGAAGTAGGCAAATTATGATACACGAGTGTAACATGAGTAGTCCTATGGAGTTCATAATGAGGTTGTAATGCCTTATGTTAAGAATAAAGTAAGGCACAGTTGCCAATGACCACAGATAGTGTAAAATGGAATGTCATGATCTCCCTTCTCTCCCCTCACTCTTCAACCTAGATCAAATGTAATACATATAATATCTGTAATTTTTACTGAAAATGTAGCCAATTAACTACGATCTGTTTTGGACACGAGTTTTTCAACGTTCGCGAGCGGAATTAACTACCTTAGCAAAACGTATGCGATGTAGGTTCCGATTAGAAATTTCATAATGCCGAAAACCCCAAATATGATGTGCAAACGGCTGCGTTGACTGTGATAAACATCTTTTAAAACTTGTTTCAAACTCTTCGTCTGGTTCGTTTCAAAACCCCACGAATGATGGAATGATACCGATACGTAGAATATGGTACTGATGTAATTACCCAGCTCTAAGATTTCTGCGCAAAAATGTTATACGTAATTGCATAACGATATAATCAATGTGAAAAATAGTTGTGAAATTTTTGTATGCGTTGAATGGTCGTTTCATTCGTAAATCTGCATTTAAGACTGCATGGTCTGTGCTTGAACGAATACGTGGTAATGTACTTAGATGCAGGGGCGTGCTCACCGTGTAACGACTCAGGATAATATCCTGGGGCCCGAGGAGTGGGCCCCTTTGGAGTGGGGCCTCTTTTGGTATCACAAGACGTGTAATTAAGTCATATAATTCGGTAAAAATAAAAGTTAGAAAATAGTAAAGAAACTTCAGCAAATTTTTCTTTAACACCTAATAATTAATTCAATTCAACTCAACTGCTTATATTTAATATTGATAGTAGGTACCCACTTGTATCGCCATATCGGGAAATTTTACTCAATTCATCTTCATACATTGACCTACATATTGGGTACGGGATACAAAAATTTTTTTAGGTAATCGGTTTCTGCAGCTTCAAACAAACAGCGCAACAGGAAAATGTTGAGCCATTATGAAAAATAAGTTGGTAAATGAGAAAAAGTTGTTTTTTTAATAAAAAAATGAAAAAATTGGAAAAATTAATGCTAAATCTGTTCAAACGTAAAGCAGTATGCGATCGTGTATGTGAAATACACTTTTAATTTACCAGCCTATGTTTTCCCTTCAATGTTGATGTATAAAAATAATTAGTCACTTTTCATGATAAATCAAAAAAAAATTTGGATCGCTAAATTGTTAAAAAATTGTCAGCAATTTTTTTTCTTTTGGCAATTTGGACATTATCTGTAAAGTTGAGTGAAAATCAATATTATACCTATTAAAATTAAAAAAAACGTAAGCAGCCATGCCGCATTACTGGAGCTGAGTTTTTAACTGGAGCTTGTTTTGATTTAGTAATAACCTTGCTCAACCGTTCATGACTACAGGCCACACCCAATACCAAGTCTGAAAACCCCTACCCTATCCTTTCCAAAAACACTTAAGAAGTTCAATTTGGCACAAATGTAGTATTTCTTGCCATGAAATAATCATGCGAACACATATTTCTCAAATTATAACTATTTGAGGGTCCTCAAATTATCTTCAAATTTTGTAAATCCGCCATTTTGGATCCATTTTGACTCAAATTTAAGTGGTTATATTCTGGTCACAAACTAATCCTACACACAAAGTTTGACCATTCTAGGCCGATTTGGTGATGAGATATGGAAGATTCATGAAATTTCCTGCAGCAATTTCCCCTCCAAAAGCCGTTTTTTGCTCTAACTCCCCTCCAAAATCACTGAGGAAGCTAAAATCAAAATACGTTTGTCACTTGGGCTCATTTTATCATATGACACAGCAATAAAAAATTTTCGACCCCTCCTGTACCCCCACCACTATTTTAGGTTGGTAACCCCGCCTTCCCCCTCCAACATCATGTATGGAAGTGAATTCGGGATATAGTATACAACTTATCCCCAATAACCATATGAATTCATATTAATTACATTTTTACCAACTTGAGGCTCCTCAAGCTCTACTCAAAATTTTGATAATCCGCCATTTTGAATCCATTTTGATCCAAATTCAAGAGGTCATATTGTGGTCACCAACTAACCTCACACACAAAATTTGACCTCTTTAACTTGATTTGGTGGGAGATATGGAAGATTCAAGAAATTTCATGACTCAAAACTTCCTCAAAAAGCCGTTTTTTGATCTAACTCCTCTCAATATGCACTCAAGAAGCTGAAATTTGGATATGTTAGTATCCGTGACTCACTCTTTCATATGAAATCAAAAACGAAAAATTTGAGCTATTTGCCCCTTCTCCAGCCCCCCTCAAAATTTGAGTGATCCGCCATTTTGAAATTTATCGAAAAAACAAAAAACTATTTTTGCGCATTTTCAAGAAGAGTCTCTCACCAAATTTTGAGCGAATTTTATGAATACTCGCCGGCGCTACGCGTGGGGGAAAAAATATATATATATATAATTATGGTTACATATGAAAGTCAGCTCCCGCTATGTAAAAAAGCAGTTATAAGTTGGCTCCATGTGAAAGTGAATACCGTATATGGAGCTGACTTTCACAAATCATGCATTAGTTTCGCCCAGGCGCCCTCTATCCAGTGGCATACCTGGCAGGAGGAGCCGACTTTCTCTGTAAATGTATATTTAAATATACAGCTCCGTATACGGTATCCACTTTCTCATGGAGCCAACTTATAACTGCCTTTTTGAAGCATGGAGTCAACTCTCACATATACTTCCAATTAAATTTTATATCATAACTTCTATTCTAATTATCGATTTAATGCGTTTTTTTCACTCATAAAAAGGAAAAATAACATTTAATTGTTTGCTGGAGGCAAATAGCTCTTACAACCATTTTTTAAGGTGGATCCAACTTTCACTGTTTTTCGAGGGATCCAACTTTTATACGTAACTCAATATATATATATACCAAAAAGTTGGACATTTGCCAGATGATTACAAATGGTCTGAAACGCAAAGATTTGAAGACCCCACCCTCCCCCGACCTCCCCTTCCCAAATCAGGTAGGCTGTAATAGCTATCGTTTTGTTAAAAACTCAGCTAAAAATTGAAAAATTAAAAATTTTATAAATCTCTATATCAAAATTTTTTGCTTCTTTAGATAGGTTTCCAATCCACTCAAAAAAAGTTAAAAATTATAACGAGGGGGACCTACCGACTCCAGGGCCTATTCAATATATTTATCCTGGGGCCCCCATATGGCTGAGCACGCCCCTGCGTTAGATGTGTATTTTTACTTGTTTTTAGGTAATCAAAGATCGAATCCTTAATAAATTCCTTGGCAGCGCAAAGTACATCTACAAGCTTGTATACGAGGCAAAATGTTTGTCGTAGTGTAGTAAGCGGCTCGCAAAGAAATTTTAACACTTCCACAAATAAGGCCTGTGAATATAGTATATACTTGAGTGCTGCTGCATTTTATAAGATTGGAACAAATTAAGGTGTGGTGGAGGTTCATTACCTCGCATTCTTTCCCCAAATCTTTCATCTGTCTGAAGCACATTTGATAAGGTGTACCAATCTTAGTGCGGCAACTAATATTAATCCATTTGAACCACGATTTAACATTCCTGATAGTTTGGCCTGCAGAAATATTGCGATTCATTCAATTACTCACGAAATGCCTATATAAGCGCGTCCGAACTATTACTGATCATCACCCACTAATGAATGTAAATGCCTCTTTGATGTAGCGTAAACCGGATTTCAGTTTATCAATAAAAGGTTTCAAGCTTTGCATCAAGCCCACGACTGAGTTACGAAGAGCGCGTAATGGTTTTTTGTATATTTGAGTTAAATTGTGATTTATCGACGAGAATTGATCCTGAAGAAGAAAAATTCACGATATAACAGGAAATGAAATTTACTGTGGCGGATTTAATGAGAGTAGACTAACGTCTAAAATAATTCAAAGGGTTCGTCTCACATGTGTACACGCTATGGTATCGGTTAGTTGACCAGTGTTGAATAAAATATTGGATCCGGGTCCGGTGATCAGGAGTAGAAGCGCGAAAGCGACTAGCATAGCTCGAGCTCGAGAGGTGCACATTTCCGGTAGTAAACTTAGCACTATGCATCTATAATTTTAGGTTACCGAAATTTCCATGGGTACTGTTGAAATTCCATGTAATAGATTAATATTAAGCTTACCTCATGAGCGGATAGAATGCCATTCCAAGGGTTAGAAAAAAGCATAATATGACGCTGATGTAGAACGCAGACCATGTTGATAAGTCTAAAATTATTGCGCATAATGTGAAATATAAATAACTAATAAGCACTCCTCCTGTGGACACAATAATCGACTTTAAAGTATAATTTTCGATCACTGATATAAAATGTTTATTACGAGTAGTTTACCTACGAATCCAACTATTGCGGTTAGTATGTAATTTGGAAACGTTCCGGTTGTTGTTATGTATAGGTATATTTCGAACAATTTCAATACAAAGCTTTTATTTTGATTCACTCGAAAGTAAGTTTTTATGCAACCACAATGTAGGTACCTGGGGAAATAAGTTTAAATGGGTGCGAAAAATTGATGGTATGCAGTCTTCTCGTCGAGTATTCAGCAAATAATTCGTGGATAAACCTTACTTCGCGTTCCAATAGTGTAATCTGTCCATGAATCCGATTTTAGGTTCACGTTTTTGATGCATATCCAATCCTATGCGTTTGGCGTTTTGTAATCGTCTCAATTTCAATCTCATGATTGTAATTCTGATTATTTCGCCGATATGCGCCATCTTTTGGGACAAAAGTGGAAAGGAAATGTGGATTCAGTTTCAAAGTACTTTTAGAAATTTCATTTTACGTTTATTAGTCGATTCAGTTTAGGAAGGATAAAACGAAAACACGCGGTTTTTAGCTTTCTCAGCCAACGGTATCTGAGGGGAATTCGGAAAATTAGTAGGTATAGGCTGGTAAGCTAGGCCAAAATTTCGAATTGGAGCAAAATGGTTTGACCTACAACAGGTTACACTATCTGAGATCACGTGAAAAATTTCAACTTTATTTAATGTTACTGATGACGACAATATGAGCGAATGTGAGTTGATAATATCAACAGCCAATAAGGCATCAGTCTTAATGAGTATTGATAACATTTCGATCTTCCCTCTTACACCGCAAAAGTGGTAAGTCCACATGTACATTTAGCTGCTCATATCGACGTCATTCAGAACAAAATATTTTTCATTTTCATAGGTTGTTGTTCTCAGACTCTTTGGCTGGGAAAACCAATAGAAATTTATTAAAATTTCTTGGTGGCCAGCCGGAATGGTTTAACCTGTTATAGGTCAAACCACTTTGGAATTGGAGTATATATTTTATTTTTATTTGAAATGAATGCTGTATGTATGTATTTATGTATTTATTTATTTATTTATTTATTCATTCATTGAATTAATATTAACAAAAAAAGTTTGAGATCATTTTCAACATTTTTTTTTTTTTTTTTTTTTTTTTTGAAGTACTGTTGAACCCAAAGACTAAATCAAGATAAAACTGTTTTGGGTTTAAATTTATATCCGGAATTTCATTACAAAAAAATTGCATAATATCAAAATTGAAGGGGCAGCATACATAGGATAGAATAGAACAATTTTTGAAAATTTCTAGCTCCTTCAGTATTGAAGATAGGCAATTTGTTCTTCTATGTTTTTTCTTGCAAATCTTTCGAACTACAATATAGCATGGTTTTATTTTCAATTTTTGCGATCTGAAAAATGCAATGAATAATTTACATTAAAATTCAGAAGTAAATCTGTCCCTTCAAAAATTGATGTATGTAAATAACACAGATTCCCAAACTGAAGAAATTGTGGCAACGTTCAACTATGAAGGGTGCACAGGGATTAGTAGCCGGTTACGCCAGAGCGCAGCGAGGTGGTATTACCGATGGGTGAAATTCACCCATGTGTGCCAATTAAGGGTTAATAATGTGTGATTTGTCTTTGTTGAAATATACTTCAAATAATTGACGTTCGAGATCTTCCTCGAGCTCTTGATCCAATTCTTTGTACAAAAATTCATAAAGACACATAAATATAAATTTTCTGTCCATTTGAACTGAGTTAATCAATCGATTAATTTTCGATTAACATTCATGCGCGGATAAATGTACGCAAACTGCTTTGTATTGAAGAGTATATCACTACTCATTTCGGTCCATTTTCACGATCGTAATTCAGGATTATAAAACGGGCTCACAGTAAAATGGAAATGATGAATAATAACATCCCCTGTAACGAAACAAATACGGACTTGACTGCCATAGTTAGGCGTGTAGGTATGGTACAGTAAAGTCAGGCCCGATCTTGGGAATGCTGCTATCCTTCCGAGACCCGATTTTACGTTACGAGACCCCTTTTAGCTTCCTAAGTGTGAATTTAGAGCGAAAAACGGCTTTTTGAGGAGTTTTAAGTCATAAAATTTTTTGAATCTTTCATATCCCCTCATCAAATTAATTTAGAAAGGTCAAACTTCGTGTGTGGGGTTAGTTGGTGACCGGAATATGACCACTTCAGTTCGGATCAAAACGGATTCAAAATGGCGGATTATCAAAATTTGAGTAGAGCTTGAGTAGCCAAAAATTAGTAAAAATATATTCAATATGAGCTCGTACGATTATTATTTGCACGGTATGAATATTGAATAAAAAAATCTTCATTTCCCAATTCGCTTAAACACCACCCCCTGCAATAAACGATTATTTTTTAAATAACTAATTACTAAATTATACTGCAGAAGTTGGGGGTGGGTGGGTAGGAAGGGCGATACCAACTAGAACAGCAGAAAAAATAAACCGCGAAGCAAAAATCTAATATTAACTTTTAATAACTCAACATTGAAATTTTATTGATTTTTTAAAGCTGATATCACGGAGACAAAAATTATTTGTAAAGGAGGAAAAAGTATGTATAATTGTATGTTTAAGCATATTTCGTTGCATATTTGCGTATATGGACAAAAAAGCAACTAAAGTACATTAGAAAAGTTTACCTTCAATGAAAGAGCTTTTCACAATTTCTCGTAGCTAGCTGTGTCTGTGAATAATCTGAGCTTAAGATGCTAGAAACCGCGGGAACTCACATTATGCAGGTAAGTAAGAGGGTGGACGTTTCGGATATGTGCTAATTCCATGGGCTATTTAAACTAGAGAATTCGGAGGAAAACTCGCGTTTTTTGACGAGTACTGTGTAGCATTCAGGATTTCAAGCGGAGGGTACACCGATCTGTCGATCTTATTTTACAATGTGGTTATCAGTGACAGAAATAAAATAAATATTTTCAACTATATTGCTGCTTCAAAAAAAAAAGATACAAGTTGTTAAGATGTGGTGCTATGAAGGTGCAAAGTTATTGAGTTTAAATTGTATCTCTATAAAATCGCGTCGCAATCAACGTGATACTTCAACGTGAAAGAAAGTTCATTTGATAGAAAAATATTTTATTCAATTTTTAAACGATAAGTTGACTTGATAACTGATTTAATAAAGAGTTGAACAGAAATAATATAACCTTAAATTACAAACAACTAAATAATATATAATTTCAATATCTTAATGTTAAATATATTAATAAATTAAAGATAAGACAGATGCTCATACTACGTCGTAGGTGACGTTGTGGAATCCAAATTCACATCCATGGCGTTTTCAATATCGATATTTAAGAGCATTGGAAACTCATCTTTCATGGTTTTGCAGCAATAAGCGAAACTCGTCACGCTATCATTTATGTACCTGTCAAAAATTGATTGCTTTTCGAACCATTTCATAAAGTGGCATTCTGTTGGTTCTTTACAATATATGTGTTTTTGGGGTGGGTCGTTACATGTGTTGTGTATGACAAAAGTTATCGCGGATTTTTCATCTTCGTCGTACGCTTGTATGAGCAAAGTCTCTGGTTTCGAATACTCCAGATTTGCTCTCTGTTCATGATCGTTGTATTCTAACTTGGTCATAACTTTTATCAATTTAGATTTCTTAAAGAGAAAAAAAAGAAAAAGTGTGTATGTATTAGTTGAGTTTCTATTTTTTAAACTTCGTACGGTATTTTCGACTAGGTTAATAATTATTTGTTTTACATACCTCCCTTGAATATTTTTCTAGACGTTCGTCGATGAGATCGATTAATGGTTTCAACTTCCGCCAAACTGGTACATAGTTAAGTTTATAAGAAGTTACTTGTTTCCATATTTCGAAGGAGTTTTCTTCACTTGGTACTATTTTGTGAGATATTAATTCTAATTCATCCTAAAAGAGGACAATTATCTTAATGCGTATTGAGAATGTTTATTATCTGATGGAACTTATTATAAGTGAGTGTTACCTTTGCTTCTTTAGAGTAGAGTTCTTCTTGATTTTTAGGATTGCGTTCAACCTGGGCCCATGGTGTTATTTTTCGTATTATCCAATTGACTCTGTGTCTATTATTATCGTAGCAGAGTTGATACATTTCAATCATTAGCTTTGCAACTGCAGTAGCATTTGCCTGATGATAAAAAGCACAGTATTCCTTAATCATATGAATTATTCGACTTTAATACCGTCCTGTACAAATTATACCTGAATCTTGTCAGAATCGACATTTTTGATTAACTCTTCCATCCCTTCTGTATAATGGAAGTAATCTATTGTTTTAGTTTCTTTTTTCATGAGGGGATAGCCTATCTAAAAAACGACAATATTTTTCATTATGTTATGAGAATGTGACTGCTGTAATTCAAAGTAATTTGAACTTACTACTACTGCCGCATATTGAAAAAACAATCCTTTCGTAAAGAGGCAATTAGTAGGCTGGTATTCGTCTCCTGTTATAGTAAAATGAAATGCCGAGTGTTCAATACTACATCTATGCGCTTCGTCTTTGGCGAAATGCTTTTCGAACAACGCATATTCTTCATAACCCTCAACCTTTGCTCCATTTTCCCACTTCGGTTGAGGGCACCAAAAGTAAATTTTCTTTTCATTTAGGCTGAGTTGATCAGTGAGTTGTTTTTCGCTTAATATTTGTATGCTGCCGAACGGTATGATATCTCCCTTTTTATTACTCCGTATAGGAAAGAGTGTATTAATTTGGTTCTCTTTCACAATCATAATTAAAGGTTCGTAAGTGGAGCTTCCACTAGAATCTAAATGATAAATCATAAATCCCTATTAGCAAAATGTCCAGCAACTCAGTGTAATAGCTGCCAAGTCCATACTTATCTTGGGAAAAATTAACGTGCGAATAATTTAGATATTCCAAAAGTGTATTGATGTTAGCTGATGAATGATTTTGGTTCTTATAAGAGATGTAAATATTATAAGTTTCTTAAAAAAAAAAAGGGACAAAAACCGTTCAAACAATTGATGTTCTCTGTGTTGATTACCACTACAGAAAATATAGAGGTGCATTTCCCCAGCATCCCCACTCAGGAATTTGGAAATGAAATTTAATGCATTTGTTTATGCTATGTTTGTGCTGGTTTGTACCGTAAACCCCATCGTTTGTGCTGCTTCACTTCTTGAGATATTAAAAAACAAATTGGGGTGCTGAAGAAATGAAGTTTAAAAAGCATTCTAAAAGGGTTAAAAATAATTCGATCGGCTTGAATTTGGTGTAATCTTTTGAGCTATGTTTGTGCTGTGTGATGCATTAATTTTCCTTCACTCTCCCACTCTTTTCTCATTTTCCCTCATTCCAGGGAATGTACATAGGGGGAAAACTCAAATATAATGCCCATGAAACGTTTTATTACCAAAATACTATTGGAAAGGCATGCTAAACCACTGAGAATTTTGAATAAGTTGTTTAGGATGGTCTTTTGTATAGTATTTGGTAATAAAACGTTTTCTAGGAATTATATTTGAGTTCTCCTTTAATGTAGGTACCTATCCTATACACATGTTGAGAAAACTAAAATGGTGGAATATTAAATCACCGTTCAATAAATTTAATGTAGAACAAAATAAAATTGAACAATTTTTTTATCATAGCATACAATAGAAAAGACCATCCTAACAATCTATTAAAAATGATCACCCATCCTCTATATCCAAATCCCTTTAAAGTGGACCATAGTCCTCCCAAAAACGACTCTTTAATTACATCATGATGAAGTTAAATTTAAGGACGAAAATTGTTCAATTTTATTTGTTTTACTTTAAATTTATTGAACGGTGATGTAATATTCCACCATTTTGGTTTTCTCAACAAGTGTATAGGATAGATGCATTAGAGGAACCATGAGTGACCTTTTTATTGAAATTTTTCAAAAAAATGTGATGTTGATAAGAAAATTTCAGCCAGTACATAAGATGATTGCGAAAGAAAATTTGAACAATGTAAGTAACATTGATTTCCAATTAAAAGAACGTATTTTTGCTATCCCACCCCACTTAATTGCACATATGTTGGTAAGGCTATGAAAAAATAACATATGGGCAAATAGGAGGGCTTCTAATTTTTTTTGGTAGCTGTTAGAATAGATAATATAGGTCTTTACGTATTTCTATAAATTTAACTGATTGGTACGATTTGGGAACTGGTGGTACGTTTTAGGAAACTAGATTCGTAAATCGTACCGTTTAAAGACCTTAACGTGAACTTCAATAGCGTCTAAACTTTTTAGAGTTGAAAATTTGTTTTTTCACTAAAATATGCGCTAAAGTTCAAGGTACATGATAGCATTAAAAAATAATTCGAAAAATTTATCGAAAATTTACGACGTTAATGTTGACAAATTGAACAAACACTTTGCTCGTATTAGTCTTAGCCAGTTGTTGTTGTTATTGTTGTTGTTGTTGTTGTAGCGGGAATATGTGTGCTGAGGTGTAGTTCCTAAAGCTGTGTAAACTATGTATGTAGCGACCAATGAGTCATTCCAAAGGTGCGACTACATATTTGTGTTTTTTTTTTGCCATAAAATTACGTGGCGGTATAATCGAGTAAATTTGTGACACGTACTTTTCAAAGCATGTTCTAGCAAAAACCGTCTTAGAAAAAAAAAAAAAAAAAAGATTGAAAGAGTGTGAGGTTGAAAACAGCCTATTGCAATGCCACCGCCTGTTATAGGATTATCAATGAATGCGGTCTGATTTGAGTTATGTCTTACCTAAGATCATGCTTTCATAGTTGATAGCATGTCCGAAGTAGAAGTTTTTGTTATTTTACTCAAATTTTCGTCGTTTCGTTGCCAGGTGGTTTCAGTTGCTGAACATTGTTGTAGGAACGAACATTTTTCGAAAAGGGTATACCCAAATAAGAGGTGATTTTGGCCACAAGCGCTTTTTGGCTCCTATACCCCTCAGGTGGTGTGCCTAAACTAGGAAACATTTCTCACCAAGTTTAGGACCCCTACCCCCTCCATTCCCGTTCCACACCCCTTTTATTGTCGTTTTTTCACGAATTTTTCATTTCGTTCAGAATGAAGGAAATGTTTTGTTCTTTCGCACGTAGGTAGGTATTATAGTGGTGTATCTAAGGTTACATTTTGAGCGATTTTAGTTCATTCCTTAATGGGGTTTTGACCATTTGAAATTTTCACTCCCAGAATGAAAAAAGTGAAAAGTGGTACGATTTTGACAACTTTCCCCTATTTTACCTGGCTGTGATTCTGATGTGGATATTACGTCAGCATCGGGTGAAGATCCATTAGTGGAGGTGCTATCTAAAACAGAGAAAAAACAAAAGGGACTAAGCGGCGTGTTTGTAATGTCGTATTATGGCGATATCTAACATTTGGTCACTGATCAGGTTCAAGCATACAGTCAGAGTTGGCTGAATTTTCTGGACCGGTCCGGGGAAAACCATGTGTAGTTGCTCCCATGAAGTAATTGTATAATCCTCCCACGCCCACAAACAAAAATGAAAAATTGTCAAATTTGCAGTTCTGGTGCTGATACTTTTAGGTAATAAAAAATAACAACGTGACTTTGAACGTATCATTTTTTCAACGCAAAATGCAAACAAACGATAATGAAAAATGAATTTCTTAAATAAAAAATTAGTAGGTAGTCTGTAGTATGTAATTAAGAACAATGCTGATTATTAAAATGAAAATATATAGATATTGATTTTTTAGTATTTTTAGAATTACACTTGTTATATTTTTGGTGTCACGGCCCCTAAAACGAACATCCTCAACCACCTCACCGGCGTTTTATCGGTTCCCCAGTGGGTTCCGCCAAGCCGGCATACAGTGACCAGAATTTATCGAGATCTTGTGATTATGTCCAACGTTTAGAAATGATATGCAACAGTATGGGTTTAAATGAGGAAATTAAGCATTGATTTTTTGTTTGCGACACGATTATTGATTGCAGCAAGATCGTTATCTTAAGGTTTTTATTTTAGTTCTTTATTCGTTCCTATGTACAGATCAAATTTGTTTTGTTTTTGCATGAGCTCTATTATTATTTTTGATTATTGATACCCGATTCGGTATAATACGTTTATGCACACACTCCCGAGCAGAAATGTCTGAACGTCATATATGTAAAATGTTTTCACATGAAGAAATTTTGTCCGCCTTACCTTCATAATTTTGAAAATTTTGCAATACAACACGCTAGACAAATCATACAACAGTATGGTCAATAAGGAAAGCGCTTACCTGAGATTTTGTTGGAGGGTTCATCGATTTTGGGTGCTACCACTTCAATTATGTGATGGACGTTAAAAGCGAGGATCGCGAAAATGAAGGTAACAAATAATTTCGACATATCGAGACTGACTTTGGTTTACGAATATGCTCGTCGTTTCGTACTGAACAGCGTTTATATTGCTGAATATTGTTGTAGGAACGAAAATTTTTCGAAAATTTACGACGTTAATGTTGACAAATTGAACAAACACTTTGCTTGTATTAGTCTTAGCCAGTTGTTGTTGTTGTTGTTGTTATTGTTGTTGTAGCAGGAATATGTGTGCTGAGGTGTAGTTCCTAAAGCTGTGTAAACTTTGTATGTAGCGACCAATGAGTCATTCCAAAGGTGCGACTACATATTTGTGTTTTTTTTTTTTTTTGCTATAAAATTACGTGGCGGTATAATCGAGTAAATTTGTGACACGTACTTTTCAAAGCATGTTCTAGCAAAAACCGTCTTAAAAAAAAAAAAAACCGATTGAAAGCGTGTGAGGTTGAAAACCGCCTATTGCAATGCCACCGCCTGCTATAGAATTATTAATGAATGCGGTCTGATTTGAGTTATGTCTTACCTAAGATTGTGCTTTCATAGTTGAGAGCATATCCGAAGTAGGACTTTTTGTTATTTTACTCAAATTTTCGTCGTTTCATACTGCAGTGGGTTTCACTTGCTGAACATTGTTGTAGACGAGCATTTCTTGAAAATTATCACGTAATGTTGACATACTGAACAAGCACTTAGTTCGTATGAGTCTTTGTCAGTTGTTGTTGTTGTTGTAGAAGGAATATTTGTAGTGTCTAAAGCTGAGTAAGTCATTCTAAAGATACAACTACGAGCATGTTTTCTCTGCGCTATGAAATTACGTGGCCGTACATTTGAATAAAATTTATGATAATTATGGAAATATTCTCAAAAATTGATGAAAAAAGATTGAAATTTGAAAGCAAGTGAAGTTGAAAGCCTCCTGCTTATTTCGATGCTACTGCTTGCTAGGTTACTGTTTTCATGAATGTGGTTTTGCGTGAATTTTTTCTTCTGAACGAATTGTTCGTCGTTTCGTAGTGAATAGCGTTTGAATTGTTAAGTACAGTGGGAGAACTTTCGTAAATGTACTGCGTTAGCGTCGGCGGTGCCAGACATTTTGAAGGTCAGGTTACCAGTTTCAGCGATCATTATAGTACTTTAAAGTGGCCCCTATGCCAGTTATGTCGCCAAAAATTGTCTGTCTTGAATCTCTCAAAGAGCATTTTTTTAAAATTTACGCATAAGTGGATTCTACTTGACAGTAAAGTCCATTAAGAATATCAAATCTCTGTATATTTTTAATAGTAAGATCAGTATAAATAAGAAAAACAGATACAGTTGTAGTGGAGGGGCACAAGGGGCTGATCAAGATATAGTAGTACGTTCATTCAGTGCTTCAAATAATTGACGTTCGAGATCTTCCTCGAGCTCTTGATCCAATTCTTTGTACAAAAATTCATAAAGACACATAATTATAAATTTTCTGACCATTTGAACTGAGTTAATAAATGGATTGATTTTCGTTTAACATTCATACGCGGATAAATGTATGCAAACTGCTTTGTATTGAAGAATATGTTAACTATGCATTTCGGTCTAATTTCACGATCATAATTCAGGATTATAAATTGTGATCACAGTAAAATGGAAATAATGAATAACAGCCTACTCCGTAACGAAATAAATACGGACTTACTGCAATAGTTACTGTGCCCTGTTTTTTTTTTTTTTTTTTTTTTTTTAATAATTTATTTATACTGGCGTATGTAATTCCCAAGATTATCACGCCAGTGTATCTGTTAATTACAGGACAGTAAGGGTGGATTTTAGATTTTAGTCCATAATTTTGAGGTTTTAAGAAAGTGTATAATTTTTTGTAGTTGTTGAGGGTTATTCCATCCTTAGCTTGATATTGCTGCATAAGTATGACTAGGCAAATGAAATATCTCTTAATTTTAATGATTTTGGTTTTTACAACTGGTGTATAAATTATACTAGTGAATGAAACCGTATGAGAATCAATTGGTGGTGATTCTGGTGGTTCATTGAGACTTAGAAACGAATCGGTTATGGTTTTAGTATTTGAATCGGTTTTTAAGAAAAAATGATCCGAAAAGGTTTTGTCTAGTTTTAATAATTGTTTTCACCGTTTCTGGTTCTAAATGATTCGATATTATGTTTTTCCAATGTGTTCTGGTTCTACGTGGTTGTGGGGGTGGCTTCTAAAATTGAAGACGATTTTAGTTGTTCGTGGTTCTCCCAGTTTTAATTGGTCATTCATATTTGAAAATTTTGATTTTTATATTTTAAACTTATAAATTTACAAATAAAAATGCAGGTCAATTAAATTGTAAGTTTTATTTTTATTATTTTGTTGATGTAATTATTGAGCTCATTTAAGTAAAAATTCAGAAGAAAAAAAATTAACAATAAAAAAGAATGTCGAGAAATATCGTCATGGTAGCGTGTTTAGGCATCAGTTTGCATGAAAATAAGAAAATGGCAACCGTCTCGCTTGAACTACTTGGAAGTAAGAAATTAAAATTAGATAATTAATAATTAAAAAATAAATAATAATAATAAACAACTGGAAACAACATAAATTACGAGACCTATACAATATAAATTGTATTTTGGCAACAGTGCTGTTTACATAAAGCCACTCGTAAAAACTTCGACATAAACTACGAGATTCATACAAATTGTGTTTTGGAATCAGTTTTCATATGAATGGAAAAAATTTATTGACAATTGTCTCGCATAAACTACGTGAAGTAAAAAATTCACTGACAAAAAAAAAGGAAAAAAAAATACATACTTCTACATAGAATACAAAATCCTTACAAATCTACTAAAAAGTAAAAACTATCAAGAACCAATTCACGATTGTTGCTTGTAGCTGTTTTCTAAATTTCCATTTGATCAAAATGGTTCTTGCGATGGTGTCGTTCCATTCATTTTCTTCTTATGTTGTCCCTAACGTGAGAATCACTTTTCCCTACTCAGTAATTGGTTGTTTTCAGTTCTGTTGTGCATTTCTTTTCCGAAATTGTTCTAATTGGTAGGGCGTGGGAACCGTTTCAAATTTCCAAAAAATATTATGATGTGGGTATTTTTGGTGGGGCCACTACATGAGAACATGACTAATTTCACTTCTTACAGAAGTGTGTAAGGTGTAGTGTTGCCAAATGGAATTAACCATAGTTTTATACCAATTAAAACTGAAGCTGTTAATTTTAATGATTTTATTAATTAAATAAAATAAAATATTTAAAAAAATATTCTTTTTGGGCGTAGTCGCAGCGTACGGCATCGGCACCAAAAAAAAAAAAATAATAATAATAATAATAATTTAAATAAATTTGATAAATTAAAATAATAATAGTAATAATAATAATTTAAATAAAACTTAAATAATATTAATTTGTTAAATTATAATATCTTATAAATTTAATTTGATTTTTAAACTAAATTTTTAGTTCTATAAGGATTATTTGTTTAATAATTGAAGGCCAGAGTTGCATAATATGCTAAGCATTGACTTTTATATTATGTATATAGACTGCTAATGCACGGTAGCTCGATTGTCCCCAACATTAAAATTTTAAAAGTCGGGATATGTATTATACTCATGCCCGAGTCATGAATTTACAAACATAACATCCGCGTAATATGTTATAATCTATTATAATCAACCATATGATAACTGATAATAAACTCCGAACGTGTGCACTACGCATTTTGAGACTTGTTTGTCAGGCACACCGTTTTACATTACACTTATGCAGTCATTAGCAGTCTTTATACCGTGCATCTAAGTGATTCGGGTACAATCAGCGCAAAAATCTCAGTTTGTTGATAACATAATAAAAGCTAAACAACAATTTCTAAATTAGAAATTATTTTTAAAATTGCTTTGATGAATTCTAAGACTGATAAACTCATTTCAACTACATTACAATTTCTTTGCAGTTTAAAAAAACAATTTTAAATAATCGCAAAAGAGATTTTTCACCGATTGTACCCGTCACTTAGACGCATGGTATGAAAGTCAGTGATGCTAAAGGTGCCAGACACATGTTTTCGAGGCATTCGCGTTTAAGTTTGGCAGTGTTTCTCGCACCAGTGTAAGGATGCCCTAATATGAAAACAGTCAACGTGAAATCTCAATGTAAAAGGAAGCTGATTTGACTGAAAAGTATTTTATTCAATTTTCAAATGATAAGTGGACTTGATAACTAAGTTGATAAAGAGTTGAATAGAAATAATATATCCTTAAATTACGAACAACTAATAGAATATATAATAATAATATTATCTTAATGCTACCTATCTACAACGTAGAATCCCAATTCATTTCCATAACTTCTTTAATCTCGATATCTAAGAGCATTGAAACCTCATCTTTCGTGGTTTTGCAACAATACGCATTCTGTATCACGCTATCATTTTTATACTTCTTAAAAACTGAAGTTTCGAACCATGTTATGAAATCGCATTGTGCTGTTTCTTTACAATATTTATCTTCAGGAGGATTAAGGCTGTTGTGAATGACGAAAGTAATCCCAGATTTGTTACCTTCGTCGTACGCTTGTATAAGCAATGTCTCGGGTCTCCAATATTTTGGATTTTCTTCCTGTTCTTTAGTGGCATTTTCATCATAAACTAACTTGGTCATGACTTTTATCCATCTAAATTCCTTAAATAGAAGAAAATAAGAGAATGTATATACCTACTAGTTGTATATCCATTTTTTCAACTTTGTACAATATTTTCCAATAAAAAAATCCTTCTTTGACATACCTGCTTAGAATATTTTTCTAGACGCTCATCAATGAGATCGATTAATGGTTTCAAATTTGACGAAACTAACACAAAGCTGTAAGGTTCCTCAGAAGTTACTCGTTTCCATATTTCAAAGGAGTGTTCTTCACTTGGTACTATTTTGTGTAATATTTCTTGTGGTTTATTCTGAAAGAGGGCGATTATTTCAATACCTACTGAGAATGGGTTATTATAAGTTTTACCTCTTCTCCTTGCGCGTAGAGTTCTTGCTTTTTAGGATCGCGTTCAGCTTGTGCCCATGGTGTTATTTCTCGCATTATCCAATAGGTTTTATTTTTTTCTTTGTTGTAACAAAGCTCAAATATATCTATCATTCGCAGCATAATTTTAATATCCGCTCTCTAATAATAAAAGGAACATAGATACTCAATTAGAAGCAATATTCGATCTTTATAGCGTTTTGCACAAATTGTACCTTGATCGTGCCAGTTGTTACATTATTGATCAACTCATCTATCCCTTTGGTGTAACGCTGGTAGTCTTCGCTATTAGTTTCTAGTATTTTGTTTTTGATGAGGGGATAGGCTATCTAGAAAATGGTAATAGATATTTTTCATTAGGTATTTTATGGGAATGTAATGAATGTTATTCAAAGTAGGTAATTTGAACTTACAACCATTGTCACGTATTGAATTTTCAACCCTTCTGTAAAAGAGCAATTTGTTGGATTATACTCTTCTTCTGAATCGAACCTTATATACTGGGGTTGAATACTACATCTTTGTGCTTCTTCTTCGTCGAAACGCTTTTCAAACAATGCAAATTGCATAAGATATTGTGGGAGCTGTAACTTCAGTGTATTTTGCCATGTCCCGTGAGGGCAGAAGTACATTTCCTCTCCACTTTGCCAGAGTTGATCAGTCACTTGTTTTTCGCTTAGTATTTGTATGCTGTTAAATAGTATGTCATCTTGTTCATAACTCTGTTTAGGGAATAGTGTATCAATTTGGTTCTCTTTCACCTTCAAAATTAAAGGTTCGTAAGGTAGGCTCCAATTTATTTCTATGATTTTTTCCATATTGGCGAGCATTTCATTCGCGCTTTTGCAGCAATAAGCGAATTTTATCAATTCATTATTTATATACTTTTTGAACGTAGATGAGCCTTCGGTCCATTGTATAAAATCGCATTTAACAGCTGTTTCTTTACAATATGGGCTTCCTTGCGGGGCATTTTCATGAGTATTGTGTATGACAAAAGTAATCGTAGACTTGGCAACTTTGTCGTATGCTTGTATGATCAAAAGTTTTGGTCTATAATAGATGTCATTTCCTATCTGCTTTCGTGTCTGAAGTGTTATCATATCTTCATCATAAACTAATTTGGTCATAACTTTTATCCATCTGGATACCTTGAAGAGAAGAAAAAAAAAAGCATTTATTTATTAATCTTATTTTCACTTTTATAACTTCGTATATTATTTTTCAATGAGTTTAATATTTGTTGCGTATACCAGCTTAGAATATTTTTCTAAACGTTCGTCGATGAGATCGATTAATGGTTTCAACTTCAACCAAATCAGCACATTGTTACGTTTATCAGATGTTACTCCTTCCCATATTTTGAAGGAGTTTTCTTCACTTGGTACTATTTTATGTAATATTTGTTTTGGTTTATTCTGAAAAAGAACGGTTATTTTATTACTTATTGAAAATGTTTATTGTTATATAAACCCTTTTGTAAGTTTTACTTCATCTTCTTGAGCATAAAGTTTTTGTTGCTCGGAACGATTGCGTGTACGCTGTGCCCATGGTGATATGCGTCGTATTATCCAATAAGTTCTTTGTTTTTGAAAGTTGTAGCAAATTTCATACATTTCCATAATTCGCGATACAACTTTAATATCCTTTACCTGATGATATAAAGCGCATTGATCTTTAATTGGTTGAATTATTCGACTTTAATACCGTTAAGGGCAAATTATACCTGGATATTGTTAGAATCTACATTATTCATCAACTCTTCTATCCCTTTCGTGTAAAGCGAGAAGCTCTTTTCTTCTTTAATGAGGGGAAAGCCAATCTAGAAGATGATAATGTCGTTCATTATTTTATGGGAATGTGACGAATGTTATTCAAAGTAATTTAAACTTACCGATACTCCCAGAGAATAATATTCCAACCCAAGCGATTTAATGCAATTATTCTCTTGTTCCTCGAGCTGTACATGGTACACCATGTATTGCGGCTTAATGCTACACTGGTGTACTTCGTCTTGGCTGAAATCTTTTTTAAATAATGCATGTTTGCGATATGGTTTAGACTCGAGATCCGATTTTTCTAACCATTTTCCGTTAGGGCAGAAGTAAATTTTCTCTTTATTTTTGTCGAGTTGATTATTCAGTTCTTTTTCGCTTACTATTTGCATGTTGCCAAATGGTGTGGTAATTAAATCAACATTTGTTGGTAAGAGTTTATCAGTTTCGTTTTTGTTCATGATCAAAATTAAAGGTTCATAACTTGAGCTCGCAGAGGAATCTATATAAGAAATCATTTTTTTCCATTAACAAAGCATCCTGGGAACTCGTTGTCATTAGCTACTTTGAGCTCTACAAACTAAGTCAATAGTTATCTTGTGAAGAATCAATACTGCAAATAATATAGGCATTTCGAGATGTTATTGCGTGATTAAGACTAGTCTAATGACGTTAGCTTATAATTTTAATGATTTTGATTTTTATGAGCGCTTTAAAGGTATTGAATTGTGCGAGTTGTAGCTCAAGTCTTTGCAGAAGTGCCATTCATATATCATTGATTTTAGCGAAATTTCTGACTTACATGAATTCATAGTGGGTTTTATAATTATATGTTTCATTACTTCAACGATGTATAATCGCAGGCGTTACTTCATTGAATCGCTTGTGAGGGATGTCCTCTAAATTTGGACTCTCAATATGTAAGAACTTAATAGCCATAGATTAAGAACTTAATAGCCATAGATTTTTTTCCTCGAATTTATTTTTGATCTTCGAAGGAATACAAAAAGCCATCCTTGATGGTAAAAAAAAATTAAAGGGGCATCGTGAATAAAGTAGTTTTCATGATTCCAAAAAGTATCTGCGCAATTATTCAAGAAAGCGAAGTGAAATCTTATTGAAGGATTTAATGGAAAAAGTTCAACGCCAAGAGGGATTTCGAGGGCCAGGAGCCCTCCATGAACTAAGTTTTTGAAATATTCAAGTGTTATTAAATTATTTAAAATAACAGTCGTCAAGTGAATAATTATATACTTAATGAAATGAACTCATCAAGCTAAAAAAATCGAGTTTTTCGCAATTTATTGACTATTGGTCCTTTTTTATTGTTACAAATCATTACAAAAAGAAAAAATTATTTATCGATGACCTCTATGAATAAGTGGCAGCCTACGTAGCCCCCCAATTTGGTGTTAATCGCTTTCGACTCAAGCCCCATCAAGTAACGTCACGTCACATCATGCCAAATCATATCTATTCACGTGCAAGAAACACTTAAGTCCAAGACTACTACGCCCACTCATTCAGCCATCCGCACCACATTTTGATAAATTTTTGTTTCAAGGCAAAAAACTGCGACCTCACGTTTCATTGAATCATCTCATGTTCTGATGAATTGGAAATCTGATGATTTATAAAGCATGCGGAAACAAAAAAACCTCAAATCATGCCTCCTCATGTCACCTCGCGCCTAATCACCTCCAAAAATTATTCAGCTCTAAAGCATCGCTATTCTTACCCTTCCACCAAGTTTGAACTCGATCCATCAAGTTTTACTCGAGTTATCGTGAGAGAACAGAAAGCCCCAACGCATACCTCCTCACGCCACCTCACGTCCAATCACCCACAAAAACTAATCAGCTCCAGACCTTTACTAGCCCCAACATTTCTCCAACCCATCGTACTAAAAAATTAATTGGCTTTAATGGTCATTAACCTTACCCTTCTTTCATCTTTCAATTCTATCAATGAAATTATATCATAGTTATTGCGCTAGAAGCTAGAACAAAGAAACCTTAACTCATTGTCTCGTCCCATTACATCCAAAAACTAATCATCTCAAAGACACCACTAGCTCCACACAACTTTCAACTTGATCCATCAAATTTTATTCAAGTTATCACGCGAGAACCAAAACACCTCAACTCACGCCTCCTCACGCAAGCCTGGCACATGTTCGACTTTTTGGTATAGATAATTTTCCCCCCACGCGTAGCACTGGCTGGTATTCATGAAATTAGCTAAAAACTTAGTGAAACACTCTCCTTAGAAATGCTACAAAACTAGTTTTTTTCTTCAAAAAAATTCAAAATGGCGTGATCATTACGTTGTGAGAGGGGCTAGAGAAAGAACAAATACCTCGAATTATTGCTTTCGAACTCGTAGCTCATATGATTATAGGTGTTAAGAAGTATATGTTATCCTCTATTTATCTTCATATATAATAGTAGAAGAGAGAAGAAGGGGTTATCGATCTGAAAATATGGTGGGTATACTCAAGCACGAAAAATTTTTATTGCAGTGTTATATGTTGAAATGAGCCCAAGTGACTGACATATTCTAAATTTAGCTCCCAACTGCATTTCAAGGGAAACCGATAAGGAACTTGAATCGTATGTTAATTTCGTTAATCAATGTGCAAATCGTGTCCCTACAGAATCAAGAGCAACCATTCGAGGTAAGGAACGAACTCAAGTTCCAGTACATTTATTTTTAATGATGAACTTTCGCTTTTACATAGTATTGTTGCAAAACAAAATACGGGGCAGATGACTGCCTTGAGATTGTTGTCCGGGTCAATGAAAAATCACGCGCAACAGTTTTAGTAAAAATTGAAAATTGAAGAGGTTTTTTTAATAGTTCTTTATTCGTTTCTAGGTATATACTGATTTCATTCGTTTTGTTTTTGCATGGGGTCTATTGTTATCTTTAATTATTGATACTTGAACCGGTATAAAGCGCTTACGCACACAGTTCTGAGCAAAAATTTCTGAACGTTCTTTAAGATATTTTCATTTATGAAGAAATTTTGTCCCACTCCCATCAAAGATTTGAAAATTTTTTTGTACAACTCACTAGTCAAATTATGTAACAGTATGTTTAGTAAAAAAAATTGCTTCCCTGAGGTTGCGGTTGAGGGTTCATAGCCTTTGGGTGCTATGACTTCAATTATGTGATCGCAGGTAAAAGCGACGATCGCGAAAATGAAGGCAACAAATAGTTTCGACATATCGAGAGTGACTTTGGTTTACGAATATGCTCGTCGTTTTGTACTGAACAGCGTTTATATTGCTGAATATTGTTGTAGGAATGGACATTTTGCGAAAATTTACGACATTGGTATTAACCAACTGAACAAACACTTTACTTGTTTAAGTCTTAGTCACTTGTTGTTGTTGTTGTTGTTACTGACGTTGCTGTTATTGTTGTTGTTGTTGTCCTTGTTGTTGTTGTTATCGTGGAGGGAATATGTGTGATGAGGTGTAGTTTGTAAAGCTGTGTAAACCTTGTATGTAGCGACTGATGAGTCATTCCAAGGATGCGACAATGTACACGTTTTCTTTTTGCCATAAAATTACTTGGCAGTATAATGGAATAAATGTATGACATGTAATTTTTGGAGCATATTTTAGCAAAAATCGATGTAAATAAAAAGAAAAAAACGATTGAAAGCGTGTGAGGTTGAAAACTGCCTATTCTGATGCCATCGTCTGCTAGGATTATTAATTCCATGAATGTGGTCTGATTTGAGTAATGGTTTACCTAAGATGATGCTTTCGTAGTTGAGAGCATGTCTGAAGTAGGACTTTTTGTTATTTTAACCATATTCTCGTAAAAATAACAACGTGACTTTGAACATATCATTTTTTCAACGCAAAATGCAAACAAACGTTAATGAAAAATGAATTTCTTAAATAAAAAATTTGTAGGTAGTCTGTAGTATGTAATTAAGAACAGTGCTGATTATTAAAATTAAAATATGTAGATATTGATTTTTTAGTATTTTTAGAATTACACTTGTTATATTTTTGGTGTCGCGGCCCCTGAAACGAACATCCGCAACCACCTTACCGGCGTTTTATCGGTTCCCCGGTGGGTTCCGCCAAGCCGGCATACAGTGACCAGAATTTATCGAGATCTTGTGATTATGTCCAACGTTTAGAAATGATATGCAAAAGTATGGGTTTAAATGAGGAAATTAAGGATTGATTTTTTGTTTGCGACACGATTATTGATTGCAGCAAGATCGTTATCTTAAGGTTTTTATGTTAGTTCTTTATTCGTTCCTATGTACAGATCAAATTTGTTTTGTTTTTGCATGAGCTCTATTATTATTTTTGATTATTGATACCCGATTCGGTATAATACGTTTATGCACACACTCCCGAGCAGAAATGTCTGAACGTCATATATGTAAAATGTTTTCACATGAAGAAATTTTGTCCGCCTTACCTTCATAATTTTGAAAATTTTGCAATACGACACGCTAGACAAATCATACAACAGTATGGTCAATAAGGAAAGCGCTTACCTGAGATTTTGTTGGAGGGTTCATCGATTTTGGGTGCTACCGCTTCAATTATGTGATGGACGTTAAAAGCGAGGATCGCGAAAATGAAGGTAACAAATAATTTCGACATATCGAGACTGACTTTGGTTTACGAATATGCTCGTCGTTTCGTACTGAACAGCGTTTATATTGCTGAATATTGTTGTAGGAACGAAAATTTTTCGAAAATTTACGACGTTAATGTTGACAAATTGAACAAACACTTTGCTCGTATTAGTCTTAGCCAGTTGTTGTTGTTATTGTTGTTGTTGTTGTTGTAGCAGGAATATGTGTGCTGAGGTGTAGTTCCTAAAGCTGTGTAAACTTTGTATGTAGCGACCAATGAGTCATTCCAAAGGTGCGACTACATATTTGTGTTTTTTTTTTTTTTTTTGCTATAAAATTACGTGGCGGTATAATCGAGTAAATTTGTGACACGTACTTTTCAAAGCATGTTCTAGCAAAAACCGTCTTAAAAAAAAAAAAAACCGATTGAAAGCGTGTGAGGTTGAAAACCGCCTATTGCAATGCCACCGCCTGCTATAGAATTATTAATGAATGCGGTCTGATTTGAGTTATGTCTTACCTAAGATTGTGCTTTCATAGTTGAGAGCATATCCGAAGTAGGACTTTTTGTTATTTTACTCAAATTTTCGTCGTTTCATACTGCAGTGGGTTTCACTTGCTGAACATTGTTGTAGACGAGCATTTCTTGAAAATTATCACGTAATGTTGACATACTGAACAAGCACTTAGTTCGTATGAGTCTTTGTCAGTTGTTGTTGTTGTTGTAGAAGGAATATTTGTAGTGTCTAAAGCTGAGTAAGGCATTCTAAAGATACAACTACGAGCATGTTTTCTCTGCGCTATGAAATTACGTGGCCGTACATTTGAATAAAATTTATGATAATTATGGAAATATTCTCAAAAATCGATGAAAAAAGATTGAAATTTGAAAGCAAGTGAAGTTGAAAGCCTCCTGCTTATTTCGATGCCACTGCTTGCTAGGTTACTGTTTTCATGAATGTGGTTTTGCGTGAATTTTTTCTTCTGAACGAATTGTTCGTCGTTTCGTAGTGAATAGCGTTTGAATTGTTAAGTACAGTGGGAGAACTTTCGTAAATGTACTGCGTTAGCGTCGGCGGTGCCAGACATTTTGAAGGTCAGGTTACCAGTTTCAGCGATCATTATAGTACTTTAAAGTGGCCCCTATGCCAGTTATGTCGCCAAAAATTGTCAGTCTTGAATCTCTCAAAGAGTATTTTTTTTAAATTTATTTTTTTTTCTCGTCATCTATGAAAGTTGGAAAGCAGGAAATTTTTTCATGTATTCTTGACTGTGGAAGGCACATTTTTAAAATATTTTTGAATGATTGCTGAAACAATTATATGCTTTTAAAATTTTCAAACTATTCCTTACGTTTTGAAAAGTTTTGAGATGCAATTATAAAATTTTCACGCAACCAGATTTTTATTTCTTCAAATACGATAAAAGATGCAGAATTTAGGGAGTAGTACAACATTTTTTACAAAAAAAAAAAGTAAGCAGCAATGCTGTTTTTTTGAAACTGAAGTTTTCGTTGCATTTTCCTGATATCCATTTGGAACTTTTTTTGTAAAAAAATATTCTTATCAAAATATCTCAATTTTACATGTACTACTTGTACTCATGCTTAGAGAAATTTATTCAGAAAAATACAGCTAATTTAAAAATTAGTAGGTATAAGGAATAATTTTTATTATATTGCATAAGATCATGCAGATTCATGTATGGACTGCATTATGCAACAATGTTCTAAGTGAAATGAGGCGCCATAGACTTGTTGATCGAACTTATTTTTGTTTTTAATGAGAAAAACTAGTAATGAATGAAATCATTCATGTTATTTAAATAATTTCAAAGACAAACAAGCGAAATTTGTTCAGTTTGATTGACTGGCTTTGTTATAATTTACATTACATCAGAAACTTGATGTAGTTAAAGTTTATGGCGCCTCATTTCACTTAGAACATTGTTGCGTAATGCAGTCCATATATGTTAAGATTTTCAATAACATCAAAAATAAAAGTATTTTTATTATTCTGGGGATTCAATTGAAAAATCAAAACTATTATGGCGAATCTTTAAAACATTTGATGTATTTTCAGTTTCTTTGGTACCTACTTTATGAGAAATTATCATTATTTCGAGAGAGAGGGGGTCCATTGAGAGAAAATAAAAATTGACAATATAAATGTCTTCTTTTTCTTTATTTCATATATGGTAACGTTACATCTATACATAAAAATTAATTTAGTAATTCGAAAAGAAGCATGGGGCAGAGATGAAATTTCATCTTACAATGGCGAAAGGTTTCTGATGAGCTATAATAATGTTTTTTCCATTAAATATTCGTAATTTGCAAGTGTTTCTTCTAAAAAGGTAGGTAAATTTACCATGCAATCTGTAGCAAATTTGACGTCTCCGAGATATCTCTGAGACCCGAGCGATTAGCAAGCGGTAGATAAAGTAGCGCTTTCCTCCCGCAAGCATGAAAAGATTTTAATTAAACACCATTGCAAAGAACGATAAATTTTCTACAAGATAGCAATTTAAAAAACTATATAGTACCTGAAAATTTCGAGTAACGTGGATTTGAAGTTATAAAAATTGGCACTTCTCATGTTATTTGGAGGAAACAATAATATTATTAATTTATTATACTTTATACTCTACGTGCGAAAAAACTAGAAATGGCACAAAATGGCGGTCCATTATAATCATAGTCGTAGTGCCCTACTTTATACTGTCACAGTAATGCTTAACTTCGCTGGTAAATGTAACTTGACATGTAATTTTCATAGATTAGCTTTTTGCTTGCTGAGAATGGCAGCTAGTTTATAAATTCACGTTGGCTTTTTTGATAATATTGTTTCGGCATTCTTTAATTATTTTATGTTTCGATTTCAGTTTAATTTGTTTTCATTGTCGTATTTCTCGTTTATCCAGTACTTTGGGCACGTATATGTTTGAAAATGCTTTAAAGGAAAATTCAAGCATTTCTAAACGGTAAGATGGAGTCTTTCTCTGATTTAGATCACACAGTGCATCATTTATTGACAGAGTATAAAAAATTGAATGATGATTATCAATCAATTAAGAAGAAAATAATCGAAGATGCCGAATCTTCGCGATTACAGGCAGCTACAAACAAAATTGGTGACATGTGTAGACTTTTATTTATGATGAAACGTAAATTAGAACTAGCTTCAGCAGAAAGTAAACATAAGATGGTTATAATCAACGAAAAAATAGACAAATGCGAATTGACACTTCGTAACAGACGACGAAATGCGAAGTCTAAATCGTCTAAACATGTGAAAAGTAATTTATTTACTTTTCCTCCTGAACCACACATGAGTTTTTACTTTCAGTACCCTACTCGTTGTAAAATTGAGAACTCCGAATACGAAGATGCGTTACAATCGAAGTACAAATATTTCAATGCAATATCGTTACCGAAGCCGTGGAATAAGAGTGATCAACGAAAGCTGTATGGCGTAATACGTGAAGCAGTTATAAAGCAGCAATCTCGTAAGCTAGACGCTAAGATGTGTAAATATATGATATGATTGCCAAAACCGATCACATAAGGAAAATAGATACTCTACATAAGTTCTACGATAGTTTAGTAAAGAAAAAAAATTTAATAAAAAATTCTTCGTTGACCAGTTTAATGATCAACTACCCGGATACGGAGATAGATTGGAAAGCTATATCGAGTATGTATTTCCGTGATCGATTTTCCGCCGAAGAATGCGAACAGTTATGGAATCTAGTGGCGCATCCGTTAATCAGTCATAAACCGTGGGGCAAGATCGAAGATCTATATTTAAAATCTCTAGTTTCACAGCATGGCGAACAAAACTGGGAATCGATTAATCGAGCGTTGAACACAGGACGTACGCCGTTTTTTGTTTCGTACGATATTCCAGTTACTTCAAAAGGCCGAACGTAAAGCAGCAAGGATATGGAGTGCTGAAGAGAACGCTGTTGTGAACTCGTACCTAGATCGATATCCTAAAAATGAAAATTTTTATTCCTCATTAGTTACGCACTTCACCTGCGTCACTCGAAGGCAGTTGAAGTCGCACGTAGCTCATGTGAAGAATTCACGTGATAAGAAAAAAGGTAGATTTAGCAGCGAAGAAAAATTCTTGATGAATTTTTACATCAGAAAAGGCTATTCGTGCGATAAGATCGCTCGAAAATTAGGCAAAAGAACAGCCAAGCAGATTCGTGATTTTAAAACTAATTTCGCTGATGTTACCACCAAGAAACCGTGGACGAGTAAAGAAATCCAGAAACTTCTCTTAGTTGTCAAATACAACGGAATCGGTCGTTGGAAAGAAATTAGCAAATATATACCGAACAGATCGTGGAAAAGTTGCCAAAACAAATATACCTCATTGAAATCCAAGAATCCTAGTTTAATCGAAAAATCTATACGTAAAGTACCTCGAGTATCTCAAATAAGAACCATGTTACATTACCGTAAAACATCCGTCGATTGTAAAATCGAATCTTTTTTCGTCCAATATTACGACAGAAAAGCTACGCCTTACCAGGGTAATCCAGCTATGTACGCTCGAGCAGTTCTCAACATATTTACGTTTTTAGGTTTCCAAGGTGTTCCTCGTAACGCATCTTTGACGGAAATCGGAAGCTGGTTGATGAAATTCAGTGATCCGGCGAACCACGAAACGAATTATCAAAAACAACCGTTCGATAAGTTATTTAAAAATTTCCTTCCCTCCAAACAAGCTTTGATGCATCATAAATGGGCGAAATTTTCTCAGATTTTGCCAAAAAGTTCGCAAGTTTTACCACCGAGTAAATGTACTATTTACGGATTCGACAACTTGAAACGAAATTTCGGCGAAAATTTCCAATCGTCTAATGGTGTAAATTTCGAAGATCTGTGGACTACCGTTAATTCGACTCATGGAAAACATCCCGAATTCATTAAAGCTAAACTTTTGTTATATAGGACGATGAAAACTCTGTTTTATTGGCCTCTGAAATTGAATACCATTCCAGTTAATTCCAAGTTGCTTTGAATAATTGATTTATATTTACTGTTTTTTTTTTTTTTGTATGAAATGTTTTTATCTGTGTTTTTATTTTATTTTTTCTTCTCCTCTGTCCTTTTCACATTCATAGTTGTATTAAATTTGAATTAGTGTTCTTGAAGATCGTTCTTGGTTTCAACGTGGAGTTTAATTTCTTGTTATTTAATATTTTTATTGTTGTTTTTTTATTAGTGTGAATTTTTAAAATTATTTTTATATCTTATATTGGCATTTTTTTTACCAAGTCTCATTCTTCTTTTGGTTTGTTTTAAATTTTTAATTATTTTTACCATTTTCGAATATTTTTTTAGTGTTGAAATTGAAGAACAGGTGAATGTAATTTGTTGAATTGTGAGCAAATTTTATATTTTACATATATTTTGAATAAAAATTTTTGTCAGTTATTGGTTTTTTACTATTATTAAGGATAATTTTTTTTTTGTAGTGATTTGTAATATGTGATCATATTTTCAGTGGAGATGGTTTTTTTGCCTCTAGCCTCTGTAGTTTTGTGGTGTGGAAATTGAAGAAAATTGTAGCGAAAGGTTCACGTAACATGTGCATGATATTTGCAATGGTTGTATTTTGGAAACTGAAAGATTTTCAGTTTTTTAGTCTGTTTTTTTTTTCTTCAAATATTAAAATTATCAGTCTTCATTCTCATTATTTAGATTCAGTAAAAATGGTTTTAAGTTTTGTTTCCTTTTTTTTTTATATTATTATTTTATTTATTCATCCATTTTTTATTGAATGGAGAAAATCTTACGATGATTGCGAGAACAGCAGTATCTATTGTTTTACCACTAAGGCACAATGTGAACTATATTACGTTGGATAACGTCATGGTAGCTTGAAAAAGAGTTGAAAATTGAGGTATATTGATTTGAAAAAAAATATCGAATATGTTATATTTTGCTGTTCCAGTCCTGCTTCCTGCGGAGCAAATGAAAGGGCAGGTGAGGTTTCAAAGTGGAATTTTTCTATATGTGGCTTTTTCACTGTCTAAAGAGAAATAACGAAAGAAGTTTTGCAGCCAAAAATTTTTCCAAGCTTGTGGAGTGTTCATGAAGAAAGGTTTTTTGTAAATCAGTTTTTTACAGGTTTCAGTATGAAATTGGTTGAAGAAAAATTTTGAATTACATGTCGAAAATGTTCCGCGATTAAATTTTTCTGCCTGCATTTTTTTATATTTTTCTTTCAAAGATGAAATTATGACCTTTAAAAATTAAATAAAAATTCACTGTCAATTCTATCAAAATTCAGAATATCCAGAAAATGTTATCGATCTATGTGAAAGTGAAAATCTAAATTTAAACTGAAAAGTTATTGAATCCTCAAATTTTTTGGTGGTTAAATAAATTATCAAAAAAGTTTCGAAATTTTGGCACCTTTGGACTTTGGGATTGTATCGCTTGATCTCTTCCGTTCACAAAGGTGATGCTCCTGTAAAGCATGCTGGAAGCTCATGCGTGCTAATAGAAGAGAGATTTCAGTTTATTTGGATAGTTAAAGTCTTCGGTATATTATTATGATCTTCTTACTGCCTTGAAATAATTAGTATCTCAAGACCAGAAGATCACTACTTCGCTACAAGTATAGTGCGTAAATGTGGCGTAATACAAATAATTTTCGCCTAAGCCAAATTTTCACACAAATAATCGCGGATTTTCGCGATGAAAATACAACAAATCGAACAAATAATAATCAATGAAATATCAAGAGTTTAACATACCTTGTTTCTTCTCAAATTGATCATTCATGTAAAGAATATAATATTTACATGGCATAACAAAATTAGGAAAAAAATAAATAGCATTCGCTCACGGATCCACAAAAGGAATGAATTACCAAGACTCAATAGGGAATCGCCAATCGTAAATACACAGTTTTTTCGCCTATCATATCCATATACTATACATACACGAAAAAATGTGTACGATTTTACGCTCTATATCAGTTCCTACAGTTGACTTTTAGAAAAAAATTTTGAATTGAAAAAGTGAAATATTTACGCATTTGAAGAAAAATTTGTTTTTTATGTATCACACTTATGAAATGTCAAGGAAGCGTGTTTTATTGTCCAGGTTGTATGCCAAATGATGATGAGTGCATATATTTACACTTAGTTACTTACTTTATTTAATCGAGATATGAATGGAGGGGCAAAATTTGTTGTTTTCATTTTTATTTTATTTTACCAAAGTGTCTGGACATCTACAGTATAACAGAGCCATCCAGCAAAAAATGAATGACAAATTTTAGACCTCAAACTATGGTGAAATATTTCCTAAAATGAAGGTAAATTATTTCAAAATTCAGTAATTTTAACAATTGCTTGTGAACAGTCGAAATTTCAGAGTAGAAGGCTAATTTAAATTTTTTTTTTCATATTCTGCCTCCTCCACATTCCTTGGTGAGAGTAATCGATTATTAATCCATGTAAAAAGGCTTATAAGTACTATAGGTATTTTTTTTGTGGAGGCAAACCTGCCAAATTATAATTTTGTAATATAAAGATTACAAAATATTTTATTATCCAAAGACTGAAAGAAGTTTCACCATCATTTGTTTTTTTAATTTATGAGGTTGAAATTATTTTTTTCAAAGATCATCGATTTTGATTATTTTTAAAATCAAGATTTTCAAAAAAGCGAAAAATTTTTTTACCAACATTTTTTTGTTTGATTGTTATATTTTGTGTATTAAAGGATGAAATAAATTTAAACGTGTATTATAACGTG